>OX336365.1:82222792-83422792 GCA_946902895.1 Fragum fragum
TAGAGGAGACCAATTCAAGTACATTGTGGGAGTGACTTCAATTTTTAAAGCCTAGTTTGTTTGCATCATGCATTTAGGTCATTTTTTCTAACATTTTACTTCATATCACGCAGGTTATTTAAAAGAATTATCTGAGGTGAACAGTGTTTTGAAATGTGAATATTTTTTCCATCATTTATAAACATCAGAGCGTATTTCTTCTCATTGTTGCACAGCAAACTCTGAAAAGCAGTTTTTAAATTGTCTTAGCAAATGCAGAGGACTGAATTAATTTGGTAGAAAGTAACTTCTTGCTGTGTAATTCTAGTTTCTTTTTCTCATCAGAGGTACTTTCAGTGCTTTGATTATACAAATTATTGAACTTCAGTTCCCTGCTGAAAATTGAGATGTTTACTTAAATAAACTAGACATTGTCGCAAAGCGGACTAATACCCCTCAACAGCGCTTGTACAAGTGCTTTCTCCCAAAGGGCCATAAATAAAAACGTACTTTTTAATTAAAGGGCCATAACTCAGTCAAAAATCAGTGGACCATAACCAAAATAGGATATGCACATGTCTGACTTATACCGAGTCTTTCTATGCAATTTGAATCAAATCCGTCCAATGGTTGCTGAGAAATTGAGCGGACAAGATTTTTCACCAAAGGGCCATTACTCCGTCAAAAATCAATGGACCATAACCGAAATGGAATATGCACATCTCTGCTTGATATTGCTTATAGCAGTGAGGTATGAATAAAATCAGACCCAATGGTTGCCGAGAAATTGAGCGGACATGAAAAAGCTACAGACAGACGGACCAACCGACCCAAAAGCTGACTCCTTTATACCCCCCCAATATATTTTGGGGAGTATAATGAACCTCAATCCAGTTAAAAAAAGATCATACATATCATCTAGGAGAAAAACTTATTGGGTTTTGGTCTAACATTTTTAAGTATGGATGATATGTGATCAAAATAATCTTTTCTGTGCTTCATCAGAGTAAGAGTAAATTATTTGAAGGAATCTGATACAGGGCCATCCAAGGATTTTGGTTGAAATCCATCTACTGGTTTCTAAAAAGATTTTCAAAGCTTTTACAATATATGGAAATAAGTCTGCCCATATTAGCCATATTTTAAATTTGGTCAAATTCTTTGAAGGAATCTCATAAAGGGTCACCCAAGGATCATTCTTGTAAAATTTGGATGAATTCTGGTCTGTACTTTTAAAACTTTTTAAATCAAAAGTATATGGATGGACAACACACAATAACAGCCCTCTGGCTTTCAGCCAGTGGAGCTAAAACCAATGACCAAAAATAAATGAGAAGTTACAACTTATATGCACTGATTTTTCCCTCAGAATCCCTCTATCTTTGAAATGATGTTATTTATCAATGCATACATCAGTTTGATTTTATGCCTATTCATCATCAAATTCACATTCTTTATCATAAGCAAATGCATTATTACATTCTTGTCTAACAACATTTCAGCCTTTATCTTCATGAGACACTGCTGATCTTTGAATCTCTCTCTTTTATCCAAAATTTTCAACAGTTTGCATTCAATCAATTTTACAAGGACTTTTAGCCACAAATAATAGGTTAACTTTGCCATAGAAAATTAGGTGTATTTTAACCCATTCCCACATTCCAGATTTAGGACTAGTCCAAATTTAAAGATGTTGCAGATGACAATTTTAAATTGATGGAATCTTTAATATCTCTGTCTTATTATAACCCATTCCCACACGACAAAATTTTAGACCAGTTCAAATTCAAAGAAGTTGCAAACAAAAATTTCAAGTTGATGAAATTTTCAAAATCTTTGTCTTTTAGGGAAGAAAACATTGTGGACAATGAAGAAATTGCTTGTAACAAGCAATTTCTTCATTATCCACAATGTTCTTTATAACTTTTATATTGAGGGGTGTTTAAAAGAGTCACTGAGTGGGAATGAGTTCAGGGGTAGAAAACACTTTGGATAATGAAGAAATTGCTTCCTTTTCCACAAAGTTTTCCAAATCTTTTATATTGAGGGGCATTTAAAAGTGTGGTTGAGCGGGCATGGGTTAAAGCAGTAAGGCCTCCCTAACAACATTTTTTGGAAGAATGCCATGACCTTGTCATAAGCATAGAGAGGCTCCTTCACACCAAATATTACAATAGCTATTTAAAGTGTAGAAGTAGCAGATTTGTTTAACCCTTTCCTGTTCAAATACGGGATTCTTGTTCCTGTGATTTTTTACTCAAGAAAACATTGTGGAAAAAAGGAGAAATTGCTTGTAACAAGCAATTTCTCCTTTTTCAACAATATTTTCTACCACATAGGATGGTTTCATTTTGAATGGCATCAAGTTCTCATAGTCATCTGCAACTTCTTTCAATTTGGACTAGTCTAAAATTTCCAAAAACGGGAAAGGGTTAAGTTTTCATATAAAGTTAATGAAAATGACCTTGACATTGGTAAATGATCCCAATGAGAAAAATAGTGACAAAGGCTACCTGCATGCAAAGTGGAGTATGATCTTTGAAACTGAAATATTGTTGGAAGTAACAGGGACATGATAGTTCTATGTTAAGTTTAAAAGTTTTGACCTTTACCTTTGAACGCTGAAGTAAGACTTAGAAATGGCAAGTCAGAAGTAAAGCTCTACTTGTCAGGTTTTGGGGAAAAAGTTGATCAATTTGACCTTAACCTTTGGCAAACAACTGTATTAAGATGTGTGTTGATGAAGACCTCCTTGTGTTATTTAACCCATCCCCACTTAGCAAAATTTTAGACTGGTCCAAATTGAAAGGAGTTGCAGACAACGATTTCAAGTTTATGAAATCTTAGATTTTCTCAAATTCCTTGGTAGAAAATATTGTGGAAAATTTCTTCATTTTCCACAAAGTTTTCTCAATATAGCTTTTCTTGAGGGTCGTCGAAAGGCGTCATTGTGTGGGAATGGGTTGAGAGATTTGTGGCTGAAAAGGAGTGGAAGTAAAAAAAATATTGTTAACTGAGTTAAAAGTAGGACTTAAGGTTAAATTGTGGGAAAAAGTATGAATCAAACCTTGACCTAAATGATGAAGGTGAACTGCTACATGATATAACTTGAATATGGCATGTAGTATCATAAAAACAGGTAAATGTTTAATTCCATAGTCAACAAGATGTGTTTGTGAAACACAATCCCCCCCCCCCCCAACAGGACTAAATGACGTGACCTTGACATGAGGAGATGTGTATTATGGAGATGTATCATCAAGCCAAATGAGCATTTAGTAATTTGCAGTGTTAAGTTTTTTGGTTTAGTTTTGCAGACAGACAGACGGACAACAGTAAAACAATATGCCCCCAATCTTTCAATGCAGGGGCACAAAAATTCACAAAACATAAAATTTCATGATGTTTAGTTCCTTTTCCCATATCATGATTTAATCAAGTTAAAATATGAAGTTCACTTTGTTTATGGCCTTTGATATATTTCAGGAGAATTATCAGATGCTCAAGACATTTTATCAGGTGTACCACAAGGTTCTGTTCTTGGACCACTTCTCTTTGTTATATATATCAAAGATCTACCGTTACATATTCTGTCCGCAACTAACGACATGTTTGCTGATGATACATCAATAACCACGATTGGAAATTTCATTGATGATGTCCATATCGCCCCCTTGGTGCAAAAAGGTACCAACTGACATTTTGGGCAAAAATGACTTTTTTGCACTGGCAAGTGTATTTTTATGGTGTCTTTCATGTGTAGAAATTTCTAAGCTGTAGGTCTTCAAATACCTACAATATAGGGTTATGTCAAAAGGTACCAGGAAGAAATCAGGGTTTTTCAATTTGCAATAAGGTACCATATGACATGTAGTTTGAGCAAAAAGGTACCATTTGAATTGAAGGTACCTTTTTGCACTAAGCATTTTTTCTATGTTATAATTTTTCTTCATCAAAAAGGTACCAGTATTCAATTGGTACCTTTTTGCTCCGATAATTTTTAGACAATGGTACAAATTCATTATTTAAATAATTCAAATGGTACCTTTTAGCACTGTAATGAATACACAAACCATATGCTGATAAGCCAAATTCCTATCTTTATAATTAGTTGATAGGTGAGAAGTCATATTGTCTTTGGTCATTCATTTGAAGATTAGCTATTCAACTTCCTTGAACTGTTGATTTGTATGAGAGAAGGATTTTAGTGGAAAAAGGAAATATGGAGTCTTATTATACCACAGTGTGTGAATTTATGGCTTCGGAAGCGGATAAATACCTTTTATTTTGTGCCAGTAAAGATGTTCACAACAAAGAACAATTCCTTAGCCAGATAAAAGAAATAATATGTAGTTGAAAATGGAATCTGGACATAGCAGATATCAGACCTGAAGAGGCGATAGAGAGACTAGTTAATATTGCATATACTGCTATCAAAGGTCAAGAACACTATGATGCAACTAAGACTATTTCGAATTCCTCTCCAGCAAAAACAGATGCATCACATGCTGCACACAGTGAAGGACACAAATCTAAATCTACAAAGGAAATATTAGATACAGAGATTAACACATCTAATGACCATTCTACAACCCATAAAAGGGCCTCATACAAAAGTCCAGCAAAGTCAAGTAGGAAAAGAAGAAATAACCCTGAGAAATGGAAGCAAAGAGTAAGAAAAAGGAAAAAGAACTAAGGAAAGGAGTACATTTCTGTATCTTGAAAAGTCATGCCAGCGAAAGAGTTTAAAGAACATACTTGCAGCAAATGCAAATTTAAATACAGTGAGAAATTTTCATAAGAACAACGAAGAGAAATATTTGAAATGTACTATGAACTTGGAAACTTTGAGCGCCAAAGACAGTTCATATGTGATATGGTCGAAAGAGTTCTAACTTCTCGTGGGACAAAAGGGAAAAGAAAGTACTCACAAAAGTTTAATCTTGTCTTCAATGAGAGAAAAGAAAGAGTATGCAGAAACTTCTTTATGCGAACGTTAGATATAGGAAGAAAAACATTTGATTACACTCTGTCTAAAAAGAAACATGAGGCTTACAGTGGAATAGATATGAGAGGGAAAGCATCCGCTGTCAATAAGACAGACCAAGAAATTGTGGACTTTATAGTCACATTGAATCGTTCCCAAGAATGGAATCTCACTATGCAAGAAATTCTTCCAACAAGAATACTTGTCTCATGATTTAAACATAAAAAAGATGTAGGCATTATACAAAAGTGAATGTGAAAAAAGGAAAACCCTCTGCTAAAGAGTCATTGTATCGGAAATTGTTTTGTGAGAACTTTAACCTCGTATTTTATAAGCCAAAGAAAGATCAATGTTCAATGTGCACTTTGTACAATAGAAGAAAAGCTGCTGGAACACTGGCAGAATCATTTCAACAGGAATATGATACCCATCAACAGAATAAAGAAAAAGCCAGAGAAGAAAAAATGAAAGATCAAGAAAGGGCAAAAACTGATCAAAGCCTGTATGTTGCAACATTTGACCTATAGGCTGTTCTTACCACACAATGTTCACTCGTCAATGAGCTTTATTACTCAAGAAAATTGTGTTGTTATAATTTGACAATTATATTCTTTATGTGATAAACAAGTCTTTTGTCATATTTGGGACGAAACACAGTGTAAACGGGGTTCATGTGAAATAGCAACTTCTTTGTTAAAACACACTACCTGCTTGTCAGAATAAAAACATTCAGGAAATAATCTACTATTCTGACTCTTGTGGAGGACAGAACAGGAACAAATTTGTAACTGTTTCCCTTTTGTAAACATTAGCACAGGTACTAACATTAAAGAGAATCAGTCATAAATTTCTTGTGTCTGGCCATTCACAGATGGAGTGTGATTCAGTACACTCCACCATTGAAGGGGCCAAGAAGATAACTCCTGTGTATGTTCCATCTCAGTGGTGCACCCTTATAGCACTTGCAAGAAAATCTCAACCATACATTGCTGTTCCAATGAAATTCAACCATGTTATTGATTTCAAGGATTTTGCAAAGAAACTATGCCCAAATCTTAAGATAACAGTTACAGTAGAGAAGGTAATCTGGCTAAATGTTAAATGGATTCAAGTTCCAAAGGACAACCCCAGATCTGTCTTTGTAAACTACAGTTATGAAACGGATAAATTCATGGAAATAGACATAGAAAAAATGCTTACCCGTTACAAAGGCCGACAAATGTCCTGGCCAAAAAGTCATTCGGACTTGAACATGTGTTATATTTCAAAACTGCAAGTATCTATCCAAAAGAAGGCTGACCTGGTTGGATTGTGCACTAAGGAAATCATACCTGAGGAATTTCACCAGTACTACATGGCATTACAAACAAGTAAAACGGAGAAGGACATTGCCCCCTTTGATTCTGATGACAACGACACTGGTGATGATTAGGTCACTTTATACTAGTTACAGTCAAAATTCTATCAGTGTATATTATTCCTATATTTGTGCTTAAGCAGAATTGTATTCATTATAATATATGACACAATTCATTATTTCAATTAATTTTCTAGACAGATAACTCTTGTGAGGAAAATATGTGACGTTTTGTGGTGGATTAATAAAAACATTTCATTCAAACTTATTAATACTTTAAATAAAACTTTGTGCAAGAAGGATCCATATTGTCAAAAGGTACGTTTTTGCTTTTATTTTGAACTACATACATGGATTTGACAAATGCAAGAAGGTACCATTTGATCACATGGTACCTTATTGACATAAAAATATTCGAAAATGCTTAGTGCAAAAAGGTACCAAAAGACAAAATCAATCAAATAAAGGTTATTGATGAACCAATGTACTTGTCAAATTGTGTATATTTAGATAAGGTTGATATCTTTCCCCATACCAAATATCATATTCATTGAATAAAAACCTGATTTGATATAGCTGTGTAAATCTTTAAACTCGATTTTCTCAAAACTATGAAAATGTCAGTTGGTACCTTCTTGCACCAAGGGGGCGATATTATACTCCAAAATACCCTTAATTCTATCAAGAAATGGTGTAAATACAATTCTCTGATACCTAATGCAGAAAATAACTAAAGCAATGTATATTTCTTCCTCTAATAATACTTAAATGAAAATAAAAGGGAGATCTAATCTACAAATTGAATTAAATGGTCAATTCATGGAGTATACAGATACAGAAAAGCACCTGGGGGTCCATGTTGATAATTAACTGAATTGGAAAATACAAGTTCAAAATATTCTAAAGAAATGTAAGTCTTTGTTTTATCTGTTACTGAAAATAAGAAAATATGCCCCCGATCTTATTGATTCAGGGGCATAAAAAACCAACAGACTAAGATTATGTCACACCAAATTAGTAGCACAAAACTAAGGTAAGTGTCTATATTTGTCTATATTGGTATTAATGCTTATGGTGGTTTTGGACTGATATGTAACTGATCTTTACAGAACTGAAGACCAGTTATCCAACATAACTCCTGATGACATGGATTTGTGTTGACAGATGGATAGACGGACAGACAGTGTGATTCCGGTTTCCCCCCCCCCCCCCCAAATATTCGTTTTGTGGAAGCATAATGATAGACAGCCTGATATTTATTATGCCTTCTGGGAGATGACCTTCCTTTAAGAAATAATCTGGAACAAGTGCATAATTCCTTTAGAAAATACTTGAATTTTCTTCTTTGTTATGTAGTCAACCATATATCAGCTTATTTTAACTACCTTAAGGACACAAAACATAAAGCAGCTCATAAGAACAACTGGTGTGTAAATGATGTAACAGAGCTGAGTTTGTCAATTTGTAACACACTAGAATTAAGGGTCAGGGGCATAAGTGTCAGAAACCCCTGTTTCAATCCCCTGCTTCACTAGTCCTTCAGGAAAAGACTTTAATCCAAGGCCCCATCTCCATAAGAATAAGTTGAAACCCCATCCTAATGAGAGTGCTGCATTCAGATGCAAACGCTTGGCTGTTCAAGTGTTTGGTAGTTGATAAACTTTCTGAGTAAAAAGCATGATATGGTCAAAAGTGCATTTGAAGTTACATCCCCCCCCCCCCCCTTGTTGGTATAGATTGCTATTTTAACATTGATCATATATTCAGAATTTCCAGTGAATGTGTTCAGTAATACCCCAGATTTTACAAAATGTCTCAGCTATTGGACGACTATACAGAAGCTGACACTTCGAGAATACCACTGGTTTTCTATTAAAACAGCCCCAGCTATAAATGTGGTTCAATTATTCAACAGCCTGGTTGAGTAGTTTTTTCCTCATCTTTATTTTTATGTTTATGAATGAATACAATACTTTTGATCATCATTCCAAGACAATTACCACATTTTAACATCTCCCCTTGTGGTCAAGTCAAAGAGTTCTGGCCCTAGGATCATTAATCAAAAGCATATGGTAATTACCTAGCCATCACAGCTCCCTGTGAGAAAACAGTTATAAACAGCAGATTATTTACTATAATTATTTCCAATAACATATGCTTTCAATGCATTGAGAAAATCCATTAATTTACAAAAAGATTCTGAAAGTTTGGTTTAACCCTTGTCATGCTGATTTATAAATCCTCAACAGAAATGCATCAAAATCAAAGGGCTACAGGCACTAGAAGCACCAAATTATGGGTCAGTATTAATACAGTCAAACTTCATTTACTTAAACATGGCAATTCCCCAACACAGCTAATTTCAAACAAGAAAGTTGGTACCCGCAAAAAGTATTCATGATTCATATTATCAACCTCGGAAAACTCGTACACCACGAATGTCAAACTTTCGAACTCTTTTCAAAGTCCCAAACTACAAATAATTATAAATTTCCTTTGGAACAGTCAAACAAAGTGTTGGCTGACAATCATAGCTGGTATGTTTTATGAATTTTCACACATTCGACATGTTAATCCGTTTGTGACACTTTCTGTCAAACAATACACTGTGCGTAATAATAACCACTTCCTCAAAAATACATTTTTTCTATCATTTAGTAATAACTAGACATTGTCACAAAGTGGACTAATACCCCACAACAGCCTTTGTCCATATTCAAGTGCTATCTGCCAAAGAGCTGTAGCAAAAATGGACTTTTTAATTAAAGGGCCATAAATCAGTCAAAAATGAATGGACCATAACCAAAATAGGATATGCACATGTCTGACTTATACCGAGTCTTTCTGTGAAATTTGAATCAAATCCATCCAATGAATGCTGAGAAATTGAGTGGACACAATTTTTCACCAAAGAGCCTTAACTACGTCAAATATCAATGGACCGTTACCAAAATGGAATATGAACATCTCTGCTTGATATTGCTTATAGCAGTGAGGTATGAATCAAATCAGACCCATTGTTGCAGAGAATTTGAGCAGAGACGAAAAAGCTACAGACAGACGGACCGACGGACTGACCGACCGACAAGCCAAAGCAGGAATATTTTGGGTTCAGCATGACAAGGGTTAATTCAAACTTTTGGAATACTCATGGACAAGCAAAGAATTTTTATGCAACCTACTTTAAGTATAACTTTGTAACATCAATTATGATTTAACCCATTCCCACACAACCATACTTTATGATGCCTACTGCAATAAAAGCTTTATTTGGAAAACATTGTGAAAATGGAAGAATTGCCTCTTACAAGTAATTTTATTATCCACAATGTTTTCTGTCCAAAAAGGCAGAGATTTTATACCAATTCCCACACAATGACATTTTTTAAATCCTCTCAAGAAAAATGTTTGGGAAAACATTGCATAAAATGAAGAAATTGCTTGTGACTAGCAACTTCTTTATAAATCATATATCCTCAACAGATTTTCCTCAAAATCAAAGGGCTGAAAGCGCTGGAAACATCAATTTTAGGTTAATATTTCTTTTGACAATTCATATTATTATTAATCCTGACAGACTAAGATCAGATTGCATGTATGTGTAAGCTGATCTTTGTCTAAACCTCCTACCAAAAACATGAATATTACAGGTTCAACATGACAAAATTTAAGTAAATAAATTTAAAAATCTTAACTTTTGAGGGTAAAGAGCATTGTGCTAAATGAGGAAATTGCTTGTAGCAAGAGAATTCTTAATTTTCCATTTTGTTTTCCAGAGGTTTTTGAAGGGTTGTAAGACAGCAGGATTGTGTGGGAATGGTTTAAACATTTAATATGAAAGTATCATATGATACTTCAGAATAAGGAAAGCAAGGGTTACTGATTGACTCACTAATACAACAATAAGCGGATTGAACTCGGTCTGGAAGATGAGATGTGACTGCTAAATACCTTCAAGATAGATTCTACGAAAACAAAGCCAAACAAAAAGTTATTTATGCCAAACATTGAAATACAATTTGGCAGAAAGCTTTGGTAACAAAAATAGAAAGAAAATGCCTCCTTTGACCCTTTCATCCATATAGGATCAGTTTTGAGAAAATCCAACTAAACATATAGAAATAGTACAACACACCAAATTATATAAAAATATAGGTATTGATATTGTCCTTGCAAAATATATATAGTTATAATTCATACATATCAAATTTAGAAGTTTATAGTTGGAACCTTAATTCACATCATATACATTTACACATCTGAAATTTCACTTTTATTACTCTGTGAGGGTAAATATCTGTTGTAATTCAAGTAATGCAAACCTGATGGAAGCATGCTGTGTGTGTAGTGCATCTTGTTGAAATTTCATTGTAACCCACAGGTGGTGGTAAAAAACTTACAAAACTTACCCAACATTCTCTGAATCATACATAATGCCTACAAGTGTCACAAATCAACTCTAATTTTAGACAGTACTTATGGAGTTATCCATTATCCAACAATATGATACAAGATTGATCCAAATTTAAGAAGTTGCAGATAGTATTTCAAAGTGCACTAAATTTTGAAAATAAGAGCAACGTAAGGTAGAAAACATTGTGAGAAAAGGAGATGTTACTTCATTGTGTCAAAAAATGGTATTGTGTGGTAGTTGGCTAAGTGATTTCTCAATGAATTATTAACCAGTGAAAGTCATCAAAATATATTTCTTGTTGGGTTGCTTTATGCAGTGATGTGGAAAAACAGATTTTCCCCGCTTGTCTCCCAGCAAGTAATAGTTTCCAACTAGTACAGACTTTTGTGCAAGAAAGTGAAGAGACAGATTTTGAGAATATATTGTCCCTCCTGAAGAAAATGCTGGGATCCATTAACCTCAATATTGTCAACCATTCAATATAAATGTAATGATATTTTTCCAATATACAAGAGACCAAAGATGGCCTGTTTCAATCCACTGGCTGAATTATATCAACCAACTCAATGTAGTTCATTTTCCATGAAGTTCTTAACTAAATAAGACAAACATTTTTGAAATTTCACAATCTTAAAATTGCCATCCGCAACATCTGTCAATAAACAAAAAAAATTCTAATTATTATTATCGTTCACTATTGATGGGTTAAATAAGCTCCTCCCCCATTTCTTCTGTTGACAATTTTTTTTTAATTTTTCTACATCAACCACCTATGCACCTCAGATATAAGGGATTTAATATATTTGTACGAAATAGTAATTTGTCTCTCTTACACCAAAAATCAAACAAGCCCTGCACAAAAAGCCTTTCTTTTCTTTGATTGTTTTCTACCAAATTTTTAAACCTTCATCAACTCATTTTCTGTAACATATTTCTACTTGGACCAGTATTAGACTATTAGTTAAATACAATTTATTAATTGATTGATTTATTAATTGATTGAATGAGGTTAATATTGTCACTTTTAACAGTATTTCAGTCACATTGAGATGGCTTGAGCACCTAAACATGGATTCATGGTATTTCTCACACCAGTAATAGCACTACATCCATTCCAACCCTCCAACTGTTAATCTCACTTAGGTTAAGATTATTCACCCATTGGTGGGAGACAAATGTCAGAAAGGATATTTGCAATAGCCTAGGATGGACCCCAAGACCCCATGACTAGGAGTCCTACGCACTACCACTGCGCTATGGCCAGGGCTCAAATACAACATAACATCTTGATATTTATGCAATGGATTAAACAAGGCCCCACCAATAAAAGAAACGTTTTAGATGAACACAAACAATTATATGGAATTAGGTAGACCTTGGTGTAAGAAATATTTCTGCAAAAAAAAATTGAAATCAAATAAACAGGTAGAGAGAAAATTATTTGTAAATCTATTTCCACGTTGGTTGCTATGGCATGAGAGTTGTTCTTCGTAATAGAACACAATTGTTTGAAGGATTCCAAAAGAGGACCATCAAGGGAACAATCCTGTCATGTTTGGTCAAGATCTAACAAGTAGTTTTAGAGGAGATGATTTCTAAGAAAAAGTTTACGCACTAACAAACTAACAGATGCACAGACAGGTGCACTACAGATACAACGCGATGACAATTATTGCCTGCTACCTATTTTGTACCACTCAAAGATTTACACCAGTATTTGCTTGTCCTTGGACAAGTTGCCTTAACCCTTTCCCGTTTTGGAAATTTTAGACTAGTCCAAATTGAAAGAGGTTGCAGAAGACAATGACAACTGGATGCTTTTTGAAATGACCCCATCCTATGTGGTAGAAAATATTGTGGAAAAAGGAGAAATTGCTTGTTACAAGCAATTTCTTCTTTTTCCACAATGCTTTCTGTAGTATAAAATCCCAGGAATGTAAAATCCCGTATTTAAACAGGAAATGGTTAAGTAAAGTACTTGTCCGCAAGTAGAAAAGCCCATGTTAAGCAAGTCTGCAAGGGAAATTCCACACCCCTGATTTAGGATATAATGTTGTCTTGCTTTTCACTATTTTCCTTTCACTAATTCCACAAGTGCATAAAAAGTAAGTATTGTAGGTCCCTTAACTGGTGGCTGCATAGTGATAAAACAGATAAAACAAGATGTGTTTGAAAATTCTAATGCCCCCTCAAAAGCAAACTTGTTTAGAAGGTTGATCTTGAAAGATGGTCATGACCTTGGCACTAGTATGTATTTCAGTAACAGCTATCATATTGTCAATAATGAGCATTATATCCTAAATAGGCTAGAATTAAATGGCTTAACTTATGATAAGCACTAAAGGGGTAAAGGGTTTAGATTGACCTTACCCTTTAACATATGATCATAACTAGTTGTGAATTATTGACAGGTACCCTAATACTTAATATGATCCTTGTATCTTGAATGATATGAAAGAAATTGTTAAATTTGAAGACAGACAGACTAATGACAGACAGAGGGATACAAAGACAGATGCATAACAATTAAACATTGTCAGAGGCAGATTAAAACTTGTAAAGGAAGAAACTGGACTGCTTACCGTGAATTCTTTGAATACGTTTGTTCTTGAAATGATTTGGTGATGAAAGTTTTCTCTTTTTTCCAAGATTCTCATGTACTGGCAAGTGAGCTGTAATAGAAAGATGAGATTGTTAAACACTTAAACTGATAGTTACTGACCTTGAAGTTCATGTTTTCACCTAGCGTCAAATAAAAGATGTTTTCACCAACATAGAAACGATACTTAAGATATTGCATACCATTGATAGACCAATCATATCAAATATTTAGACAAGAATTGAACTTTGAACTCCAAAACTGTTCAACGTTTATGAGAAGCATTTTTGTTGGTTTGGCGAATTAAAGGTTTTACCTACAGCTTATTCAAGCTTATTCAAGTATAGACTTTATCCAGACAAACATTCTGTCTGATTTTCAGGTTGATTGGACTAAAAATAAAGCATACAGAGTGTCTAAAAGGTTCTTCTAAGAAATGACATAGTGACCTAGTTTTTGAACCCAAATTGACAAAACTCCAACTTGTCCAAGGTTACATCAACTTAAATCTTCTGACCAATTTTCAGGTTGATTGTGCTAAATTGGCCTAGTGACTTAGTTTTTGACCCCCCAAGTAACTAAAGTTTGGACCTGCCAGAGATTTAATCAAGACAAACATTCTGAAAAATTTGATCAAGTTGATTTGACTAAACTTGAGGTCTCTAGAGTAACTACAAGGAAATTTCTAAGAACTGACCTTGCGACCTAGTTTTTGCCCCAAGTGACCCTACAGTAAACTTGTTCAAGGCTCTAAGACAAACATTCTGACCAATTTTCAAGTTGATTGAGCATAATCTGTGGCCTCTAGAGTGTCTATAAGATGTTTCTAAAAGTTGATCAGGTGATATAGCTTTTGAGTCCATGAGACCTAATTTCAAACTTTTCCAAAATGTTATCAAGATAGACATTCTGACCAATTTCCAGATAGAGCAAAACCTGTGTTTCTACAAATGTAAAGGTTCACTAGGCACAATGGACATCAGATGACAAACACCACACAACTACAAAAGGTCAGCTTGGGCATGTTGTGCTCAGGTGATCTAAAATATTTTAGAAACCATGATTTGACTTTACATTGTGATTCTGGACAAGGTTAGATATGTCATTTGACTCTAGAATGTTCCTTTTACCTTTAGTGTGGTACAACATTCTAAATCACTAATAGTCAACTTAAAAACAAGAGGGCCAGAATGGCCCTAAAATCGCTCACCTGACTAATGTAAGATGATTCAAAATTGAAATTGGCCAAATGGTTACTGAGGAGAAGATGTTTAAAGATTTCAAAGTCAAAAACTGCCCTACCCTTCAAAGCCCTTATTTGGTCATCAATCAAAATTCTAGAACAACTTTTGAAAAGGGTCACTCAAGGATTATTCATACCAAATTTGGTTGAAATTGGCCCAATAGTTACTGAGGAGAAGATGTTTAAAGATTTCAAAGTCAAAAACTGCCACGCCCATATTTGGGCATGAAACCAATTTCTGCAAACAACTTTTGAAAAGGGTCACCCAAAGAACATTCATGCCAAGTTTGGTTGAAATTGATCCAATGCTTACTGAGGAGAAGATGTTTAAAGATTTCAAAGTCAAAAACTGCCATGCCCTGCCACGCCCATATTTGGGCATAAATCAAAATTCCACGAACAACTTTTGAAAAGGGTCACCCAAGGAACATTCATGCCAAGTTTGGTTGAAATTGGCCCAATGGTTACTGAGGAGAAGATGTTTAAAGATTTCTAAGTCAAAAACTGCCACGCCCTGCCACACCCATATTTGGGGGTAAATCAAAATTCCACGAACAACCTTTGAAAAGGGTCACCCAAGGAACATTCATGCCAAATTTGGTTGAAATTGGCCCAATGGTTACTGAGGAGAAGATGTTTAAAGATTCCTAAGTCAAAAACTGCCACGCCCTGCCACGCCCATATTTGGGCATAAATCAAAATTCCACGAACAACTTTTGAAAAGGGTGACCCAAGGAACATTCATACCAAGTTTGGTTGAAATTGGCCCAATGGTTACTGAGGAGAAGATGTTTAAAGATTTCTAAGTTAAAAACTGCCACGCCCTGCCACGCCCATATTTGGGGGTCAATAAAAAATCCGCGAACAGCTTTTGAGAAGGGTCACCCAAGGAACATTCCTACCAAGTTTGGTTGAATTCTGCCCAATGGTTACTGAGGAGAAGATGTTTAAAGAATTGTTGACGACTTCCGACGCACGACGGACAAAAGGTGATACCAAAAGCTCACCTTGAGCACGTTGTGCTCAGGTGAGCTAACAAGAGAGCTATTGTCCCTAGGGTGCTCACCTGAAGTAAAGGCTCTATGCATGCCTTCTTGGTCAGGAGGAGACAATTTTTAAAATTTAAAAGAGTCTTTCATTCTTTACTGAAGGTTTAGCCCCAAAGGGTCTATTGGATATATATCAGACCAATTTATTTTGTGAGTCTCAGTCTTGCAAAACCCCCATCAGTTAAAAACCCTGAATATTGTCAATTAAGTACATTGTAAATATTATATATAGTGTTCAGTCAATACTGAAGATTGATCAATTTAGTGAATCAATGTTACTGTCAATAGTATTGACCCCTTTAGACAGAGAATTCTTATAAAAGGAAAGTAGAGTATGCTCTTTTTTTTTAATTGAAATTCAATTGTGGTTTTATAAGAGTTAAGGCAAGTTTGGTTGTTTTAAGCGGTCACACTTAAATAAATCTTCACCCGTTTCCATTCAATGACGCTTTTGCACCCACTCAAGAAATAGCTTTGGAAAACATTGTGGAGAATCAAGAAATTGCTTGTTATAAGCAATTTCTTCATTATCAACAATGTTTTCTACCACAAAACAATGAGATTTTACAAATTCGCTCAACTAAATATTTGAATTTGGACCAGTCTAAAATTTTGTTGTATGGTTATTGGTTAAAAGGAAATATATTGATTACCACAATATAGATGATCAAAATTGTCATGAAAAGATGGTGTTTCTATGGCAATATCTCCTTCTGCAGGCATAGCATTAATATCGTGTAACACCATTATATAAATATTTGAAGTACCAGTAACATCATACACAAGAACTTTCAAAATGTTTTTATTCAAGTTCCTTTATCATTTTGCAATATTTGATAGAGTAGACTCTACTTGTATAAGGTGTTCTTTTGCTGAAGCAGTGATGTTACACATCAGACATTATTATGCCTTTTCTCAGAATCTTATCACAGGTTCTAACTATAGGAAGTCACAACAGATAATCCAGATTTACAGGAATGATTTTGTAAACAATATTCCATTGAGTTGAATATGATCATGAATTAGCTTTCCTAGGTAAACATCTGGTTATGAATTATCACAGTTTTAGTTAATAAATTAATAATAAATAAATAAAATAAATAAGTCTCAATATATACACTATTTACATCACAGTCAGTCTGGTCCCAGATTTCACATCACTGAAAATAGGACATCAACTCATTACAGCAGACAACAACAGTTTAGACTGCTAAAATTGAAGCACTAAAATACCTCAAGACAGATGTAGACGTTGCCAAATTAAGATTTGGAATTACACACATTTATGATAAATGATACTCTTTTCAGTGAGTTGATATATTCCAAGTTTCAAGAAAATACTTTCAATGATACTAAGGGTGTAGTTTATCCATTACCAGATGACAAAATTTGGGATTGGTCCAAATTCAGAAAAGTTGCATACTAACATTTTCAACGTTAGTGAAACCTGGAAAAGCTTAGCACCAAATAGGAAAAAAAACCATTTTGATTAAAGGAGAAATTGCAAATCACAATCAATTTCTCATTTTCACACAATGTTTTCCTCACTATACATTGGTAGGGATGTGAAAATGCAGGATTGTGTGGGAATTGGTTAATAGTGAGGAACTCTGATGCATCAGGCTGATTGAGTCAGCAGAGGTGAAAGAAAACCAGTTTCTTATCCATAAACAGCAGACTTAAGCTTTGAACTCAAAGGCTGGGGATTCGAATATTTTTTCTTGTGCCACATTTTTTCTCTATTTAAGAAAGAAAATCATGAAATATTAATATTCTTCATGATATATTAAAATTCTTTTTAAAATACTCCAAGAAATAACTCCAAAATCACACTATAAATTCCACAGCATTCCAACAATTTTACACTCTATAACCTTTCACATAAACACACAAAAGCCTACTGGGCTCATAAGTATCTGGTCCTACCATCTGTGCATATTACAAACACACATGATGCTACCACCCCTCCCCCTCCAGGCATCAGCTGTTCAGTGGGGGATCACATTACATAACCCCTAATTCCTTCTGCTACACTGATAAGCATTGATAATGCTACATGTAAATATGTGATTACACAGACACAGGCAGATTTTGTTGCTTGGAATCAGTTTAAATCGTTCGCACACAATGGTGCTTTTTGACGCCCCCAGGAAAAAAAACTTTTAAAAACATTGTGGAAAATTAAGAAATTGCTTGTTACAAGCAATTTCTACATTATCCGCATTAGTTTTTTTAAACAAAGAAGACTAAGATATCTGAAATTTCATTAACAAAATTTAGGTCAGCAACTTCTTTTAATTTGGACCACACCCTCTAAAATCATGTCATTTGGTAATGGGTTAATCAAATTACATAATTGTTACTTAACAAGATTCAATATTCTACCAAACGACAAACTTTTAGACTGGTCCAAATTCAGACTTTCCCGAGGAAAATTTCAAGTTAATGAAATTTCAAAAACCTTGGTCATTCTGTATAGATAACAATGAGGAGATTGTGTGGTAAAATGAAAACAAGAGGGCCAGTTGACAACTATAGAAGTAAAACACCACAAGTAACCTTATTTTAGCTAAAAGTGACCCATTATCATATCTTGCCTAAGAAATCAAGAACAAACATTCTTACGAAATTTCAAGGTATTTGTGCAAGAAAATTAGCAAGTAAATTGGAAAGAAGATTCTTTATATTAGACCTTGTGACCTAGTATTTGACCCTGTGTGACCTAATATCAAAGTTGACAATGATTTTTTGTGAAGGCAAACATCTAAATAAATATCCTGTCAAATGTATAAACAAGAGGACCATGATGGTCCTAAATCGCTCACCTGAGGCATCTGCAAATTACAGTACTTTTTAGTATAAAAAAGACACAACTTGAGCAAAATAAATAAAACAAATATAAGATTTTGGGCTTTGTACAAAACAATCCAGTAATGCTTTACAATAAGATTGAATTCCTTTGGCTTTATAGTTTAATCCATTATCAAACTATCCAAGAATTTGTCACCCTCAGGTTTGAAAAAAAAAACATAGTGAGAAAGGGAGTGACAAGCAATTTATCCATTTCTCACAGTGTTTTCTACCTGAATTCTTTGTATTTAGATTTCAATCAAACTCTTATTACTGTCTGATACTTCAATGGGTGTAATTTTAGCAACCTTGGTAGAGAACAATCTGGATGTACTATAAATCAAAATATGAATGCATTACAACTTATACATGAGGAGTGGAAGATATTTGAACATGCTCTTATTGAGCGTTTTTCATATCTCTGGATGCGTTGGGAAGGACCATGTTTGTCTAAAGGATGTAAACATGGTAGATAACAATAATGTTATCCTATG
This sequence comes from Fragum fragum, assembly GCA_946902895.1. Classification (NCBI taxonomy): domain Eukaryota; kingdom Metazoa; phylum Mollusca; class Bivalvia; order Cardiida; family Cardiidae; genus Fragum; species Fragum fragum. The sequence continues at coordinate 82,241,765 of OX336365.1, forward strand.
TTTTTAATGTAAATGCTCTGGGACCTATATTTAAGACCAAGAATTCTTTCAATGCGATTTACACAATTTTCGACCCAAGGAGCAGAGACATTTTTTATCCTAAGAGCATGTTTTCCTGTTACATGGAACAAAATTATTTAGTCATGCTACATGCCAAATATGTATGCCCATCACCTTATATTTCAGAAGGAGAAGACTTTTGATGTTGCTCTAATTGAGTGTTTTCCAAATTTTTTGACCTCTGGGGCAGTGCCATGTTTTATCCCAGGGCTAAGATTTTAGCCAACATGGTAGAGAACCATCTGGATATGCTATATACCAAATATGAATGCCTTAGACTTTGTACATTGGGAGGAAAAGACTATTGAACATGGTATAATTGAGCATTTTTACAAACTTTGGACACCCAGGGAAGGGGTGTTTATTGACCTTCAGGCATAATTTAATCAAAACTGATAGATAACAGCCAGGCTATGCTTCACCCAAAATATAAATGCCCTCCTCCTTAAATGAAGATTTTTTTTTCTTAGCATACTCAAATTTTGTGTTTTTCCCAATTTTGGACCCCTAGTACAGGGCCGTTTTTTACCCGAGGAAGACAACTTTTGGTGATATAGTACAAAACCATCTAGTTATGCTACATACCAAATATCAATATCCTAGACCTTATAGTTTAAGAGGTGAAGTCTTTTGAAATTGCTCAAATTAAGCATTTTTCCAAACTTCGGACCTCAGGGGCGGGGCCATTTTTGACCCCAGAGATTAAATATTTAAAAACTTGGTAGAGAACCATATGATTAAGTTCTATGTAAAATATAAACGCCTTTGGCCTCGTAGTCTGTGAAAAAAAAGACAAAATAGATTTTCTAAAATTTCCCATTTTCATATGCCACGATTAAAAGAGTTTTTCACGGAATGAAATTCTTTAACAACTTTTGAAGAGTTTCACCCAAAGAACATCCCGGCAAAGTTTCAGCTTGATTGGCCTACTGGTTAAGGAGGAGAAGATTTTTAAAGATATTTAAAGATTTAATAAAGATTCCCATTTTTAAATGCCGCGGCATCCAGAGTTTTTGACGGAATGAAATTCTTTTAACAACTTTTGAAGAGCTTCACCCAAGGAACATCCCTGCAAAGTTTCAGCTTGATTGGCCAACTGGTTCAGGAGGAGAAGATTTTTAAAGATATTTAAAGAATTACTAAAGATTCCCATTTTCAAATGCCGCGGCAACCAGAGTTATTGACGGAATTAAATTCTTTTAACAACTTTTAAAGAACTTCACCCAAGGAACATCCCTGCAAAGTTTCAGCTTGATTGGCCAACTGGTTTAGGAGGAGAAGATTTTTAAAGATATTTAAAGAATAACTAAAGATTCCCATTTTCATATGCCGCGGCAACCAGAGTTTTTGACGGAATTAAATTCTTTTAACAACTTTTGAAGAACTTCACCCAAGGAACAACCCTGCAAAGTTTCAGCTTGATTGGCCTACTGGTTTAGGAGGAGAAGATTTTTAAAGAAATTGTGGACGGACGGACAGACGGACAGACGGACAGACGGACAGACGGACGGACGGACGACGGACAACGACCGATCACAATAGCTCACCTTGCACTTTGTGCTCAGGTGAGCTAAAAATGTAGCATCTAGCATAAAAATGAGGTTTCTCTCTGATTTGACCTAGTTTTTTACCAGAAGTGACCCAAAGTTGAACATGGTTGAAATATTTTGAAAACAGACATTCTGACCAAATATCAAATCAATTGGGCCAAAAATGTTGCCTCTGGAGTGTGAAGGTATATTGCTAAGATTTGGCCTAGTGACCTAATTTTTTGCAATATGTCAACCAAAGTCTAACTTGTTTGATTGATTGAATAGGGTTTAATGCCGCTTTTAACAGTATTTCAGTAATATCGCAGAGGCTGGAGACCTAACAATGGATTTCTGGTATTTCTTACACCAGTACTACCACTTCATCCTTTCTTAGCCTCCAGCTGCTATCCCCCTTAGGTTTACGATTATCCATCCATTGGTGGATGAAAACATTATGACCAGATAGATATCAATTCAATAAGCTGAAGATTGGACCTCAAGAGCGAAACAAGGTATTTCTGAGAGTTGACCTAGTGACCTAGTTTTTGACCCCATATGACCCAAGCTTTCATGGAGACAAACATTCTGACCAAGTTTCAAGACATTTGAGCAAAAAATGTGGCCTCTAGAGTGCACACAAGATGTTGATACACAACAGACACATCTACATCACAAAAGCTCAATATGACCATTTTGTGGTAAAGTGAGCTAAAAATTATCGTTAAGAACATTGTCTTCAATTCCACGATGTTTTTCCATGCATTTATCTTCAGGGTGTGAAAAGGCAGGATTGTGTGGGACAGGGTTAATCAATCATGAACATGTCAGTAAACCCTTCCCCCTTCGTTCTCTCTCTCTCTCTTCTTTCCCCTCTCTCTCTTATTCTCTCTCTCTCTTTCTCTACTTCTCTGTCTCCATGTATGCTCTTTCCCTATCAACTATCATTGAAACCTTTTAAGCAACTTTCTTCAATGTCCACAATGTTTTCCAAAGCTGTTTTCCTTGGGAGCGTCTAAAAGCGTCACTGAGTGGGGTTGGGTTAACGTCCACGCCACCAAACCTCCAACATACATAGTGCTGACTGAGATCTCAATATAATCAGGAACAAATAATGTGGATTTTTAGGGACCTCAACATCTTAACCCTTGCCAACTGATGAAATTTTAAATTCTTTATCTTTTAGGGAAGAAAACAAGCAATGTCTTCATTTTCCACAATGTTTTCCAAAGCTTTTATACATAAGCTCCTTTTCCACAATGTTTTTCCAAAGCCTTTATACTTAAGGGGTGTCAAAAAGCATCATTGTGTGGGAATGGGTTAACTTATTGAAGCTCCAACAAGTGTTTAACCTATTCCAACACAATGACACTTTTTGACGCACCCCAACAAAAACCATTGGGAAAACATTGTTTAAAATGATGAAATTATTTTCTTCATTTTCCACAATATTTTCTGCCCATTAAGTTTTTGAAAAATCTAAAATTTCATTAATTTTAAATTCTCGTCCGCAACTCCTTCAGTTTTTACCAATCTAAAATTTTACCGCCTACTTATTGTCATCAACCAATTAAAATTTTTGAAATATATGTCAGAGTGCAATATTTAGGTCAAACTGAACGATTTGTTAAATCTATCAATATTTTGATTGATTGAAGAGATCTATAAATTAACCCTTGTCATACTAAACCTGGAATATTCCCACTTTTGCAGGAGGTATTGACAAAGATCAGCCAGCACATGAGTGTGGTCTGATCTTAGTCTACACCACCTGTTTATTTTTCATAAGTCAAGAGTTATTTATAAAAATTCAATCTTCAAAATAGATATTGACCAAAAACTTGTTATTTCTGATCTTTCAGCCTTTCTCATTTTCACACAGTTTTGGAAAGGATTTTATTCAGCATGACAAAGGTTAACAAACTAGACACATTATCTCACTACTGGATGTGCGAATGAAAATGTTTAAATAATGATTGGATTCTGCTAATCTGCTAATCCATTTTGTGATTAAATTAATCCATGCAAATTAAATGATATTTACTCCCAACCTTGAAATACTAATTACAAGTGATTTTTTTCATTTTTCGCACTGAAGACAGGGATATCTACAGTTCTATCACATTGAAATTGTAGTCTGCATTTTCTTTAGACAAGTCTAAATTTCATCTGGTGATGGGTTATAAAAAATGACTAAAAATCCACAGGTCATAGCTGTGCTAGAAGTGACAATGGTGTTGAAAATGGATAAATAATCATTAAAGTTAGAATGCCAAGGACTGGGTAGGACATACAGAATGCTGATTTTGAGTACAGAGGTAAAATGAACTAAATCTTAACTAAGGGAATTTTAAACATATAATTGAACTAAAGTTTTTACCACTCCTACACAAGCTCATTTTTTAACGCCCCTCAAGGAAAAAAATTGTGAAAAGATTGTGCGAAATGAAGAAAATAGAAGTGATATGCAATATCTTTAATTTAAAAAGTGTTGAAGGTTTGCAGTATTTAATTGTGTTGCCTAGTAATGGTTTCAAGTCCTTTAAATCCCATACAATAACAGTACAATTGATAAGGCGACTAGGCAGGGGTTAAAAGGGGTTGATGCCCCCTGTAGTGATAACAGTTAACCGCTCCCAGATTGGTGCTTGCTTCTGTAGGTAATGTGTTAATCAGTTTATCAAATGAATGGCAGACTCCCTGATTTCATCCCTCATTACTTACCATAAACACCTCTATACCCTTAATCTTCTAAAGGAGAAAGAAAACAAATAAGTGAACCAAAAGAGCTACTGACTTCAAACTAAAGCTTCAAACCCTTTTCACACTGATTAAAATCATCTACAAATTACATGAAAATCAAAGGGCTGAAAGTGCTTGAAGTACTATAATAGGTTAATATTTATTTTGAAAAATCAATAAAGAACTCTGGCTTAAAAGTTATATAAGAGGGTATTGTTGATCAACATCAGACTGCATATCACCTTCAAAAGAGTTCAATTATTAGTTCTTGAGTGTTCTAGAGAGTTCTTGAACCACATTGAAGTTCTTGAACCTTTTTCATTGGGGATATGTTATGCTAAGGTCCCTCCTGCCAAACCATGAATATTCAGCAGAGTCCAGCATGACATGGGTTAAAAATCTATTAGTTTATACTTATCTATTTCATTTTGATGAGGGTTAAAGCTTATTGAGTCACTCTCAAACACTCACATCACATCCACATCAGGTAAAGCTTTCAAAGTGGTGTCTGTCTTTAACCCATTTATTACCTGATGGCAAAATATTACACTGGTCCAACTTGAAAGAAGTTGTAGACAACCATTTCTTTTTTCAAGTTGATGTAATTCTAAAATGATTTGTCTTTCTGGATGGGAAAACATTGGGGAAATGGAAAATTGCTTGTCATAAGTAATTTCTTCATTTTCCATAATACTTTTCAAAGCTTTTTACTTGAGATGACATCAAAAAATAAGATTGTATGGGAATTATGTAAGTAAAAACGAATTCTAAATGGAGAGCCATTCCCACATAGTAACACTTTTTGACTCCACTAAGAAAAACACTGGTGCACTCAGCTGAGATAAAGACTCTTTAAACAGTCTAATTTCATGTTAAGGTTTAAGGATTATGATACAAGTGGGCCATACTTTATACACAAACAGACTATGTACCTGGGGATCCAAAAGTCTAAATTACAAATTCCAAGGCTTAAGGGCAAAATGGAAAGGAGATCATTTTTTTCCTCGCTCTAGATCCATGGGTAACTATTTCAGAAAAGTCAATGAACTGGCACCTCATGCCTATTACCCCCCCCCTGGCTCCGCCCCTGGGGACCCGTCAAGATCATGATTTTAGCACTTTTGAAAGGGGTCAAAATACTGATGCTTCATGCAAATATCAAGGCTCTATGCCTTCTGGGTCAGGAATAGAAGAATTTTAAAGATTTCACTTTTGTACACCTTTTCCAAAGGTGACCACCTAAGGATCATTTCTGCCAAATTTGGTTCAAATTGGCCCAGTGGTTTGGGAGGAGGTGTGTGTTTATAATCATTCTTTATTTTTTTGTAAACACCCCCCCAAAATTTCACTTTTGTTGCCATGGCAACCAGAGTTTCTAAAGGATTTAAATTCTTTTAGCTATTTGCAATGGGGACCACCTAAGGATCATTTCTGCCAAATTTGGTTCATATTGGCCCACTGTGGTTTGGGAGAAGATGTGTGTTTAAAAATCATTCTTAATTTCTTTATAACCCCCCACCCTGGGGCTCTGTCCCCTTGGGGCCTGAGGATCATGATTTTAGCTATTTTGAAAGAGGTCAATTTACTGATGCTTCATGCAAAATATCAAGGCTCTACACCTTCTGGGTCAGGAATAGAAGATTTTTAAAGATTATTGTAAAATTTCACTTTTGTTGCCAGGGCAACCAGAGTTTCTAAAGGATTTAAATTCTTTTAGCTATTTGCAAAGTGATGAGGGAGGGATGGTTCAAATTTGTAGAGTGATGAGGGAGGAGATGTTGTTTAAAGAAATAGTTGACGGACAACACAAGATGGACAATGGACAGACATCGGACAAAAGTTGATCTCAAGAGCTCACTTGAGCACTTTATGCTCAGTTGAGCTAAAAATCGAAAACATTGTGTAAAATGAAGAAATTGCTTGTTCAATGTATTTTCTTCATTATCCACAATATTTTCTAACTAAAATAAATTTTTCATCTACTAATATTTGTCGTCTGCAACATCTCAACTTGGACCAGTCTCTTAGTCATGGTATCGTGGGTTTGATCCATGGTTGTGGCAAGTAACATTTTCTACATTTGTCTCCCACCAATGGGTGGATAATTGTCTCCCACCAATGGGTGGATAATCATAAACCTAAGTGGGATGAGCAGCTGGAGGCTCAGAAAGGATGTAGTTGTAGTACCAGTGTGAGAAATACCAGGAATCCATGGTTAGGTGCTCCAGTCACTTGGATATGTTAACCCTTTCCTGTTTTTCAAAACTTTTAGACCTGTCCAAAATCAAAGGTTTTGCAGACGAATTTTATTTGAAAAATATCCATTCAGTAGGGTAGAAAATATTGTGGAAAAAGAAGAAATTGCTTGTTACAAGCAATTCTTCTTTTTTCACAATTTTTTCTCAATTATGAAATCATAGGGACGTAAAATCCAGGGATTAACCAGGAAAGGGTTAAAAGAGTTGTTAAACTCAATTTAATCAATCTCAAATGTTGTCATCTAGTAATGGATTAAGTGAATGGATGCTTCAGGAATACTGAAGGATCAGCAGCAGGCCTATCTTGAGCATTTGGGTTATAACCAGTAAAATTGGTGAAAAGTCAGCAGTCAGAAACATGCAAAAATAGGCACGAAAACTGTTTATTCCTTGGTTAAGAGTTCACCCCCCTATGGATTTGATACTGGCAGTCTTCCTAAATCATTTCCAAAGTTAGTAGAGATGCAGACATGAGCCAGAAAATTGCTATTTCAGCACACAGGGTAAAATACCTTTATAATCAATGTGCTGAAGACAAGGTTATAATGTCAAGCTGATGACAGACAGACAACTGATAAGCCCCCTCACAGATCTACCAATATATGTAAAGTGATGAGTACATGGTACAATGGAAATACAATCTGTCTGTATCCCAATGCTTGCACATCTTCACCCTAATCCTGCTAAACTGATATTTGATTTCCATCTTTTTTTTGAAACAGCTGTTCACAGCATTAACCCATTCCAACACAATGACACTTTTTATGCCCCAAAGAAAAATGCCTAGGAAAACATTGTGGACAATGAATAAATTGCTTGTAACAATTAATTTCTTCGATGTTAACAATGTTTTCTAACCTAAAGATGAATATTTTCTCAATTCTGCCAACTTGAAATTGTCATATGCAATTTCTTTCAATTTTGACCAGTCTAAAGTTTTGTCATCTGGTTAATTCTGCAAAAACGTAAGATACTGTGTCAACAAGTCATTACTGTTGGCTTTGTTTTGTAAAAAGAAAAATTGGATTTTCAATTCTATGTCAAGACTGTTTTAAAACAAGAGGTCTTATCGGTCACCTAAGTCCAAAGAGCACAAAAACAAATAAAAGTCCACCAGATTATGCTACATACTAAATATCAAAGCTCTAAGGCTTTTAGTTTGGGAGAAGAAGATTTTCACTAAACAAGCCTATGTTAAACTTGGGACATCTTGGAACGGGCTAATTCTGACCCTTGGACCATAATTTATACAATATTGATGGGGGTCCACCAGGTGATGCTACATACAAAATATTAAAGCTCTAGGACCTCCTGTTTGGGAGAAGAAGAGTTTTATATTTTCACTATATAAGCCCTATGTAAAAGTCGTGACATCCGTAATTGGGCTAATTATGACCCTTGGGCCATAATTCATACAATATTGATAGAGATCCACCAGATGATGCTACATACAAAATATCAAAGCTCTAGGCCTATCTGTTTGAGAGAAGAAGATTTTAAATTTTCACTATATAAGCCTATGTTAAATTTGTGACATCCGGGAATGGGCTAATTATGACCCTAGGGCTATAATTCATACAATATTGATAGAGATCCACCAGATGATGCTACATACAAAATATCAAAGTTCTAGACCCTCCTGTTTGGGAGAAGATTTTTACAAATTTCACTTTATAAGCCTATGTTAAATTTGTGACATCCGGGAATGGCCTAATTTTAATCATGAGGCAATACTTTTACAATCTTTATAGAGGTCAACCAGATGATGCTGTATACCAAATATCAAAGTTCTAGGCCCTCCTGTTTGGGAGAAGATTTTTAAAAATTCACTATATAAGCCCTTTGTAAAAATTGTGACTTCTGTAAATGGGCTAATTATGTCTAATGGGCCATGATTTATATGATCTTGATAGAAATTCACCACCAAATATTAAAGCTCTTGGCCCTCTACTTATGGAGAAGAAGATTTTGGAAATCTTCACTATATAAGCCTATGTTAAACTTGTGACGTCCAGAAACAAGTTAATTTTGACCCTTGGGTTATAATTTATACTTATTTATAGAGGTCCACTAGATGATGCCACATACCAAATATCAGAGCTTTAAGTCTTTTTGTTTGGTAGAAAAAGATTTTCAAAGTTGTCACTATTTAAGCTTATGGACCCCCCCCCCCCCCCAGCATGACCATTTCTTGACAGATTCTTTTTTCTTGTACAAACTTGATAGTCCTTGCCCTAAAGACTCTAAATACCAAATGTGAATCTCATCTGACAGCCATTTCATGATAAGAAGATTTTCAAAGATGTACATTTTTTGGCCCTTATGGAGCCCCAAGAGGAGATAACTCCATGACGTGTACAAATCTGAAGCGCCTTCCAATAAGGATGCTTCCTGCCAAGTTTTGTTGAAATCCATCCAAGGGTTCTTAAGAAAAAGTAAAAAATGTAAAAAGTTTACACACAATTAACACACAATGACGGACAAAACACGATCACAATAGGTCACCATGACCTTCGGTCAGGTAACCTAAAAACAAAATTAAAACATATACTGGATTGTAAAACCTTCAAATAACAAGAGGAACATGATGGTCCTATATTGCTCCCCTGAGTATGATGGCTCTAGGCTTTATGATATAATATACAAAATATCAAAGCCCTACACCTAATCATTTTGGAGAAGAAGAATTTGTAAAGATTTTCTCCTTTAATCCTAGGTATAGTGAAGATCCAACCATATTGAGCTAATTTCAAGAGTAAGGTAATTCTTTGAAGTACTTAAGTAGAGGGTCAATAGGCATTAATACATACCAAATATCAAAGCTCTAGGCCTAATGGTTTAGAAGGAGAACTTTTTCTATGATATCCTTCTTTATTCCTATCTGGGTTTGCACAGAAAAGGGTTTATTTTCAGAATACAGTAATTTACAGTATTTTAGTACAGGGTCAAAAGGTAATATTACATACTAGATATTAAAGCTCTTGGCTTTATGGTTTGGGAGAAGAAGATTTTTTTTTAAGTTTACCTTTTTTATTTCGATGTAAAATCATGGATCACAAAGAAAAGGCTAATTTTCAGAGTAATGTCGATTCTATCAATAGTTGCTGGGAACATGTGGTGAAATTACAGCAATATACAAGGGGCCATGTAAAACAAGATGTGTTTGTGAAACACCATGCCCCCGGAACTGGGTGATTTTTAATGGGGTTTTTTTTCTTTGTTTCAGGGAAAAGGGTTAAAATTTTGACCTTTACCTTGATAAAATGACCTAGCATTGTAACTTTATTGGGGATGAAGTTATAGGAAAATGTTTAGTTGGCAGGTTAAGTTTTTGAGTAACATTTAAAGGAAAAGGGTTAAAATTTTGACCTTGACCTTGATGAAATGACCTTCCCCAGTTACACCTTGTTGAGACCTAACTACATACCAAATATTAGCATTGTATCTTAATTAGGGATGAAGATATAGGAAAATGTTTAGTTGGCAGGTAAGTTTTTGAGTAACATTTTAGGGAAAAGGGTTAAAATTGTGGCCTTGACCTTGATGAAATGACCTTCCCCAGTTGTGCCTTGTTGAGACCTATCTACATACCAAATATTAGCATTGTAACTTAATTAGGGATGAAGTTATAGGAAAATGTTTAGTAGGCAGGATTAGTTTTTGAGTAACATTTTAGGGAAAGGGGTAAAAATTTTGACCTTGGCCTTGATTAAGTGACCTTCCCCACTTGTGCAATGTTGAGACCTAAATACATACCAAAATATTAGCATTGTAACTTAATTAGGGATGAAGTTAAAGGAAAATGTTTAGTTGGCAGGTAAAGTTTTTGAGTAATGTTTTATGGAAAAGGGTTAAAATTTTGACCTTGACCTTGATAAAATGACCTTCCCCAGTTGTGCCTTGTTGAGACCTAACTACATACCAAATATTACCATTGTATCTTAATTAGGGATGAAGTTAAAGGAAAATGCTTAGTTGGCAGGTTTAGTTTTTGAGTAAAATTTTATGGAAAAGGGTTAAAATTTTGACCTTGACCTTGATGAAATGACATCTCCAGTTGCGCCTTATTGAGATCTATCTACATACCAAATATTACCATTGTATCTTAATTAGGGATGAAGTTATAGGAAAATGTTTAGTTGGCAGGTTAAGTTTTTGAGTATTGTTTTAGGGAAAAGGGTTAAATTTTGACCTTGACCTTGATAAAATGACCTTCCCCAGTTGTGCCTTGTTGAGATCTATCTACATACCAAATATTAGCATCGTAACTTAATTAGGAGTGAAATTATAGGAAAATGTTCAGTTGAAATTTTGCAGACAGACAGACGGACAGACGGACAGACAGACAGACGGACACCGGTAAAACAATATGCCCCCAATCTATCGATGCGGGGGCATAAAAATAACTCAAGTAGCAAAGAAGGAAAGTACAGCTATTTTAACTTATGGACCTAAATTAGGTAAGCACCATGTAGTACAAATATCAAGAACAAATGAGTAGATTTATTTTGAAATCCATCTGTTATTGTAGAAGACATGCTCCTACAAATTCAATTTTGTCACTTGACCTAAAGCTGTAACCTTGACCATGAGGAAACATAAAAAAACTTCCACTCATCAAGTGGAACAGCTGTGCCAAGTTTTTTGAGGTTCATCTGCAAATGTTACTAAAGTTAACTTATCGTAGATCCTTCTTTATTTCTAAGTAAAATAAGGGATTGCAAAGGGAAGGGCTAATTTTCAGAACACGGTAATTCTTTGAAGTATTTTGGTAGAGGGTCAATATATAATGATTTATACAAAACATCAAAGCTCTAGGCCTTATGATTTTGGCGAAAAGATTTTAAAATTTTCCTTTTTTATTTCTATGTAAAATCAGGGATTGCACAGAAAAGGACTAATTTTCAGAATACAGTAATTCTTTGAAGTAGTGGAAGAGGGTCAATATTTGATGATGTATATCAACTATAAAAGCTAAAGGCCTTATGGTTTGGTAGAAGAAGATTTTTAAATTTTTCCTTTCTTTATTTCAATGTAAACTCAGGGATCGTACAGAAAACGGGTTATTCTTTGAGGTATTTTGGTAGAGGGTCAATATATATTGATTTGTACCAAATATCAAAGGTTTAGCCCTATGGCTTGGGAGGAGAAGATTTTTTAAGTTTTTTCACTCCGTTGCCATGGCAACCAGAGTTCTTCATGGATTTCAATTTTTGAAGTATTTTGAAAGAGCATGACCTAAGGATCATTTCTGTGAAGTTTGGTTGAAATTCCATGATTAGTTTAACCCATTCCCACACAAGCCCTCCTTTTTACGCCCCTCCAGAAAAAAGCTTTTGAAAACATTGTGGAAAATGAAGAAATTGCTTGTATCAAGCAATTTCTTCATTATCCACAATGTTTTCTATTCAAAAAGACAAAAACATTTTAAATTCCATCGACTTAAAATTGTCCTCTGCAGCTTCTTTCAATTTGGACCAGTCTAAAATTTCATTGTGTTGGAATGGGTTAAGAGGAGAAGATTTTCTTGTGAACGGATGGCCGGACAGATGGACGGACCGACAGACACCGGACAATGACCAATCACAATAGCTCACTCAGAGCACAGGTGGGCTAATAAAAGAAAATATACTCACAGACAGACAGACTGTCATACAGACACACTCCTTTGGAGTGCCTCCTTTTGGTGCATGAACAAAAATGCCTTGTAAAGCATAAAATAATAATGTAAAACAGAATTTAGAGAAAGGGTCTTGAACTAAAAACATCTGAAGAGCAAGTATTTTAATTCAAACAAATTCTTATCAATACAAGTGGAAGATTTAATTATGATTGGGACTATCAATAGATTTATTTGTGTAAAACCAGAGATCACAAGTAATTATAATACTATAATGTTAATCTAGTGATTTTCAAATTATCATTTTTGCAGGAGCAGTACCTGGAGAACTATCAGCTGAATTCAGGAAGTCATGAGCAGGTGTTTGATATTTCAATACCTTCCGTTTCTCTTCGAAATATTGTTGATGAAAAATGCCATTCCCTTTATTACCAAGATTTGACCCAAAACATTACATAGACTTCATCCACCAAGTTTCTTTCTATCTGCTATTAATTACCCAGAATATTTTCCCTTTGATTAAACAAGAGGGCCGTTGGCCCTGGGGCGCTCACCTGAGATAAAGGCTCTTTTTCTTTCAACAGTCTAATTTCATGTTAAGGTTAGGATTATGAAACAAGTGTGCCACAATTACATATAAAGACTATGAACCTGGGGATCCAAAGTCTAAATTACAAATTCCAAGGCTTTAGTGCTGATTTGAAAATAGAAAATAACTTTTTCCATGGGTTAAAATTTCAGAAATAAGAAAGAAGTCTGTGAACTGATGCTTCATACCTATACCCCCCCCCCCCGGTCTACCCCTGGAGACCGGAGGATCATGATTTTAGCTATTTTGTAAGAGGTCAATATACTGATGCTTCATGCAAAATATCAAGGCTCTACGCCTTCTGGGTCAGGAGGAGAAGATTCTTAAAGATTATTTTGAAATTTCACTTTTGTTGCCATGGAAACCAGAGATTTAAAAGGATTTCAATTCTTTTAGCTATTTTTGAAGGGGAACCACCTAAGGAACATTTCTGCAAAATTTGCTTCAAATTGGCCCAGGGGTTTGGGAGGAGATGTCATTTTAAAAAAATCATTCTTTATTTCTATATAACCCCCACCCCCTGGGGCCCCGCCCCTGGGGACCCAAGGATCATGATTTTAGCTACTTTTAAAGAGGTCAATATACTGATGCTTCATACAAAATATTAAGGCTCTACGCCTTCTGGATCAGGAGGAGAAGAATCTTAAAGATTATTTTGAAATTTCACTTGTGTTGCCATGGCAACCAGAGATTTAAAAGGATTTCAATTCTTTTAGATATTTTTGAAGGGGACCACCAAAGGAACATTTCTGCCAAATTTGGTTCAAATTGGCCTTGTGAATTGGGAGGAGATGTCATTTAAAAAATCGTTCTTTATTTCAATATACCCCCCCCCCCCCTGGGGCTCCGCCCCTGGGGACCCATGAATCATGATTTTATTTATTTTGAAAGAGGTCAATATACTGATGCTTCATGCAAAATATCAAGTCTCTACGCCTTCTGGGTCAGGAGGAGATGATTTTTAAAGATTATTTTAAAATTTTACTTTTGTTGCCATGGCAACCAGAGTTTTAAAAGGATTTCAATTCTTTAAGCAATTTTTGAAGGGGACCACCTAAGGAACATTTCTGCCAAATTTGGTTCAAATCAGCCCATTGGTTTAGGAGGAGATGTCATTTAAAAAATCATTCCTTATTTCTATATAAACCCCACCCCCCTGGGGCTCTGCCCCTGGGGACCCGAGGATCATGATTTTAGCTATTTTGAAAGAGGTCAATATACTGATGCTTCATGCAAAATATTAAGGCTCTACGCCTTCTGGGTCAGGAGTAGAAGATTTTTAAAGATTATTTTAAAATTTTTCTTTTGTTGCCATAGCAACCAGAGTTTTTAATGGATTTCAATTCTTTTAGCTATTTTTGAAGGGGACCCCATTAGGAACATTTCTGCCAAATTTGGTTCAAATTGGCCCAGTGGTTTTGGAGGAGATGTCGTTTAAAGAAATTGTTGACGTACGACGCATGACGGACAGACGCCGGACAAAAAGGGATCACAATAGCTCACTTGAGCACTATGTGCTCAGGTGAGCTAAAAATGGTATACATCATTTCCTTGCGAAGTTTGAATCAGAATGTACACAATAATTAGGACAAATTCATATTCAATATTCAAGAAATTAATATCTGCCTTTTATACACCCCAAGAATGTTGACAAGTAAATTCATGTTGAATAAGTTTTCGGTAGCTTAAAAAAATCAAAGGTCCTGTAAATCTATAACACAGTGGAGAAAAATAAATTCCTGATAACACTAAGACTATAGCTGAATCTGAATAACACCCCTCCCAACAACCCCTGGCTCAATATCACTGGAATAAAGCCTTTTTCAACAATGGGCCATAACTCCTCCAAAAGTAATTGGACTGTACCCAACATGCAATATGCATAACTTTGGTTAATACTGAGAGCACATTTGAATCAAATCAATGTAAAAGCTTAACCAATTTCCACACAATGACTCCATTTAACGCCTCTCAACAAAAACAATTTGGAAAACATTGCGTAAAATGTAGAAATTGCTTGTGAGAAGCTATTTCTTCATTTTACACAAGGTTTTCAACCCATAAAGTTGAAAAAATCTATAAATTCATCATCTTTAAATCGTCTTCTGCAACTCTTTTCAATTTGAACAAGAGCCATGTCGGACATGGCCATCCCCCGCCGTAAAAGCTTGAAAGTAAACTGAAGCCAGTTAGATTTAGGCTTCTTGTGCACTGCATTTCTTCTCAATGAGTTCGATAATAGCTATAATAATTTCAGAGATATGCTCAAGACAAAATCTAAGTCTTTAAAACAACAAAGGGCAATAACTCCAAAATTATGCAAGCAAGAGTTGCAGTTCTTGTGCACTGCACTTCTCCTCAATGAATCTATCACCTATGAAGTTTCAAGTTAATAGTTGTTATACTTTCAGAAATATGCCCCAGACAAAATCTTAATCTTTATAACAACAATGGGCAATAACTCCAAAATTATGCAAGCAAGAGTTGTGGTTCTTGTGCACTGCACTTCTCCTCTATCAACCTATGATGTTTCAAGTTGAGATATGCTCCGGACAAATTTAGTGACGGAACGACGGAATGAGGGAAGGATGGATTGAGACCATTACTATATCCCCTTCACCAAACAGCCAGGGATAACTAGGCTAAACTTTTACTGTGTGGAAATGGGTTGAGAGAATATAAGAACAAGAATTTTAAACAGAAACAAGAGCTGTCAGACACGGTTTGTACTCCTTGACACAGCAGCAGGTATATGCTCGCCCTTCTCAAGACATGTTTGATTTTAACATTCAACCTTGAGCTGTGACCTTGACCTTTGAGCTAATTGAATTTTCTTTCAAATGAAAATCTACTCGTGATAGAGAGCAAATACAGTTGAATACCTATACCTGGAAGTTCAGGGGACTTACGAGAAAACTTTGACATATAGATACTTCCAGGTGTAGATAGTTGGAGATTTTCCATGTTTGACCAAAAATGGTGGTGAAATACCGTTGGTAAGTAAGGCCACAAATGATAGTAAGTACTAGTATGATTATCTAATCGAACGAAATAGTCATAGTGAGGATGTACCGTAAATTCTTAATATTATCAATTATAGCTAAATCTTTGTTTAGATTTTGTTGCCTACTGTTTTATTATTACTTACTCTACGTGCTGTATGCATACTTTTTGTCAATTTTTTCTATGCTGATGAAATTACCAAAGTATACGCCCAGATTGATTACTGGGTCATTCCTTTAGTGCGTCAAGTTGGTCTAAATTGCTGGCTATCGCCTGGGTAGACCAGGACAAGGTCTAGCACCAAATAAGGCCTACATGGTATAGGCATTAGAAGCCTCTTTTGTCATCGTAAAATTTCATTGTAACACTGTCTTTACTTCACTCAATCTTTTATAGCTTGCAAACAAACAATCAAACAAAATTTATATAACAATCGATATCCAATACTGTAACACACCTATCTCTTGACCAGGTTGACATGTCGAAATGTGTGAATGCAAAGTTCAATCTCTATGATTAAGGCTTGTAATATGGAGGTGTGCATGTGTGCAGACAATAGTGATTGGACTTCCCAAATGATTTGACATGGGGGTAGTTTACAAGGTAAAGAGAATGACATATGGAGGTTCATTTGGCTATAAATATTATGTTCGCCCTTCAGGGAGCCTAACAAAATGAGCAACTTTTCTTCAATACTGATTGCATGTGTGATATTTAAATCGAATCCATCAAGTCATTTAGGGTAAAATTGGACGACAAGAAAAAGCTACAGATTGTCCTTAGACGCTACTAAAATAACCAACAAATTGACTCCTACATATCTCCAGAGTTTTGGTTGTGTAATAATTCGATAAACTTTTGATTTCCTATTGCCCATTAATTCATTCCCACATAATGATGATTTTAAATGCCCCTTAAAAAAAAAAGGAAAAACAATGTGGAAAATGAAGAAATTGCTTATTACAAGCAATTTCTTCATTTTCCACAATGTTTTCTACACAGAAAGTTATAAAATTCTAAATCAAAGTACTGAAAACTACAGTAAGCTAGCAAAGCATTGTTTTACGCCCGATTGTGGAAAACAAAGTGGAAAATGAAGAAATTGCTTGTTACAAGCAATTTCGTCATTTTCCACATTGTTTTCTACCTAAAGATCTAAATATCTTAGAAATTTCAACAATTGAAATTGTCGTCTGCAACTTCTTTGAGGACTCTGGTCAGAGTCATTTCGAACACGATGTGCTGAAGTGAGCCAAAACACCTAGGAGATGAACTTCCATGGAGAGTTTGCAATCTTCCTGCAATACATAAGAACTACTTTTTGTGGCGTAGGCATTTAGTGGTTAAGCCGCCAGTGGCGGTTTGCACCCGTTGAACTTTGAGACGACCTCAAAATTTTGTCTGTTAAATTAAGCTATCAAAGCTGACGCTTTGCTAGCTAAATATAATTACGCTTGAACATGTTGTTTTCAAGTCCTATCAATTTTGATCAATCTAAAATTTCGGCCGTATGGTAATTTGTTAATGATTCTGCTGTCTGTATACAAGCCTGCATCTTAAAGTTTCTATCTTCACATAAATCAATCATGAGATAGACTTGTGCATTGAAACAGCATGAAGATTTCATAAATATTTACAGGTATTTTATCCAGTAATAAAAGATTTTTTCCCTCAAAAATTTATTCTTAGGCCTCTTTAAACCCTATTCAAAGTAAATTGTTAACTGCTCAAACCAACTGTAGTTTTTCCACTTCATGTACATAGGAAGGTCAGTTTAACCTTTTCTAGTTTTTCAAAATTTTAGACTTGTTCAGTTTGACCCATTACCAGATGGCAATATTTTAGACTGGTCCAAATTGAAAGGAGTTGAGACGACAGTTAATATTAAGCTTATGACTTTGGATTTTTTGTAGCATTGGGATAGAAAACATTGTAGATAATGTAGAAATTGCTTGTTACAAGCAATTTCTTCATTTTCCACAATTTTTCCAAAGCTTGTATATTGAAGGGCATTTAAAAGCGTCACTGTGTGGGAATGGGTTAAAAGAAGTTGCAGACGACAACCAAGTGTTAGTGCATTTTGAAAAGTAACCAAACTACAGGGTAGAAAATATTTTTGGAAAAATCACAAGCAATTTCTTCTTCTCCCATATTGTTTTCTAAAATATAAAATCATGGGGACGTAAAATTAGAGACGCTTGAGCGCCTTTATTGCTGCACAGGCATAAATGTACTGATTAAGCAAATTTTTCATGAATTCAATATAAACTGATATAAGGAATAAATCTAAGACAGTGAAATCTTTGAAGTAAGAAATCCATCAACAGACCATTTCCAGTATATACCATATATGGAAATAAGCCCTGCACATTAACCCATTCCAACACAGTGGAATTTTAGACCGGTCCAAATTGAAAGGAGCTGCAGATGACAATTTCAAGTTGATGCAATTTTATATTTATTCGTCGTTTTGGGTAGAAAACATTGTGGATCCAAGCAATTTCTTCATTTTCCACAATGTTTTCCAAAGCTTTTTCGTTGAGGGGCGTAAAAAGGAGGGATTGAGTGGGAATGGGTTAAAGCCATATTTTCTTACTATCAAAATTCTTTTTGATAATCTGATTGAGATTCACTAAATGATCAATTTGGTAAAAATTTTGTTAAAATCCATCAAACTGGTTTCCACGACAAAGAATTTCAGAGTTTTTACCAAAAATGGAAATTAGCCCCACCCATTAAAGCCATGTTTTTCATTTGACCAGTATTCTCTGAAGAAATCTGATAGAGGGCCACCCAAGGATCATTTCTGTAAAATTTGGTTGAAACAAATCAACTGGTTTCTGAGAAGATAATTTTCAAAGCTTTCACCATATATAGAAATTAGCCCTGTCCATTAAAGCCATATTTTTTTCATCCAATCAAAATTCTTTGAAGGAATCCAATAAATGTTGACCCAAGAATCATTTCTGTAAAATATGGTTGAAACCCATTAAATGATTTTCAAAGCTTTCACCATATATGAAAATTAGCCCCGCCCATTAAAGCCATGTTTTTCATCCGATCAAAATTCTTTGAAGGAATCTCACAGAGGATCACCAAAGGATCATTTCTGTGAAATTTGGTTGAAATCTGTTCTTTACTTTATGAGGAGAAGATTTTTGAAGGAAAAGTTTACTGCCGGATGGGCAACCGGCCGGATGCATGCAAGACAGACACCACACCATGACAATAGCTCTCTGGCTTTCAGCCAGTGGAGCTAACCAGGGATTGAACAGGAAATGGTTAAACAAGGGACCTCTTGTAATAAGTAAATCACACAGTCCCTGCAAGTTTCAGTCTACTTTTATTCTGCTTTTTTTTAAATTAGATACCTAAAGAGATATTGACTAGGATGTACAAATATTTATGTCCCAAAGCTGTTGTGGGATATGGAAAACTACTTGAAACATAAGTAATTTTGCTGTTTATCACATTGTTTTCTACCATATTTTGCTCTACATTTTTGAAATGCTGTCTGCAATGTAATTCAATTTGGACTAGTGAAAAATGTTGTCTAGCAACGGGTAAACCCATTTACATGTAAAAAATTTCTAGACTGGTCTAAATTCATGGAAGCTGCAGACGATAATTTCAAGTTGATGGAATTTTGAATTTTTTTGGATTTTTGGATAGAAAACAAAGTGGATCATGAAGAAATTGCATTGCAACAAGCAATTTCTTCATTATCCACAATGTTTCCAAAGCTCTTTTCTGTAACATGATGGGTGCCAGCACTGTAGTTATACAGTATTCTCGGTAAATATCACGCGTCGTGAAACGTGACTTGGCCACGTTCCAGGGGGCGTGCCCTGAGAGTGTTGTATAACCAGTGACTGAGTATAAAAGATGCTGTTAACCGCCGCAGCCGCAGACTAGAGACTGGAGACTGGAGACTGCAGACTGGAGACTGTAGTAGAGAGAGTTAGTTAGACAGGTTACTTGGTCGGGTGTAAATATGTAAATAAAATGTAGCTGATAGTAGCTGATAATGGACGTTGTGTTGCCTCTTTAATTATTCTACCTGTACCACCTCCTTCGCTCTCGCCGTCGCTGTACTACATGACGCTTTTGTGGTGCCGTGACCAGGATCTGGGTTGAATTGAACTGAACTGTTCCTGCTGTAGTTTTGCTGTGCTGAATTGTGATTGGTGGAATTCGAGAACCGTAAGTTGTCAATTTTGCATATTCTTTTGCGTAGGCATGGCAGAATTATTAGAGATCGCAAGATCTGTTGAGGGACAGATCAAGAACTTAACAACGGCAGTGGGGGCCCAGGGGGTGGCGAAGATAGTAAATATTTTCGATGGTTCTGATCCGAAGCAATTTAAACAATGGATCAAAAGCATAGAAAAATATGCAACACTTACAGGAGTAACAGAAGATTCTGTTAAGTACATTGCATATCAGGCATGCAGTGGCCCTGTCAGTGACTTTTTAAAACGTTATTACGAGCAGAATATAGGACATAATTGGGATCAAGCAAAGACAGAATTACGACTTAGGTTTGGGGAGGTTGTTGACCAGCAACATGCATTGTTACTTTTACGACGGGTTAAGCAAAAATCGGGAGAATCAATTCAAGTTTATGCTGAGAGATTGTTAACTCTCGCTGAGGACGCATTCGATGGACCTGATCAGATGCAACGACATCTGGTGGGATATTTTATTGATGGACTAGCACAGGACTACATGAAAATGAAAGTCATGCGTGATAATCCGCCGACGTTTAATGAGGCTGTGAGAATCGCCACAGGTGAACAAAATTTGCGAAAAAGATTTACCCTTAGGTTAGGACAACAAAATGCGCAAGCTAGAGAAGAGACACCTATGGAAATAGGTCACTCACGATCTAAGTTGTTTAAATGCCATTATTGTAAGAAATTAGGGCACGTCATAAAAGACTGTCGACTGCGAAAAGCCAGTATAAATGCTACTTCCGAAAAGCCAAAATATCAAAATAATATGGAAAACGTTAAATGTTATGCGTGTGGGAAATTTGGACACATTGCTAGAAATTGTCCAGAGAAGCAAACACAAAATAACTCTTTAAACTCAAATGCTTCCCACATGTAGAAGCCGGTGTGGGAAGAAAATCAGAAGACAAACTGAAGGCAAAATTTGCGAAAAAGAATAAACATACTAAAAGGAAATGTATTCAAATTAATTCAGTTAACAAAGGACCTAATTCTCTTCTTCTCAAATTACAAAAACAAAAATATAGAGCTCTTTTGGATTCGGGCGCTGAGGTATCTTTGATTCATAGTCGTGTTTATAATGCATTAAAAATTAAACCTAGGTTACAAAAACATAAATTAGACTTAACAACTGCTGGAAATACTCCACTTTACATCGATGGTATAGCAGAAATTGAGTTTATGTTAGGAGGGCTAAAAATGACCCATAAATTTTATGTAGTACGAGACCTTAACCGAAATATTATAATAGGACTTGATTGGCTTCAATCACGAGGGGTTCGTGTGTATCATGATTTGGGATGTATCCGGGTCGATGAGTCATATGTTCCGCTTGTAGATGATATACATATATCTTCCGTTGCTAGGATGAAACATAAAACCAAGATTCCTCCACAGTCTGCCCATATTTGTCAATGTCAGGTGAGAAGGCACGTGGATCTTCCATCAGGTTATGAGTATGAGATTTCTCCCTTCGAAGTAGGTCAAATTGGCAGTGAGCCAGGCTTGTTAATGATGAATTCAATCTCTAAGCTTTCTGATAACAGGAGATTACCTGTTATGCTCGTCAACACCACTAATAAGACGTTATCTTTTAAAGCTGGAACACCTGTAGCACGTATCAGGCAAATTAAATCTACAGAAATAATGAGCATAGATAAGCAATCTTCGGGCGTGCCAATTAGTGAGAAAAGTCACGGAAACACTAATAAGAAAATTGACACTAATGAGTTAGATAAACTAGATGTTCCTCTTGAATTCAAGCCAAAAATAATCACAGTGCTGAACAAAAACTCTGACTTGTTTGCAAAAACTGATGCTGATTTGAGTCACACGGACACAGTTAAGATGAGAATAGATACTGGAACACATGAACCAATTAAACTTAGGCCTTATCGTACTCAACTGAATAATAGAAAAATTATCGATCAGGCAGTTGATGAAATGTTAGAATCTAAGATCATACAACGAAGTAGATCAGCATGGTCATTTCCAGTTGTAATCGTCGATAAGAAAGATGGAACAAAAAGGTTTTGCGTTGATTTTCGACAATTGAACAAAATTACAAAGACAAATTCTTACCCTCTCCCAGTAATAGATGACATATTAGCTCTGTTAGGCAAGGCTAGGTACTTCTCCTCTCTTGATCTGAAATCAGGGTATTGGCAAGTTAAGATGTCTGACTCCGACAAAGAAAAGACAGCATTTGCTTGTCACCGAGGTCTATTTGAATTTAACGTTATGCCGTTCGGGCTTACAAATGCGCCAGCTATCTTCCAAGAACTGATGAATAGAGTTTTGGAGGGCTTAAGTGATTTTACAACCGCTTACTTAGATGATATTTTGATATATTCAAGAACTTTAGAAGAGCACTTAAAGCACATACAACAAGTGTTTCAACGTCTTCGTGAACATGGTCTTTGTCTGAAACTCAAGAAATGTAGTTTCCTGAAGAAAGAAACAAATTACTTAGGATTTGTTATCAATGCTAATGGCATTCAGCCAGAAGAGAAAAAAGTTGATGTAATTAGATCTCTTTCACCTCCAACTAATGTGCGCGAGGTTAGAAGTTTTATAGGTATGTGTAGTTACTATCGAAGATTCATACCTCAATTTTCTAGCGTAGCTGAACCTATTATTTCTCTAACTCGGAAATACGCCAAGTTCAAATGGGACTCTAGTTGCCAATTAGCTTTTGATAAATTGAAGGACAAATTGTCAGAATTGCCCTTATTATGTTTCCCCGACGTCAGTTTACCATATAAATTGTACACTGACGCTAGCGACAAATGCATTGGTGCATGTCTTACCCAGACTGTTATTGAACAAGGACAAGAAATTGAGCGTCCTATATACTATTTATCACACCGACTGAGTGACACCCAGACTAGATGGGCTGTCATAGAGAAAGAAGCATATGCAATCTATTACAGTTTGCAAAAACTGGATCATTACCTCCATAATGCTAAGTTTACGGTGTACTGTGACCATAAACCTTTAAGATATTTATTGGAGTCTCCGATCCAGAATAAGAAAGTTTCGCTATGGTCCTTAAGTATTGCCGGTTACGACTGTCAGATTGAGTATCTGCCAGGCACGATGAATTCAGTAGCTGACCTGCTTTCGCGTGTACCGCCAAACTCACTTAAGAACCAGACAGATGATTCGCTTCTAAATGACCCAGATGTGAGTGGTCAAATGTACCAAATTAATGTGCTGAACTCTAACGAGTTCCAGCCAAAACGTTTCGCAAGATGTCAACCGAATCTTGAAGACGAGGTTGAAAAGCCCCTTTTCTATGAGCCACTTGATATGATTGTTGAACAAGACAAAGATGAAAATCTGAAACAAATTAAACAAGGATTACAAAACGATACGTTATCCCCCTCTCTTGCTAAAAAACATCTAGTTCTCGATGGAATTTTGTATTACATTTCATTTACTGACTCCGATCCAACTCTTCGTCTTTACATTCCTCAACATCTTCAAACTGATGTTTTGTCTGAATATCATAGATCTTTAGGACATATGGGGATAGATAAAACATATGATGCAATTCGAGCAAAATACTTCTGGATTAATCTATTCAAAGACGTTGTTCAATATGTTACGTCCTGTTTAGTTTGTCAAACAAGGAGTAATAAAAAGACTAAACCAGCTGTTCAAGAAACTGACACGCCTCCTTTTGCGTGGGCAAAATGTGCTGTCGACGTAAGCGGGCCGTATCCTATTACATTGTCCGGAAACAAATACATAATCAGTTTCATTGACCTATTTTCTGGTTATCCCGAGGCGTTTGCGTGTCCTGACAAAAGTGCGCAAACGATGGCTCACCTCATTATAGATGAAATTGTACCTCGTTATTCCTGTCCTCTTGAAATATTGTCTGATAACGGTTCTGAGATCGTTAATCAGGTCATTAAAGAGACCTTGGCTGAATTAAATATACACCATGTAACAACGTCCTTTTACCATCCTCAAAGTAATGGTCTGATAGAACGATATCACAGAACACTAGTTGATGTTATGTCAAAGAAAATGCAGATTGAAAATGCTCAGTGGGATGCATTTCTACCTCACGTACTTTCAGCTATCCGGTTCGGTGTAAATGAATCAACAAAATGTTCGCCTTTCTACCTTTTGTTTAATAGAGAATGTGTATTACCAATCGACACAATTCTGAGGCCGCGTCGAAAATACCAAGGAGAAGACCCTCATAAAATTTCGTTAGAACAACAACATAAAGCATTTCTCTTAGTTCATCGAAATAGGAAAAAAGCCAAACAAAAACGAAATGAGTACAAAAACCGAAAAATTGATGACGTCAAACTTCAGGTTGGTGACCCCGTTTATCTCAAAAACCACACTCGTAAAAATAAATTGGACATTAAATGGCGTCCTTATTATCGGATAATTGAACAAACATCACCTGTTACTTTTATTATCAAGCATCAATTAGATGGAAGCACGACCAAAGCTCATGCTGAACACCTGCGTTTAGCTAATTTAGAGGAATGGCACGTACCTGTAGATAAGTCAGGCCGCCAATTAAGACCAAGTAATTACGTTGTTCCGCCTTTTTCGTCTGAAAGCGATAGTTCAGATAGTGAATCATCAACTGACACGATAATTTACGATAAGAGTAAATTAGTGCGTAGGCTGAAACGTCAGCGTTCACAAAGTTCTGATGAATCAGATATACCCCTAGCCGAATTGAGGCAGAGAATAAGGTCACGAAACAAACGTGATTCAGAATCCAATTAGGATAATAATGAGAAAATGATAAGAAGTAATAGCCTTTCAGTTTGTAATCTGTAAAAGACGAGGCTTCCTTCAGTTATAGTTAAAACTGAGGCATGCGAAAAGGTACCTTCGCTTTGTTTGAACTTTGTTAAACTGTTGTTGTTTAACTTTGTTGTGCGTTAATTGTTCTTGTTTTCATTATAGGAAAGAACAATGGTTAACTTCACATTTACATTAAGCATTTTGGCAGCAATGTTATACATAAATGTCAGACAGCGTTCGTCGGCCGCGTTCGTTGCTGAAGCGATAGTCATTCGGAACAATGTTATATATTATAAGACAAATGAAGTAAGCACCACTAGGGCAAAATGGCTAGCAACAATTGTAATTGATTTTGAAAATATCCAGGATCTTCTGACAAGGTTAGCTGAAGATCTTAGACGAGTTAATCAGGCATTTAATGTCGTAGAATCAAGTCACTTGAAAGGGACAGAAAATTTCCAACGTACTTTTCAAGGGCTAAGGCAAAAAGTTAAGTACTTGCAAGAGGTTGAAAAAGAGATTAAGAGTGAATTGTTTCCTCTCATGTCACTTGCGAAAAAGACTCGAAATCGTAGGAGTCTATTACCATTTGTAGGAGATGCAATGTCATGGTTATTTGGAGTAGTCAGTGAATCTGACTTAAAGAATATTCGCAATCAGGTATCATCTCTGGAATCCAATCAAAAGCAGATAGTTCATATTGTTGAGCAAAGTCTGACAATTATAAATGAGTCAAGAACACTCATTCGCGAAAACCGAAGAACAATGTCGAAAATAATCAGAAGTCTTTACGCAATGGATATAAAAATTAATTCCATGGCTCAAGAACTTACCAAGCAAATCAATGAAAACCGTCGATTTCTTGAAATATACAGTTACCTGAATCTTCTAATTAGTGAAATAACTATTCTCACACAAAATGCAAAAACATATCTCACGCAGCTGAGAGCTGATTTAGATTATTTGGCGCTTGGAAAACTTCCTGTAACGATAATTAGTCCACCGAGATTACAAAGCTTGTTAGTTGAAATTCAGAAGGCGTTGCCTGATTTAATGTCACTAATTAACGACCCCAAAACTGAGATATGGGAGTTTTATAAGTACATGCGAACAGAAACAGCCTTCGTTAATGGATAAGGCTAGATAACAGCTATGAAGTTTTTGAGGCTATCTCAATCCCAGTACCACCACCTGTTGGTGTCAAACACCGAGGGAGAACAAAACGTACTGATTTATTGGCTAATTACAGATTAGAAAGTAACGCGTTCCTGATAGATAAAGCACGAACAAGCTATCGTTTACTTTCTGACACAGAAGTTCAGACTTGTAGTCACCATCGCACGAAATTTTGTACTTTAATAAGTCCTGAATTCCCGGTAAATGTAGACCATACCTGTTTGATTAATTTATTCATGGACGCAAGGAAAACAGACTACTGTACACCGCAAGTATCTCAAGAGAGATTGCCTATAGCTAAATACTTACTTGATACCACATGGTTGACTATTTCGCGGACGAACTTAAGTTTTGCATTGGTATGTAATGGCCTACATACTGAGGTTCATACTAGGTCGCCTGTTGACGTAATTAAGATAGACAGTGGTTGTATTGCTTCCAATAAATTCTTTACTTTATCACAACCCTACGTTGTGGGTAAAACAAATATGACTCATGAACAATACACGCAGTTAAAAATTGCAAATTTTACCGATGACGTGGTTTGGAAACCTTTTAAAGAACAATTTCCTAATGTCTCGAACATTGACATACCAGAACAACTGACGACTATAAATGACATGCCCTTGGACTTGTTACTACGTCAACTACATAATGTGCACTATGTAGACGGACATGCAAGGTTTAGTTTCTGGTATATTGCTAGTCTTGTGCTAACTCTGGTGGCTGCCTTTGCTGTTGTAGTTTGCTATTGTATTATGTCTAGAATTAGAAAATTTCTGCCAGATTGCTTATGTAAAAGGTGTGTGAAGCGACAACGACAGGCCGAGGATTCGACGGGAGTTGAACTCCAAACCATGGAGATCGATGGGAAAGAACCATCCACTGAGGCAGTGTCGAGCACCGACCAAAGGATACCTACACTGTATCCATACCTGTTGACCGCCCATGAAAGGGTTAATTAACATACAGAACTGTAGATAGATGGCTGATAAGAATGTCGTAGTAAATCGTGGTAATTATGTGGAAACAATTAAATTGGGCACAAGCAAGTTAATAAGAATAATTGGGAGAACTATAAAAAATAATTGCCTTGATAAACTTTGATAACTTACCTATATATCCAGAAAATTAGAATATCTCTCACTTGTGCTTTAATCTTCATCCTATTTAGACGATTTGTTTGTTTGAATGGGGTTTAACGCCGCTTTTAACAATCTTTCAGTTATATCGCGGCGGCTGGAGCACCTAACAATGGATTCCTGGTATTTCTCGCACCAGTACTACCACTACACCCTTTCCTAGCCTCCAGCTGCTATCCCACATAGGTTAACGATTATCTACCCATTGGTGAGAGACAGATGTCGGAAAGAGTATTGCCGCCGTCGGGAATCGAACCCGGGACCCTTTGAATGATAGTCCGACGCGCTACCCACTGAGCTATGACGGCGGCTCCTATTTAGACGAACACCGAAAATTGGAAACTTTAAAGATGGCTTACGAAAACATGGAACACTTTCACAAAGTATCAGAAATAATTGAGCGTGTAATACGTGACAATAATTATAACCAGATGCCGGACAGATATATTGGACACCTGTCCGTGCAAGTAACTGCCGCTGTGTTAGACCACTTTAAATTGGAGAATTTTACCGGTGACGATGACGACGACGATTGCGTCCTCGTCAACACGGAAACCGATGAGGACGACGATGACTGCGTGGTCGTTCGTGTAGAGCAACCACATGCCAGTGACTGTGGGAGCTGTCTACATCTCGGAGACGATGAT
Source organism: Fragum fragum (assembly GCA_946902895.1). Classification (NCBI taxonomy): domain Eukaryota; kingdom Metazoa; phylum Mollusca; class Bivalvia; order Cardiida; family Cardiidae; genus Fragum; species Fragum fragum. The sequence goes on from OX336365.1 coordinate 82,269,548, forward strand.
GGACACAAGACCGTGAACGACGATTGTGAGGACGAAAACGATTATCATGAGGAGGACGAGACTTATGATGAGGAGGACGAGACGGACGAACATTGTGAACATTGTAAATACACCGAAATGCAAGAATAATTAGTCGTGGACAAAGTGTAGTGTTAAAGCAATTATGTGCAATAAATAAGGACAATATTTCTATTTCAAGGTAGGGGTTGAGTTAAGTTTTACCTTGCTAGTTAAGGTTAAAAATAAATGTTCAATTGCCATTGTTAATGTTCTCTTTTTAATTAAGTTAGGTGTCAATTAATTGTTATTGTCCTTTAATAATGTTACTTCTATTGATTATCCATGTAAGGTGTTAGGCTTCTATTTAAACTTTCAAGTATGGACATCACTCCTCTGTTGATATAGTATAGTCAAGATTCTAGTTAATTTAGCAAGTGATGTGGGTTACAACAGGAATGCCATACAGCTTTGTTTATTTCTTTTTCTTGTATCATGACGTAATTTTGATTAAAAAAAATTATGTTAAATTTGTAAACCAGGTTTTACAAATTTTAAAAAGAAAAGGGCGGATGTAACATGATGGGTGCCAGCACTGTAGTTATACAGTATTCTCGGTAAATATCACGCGTCGTGAAACGTGACTTGGCCACGTTCCAGGGGGCGTGCCCTGAGAGTGTTGTATAACCAGTGACTGAGTATAAAAGATGCTGTTAACCGCCGCAGCCGCAGACTAGAGACTGGAGACTGGAGACTGCAGACTGGAGACTGTAGTAGAGAGAGTTAGTTAGACAGGTTACTTGGTCGGGTGTAAATATGTAAATAAAATGTAGCTGATAGTAGCTGATAATGGACGTTGTGTTGCCTCTTTAATTATTCTACCTGTACCACCTCCTTCGCTCTCGCCGTCGCTGTACTACATTTTCTTGGGAGGTTTCAGTGAGGTAATGAGTTGATAAATAGGTAAGTTATTGTATTGTCTATATTATAATGATTTTTGTCAGGTAGATTTATACTACCATTGATCCATGAATACAGCATACCTGCTAGTATATGGAGCATCCAAGTTATTAATTTAGAATTGCCTATCCAGACAACACAGATAAATGGAAAATAAGCCATTTCTTCGAAGAGAAATCTACAGGATGGGATGTTCTTATTGATGAGTCTAACCCACTCTTACAAAATGACGCTTTTTGACACTCTTCAAAAAATCGATTGGAAAAAAAAACAAGAGGACCATGATGGTCCTAAATCGCTCACCTGAGGCATCTGCAAATTACAGTACTTTTTAGTATAAAAAAGACACAACTTGAGCAAAATAAATAAAACAAATATAAGATTTTGGGCTTTGTACAAAACAATCAAGTAATGCTTTACAATAAGAATGAATGCCTTTGGCTTTATAGTTTAATCCATTACCAAACTATCCAAGAATTTGTCACCCTCAGGTTTGAAAAAAAACATAGTGAGAAAGGGAGTGACAAGCAATTTATCCATTTCTCACAGTGTTTTCTACCTGAAATTCTTTGTATTTAGATTTCAATCAATCTCTAATTACTGTCTGCAACTTCAATGGGTGTAATTTTAGCAACCTTGGTAGAGAACAATCTGGATGTACTATAAATCAAAATATGAATGCATTACAACTTATACATGAGGAGTGGAAGATATTTGAACATGCTCTTATTGAGCGTATTTCATATCTTTGGATGCCTTGGGAAGGGCCATGTTTGTCCAAAGGCTATAAACATGGTAGATAACAATAATGTTATCATATGTTCTTAATGTAAATGCTCTAGAACCTATATTTAAAAAGAAGAATTCTTTCAATGCATTTACACAATTTTCGACCCCAGGAGCAGAGACATTTTTTATCCTAAGAGCATATTTTCAAGTTACATAGTACAAAATCATTTAGTCATGCTGCATACCAAATATATATGCCTATCACCTTGTATTTCAGAAGGAGAAGACTTTTCATGTTGCTCAAATTGGGTGTTTTTCAAAATTCTTGCCCTCTGGGGCAGTACCATGTTTTATCCCAGGGCTAAGATTTTAGCTAACATGGTAGAGAACCATCTAGATATGCTATATACAAAATATGAATGCCTTAGACTTTGTAGATCAGGAGGAAAAGACTATTGAACATAGTCTAATTGAGCATTTTTACAAACTTTGGACACCCAGGGAAGGGGTGTTTATTAACCTACAGGCATAATTTAACCAAAACTGATAGATAACAGCCAAGCTATGCTACACTCAAAATATAAATGCCCTCCTCCTTAAATGAAGAATTTTTTTTAACATACTCAAATTTTGCGTTTTTCCCAATTTTGGACCCCTAGTGCAGGGCCGTTTTTGACCCGAGGAAGCCAACTTTTGGTGATATAGTACAAAACTATCTAGTCATGCTACATACCAAATATGAATATCCTAGACCATATAGTTCAAGAGGAGAAGTCTTTTGAAATCGCTCTAATTAAGCATTTTTCCAAACTTCGGACCTCAGGGGCAGGGCCATTTTTGACCCCAGAGATTAAATATTTAAAAACTTGGTAGAGAACAATATGATAAAGTTCTTGGTAAAATATAAATGCCTTTGACCTTGTAGTCTGTGAAAAAAAAGACAACAAAGATTTTCTAAAATTTCCCATTTTCATATGCCGCGGTTACAAGAGTTTTTCACGGAATGAAATTCTTTTAACAACTTTTGAAGAGCTTCACCCAAGGAACATCCCTGCAAAGTTTCAGCTTGATTGGCCTACTGGCTTAGGAGGAGAAGGTTTTTACAGATTTTTAAAGATTTACTAAAGATTCCAATTTTTAAATGCCGCGGCAACCAGAGTTTTTGACGGAAATAAATTCTTTTAACAACTTTTGTTGACCTTCACCAAAGGAACATCCCTGCAAAGTTTCAGCTTGATTGGCCAACTGGCTTAGGAGGAGAAGATTTTTTTAAGATTTTTAAAGATTTTCTTAAGATTCCCATTTTCATATGCCGCGGCAACCAGAGTTTTTGACGGAATTGAATTCTTTTAACAACTTTTGTAGAACTTCACCCAAGGAACATCCCTGCAAAGTTTCAGGTTGATAGGGCTGGTGGTTTAGGAGGAGAAGATTTTTAAAGATTTTTAAAGATTTACTTAAGATTCCCATTTTCAAATGCCGCGGCAACCAGAGTTTTTGACGGAAATAAATTCTTTTAACAACTTTTGTTGACCTTCACCAAAGGAACATCCCTGCAAAGTTTCAGCTTGATTGGCCAACTGGCTTAGGAGGAGAAGATTTTTAAAGAAATTGTGGACGGACGGACAGACGGACAGACGGACAGACGGACGGACGGACAGACGGACAGACGGACGGACGGACGACGGACAACGACCGATCACAATAGCTCACCTCGCACTTTGTGCTCAGGTGAGCTAAAAAACCCAAAAAATTAAAGTGTACAATGAAGAAATTGCTTGAAACTAGCATTTTTTTTATCAACCGCAATGTTTTCTACCCAGAAAGATAAACAAGAGGACCATGATGGTCCTAAATCGCTCACCTGAGGCATCTCCAAATTACAGTACTTTTTAGTATAAAAAAGGCACAACTTATAAAAGATATATAAGATTTTGGGCTTTGTACAAAACAATCCAGTAATGTTTTACAATAATAATGAATGCCTTTGGCTTTATAGTTTAATCCATTACCAAACTATCCCAGAATTTGTCACCCTCAGGGAAAATAGGTTTGAAAAATACATAGTGAGAAAGGGAGTGACAAGCAATTTATCCATTTCTCACAGTGTTTTCTACCTGAAATTCTTTGTATTTAGATTTCAATCAAACTCTAATTACTGTCTGCAACTTCAATGGGTGTAATTTTAGCAACCTTGGTAGAGAACAATCTGGATGTACTATACATCAAAATATGAATGCATTACAACTTATACATGAGGAGTGGAAGATATTTGAACATGCCTTATTGAGCGTTTTTCATATCTTTGGATGCCTTGGGAAGGGCCATGTTTGTCCAAAGGATATAAACATGGTAGAGAACAATAATGTTATCCTTTGTTTTTAATGTAAATGCTCTAGAGCCAATATTTAAGAAGAGTTCTTTCAATGCAATTTAAGCAATTTTCAACCCAGGAGCAGAGACATTTTTATCCTAAGAGCATATTTTCCTGTTATATAGTACAAAATTATTTAGTCATGCTACATACCAAATATGTATGCCCTTCACCTTATATTTCAGAAGGAGAAGACTTTTGATGTTGCTCTAATTGAGCGTTTTCAAAAAAAATTTACCTCTGGGGCAGTGCCATGTTTTATCCCAGGGCTAACATTTTAGCTAACATGGTAGAGAACCATCTGTTTATGCTATATACAAAATATGAATGCCTTAGACTTTGTAGATTGGGAGGAAAACACTATTGAACATGGTCTAATGGAGCTTTTTTACAAACTTTGGACACCCAGGGAAAGGGTGTTTATTAACCTACAGGCATAATTTGATCAAAACTGATAGATAACAGCCAGGCTATGCTACACACAAAATATAAATGCCCTCCTCCATAAAATGAAGACTTTTTTTTAACATACTCAAATTTTGCGTTTTTCCCAATTTTTGACCCCTAGTGCAGGGCCGTTTTTGACCTGAGAAAGACAACTTTTTGTGATTTAGTACAAAACCATCTAGTTATGCTCAATACCAAATATGAATATCCTAGACCTTATAGTTTAAGAGAAGTCTTTTGAAATTGCTCTAAGTAAGCATTTTTCCAAACTTCGGACCTTTAGGGCGGGGCCATTTTAGACCCCAGAGATTAAATATTTAAAAACTTGGTAGAGAACCATATGATTAAGCTCTATATAAAATATAAATGCCTTTGGCCTTGTAGTCTGTGAGAAAAAAGACAACATAGATTTTCTAAAATTTCCCATTTTCATATGCCACGGTTACAAGAGTTTTTTGCAGAATTAAATTCTTTTAACAACTTTTGAAGAACTTCAACCAAGGAACATCCCTGCAAAGTTTCAGCTTGATTGGCCTACTGGTTTAGGAGGAGAAGATTTTTAAAGATTTTTACAGATTTACTAAAGATTCCCATTTTCACATGCCGCTGCAACCAGAGTTTTTGACAGAATTAAATTCTTTTAACAACTTTTGTAGAACTTTGCCTTAGGAAAATCCCTGCAAAGTTTCAGCTTAATTGGCCTACTGGTTTAGGAGGAGAAGATTTTTAAAGATTTTTACAGATTTACTAAAGATTCCCATTTTCACATGCCGCGGCAGCCAGAGTTTTTGACGGAATTAAATTCTTTTAACAACTTTTGTAGAACTTCACCCAAGGAACATCCCTGCAAAGTTTCAGCTTGATTGGCCGACTGGTTTAGGAGGAGAAGATTTTTAAAGATTTTTACAGATTTACTAAGGATTCCCATTTTCACATGCCGCGGCAGCCAGAGTTTTTGACGGAATTAAATTCTTTTAACAACTTTTGTAGAACTTCACCTAAGGAACATCCCTGCAAAGTTTCAGCTTAATTGGCCTACTGGTTTAGGAGGAGAAGATTTTTAAAGATTTTAACAGATTTACTTAAGATTCCCATTTTCACATGCCGCGGCAGCCAGAGTTTTTGAGGGAATTAAACTCTTTTAACAACTTTTGTAGAACTTCACCTAAGGAACATGCCTGCAAAGTTTCAGCTTGATTGGCCTACTGGTTTAGGAGGAGAAGATTTTTAAAGATTTTTACAGATTTACTAAAGATTCCCATTTTCACATGCTGCGGCAGCCAGAGTTTTTGACGGAATTAAATTCTTTTAACAACTTTTGTAGAACTTCACCCAAGGAACATCCCTGCAAAGTTTCAGCTTGATTGGCCTACTGGTTTAGGAGGAGAAGATTTTTAAAGATTTTTACAGATTTACTAAGGATTCCCATTTTCACATGCCGCGGCAGCCAGAGTTTTTGACGGAATTAAATTCTTTTAACAACTTTTGTAGAACTTCACCCAAGGAACATCCCTGCAAAGTTTCAGCTTGATTGGCCTTCTGGTTTAGGAGGAGAAGATTTTTAAAGAAATTGTGGACGGACGGACAGACGGACAGACGGACAGACGGACGGACGGACGACGGACAACGACCGATCACAATAGCTCACCTCGCACTTTGTGCTCAGGTGAGCTAAAAAACTAAAGATTTCACAAGCTTTAAATAGTTGTTTGCAACTCCTTTCAATTTGGATCAGTCTTAAATTTTATTGTCCGGTAGCTGATTAAAGCATGAAACGTACACAGTTCTGCTGTTTATGCTATTGAAAAGTGTTCAAGAAAACAATGTGGGAAATGAAGAATTTGCTTGTTATCATCTTACTGATGTTTTCTATCTTTTGATGGTTCAAGAGCCTGCAGGTAAGAACAGGTTATATATAATACAGAGCACCCATTATGAGAATTTCAAGGCAATTTTGGCAAGTCGAATAATGATCATACCTTGTGGTAATATGTGTGAGTATAATGATAGCAAACAGTTTATAAATTAACCCATTTCCAGCTGACATAAATTTAGACTGGTCCAAAATCAAAGAAGCTGCAGATGAAAATCTTGTGGTGTCTTTCTGGATAGAAAACAATTTGGAAAATTCAAAAATTGCGTGGGATTGGTATTCTGGTAAAGACTTAAACCATTACCAGACGTTAAAATATTAGACTGGTCAAAATTCAAGGAAGTTGCAGACAACCATTTTAAGTTGATATAATCTTAAAAATCTTTATCTTTTGGGCGTAGAAAACATTTTGGTTAAATATTTCCAATATTTTATGAAGCTTCTTCCTTGAGGGGTGTCAAAAGGTGGGATTGAATGGGAATGGGAACGGGTGTTAAAGCCCAAGGTTTATGAACTAGGTGGAAGTGAATGTCATGGTCTCATTACTGCATGAAATAAGTTTGGAAATCTGCCCATCAAACTGTGTGGTCAGGATATAGCAGAAGCAATAACCGGCATGCAGCATGGGGCATTCACATTATTTGCTGTACTTTACTCTTTTGCAAAGGTCCAAGTTTTAGCATTATTATCGCCCAGCACCTAATACATTTATAAGCTGATAAATTGACTAAAGACAACCAATATTTTGGAACCCTAGACATGAAATGATAAAATCCAATCAGTATCACACAAACCAAAGTTATAACCCTTTCCCGCTTTTGGAAATTTTAGACCAGTCCAATTTGAAAGAAGTTGCAGACAGTAATCAAAACTGGGTGCAAATTGAAATGAAACCACCCTATGTGGTTGAAAATATTGTGGAAAAAGGAGAAATTGCTTGTTATAAGCAATTTCTTCTTTTTCCACAATGTTTTCTCAAGTATAAAAACACAGGAACGTAAAATCGCGTGTTTGAACAGGAAAGGGTTAATATACTTGTTCTTGATTTAGCCAAAGTAACACATTGATCAAGATTTCTTGATTACACTAACCCTTGTCACTCTTATTGAATAACTAGAAATGTGTCACATGGATGCCCCTGCTTAAGTGTTTACCACATGACCTTCAGCTGTGGCCTTGAACTTGGAAGTAACCAACAGAACTGTATGCATGACACTATAGTACTCATCAAGGGGAACAACTGTGTAAAGTTATTCTGAAATCCATCCAGCAATGGATACACATACTAACACACCCACCAACACATCCCTGCACACACTCATGCAAACATACAGGTAACACTATTTGCAAATCACTATTACATTGCAGGAGCATAAAAATAATTTTAAAATTGCATGAAAATAATAGGACTGATAGCACAAGGATTAATAATAAAGAAATAATTATCATAAACAACTCTAGTCTAACTAGAAATGGATTCCCCTGCTTAGGTGCTTGTCATATGACCTTCAGTTCTGACCTCTACCTTGGGAGAAGACAACAGAACTTTACTCATGACGATAGTACTCATCAAGGGGAACAACTGCGCAAAGTTTTTTTTAAACCCATCAATTAATGTAGAACAAAAAGTGTACACATAGATGCACACACTCACATACAGACAGAGGTAACTTGATATGTCCGTTGCCATTGCATGGTGAGGCATAAAAAGGACATTATACAAGGAGTGTAGACTAAGACCATACAGCATGTATTTGCAGGTTTAGCTTTGTCCATTCCTCCTACAAATGCAGGAATACTCCAAGTTCAGCATAACAAGAGAAAATTTTTTCTTGAGTAACCTCATTTAATGATGAAGACAGTATGAATACATGGAAAATCCATTGAATATGCTACCAGATTACTCCTGTGACCACATGAAAGATGATGTAACAGTGATGCTAAAAAGATTAACATACTGCACCTTTATCAACTGATATGCCCTTGTGGCTTGCTGAATGTTATCACCCACACAATAATCATAATTAGAAATGATTTCAAGCCACTTTTAACATAGCTGGATTGAGTGGAACATCTGTGTTCATAATAAGTGGATACTTCTAACAAATTCTTTGAACTTGGGCAGCAATGACTTTTTTTTCTTTTCTTTTCGTCACTCTGTAATTTAAACCCACCATCTTATTAGCCCTTTCCTGTACAATTCCCAGATTTTACAGCACTATGATTTTATATTTAAGATAACATTATCTTAAGCAATTTCCCCTTTTCCCACAATATTTTCTGCCACATAGGATGGTTTCATTTCAAATTGCATCCAATTTTCATTGTCGTCTGCAACCTCTTTCAATTTTGACCAGTCTAAAATTTCAGAAAATGGGAAAGGGTAATGTATTGAGGTTGGTGAACTCAAAGGATATTTCAGACACCAAGCTGTACCTCTACATGTCAAGTCTATGCTATCAATAATTGCCGAGAAAAATGCCACTAAACCAGACAATGTCGGAAAATAAACCAAGTCCTTAACAGGAAATGACTTGAAGACCTAAATTCAGTAAGTGCCATGAAGAACACTAAAATGAACATTCTCATCAAGTTTCAAATTGATTCTATGAATAGTTGCAGAGAAAAACATGCAAAAATATACCAATATACCATTTAATGTCCAAAAAGTTAATGCCCGAAAATAATGCTTAAACAGGAAGTAGATAACATGCAGACCTAAATTTGGCAAATGCCATGGAGGATACCAAGTTGAACATCTATAAAAGTTTCCAGTCGATGCTATTAATAGTTCCTGAAAAAACTGTGATGAAAATATATCACTACACTTTGTATTACGTCCGAAAATAAACTATGTCATTTCACAGGAAGTAGATAACTTACAGACCCAAATTTTGTTAAGTGCCATGAAGTACTCCTAGATGGACCTCCACATCAAGTTTCAAGTCCATTCTATCAATAGTTGCTGAGAAAAAATGTGGTGAAAATATAGAAATATACAAGGGGCCATGTCAGAAAATAAACCAAGTCATAAAACAGGAAAGTACAGCTAATTTAACTTGAGGACCTTAATTCAGGGACAACTATCAAGAACAAAAGTGTAGAGTATAGAGCTGTAACGATACACTCGAATATTCGGTGAATCGAATATTTTTTTAACGGCGAGTACGTATCGTATTCGTCTGTCTGAGAACCGAATATTGGCGAATACAAAATGTGAAATATTTTTCCCGGATGCAAAGTGCAAAAAATAACCAAGAGGTCATAGATATCCAACATGCACAAGCTATAACGACGGTTTAATCAAATTTATGAAGAAAGACGTAAATCCTTAAAGCCTAGGCGGCTCCCGAAGTCTATTGACAGAGGGTGCCTCTGATGCAACTGAATACATATTCTAGATACTAAATCAAAAAATTTCTAATTCACTGGTGACAGCTATTTATTTGTTGTCTACAAGTGGCATTTTTGGTAGTGAATGATAGATTAACTGGACAATCAACGCATGACTTCGACCGCCAACGGTCAGACCTCTGTTGATACTAACAATCAAATATCATCTTTTTTAAGTCAGTCTTAGTTCTACTAAACCTTTTAAATCAAGATTTTCAATTCTAATTCTAGTATTTATGGCCTAATTTCTCTATCTTATTGACCATTAAGTGCAGATTTTGAAGAAATTGAATGACATAATTTTTCCGAGCAAAGACCATTGTCTTCAATTATGCAACGTATAAATTACCTCCCTTTTAAAAATAAAAGGTAAGCCATGGCTGCATGTCCAATATACCTTGAATGTTGGCTAAAATTAAAATATTTCGTCTTTTCATTAAAGGTGATCAATTCTGGTGACAAAAATTTTCATATTAATTGGTAAGTTTGTAACAGATAGAAGTTTACAACATAATTCAAAATATACATATTTAAAGTACAAATACATGAAATCCAATATTTAGAGGCAAATAATTTGAAATGATCCAGCTTCAAACTACAACGGATCTTGATTCACCCTTTGTTAGGCTTGAATTTGCCATACACCTTTGATTGCTATTGCAGAATTAATAAAATAGTTAACTTAAACCAGCTGTCTGTATCACAGATAGGCATAAGTTTCATTCTTTACTTTAAGAAATATATAGATAAATATGTCTGTTCCTGGAATAAGTTGTATTCATGAATAAATATTCATATTCATGACCCTGTATCGTGATCTGTATTCGTATTCGTCAATTTCTGTATCGTTACAGCCCTAGTAGAGTAATTCAAAAATCAATCTGTTAATGTAGAAGATATGCCCCTGCCAAAGTCAATTTTGTCACTTGACCTTAAGCTGTAACCTTGACCATGAGGATACATCAAAAAAAATTTCACTCATCTGGTGGACCAACTGTGCCAAGTTATTTCAAGTTCATCAGCAAATTTTACAGAAGTTATAATCTGGTTAAAAACAATTTCGTCACTCCTTCTGCAGCTGTGACCTTGATCTTTGGCGTATCCAAACTAACTTTTCCCATGACACTAGCACACATCAGATGAAATAATGTACTAGTTAGTCAATTTTGTAATCCATCAATAAATATAGAATGTTATGCTCATAAAACCAATGATAGTGCCTCCTTTTCAATTGACCATCAGCTGGGACTTTGACTTTTGGCATTTACCAAGAAAAGTTTCACAAGTCGTGTCACTGTGGAAAGTTATTTTGAAATTCATTATCAAACTTAAAAGATAAGCTCCTTATGTGAATGACAGGACATACACAACACACACACAAATACACTATCATATGGACAAGGTTACTCTATAAATCCTTATATATATGTACAAGTTAAAGTGAGTGATCAAAGGTCAATTTTGTCTATACAGGTATAAATGAAATTGACCTTTGATCACTCACTATAACTTGTACATCTATACCATTACATTGGGGTACCCTACATACACACACACCCCAGCTAGGTTACAGGATGTAAAATAAGTTTGTAAGTTAATGTCAACCTTATATGGAACGTTCAATTAGAAAGTAAAATTTGAGGCTTGTAAAACCACATCTGAGGTCCTTATAAACCAAGTTTGTGGAGTAAATGGAAAACCACTTTCAGAGGCAGCCATCTTACAAACACCTAAAGTGCAGGATGAGTCAAGAAGCCATAATATGCATATTTCTAGCTGTGCATCTCATTCATTTATACTCATATCTATCGGTTATATTACAAAACTCTTCTCTGTTCCAGTTGTTAACACTTCAGAAGTTTAATTGAAAGCAACATTCTGATAGAAGTCATAGGCAACTAGTCACAAATTTACTTGTCCAAAACAAAAGGCATTTTTGTTTACTTCAGGTCTCAATTCTCTCTGAAATGTTCGGAATACTTCACAGATAACCAATTAAAAAAATCTTGCATACTTAAAGAAATGGTAAACTTTCTTGATGTCTTTATGAAAAGAAGAGAAGTGTATCTGAGACAAATTAATAAAACACTCCTTAAACATTTCTTTTAATGCATCTTCTTTAACCCTTTCCTGTACAATCCCTGGTTTTTACGTCCATGCAATTTTATACTTAAGAAAATATTGTGAAAAAAGAAGAAATTGCTTGTATCAAGCAATTTCTTCTTTTATCAAAATATTGTCTACCACATAGAATGGTTTCGTTTCAAATTGCATTCACTTTTCATTGTCGTCTGCAACATCTTTGAAATTGGGCCAGTCTAAAATTTTGAGAAACAGGAAAGGGTTAATACATCTAAATGCAAGGACTAAGAAGAAGTATTGATCATAAATACTTCTTGAGTCATGCAAACATTTTATCTTCATGACAATTCCATGCATGTTTTCAAGATAAATCTACTTCATTATACATGTCTTCAGGAAGAAATTCATTTTGAACTTCATTTACTCATCCAATCCATAAATTATTCATGAACCCACTTCATGGAGTGAAAACCATTTCATGAAAAATATTCATGAATCATTCCTCTGCTATTTCAAGAATTAAAGAGAGAACAAATTCCAGAAATTTTGAATGCAAGTCTTTACAAATTTACTTTTTCTGAAGAATTATGTAAATGTAGCAAAATAAATCTTGTAAGACAACAGCTTTAAAATCTTACTATGAAAACAAGGATAAAAACTCAACACTTAATGTTAAACCAATTCCCACATAATAAAATTTTAGACCAGTCAAAATTCATAAAAATTATTTCATTTGGTGAATATGATTCAGTTTATATTGAATTCCTGAAAATATCATTTGCTTAACCAGTACAATCAGGCCAGTGGAGCGCTACAGGCGCTCAAGCCCCTCTAGTTTTCTTCAGGGGTGTCTAAAATCATCAATGAGTTGGAATGGGTTAGTTACTATAGCATTATAGATTATTATGTTGGCTTACATTCTCTTTTTTACCTCAATCTTTTCACTCTGCCTTGCATTAACACATTAACACAGTGACACCTTTTGACGCCCCTCAAAAATAGCAATTGGGAAAATTGTGTAAAATGAAGAAATTGCTTGTGACAAGCAATTTCTTCATTTTACACAATGTTTTCTACCAAGAAAGTTGAAAAAATCTAACATTTCATAAACTTCAAAGTATCGTCTGCAACTCCTTTCAATTTGGACCAATCTAAAATTTTGTTTTCTGGGAAATGGGGAGAGTTTGCAATAGAGCCAAGCTAGTTTCTAATCATAGAGGATCTTAGCATCCATATTACCTGACAAAGTATTGGCTGTAAGTATCAATCTTTCCAGACATATTGTTTACATGAAAACAAAATTCATATGATACTTTTCCAGCCCACAGAAACCCATTAACTAAAGTAGAGTGTGCATCATTAATATCAACAGAAAATTGACCTCTTACAAACTACGGCCATCTGAGGTGAATTAGCTCCACATTCTTGGAAGTCTGTTCTAAGTTCAACATCCATGATAAGTTTCCTATAAATTGGGAATTTACCAAATTGTCTGGAAAATATGTGTTGTTAAAACCATTTTGGACAAAAGCATTTTGCATTCTATCAAATTCCAACATAGTGAATATATCAACAATCCCTCTTTTTCACCCCTCACGAAATGACTTCGGGAAAACAAGGTTCTCAACCTTGTATTTTGACCCCAAAAAACATTCAGAATTCTCTCAACTTGAAATTGTCGTCCGCATCTTTTTTTAATTTTTGACCATTCTAAAATTTTGCAATGTGAAAATGGGATAAGCTCAAAGGATTTGTACCATTCAAGTAAACATCATTTAGGTTCAGACTTTCTAGAAATAACCAAAATTTTTGGCAATACTAGACTATCACTAAATGTGATTAAAACACACTCACACACAGTTTTATGTCACAGAAAAATCATTTTGTTGCCTTATGACTTGAAGATTGCTAAAATGTAACAGATGAAAATATTGAACCCACTACACCCCAATCTGTAACCTCTGATTTTGGACCAGACTAAGTTTTTGTTGCCTTAACTCATCACAACAGAATAGAAAAATACTAAGGAAAACATTGTGAGTAAAGGAAAAACTTGTAACAAGCAATTTTTCCTTTTCTCACAATGTCTTCATCCTTTCATGGCTCTTATTTTTCGATTTAAACCAACTTTGTGATGTCATCTACATCCTCTTTCATTTGGACTAGTCTATAATTTTGACATTGGGAATGGATTAAGTTTCGGTTAATTTTTTTCTTGATGGAAGCATTCCTCTTCATTCGATTCATTTATTTTCTCTATCAGATGATTAGGGCTGTAATGTTAGTTTTGATAGGAAACTAATCTCGCACTAGGATGTGTTCAATGATCTGTTTATTAGATTAAAAAATTCCTGGTTTCATAACTCACAGAGAATCATATCTTCCTGTTGTAAGAGTGGCTTCAAGTCATTACCAGATGATACAATTTCAGACTAGTCCAAATTCAAAGAAGTTGCAGACAACATTTTTTTGTTGACCAGATTTAAAAGAAGAGGACCATGATGATCCTGATTTGCTCCCCTGTGTATGATGGTTCATGGCTTTATGTTAATTATTTTGGAGAAGATGTTTAAGGATCTCTGTTTTAATCCTAGGTATATTGATGATCCCACCATACAGCACTAATTTCCTGAATATGGTAATGCTTTGAAGTATAGACATCAATATATACCAAGTATAAAAGCACTAGGCCTAATGGTTTAGGAGAAGAAGGTTTACAAAGATATCACTATCTATACCTTTGTAAAATCAGGTATTGCACAGAAAAGGGCTTATTTTCAGAATACAATAATTCTTTGAAGTATTTTGGTAGAGGGTCAATAGGTGATGATACATACCAAATATAAAAACTCTAGGCCTCATACTTTCGGAGAAGAAAGTTTTCAACGATTTCCTTCTTTATTCCTTTGTAAAATCAGGGATCGAACAGAAAAGGGCTAGTTTTCAGAATATGGTAATTCCTTGAAAGTATTTTGGTATAGGGTCTATAGATGATGATATGTATCAAATATCAAAGCTCTAGGCCTTATGGTTTGGGAGAAGAAGATTTTAAAAGATTTTAAAAGATTTCATTCTTTATTCCTTTGTAAAATCAGGGATCTCATAGAAAAGGGCAAATTTTCAGAATACAGTAATTCTTTGAAGTATTTTGGTTGAGGGTCAATAGATGATGATAAGTACCAAATATAAAAGCTCTATGCCTCATGGTTTGGGAGAAGAAGATTTTAAAAGATTTCCTTCTTTACTCCTTTGTGAAATCAGGGATCGCATAGATAAGGGTTAATTTTCAGAGTATGATAATTCTTTGAAGTACTTTGGTAGAGGGTCAATAGGTGATGATATGTACCAAATATCAAATCTCTTGGCCATATGGTTTAGGAGGAGAAGATTTTTTAAAGATTTCCTTTGTAAAATCAGGAATCGCACAGAAAAGGCTTAATTTTAAGAGTACATTTATTCTTTGAAGTGTATAGGTAGAGGGTCAATAGGTGATGATATGTACCAAATATCAAAGCTCTAGGCCTTATGGTTTAGGAGGAGAAGATTTTTTAATAATTGTTTACTGACAGGCAGACGGACGCTGGACAATAACCTATCACAGTAGCTCACCTTGAGCACGTTGTGCTCAGGTGAGCTACAAATTAGTTGCTTTGGGTAGATAACACTGTGGTAAATGAAGAAATTGCTCACAATGTTTCCAAAGCTTTTTTCTTGAGGGGTATCAAAAAAATAATGCATTGTGTGGGAATGGATTAACTCACTACCAAATGTCAAAATTCTAGAATGGTCAAAAATCAGAGGATTTATTTGACAGCTATTTGAAATTGATAAAATTGATAGAACTTTTAAAAATCAAGTGTAGGAAACATTATGAATAATTATGAAATACCTTGTTACTAGCAATTTCTTCATTTTCCACAATGTTTTCCAAATTCTTTTTCTTATGGTGCGTACAAAAGCGAAACTAAGTGAGTACCCGTCATAAATTTGGACCTTCAAAAATGGGTTAATCCTAGTAGTAGAAAAATGATGAAATAAATCATAACAAGAGGATAACATGAGTAACCCTGGAGTGAAATTTCATTCATTAAACCTTGCTCTAGATTCAGGAACTTGCTTTTTGGCTTATGAACTAATCTGATTAGTAGATGAAACATTACTTGTAAGTAGACAATAACTTAAGCATGGTGTTTCTTGCTTTGTACAATGCCAAAAAAACTCTCTAACCTTTATCAGCTGTTCAGAATTAGAATTGGTCTAAAATACCTATTGTTAATGTCATTTCAATTACAATTTAGAAAAGTTGTAAGAGACGTCCGTTTTTATTTTTGTTTTATAGGACTATGATTTCACTTTTCTTTAATTTTTTACAAAAAGCTGTTACAGTTATCATTTCATTTGGTAACAAGGTAGGTGCACAATTGTCACAAAACAAAGTTTTGCATATGTAGCTATTACATAAATAAGGGTTATCTTTTGGATAAAAATATCCAAGATTTATTATTGCAAAAGGTTGAACCTGTATTTGCTGAGTTAAAGATTCAGTTATCGATAATTGATTCATAACAATTTCTACAATTAATTGACCCATTCCCGTACAATGCTGCTTTTTACGCCCCTCAAGAGAAAAACAATCTAGAAAACATTGTGATATATGAAGGAATTGCTTATTGCAAGCACTTTCTTCATTTAACACAATGTTTTCAACCTATAAAGATGAAAAAACTTCATAAACTATGAATAGCTGTTTGGAATAGTCTAAATTTTGCTATCCGGTAATGGGTTTAAAGATCATTTCAGGAAAATGATTTTCCATTTACATTAAGATTAATCCTGACTTATTGTTAAAATATAAAGCAAAATCTAAGAAAACTAGACATTGTCACAAAGCGGACTAATACCCTCAAAGATGGTTTTTAATGGCAATAACTCCGTCAAAAATCGATGGACCATAACCAAAATAGGATATGCTCATGTCTGACTTATACTGAGTGTTTCTGTGAAGTTTGAATGAAATGCGTCCAATGGTTGCTGAGATATTGAGCAGACACAATTTTTCACCAGAGGGCCATAACTCTGTCAAAAATCAATGGACTGTTACAAAAATAGAATATGCACATCTCTGCATGATACTGATTATATCAGTGAAGTTTGAATAAAATCAGTCCTATGGTTGCCCAGAAATTGAGCGGACATGAAAAAGCTACAGACAGATTGACGGATAGATGGACGGATCAACCGACAAGCTGACTCCTACAAACATAGTTCATTATGAGATGAACCCCTTTTAAATGACATATCAATAAATCACATAATCCTTAAAAAAGCAAACAATCGTTGCAAGCAATCAAATTTCATTCAAATCTGTCCATAAAAATTGAAAGAAGAAAAAATGACAATAAGCCTCCTTTTTCGAAAATGAAACTATGGTTCACTACGATAATATGTGCAAGGTAACATGATAGCAGTCATTCTGTGAAATTTAGTACTGGACATGTTTTTCATCCAAAACAAGTTTACAAACAGGCAGATGCACAAATGAAAGGGATAGACAGCACCATAACAAAAGTCCACTGGCCTTTTCCCAGCAGAGCTAAAAATGTCCATGAAAGGAGATGTAGCCTACATGAATTGACCTTCAGGCCCTTGCTGCGACCCTAGGTTAGAGGAAAATTCAAACCCTCTGCAAGATCTTAAAGGCGGTAGATATCTGTTCCAAAGACAGCTAGATGGTCAACGTCCTAAAAACTATGATATTATAAAGACTACTGCTATATAATTATTTGATTTAAACGTAGCTTATTTGGTGTTTAACAATCATTTTAACAATCAATCCATCATCAGGAAGTGAGTGTTGGTTTTCTCATCCCCATTAGCCTCCTCCAAGGTTTCACATGTATGTGCAAACAGACCAGATTGTCATGCAGCCAGCCAGTATAGAAATCATTCAGCATCACTAGGAAAAGTGTACAAAAATATGCCATTCATGACTTCTAAAGCTTTAGTATACAAATAGGAGCACATTGAATGTCTTCAATATTCAATAAAATCATGATCATTCATAAGTTTATATTCAGAACATGTTGTAAAATACAGTAAAACCCCTCCTTACGACCAACCTGGAAATACGGGCACCCCGCTATTACAACCGAATTTTGAGAGAACGGAATTTTTTGTTCCTTATTTCAATGGCCCAAACCCCTGTAAAACGGTCACCCCGCTATTCTGATTTAGGACCACTGAAATCAATACCAAATGTAGCTTATACACTATTTTGAACCCCACAAAAACAACCAGTAACTTCACATCTTGAGACTGACTACCCGAATTTCACACTTGATAAGAGCAAGACTAATTAGGTACGAATGCATCGTCAATACAATATTGGATTTTTGATTATGTGATATTGAACCTGTATAATAACAGGTGCTTTTTTTTATTAAATAGATTAAAGTTGCCGGTAAGTTTTAGAAGTTATAGCTTATATAATTTTTAATTGCTATTTGTATATGTCATAGGTTTTGACTCGAGTAATAAAGTCGAAAGTGGAAAGGTATCTGAGAATTTACAATTGGTTTGTGTATAGCGTTCTGAACAGTTAACTAGCAATTTAAATTTGATTCAACTTAATTGATGTTTATTATTCGCATTATAAATCAACAAAATGCAAAAATCTGAGGTTGGACATTAGAATCGGATCAAAATGGAGAAGAGAGAAAGTAGAACATATCAGAGATTGTAAATTCGAAAATGGCATGAGATTGTCTGTAACACGTGTTTTTATAGTTATATGTTTTGTATGTATAGAAGAAATATATTCAAATAACAAGGATAAAATAAACATGAATTACTTGACAAAAGTCAAACAAACGATCAAACCTCAGTAGTACGACAATCACGCTATTACGACCACTTTCAAAAAGACCGCAAGTGGTCATAATAGAGGGGTTTTACTTTATAGCAGAAAAAAAAGGTGAAAACCATTAATAGGCTAAATTAAAGATGCAGTCAAAGGCTGGAGTATCAAAGAATGTTTTAATCACCTGCAGTTTTGTTGCCAAACTACCACCAAGAGTTTGATTGAATATTTTGAGAATGAATCTAACAGATCAGCTGTATAATGTCTTCTACTATTCTTGGAACATTCCAGACCCCAATATATCCTGCTTCTTGCACTATCCAAACAGATATCAATGGGATAAGATCAACACTTTATGCTGATGTAACTTCCCTCTCTTTTCATCTTCCTATTAACCCATTGTCAGACAACAAAATTTAAGATCGATCCAAATTGTAAGGAGCTGCAGACAAAATTTTCGATTTTTTTAAATCTTTTAAATTTTATGTAAGATAAGGCATAAAAATTGTTGGAAAGAAGAAAATATTTGTCATCAACATTTTCTTCTTTTTCCGCAGTATTTTCTTTCTTTTTTATTCCCCAGCACATAAAAATGCTGGACTGAGTGGTAATGGGTTATAAAACAGTCTTTTAGCCCAATAAAAGTGAGAAAATTATGGACAGATTCAATTTGAAGGAGGTAGCATCCTACATCTGAAAGAGAGTGAAAACTGAAGAAACAGTGCAAGAGAGGGTATAGGGTATTGTGAACAAGATGTGTTTGTAAAACATGCATACCCCAAAATGGCAATTTTTTAGGAAGTTTGACCTTGGTAGATGACCTTGACCACATCAGACGACCTTGACCTTAGTATCAGCAAACACATATAAATAACTATAATTCTATGTATTAACATTGAATGTTAAATAGAATAGATGTTGAATAGTATAGAAGACAAAGAAAAGAGTCCCACTTTTTTAACACACTGAAGAAATACAGTCATAGAAAAATTGCGAGAAAAGTAGAAATTGTTTGTAACAAGCCCTTTCTACTTTTCCCATTCACATTTCTACCCTACCCGATTCAAGTGCTTGATAGTAGGTAAAACATGTGTTGGAAAAGGTAATTAATTCAAAAATCAATTTAGACTTATCTCTCTTGTTGCTATAGAATGCTCTTTTGATAGTCAACTTATATTCCAAGTTTCAAGTGAATGTGTTAAGTAATATCAGAGTTATTACAAAATGTCAAAATTTTCCAACGACGATGACAATGCGGTCACAGACGCAGATGCAGACACAGATGATGACCTGGCTATGTCAATACCACAGGTTTTCTCCAAAAACAGCCAAGCTAAAAATGAAGGATTGTGTAGTAATTGGTTGGCAAACATAACAAATAGATTGCTGCTGTCAATCAAACAAGAGGACCATGATGGTCCTAATCAATCACCTGAGTATCACTATTTTCAAAAACAATGTGCTAAAGTAATAAATTTTTCGGAAGATATCTAAGATATATCATCCTTTATTTCTCAGTAAAATGTTACACCCTGGCAAAGTCAAATTGAAACATAAGACAATATTTCACCAAATTTTGAACAGGGACATCCAATGATCCAAAACATTCGATCTCTGCGCCTGGTTGTTTGTCAATGGGTCTAAGGGGCACAATTTTTATCAACTTTTGTAGAGAGTCACTGAATCAATGTCATATGCAATATAAGATGGCTCTAGGCCTTTAGTTTCTTTTAAGAAGACTTTAAGACTTCCCTCTTTATTTCTATTTAAAATATGTGTGCCTATAGGCGTGAGCCCAAATAAGATCCCAAGTACAATATTTTCATTAAGATTTAATGCATCACCAGACTACATCACAAAATTTGGAACTTCTAGAACTTGTGGTTTATCACATGAAGGTTTTTAATGCCTTATTTTTTGTTTTATTTTTGTTTTTAAGTAAAATTTGGTGCACTGTGGCAAGTTGGCAAAGTTTTTCCACGTTGGAGCAATTTGAAATGTTTATTAAATGACCTTTACCATATTGTCAGGTAAAATGATATATCAGAGGCCTCAGCCTTGAATCGTGTATTCATATTCAGACATAGGTATAGCAGCTTTATCCTAGTAACTCTTACTATATACCTGTATAAATTTGATTTAAAATAAATACCATTGTTTACATTTTTAATTTTTATTTTGATAGCCGCTTTTATAGCCATATAAATGAATTCCCTCCTTTATGTGAAAACACATGCAACTTATCATAGTGTCTAAGACGACATTCATAGTGTCTAAGACGACATTATCTCATGCTGGTTTGAAGTCACTGTGACAGTTCAGTATTGAACTTTTATCCACATCTTGAATTGTTACTCACCATTTGTGGTAGCCGAGTTTTGAACCAGACAGGCCATGTCTGGTGCCCAGCCTGTGTGGACAGAGACAGGGGAACCGGGCTGGGTTTCCGTCCCTATTCTGGAAAGTTAAAGTCGCCAGTTCGGAATAACAAAAGACCACATTCAGTTTGAAAAATTCCAAAATGCCAAAGTAGATATGACAAGACAACCAGACTTTATTGTAAGCAACACAGGATAAGATATATACACCTAATTAAGTTCAAAACCCTACTTGTTCATTAATTCAGAGTAATCCCCAGACTTCTGCTCCATAAATTAACCATGTGTTGTAATTACTAGTTTATAGTCTGGTGTACATGTTAACATTAACTTTCCATTAAATTTGTTTGTATATTTCATCCTCCAAGTCATTTGATCAGCTAGAATATACTTAGGTATGGTATGTTCTGATTTTCTGGCACATTTTAAGAGAATGAATCCTTTTCTTTCACAAGTTACATACTTTCTGAAATGTGAGGCTGACCTCAGTCCAACCACCTATCAAATCCAAACATTTTGAAGTCCATTATTATCCAGTAATTAAAACATTATTGGGGTTTAAGAACACACCTCCAATCCATCCTCTCTACACCGGTACCACTATCTTGACAGACAAACAGCTGATCCAGGTGTGTAGAAAACAGGGTACCAGTACAGGAGAGAAGATTCCTCCAATCAGATGGAATTCCCGACTCAGCAATTTACCTTTCCCCATCCAGATTGGAGAGATTAACATAGACTGTCACTTTCATTTCCAAGCAACAACACACCCTTAATACATGATTGTTCAACCCAAAACAATACAGGAGGATCATGATCATCCTAAATCACTCCCCTGAAGTCAAACATAATTATTGTCTTTCAGTATTATTTTCTCGTGTATTTGCCTGGAAGGAGGTTCTAGACCTAAAAGCTATAAAAGTTTGAGAAGTTTTTTCAAAAACATGTGTCAACGTCCATAAAGATTTTGATGAATCTAATCATCTTGAGTTCAAACAAGGGTTTTTTTTAAGTTCTGACCAACAGACATACTGTTGACCTGGCAGACCAATTCATAAATGTAGCCGACAACACTACTGATATGGGCATTTTGAGAAATTTTGACCATGACAGGGCAAATATTATGGTATCTGGTTCATAAGGTTTACTAAGTTACGACATTCTGATCAATTTTTCTTTAACCAAGTATTGTCACTGATTTGATATGGTGAATTTATATTCACTCATTACCAAGGCTTCTTTGAATCCATTCCCATTCAAACCTGCTTTTTTACACCCTCCAAGAACAAGCCTTTGAGAAACATTGTGGACAATGAATAAATTGCTTGCAGCAAAAATGTAGCCTCTAGAGTGCACAAGATGTTGGTTGATGCCAGATGCCAGACAGAACAAGATCACAAAAGCTCACCTTGAGGATGTTGTGCTCAGGTGAGCAAGAAAGAGAAAACATGGTCATAAAAAGATCTTCATATGGTCTATTAAAGGTCTGATTAAATTTTATTAAGATTGATGCAACATTATGGACAGACAGATAATTTGGCCTTGTCAGATGACCTTGACATTTTGTTTCAGCTGATGCATATCAATGAGAGCCAAATATGATCATTGAAACTTGAATAGCATGGAAATTATAAGAAAATACTAAGTTTTAACCCATTCCAACTCAATCCCTCCTTTTTACGCCCCTCAGGAAAAAAGCTTTGGAAAACATTGTGGATAATGCAGAAATTGCTTGTATCAAGCAATTTCTTCATTAACCACTATGTTTTCTATCCAAAAAGACGAAAAAATTCAAAATTCCATCAAGTTGAAATTGTCGTCTGCAGCTTCTTTCAATTTGGACCAGTCTAAAATTTTGCTGTGTTGGAATGGGTTAAGCAGTCAGCCAGGACAAGGAAACAATTAATTGATTGAATTGGTTTAACGCCACTTTCAACAGTATTTCAGTCAAATCATGGCGGGTTGAGTACCTAATCATGGATTCCTGATATTTCTCACACTAGTACTATCACAACATCCTTTCTGAGCCTTCAACTGCTCATTTCACATTAGTTTTCAATTATCCATCCGTTGATGGGAGACATATGTCAGAAGGGATATTTATCGCGGCTGGGGATAGAACCGTGGACCCCTTGACTAGAAGTCCTACACGCTACAACTGCCCTATGGTCATAGCCTCAACAAGGAAACAAGTGGATATCAATAAGACAAATTTCCCCACTCTATGGATCCAGGAACTATATAAAATTCAATTACTGTATACTTAAATATTTAAGATGATAAAATCCTAAACATATATATTCAAATTTCAAGTAGGTCAAAGGTCAAGGTCAAAGATGAGCCCGATTGTGTATTGAAAAATCGGTTGCTATTTGCTTATTTATTTCAGATAATAGTATTGCATATGGTAATTCAAAATTTGATGAAGTAGGTCAAAGGTAATGGTCAAAGATGACATGATTCCAAAAATTAAAGGTAATATATTTTACATAACACATTTCTACACTTCAAAATTTATAATTTCAGAAAGAAGATCTATCAAGGTCAAGGTCTATTTTGATGAACGGCAATCTTTATTTCACTCTTTATCTCAAAAAAAAAAAAAAGTCCGATATTGATGATTATCAATTATCATTAAGTAGATAAATGGTTAAAATGAAGATCAAGGTCAAAGGTTGAGCATTATGACAGATGAAAAGGCAATAACATTTTCTTATGTTTCTCAGATAATACAAAGACTTGTAAATGCAAAAATTTGTAAGTCTCCTTCAACAAGAGCACCATATGCAAAAGCCAATGCTAGACCGTTCGATATTTGATAGTGGATAAAATTTCAAAAAGTCCAAAAAGGGGCATAATTTGTTCAAAAATAAATTTACAGTGATCCTGCTTGTTGGTACAGATTGCTCTTTTGACAGCATTCAAATATTCCAAGTCTAAAGAGAAAGTGTTTCTTAATACCAGAGATATTACAAAATGTCAAAGATTTTGGATGACTTAACTATATGGGCTCAGACCTTGGGTTTTCTCTGAAAACAAAAGAGCTAATAATCAATGGACCAGAAAAGCTCTAACTCAATCCGTAACACCAAAATCTGCATAATACCTACAAACTTTTAGGAAAAAACAATGAAAATAATGATTGAACAACAAGCAGACAGAGTATAAAACAAAATATCCCTTTTGCTCTCATAATATTGGTGTTTTTCACATCATAAATTATCTCTTTTTTTTCTTCATACCAAATCAGTGTTTCAATCTATAGGCATGAAATTTAGTTAGTTTACTAGAAGAGAGAGAAGAGAAGTTTGGGGTCATTTTAAGCTTGGTTAAAAAAAGTGTACATATGGAGTTGAAAGTGAAGTTAGTGATAGTATTTCATAACAGTTGCATGCCTGGTTTACAGAGGTTTTACTGTATCTTCAACAAAACACAAATTCCAATCCATCAGTAACAAAAGCTTTCATCATGTAAGTCTAAAAAGAAAAAAAATTCCAATATTGATAATGAGATTTCTCTTTCTTTTCCCCTCCATTGGAATTTAAATCCTAACACATTATCTAACAAAAATGTATGCAAATTTTTTCCCTAGACACAACCTATGACCTTCAGACCTTCAGGCCAACTTAATCAGAACACCTATAACTTCCATTGGAAAAAATTCTAAGAAACAGTTTTCTATTTCTAGAACTTATTTTGTTGAACTCAACTGTTGAGCTTCAGTTCTTAAACCTCTTAGTTCTTGTGCTAAGGTTCAAGAAACTACAAAGTTCAAGAACTTGTTTCGGACACTTGAGTACAAAACAGTGAATGTTCTAGAGCACCTTCCTGTTTGTAATCTCTTGACATTCTTTTATATAGAGTATAACAAACCTTTAAATTGGATTGCAGAGATGAAAGAGTGCAATATTTTACCTATGTCATTATTTGCTTCTTAAGTTTTTGATATCAAATTATAATCATTTAAATTCATAAAATAATAAAATTTGTCTCTATTCAAAATTAATGTTTTCTGCATCCCATATAGCAGTTGAACTACTGTTCTCAAAATGTTAAAATGACATCATAAAAATATTAAAATGTGGTAAGGAACCTTGGTATGACTTTCGAATTTCAAGTCACATTCATAACTAATTTCATTTTAAGTTTTAAAACAAATCTTGTTATCCACAATATCTTGTTGTTACAAGAGGGCCAAGATAGCCAAGATAACCCTCGATTGATCACCCGAATTTCTTTCTCAAGCAAATTAATCAACTCAAATTTGATAACAATAGGATATTTTTACATATTCAAATGGATTAAAAGCAAATGTGATTGGATTAACAGAAACTGATATTACAGTTAATACCATCTTATGCTTTATATAATGGGATGTCACCATATTCAATAAGTTTCTCAGATTTAACCTACTGACCTATTTTTCTTACCTAAAATCACCTTATCATGCCTTTGTTTAAGATTTCATTATCAAAATGTCAAAATTTAAACAAAATCTTTAGCACCCAGAGTGTTCACAAAGTAAATATTGGTGACTGAATACACACAACAGATTACAGAAGATAGACATTACACAAAAGTTCACCATGAGGATGTTGTGCTCCGAATTGAGCTAAAAAAATTATTTCATTTTTTTAAGCAGGAAAGTTCAGCATGACAAACTTAAATCATATTATATTCATATGATCCATGTGGTTTCTTCTTCCTAAAGTTCAACATATTCTGATAGGTAAAGTGTTAAAAATAGAAAGCCATCAAGAAACAAAGGGTAAATGTTCTAGAAAAACAAAGTCCTTAATGTCTTTTCATTTAGCTTCCTCCTACTCAGTTGATTGCCAAATACTAACAGGTAACATTATATTACAAATTTTATGTTATGCCAAAACCAAAATTTTCTTGTTTTGGCAGGAGCTATAGAGAAAGAAAGACCATTTTTAAGCCAGAAATATTTTTTGAAGAAAAATCCAAAGGAAACATAACATTCTGTTGATGGATTAATTGATTGAATGAGGTTTAATGCCAATTTTTAAAGTATTTCAGTCATAATGCAGCGTCTGGAGCACCTAACAATGGAATCCTGGTATTTCTCACTACCACAACATCCTTTCCTAGCCTCCAGCTGCTATCCCCCTTAGGTTTACGATTATCAACCATTAGTGAGACACAAATGTCGGAAAGGATATGTGCACTGCTAGGGATCGAATCCACAATATCTCATTATCAAAGATTAGGAGTCTGATGCCCTGATGACTGTGCTATGACGGCGGCCATAACATTTTGTACATTAACCAATAATCATACCTCCTAATGTTTTTAGCCAGTTGATTTTACAGTAATTTACAAAATCAAATTCTATTTAGCATGCCGCTGTCATAGCGCAGTTGTCAGCGCGTCGGACTATCATTCTAGAGGTCCCGGGTTCGATTCCCGACGGCGGCACTCATCCTTTCCGACTATTTGTCTCTCACCAATGGGTTGATAATCGTAGACCTATGTGGGATAGCAGCTGGAGGCTAGGAAAGGATGTAATGGTAGTACTAGTGTGAGAAATACCAGGAATCCATTGTTAGGTGCTCCAGCCGCCGCGATATAACTGAAAGACTGTTGAAAGCGGCGTAAAACCCCATTCAAACAAACAAACAAATCTATTTAGCATATCAATGGCTAAAAAATTAACTCTTGTCATGCTGATTTAAATCCTAGTTCAGAATTTCATTGAAGTCAAAGGGCTGAAAGCACTGGAATCACTAGTTGTGGATAAATATTTCTTTTCCAAATTGATTTCATAAACAATTCTAGCTTAACTAAACAAAGATGTGGTGTAGACTAAGATCAGGCTGCACATATGTGCAGGCTGATCTTTGTCTATACTTCCTGCCTAAACAGGATTTTTTTGGGGTCAGCCTGACAAGGGTCATTATATGCCTGCTTTTTATTGACCAAAACTCTACAAAGATTCGCCAACATAATACTATTTTTTAAAAGCAGGGCTTTGCTAGATTCTGTCATCATTGCCAACTGCTAAAAGATCAAAACACTTTTGGTATGTGCTGCTGCTGCTGAATTTGACTTTCACTTAACCATTTACATGAAAGTAATATTTTAGACTGATCCAAATTAAAAGGACTCGTAGACAACAATTTTAAGTTTATAAATTTTTAATTTTTCATCATTCTAGGTAGAAAACATTGTAGAAAATGAGGAAATTTGCTGATGCAAGCAATTATTTTCAATTTCCCAAATACTTTTCTAATTGCTTCTCTTGGGGATGGCAAAAAGCATCATTTGTTGGAAATGGGTTAACAATGACATAGTCGCAAATATATCAAGCATTCATATCATAGTTTCAAAAATCAGTTGATTGTTACGGAAGTCAGATGTTGTACATCCATGGTTACTATATATCTGGATTGAGCATTTAAATGCCTTGTCCTGATTCCAAGAAAGTAACTTAAATGAAACTTATTACTAAATTAGCAAATCTTCTTATGAAATGTGCAAATGAATAATCTGTAAACGCTGGCAAACAATATTCACTTCTTATGTTGCATCGTTACTTGATAAAAAAATTGTTCTACGATTATATCATCTGTTTTCTATTTTGTGGTTGGTTTGTAATGAAAAGAGTAAGAAGTAATCAATTCTAACCAAGAATGTTGCTCTTACATCATCAGGCAACCGGAAAACAAGAAGGCCAGTGGTCCTGGCGCTCACCTAAGATAAGGCTCTTTTTTTTCTTCAAGGCCTAATACTAACTGGGTCGGGAGAGGACCTCCTTTAAAATTGAACTTAAATCTAATGCTTTCAACAGATTTCAAATCTTTTAGTAATTATTGAAAGGGGGCAAACTAACGTAAATTTCTGCCAAATTTGGTTAAAATTGGCCAAGTAGTTTTGAAAGGGTTGCCTTCTTTATTTCTTTTAAAGCCTAAGCGTCAAGTGGCTCTGAAATTTTATCAATTTTGATAGAGGTCAATGTACTGATGCTTCATGCAAAACTTAAGATTCTTCAACTTCTGTGTCAAAAGAAGACTTTTTTTCTTTTTTTTTTTTCAATTTTATTCTTGTTGTCATAGCAACCAAAGTTTTCAACTGATTTAAATTCTTTGTATGAAATCTTCCCAGTGTTTTGGGAGAAGATGTCGTTTTAAAAATCCTTCTTTATTTCTATATAAGCCCCCCCCCCCCCCCGAGGCTTTGCCCCTGAGGGCCGAGGGTAATGATTTTACCAATTCTGAAAGAGGTCAATTTACTGATGCTTCATACAAAATTTCAAGACTCTAGGCCATCTGGGTTAGGAGGAGACAATTTTTTAAGGATTTTATTTAAATTAAAATTTCATCACCAGAGTTTTTAACAAATTTTAGCAACTTCTAAAGGGCACCACCCTAGGAACATTTCTGCAAAATTTGGTTGAAATCCCCCAAGTTATTTGGGAGGAGATGTCATTTTAAAAATCCTTCTTTATTTCCATATAAGCCCCATCCCCAAAGGCTTCAACCCTGGGGACCTGAAGGTGATGATTTTACCAATTCTGAAAGAGGTCAACGTACTGATGCTTTATGCAAAATATCAAGACTCTTCGCCTTCTGGGTCAGGAGATATTTTTTGAAGATTATTTTGAAATTTCAGTTTTGTTACCCTTGCAACCATAGTTTTCAATGGATTTCAATATTTTCAGCAATTCTTTAAAGGGCACCATCCTTGGAACATTTCTGCCATATTTGGTTGGAGATTCTCCCTGTTGTTTGGGAGGAGATGTTGTTTAAAAATCCTTCTTTATTTCTATATAAGCCCCCAACCCCACCCGAGGCTCCACCCCGTGGACCAAAGGGTGATGAATTTACAAATCTAAAGGTTTTATCAAAATTTCAGTTTTGTAACCATGGCAACCAGAGTTTTAAACAGATTTCAATTCTTTTAGCAAAATTTAAAGGGCACCACTAAAGGAAAATTTTTTGCCAAATTTGGTTGAAATCTGCCGAATGGTTTGGGAGGAGATGTCGTTTTAAAAATCCTTCAAGTTTCAAGATATTTGAGCCAAAATTGTGACCTCTACAGAGCACACTAGGTTAAAGTTTACACCAGATGCCGGACACAGCCACATCAGCCCAAGCTAAAAAAAAAAATGAGAAACTTTCTTGTATTTAAATGGTACATAGTTTCCTACCAACTCCCCACCCCCCAAAAAATAATTCTGTTATTCGAAAGAACACTCAATACATAAGCTTTGAATAACATTGTAGAAAAGAAGAAATAGCTTGTTACAAGCAAATTTCTTCTTTTCCCAAACTGTTTTTTACCCAGAAAGATTTTTCAATTCATCAACTTGCAATCATTGTCTGCAACTTCTTGACCAGTCTAAAATATTACTGTCTGATAATGGGTTAACCCTTTCCCATTTTTTGGAAATTTTAAACTAGTTCAAATTGAAAGAGGTTGCAGACGACAATGAAAACTTGATGCTATTTGAAATGAAACCATCCTTTGTGGTAGAAAATATTGTGGAAAAAGGAGAAATTGCTTGTTACAAGCAATTTCTTCTTTTTCCACAATGTTTTCTCGAGTATAAAATCACAGGAACGTAAAATCCCGTATTTGACCGGGAAAGGGTTAATAGCATTATCTTCAGAAGCAACACACATATACCACAAGGTTAAATTTAAGTCTATTGACAAGCCAAGAGTGATCACAGGATATCAGAAAAATGACAATATCCCAATGTTTCATATTAAAAATAGCAAAGCTAATAGTTTAAAATTTACAATGACACTTGGTTGAAACATTTCCAGCAGGTTCATCAAGTGCAGAAATAAATTCATGAAAAGTTTGTATGGTGGGGTGATGAAGTCTGGAATCCATCAGCAAGGTGAACAGACAGACTCCAGCTGGTGTAGATACACATTGTACAGTAGCCCCAAACATCACACTAACATGCACTACTCCAGACTTTCATTCATTAAAATAGTTTATGAGATTTACTGGACACAAGAAAATGGAGACCATGTAACAGTCAGTGTACACTGACATTATGGCATCCCTGCATATTAACTCACTTCCACGCAATCTAGCTTTTATAACCCTACAAAAATGATTTGAAAAAACATTGTTAAATATGAGGAAATTGGTTGCAGTAAGATTGTCATCTGCAACTTCTTTGAATTTGGGCCATTATATAAATTTGTTGTTTGGTCAATGGCTGAGAGAACTCATCTCTACATGTAGTAAGCAACCCAGACCTTCAAATAGGAAGAAATGATAAGAACCTTAATCTGTAACTTCTCACTCAAACACTATGTTGCAGATATGAATTGGAATCGTATTGGTACACAAAACATTAGAGATGGATAGAATTTTACACTTTGAAACTACAATTTTCCCCTGAATCTTGAGCTATAAGTCAACCAATCAAAGAGCTAAAGATAGATGGCGTAATTCGTATTTTTGATTTAAATATTCCACCAATACTGCCATAAACCCTATGTTGTAGGTACTAATTTGAAACAAGTACCCACAACATAGGGTTTTGTAGAGAAATAAGGATTTTAGAATGCTGTTACTTCCTCTTATCTAGACCTCTGCAATCAATGAAATTCAGTAACAACAAGTATGGCAACTGATTTATATGATATCTCTATACTTCTGAAGTCTCCTGAAATCTTCAGGACTGAACAGATAGACTAGTAAGAGATAATAGTACGAAAGCACTCTTACCAGAAAATCAGGATACAAGAGTTGCTGAGAAACACTTTTTTCTTCTTCCAGGATTCCAAACAATGGGTTACATACAATCTTACCTAAGGAAAAGTCTTTTTTTTTTACGAGTCCTAACTTAAAGACAATTTAATTGGACTGTAGGAACATTGATAGGTATATATCAGGTTAGGGCAGATGTATAAAGATAAATCAACTTACTGTTTACATGCTTGGATTCTTGGAGTATGACCTAATCTGTTAATCTGCAAATAAACAAGGAAAAAATGTCAAAAAGAATGTACAGGTATGTTGAATAACAATCCTTTACCCATTACAACACAATCCTGCATTTTCACAAGGTATAGAAAAAATTCTACGGAAAACATTGCGGAAAAAAACAGTATTTTTCTTCTTTTCTCACAATATTTTCTATCCTATGTGATACTAAGTTCAAAGATTTAACCAAGTTTAACTTGGTTATATCGCGGCGGCTGGAGCACCTAACAATGGAATCCTGGTATTTCTCACACCAGTACTACCATTACATCCCTTCCTAGCCTCCAGCTGCTATCCCACATAGGTCTATGATTATCAACCCATTGGATCGAACCTGGGACCTCTAGATTGACAGTCCGACGCTTAAACCAAGTTTAAAATGTTGGCCATAACTTCTTTCAATCTGGTGCAGTCTAAATGTTTGTTGTGTGGTAAAAGCTATAAGGAATGGAATGGGCTATCCTAGATACTTAGAAATATTAATAAGAGGGGATCAATGGTCCTTTATCGCTCACCAGAGTCTCTCTACTAACTATGATACTCTCTTTTTGTACAAAAAAGTGACCCCACTGGAGTAACAACTAGAAATTGTCACAAAGCGGACTAACAGTAACAAGCAATTTCTTCAATGTCAACAATGTTTTCTACCCTACAAGGCAAATATTTTCTAAATTCTAACAACTTGAAATTGTTGTCTGCAATTTCTTTCAATCTGCACCCGTCTAAGATTCTTTCGTGTTGTAAAGGATTGAATCAGTGACACACTATGCTCTTAATCCTAGGGTCACGAGTTTGATCCCCTGCTCACCTAACAACCTTTCCATCATCTAACAAAAGTTATTACAACATGTGTCATTTAACTCTCATCAATAGACTGATTGATAAGAAGTATAAGTGGAATGAGTAGCTGGTGGCATGGAAAGAATGTGGTTATAACCGTGTGGAAAATGACATGAAATAATGATTAGGTCGTCAGTCCCAACAATATTACTAAAATGGCATTGAAAGCAGCATTACACCCCATACAATCAATCAATTTAGGCCTTCTGATTTGTTAAAGAAAGCTTTTAACCTATTCCTCAATATGACAGCTTGGGAAAACATTGTGGAAAATGAAGAAATTACTTGTTGCCCGAAAGACAAAGATTTTAAAGATTTTATCACATTAAAATTGTCGTCTGCAACTTCTTTTTGGGGTGTGGGAATGGGTTAACCATTTCCTTCTTCATTTCTATGATAGATAGTATTGCCCAAGTGTAGCCTGAACACAAGTATCTTTTGTAGAGGGTCACAAGACAATGCTACTTGTTATAGTTTGTCTTGAGACAATTTTCTTTATTTTCAGCTTTTATCCTGCAATTAAACAAGCTTTTTCTTTGTCTTTATTTCTCTCTCTACCAAATGCATTGATAGAGTTTTACCTTAAAAATATTGCTGCAAAGTTTCAGCCTGATTGACCGATTTAGGCAAAGTTGATTCTTGAAGAAATTCAGAATAAGTAGATGGATAGACGACTATGTTCGATCACTATAGCTACCTAGAGCTTTGTGCTCTGAAAAGCTACAATTTGAAGACATTGAGTCAAACAATAAGACCAAGATAGTCCTACATCACATACCCTAGTCACTCTACTAGCCCTTTTTCAGTAAAAACAAACTTACTGCCTGAGGTATGGATCTAAATAAATGATGCTCTCTCACACATGCAGAAGATAATCTAGACAATTCTAGGCCAATTTTCTGTAAACAAGGTGCATTACCATATAAACATGTACAAATATGTTTAGTTGGTTACACAAGACATGAGATCACAACATTTCAAGTTTTTCTGCTCAGAGAAAGCTAGTTAACAGACTGTCACCTGTCTTACAGCTTACTGTGCCCTAGTTTTCATGACCTCTAGTACATGGCATTAAACAGAAGGCACCTTCAGGTCTAGTGAGACCTAGATTGATAAAGATGCTTAGATTTAACCTTTCACTCTATGATAACATTTCTCAATCAAATGACGTTGCAGACAAGTTTTAGTAGGTGAAATTTTAAAAACCTTCATCTTACAAGGTAAAAAATATTTTGGATATCAAAGAATTGAATGTATCACGCAATTTTTTCATTCTCCTCAAAGTTTTTCAAAGCTCTTCTCTTAAAACCCTTTCTTGTTTGTCAAAATCTTAGACTTATCCAAATTAATAGGTTTTGCAGAGGAAAATTTACAATTGATTTAATTTGAAAAACAAGAGCTGTGTCGAACATGGCCATCCCCCGCCGTAAAAGCTTGATAGTAAACTGAAGCCAGTTAGATTTAGGCTTCTTGTGCACTGCATTTCTTCTCAATGAGTTCGATAATAGCTATTATACTTTCAGAGATATGCTCAGGACAAAATCTATTCTTTAAAACAACAAAGGACAATAACTCCAAAATTATGCAAGCAAGAGTTGTGGTTCTTGTGTACTGCACTTCGCCTCAACGAGATCTATCCACCTATGAAGTTTCAAGTTAATAGCCATTATACTTTCAGAGATATGCCCTGTAAAAAATCTTAGTCTTTAAAACAACAAAGGGCAATAACTCCAAAATTATGCAAGCAAGAGTTGTGGTTTTTGTGCACTGCACTTCTCCTCAATGAGAACTATCGACCTATGAAGTTTCAAGTTGATAGCAATTATACTTTCAGAGATATGCTCCGGACAAGTTAAGTGACAGAAGGATAGAATGACAGGACAGAATGACGGACAGAGACCATTACTATATCCCCTTCGCTGAAACGGCAGGGGATAATAATCATTCAGCAGGGTAGAAAATATTGTGGAAAAGGAAGAAATATCTTGTTACAAGCAATTTCTTCTTTTTCTACTATGTTTTCTCAATTATAAAATCACAGGGACGTAAAAACCAGGGATTGAACGGGAAAGGGTTACAGGGTTAAAAAAAAACAGATTGTGTGGGACTGGGTTATCCATTAAGATTTAAACTATTTGCTCAAATTAGGTTATAAGTACTCAAAAGTCTTCGGGTTTCATAGAGAAGTAATTCAAACAAGAGGGCTGTTGGCCCTGGGGCGCTCACCTGAGATAAAGGCTCTTTTCCTTTCAACAGTCTAATTTCATGTTAAGGTTAGGATTATGAAACAAGTGGGCCACAATTACATATAAAGACTATGAACTTGGGGATCCAAAAGTCTAAATTAGAAATTCCAGGCTTTAGTGCTGATTTGAAAGAGGGAAAAAACTTTTCCATGGGTTATAATTTCAGAAATAAGAAAGAAGCCTGTGAACTGATGCTTCATGCCTATACCCCCCCCCCCTGGGTCCGCCCCTGGAGACCCAAGGATCATAATTTTAGCTATTTTGTAAGAGATCAATAAACTGATGCT
Organism: Fragum fragum; assembly: GCA_946902895.1. Classification (NCBI taxonomy): domain Eukaryota; kingdom Metazoa; phylum Mollusca; class Bivalvia; order Cardiida; family Cardiidae; genus Fragum; species Fragum fragum. The sequence goes on from OX336365.1 coordinate 82,303,985, forward strand.
TCATGCAAAATATCAAGGCTCTATGCCTTCTGGGTCAGGAGGAGAAGATTCTAAAAGATTATTTTGAAATTTTACTTTTGTTGCCATGGCAACCAGAGTTTTAAACGGATTTCAATTCTTTTAGCTAATTTTAAGGGGGACCACCTAAGGAACATTTCTGCAAATTTTGGTTCAAATTGGCCCGGTGGTTTGGGAGGAGATGTCATTCAAAAATCGTTCTTTATTTCTATATTAACACCCCCCCCCCTGGAGCTCCCCCCCTGGGGACCCGAGGATCATGATTTTAGCTATCTTGAAAGAGGTCAATAAACTGATGTTTCATGCAAAATATCAAGGCTCTACGCTTTCTGGGTCAGGAGGAGAAGATTTTAACAATTATATTAAAATTTTACTTTTGTTTCCATGGCAACCAGAGTTTTTAACGGATTTCAATTCTTTTAGCTATTTTTGAAGGGGACCAACTAAGGAACATTTCTGCCAAATTTGGTTCAAATTGGCCCAGTGGTTTGGGAGGAGATGTCATTTAAAATATTGTTCTTTATTTCTATATAAACCCCACCCCCTGGGGCTCTGCCCCTGGGGACCCAAGGATCATGATTTTAGCTATTTTGAAAGAGGTCAATATACTGATGCTTCATGCAAAATATCAAAGCTCTACACCTTCTGGGTCAGGAGGAGAAGATTTTTAAAGATTTTTTTAAAATTTCACTTTTGTTGCCATGGCAACCAGAGTTTTTAACAGATTTCAATTCTTTTAGCTATTTTTGAAGGGGACCACCTAAGGAACATTTCTGCCAAATTTGGTTCAAATTGGCCCAGTGGTTTGGGAGGAGATGTCATTTAAATTATTGTTCTTTATTTCTATATTAACCCCCCCCCATGGGGCTCCGCCCCTGGGGACCCGAGGATCATGATTTTAGCTATTTTGAAAGAGGTCAATATACTGATGCTTCATGCCCAATATCAAGGCTCTACGCCTTCTGGGTCAGGAGGAGAAGATTTTTAGAGATTTTTTTAAAATTTCACTTTTGTTGCCATGGCAACCAGAGTTTTTAACAGATTTCAATTCTTTTAGCTATTTTTGAAGGGGACCACCTAAGGATCATTTCTGCCAAATTTGGTTCAAATTGGCCCAGTGGTTTGGGAGGAGATGTTGTTTAAAGAAATTGTTGACGGACGACGCACGACAGACGGACGCCGGACAAAAGGGGATCACAATAGCTCACTTGAGCACTACGTGCTCAGGAGAGCTAAAAAGGTATTTCCCCTTCTCATCTGTACCTCTTTAAGTTCTTCATGATAATTGTAAGGTTGACAGGTATCTCTGGTCAAAGGATGCTCTCTAGAGATCAAACACAATATGGGCCGGCAGGGTGAATAACACCATCAATTATTATTGCAGAGGAAATCCTTACATACTCTCTCCATCACTACTCATTCATAGAAACAACACCATGAAATGATGGTACTAATTAACAACTTGCTCCAACTCTTATGCCTCCTACAAAACATTCTCCCTTAATCCATTCCCACTAAAAAAAAAGATTTAGACTGGTCCAAATTCATAGATGATATCCCTTTCCTATTTTGAAAAGTTTTAGGCCTGTCCAAATTAAAAGGATTTACAGACGAAAAATTAATGTGGATTTAATTTAAAAAGTAAGTAGGGAAGAAAATATTGTGGAAAAGGAAGAAATTGCTTGTTACAAGCAGTTTCTTCTTTTACTACAATATTTTCTCAATTATAAATTCACAGGGACATAACAACCAGGGATTGAACAGGAAAGGATTAAGACAAAATTTTAAGTTTGTGAAATTTAAAAATTCTTCTTTTAACAAAAGTGAAAAATGACGAAATTGCTTGTAACAACCAAATTTCTTCATTTTCCACACTGTTTTCCTGATCTTTTTCCTTGAGGGCTATAAAATGGCAGGATTGTGTGAGAATGCTAGCTTTGATTTTTAAATGTTTAGTTCCTTATGGTAAATCACCGATAGCAAGGACTCCTAGTCAAGGGGTCCCAGGCTTGATCCCCTGCTGCTGTGAATATCCTTTCCAACATGAGTCTCCCATCAATGGGTTGATAATCATAATCTTAAGTGGGATGATAAGCTGAAGGCTTGGAAAGGGTGAAGTGGTAGTCCTGATTTGAGAAAAACCAGGAATCCATGATTAGGTGCTCCAGCTTCCGTGATATGACTGAAATATTGTTAAAAGTGGTGTTAAACCCCATTCAATCAATGAATCAATGCAGGGCAATACATAAATAGAAATAGAGAAACACCAAAAGATTCCCATCCGATACACCCCAGCTTTTTATGCCTCTCCAGATAAAAAGCTTTGGAAAACACAGCTTAGCCTGTTACAAGCAATTTCTTCATTATCACAATATTTTCTACCCATTAAGACAAAGAGTTTCATCAACTTAAAGTTATTGTCTTCGAATTCTTTGAATTTAGACCAGTCTTAATTTTCATTGTCTGATAATTGGTTAATTCACTTTGAATTGTTGTCTGCATCTTCTTTCTATTTGGATTATTCTATAACTATGTCATAGGGTAATCATTATTGAAATAATGCCTTTTATTATTCATTTTTCTATTAACTTTTCTATCTTGAATTTATCATTTGACTGGTAGAGTTGGAGCGCAATGATTTTTTCTCAAAACAAATCTTATCAAGCTGAAGACAACCTGATGAAAAATTAAAATCAAATGCCAGATAACATTTCATATTGATGGGTGGTCTTACCGAATGACCATCTCAATCAACAGTTTGAAATTTATACCAGATCCATCATGGAAAAAGGGACCAATGGATTAACACATTCCTAGATGTCAAAATGTTAGAATGGTCCGTCCAAATTCAGAAATAGTGCACGCAACAATCTTTAATTGGTGTAATTTTTAGGGTTTTTTGCCTTCTTTCAAAGAAAACATTGTGGATGATGAAGAAACTTGTAACAAGCAATATCTTCATTTTTCACAATGTTTTCTGAAGATTTTTCTTGAGTGGCGTAAAAAAGGAGAGTTTGCGTGGGAATGGTTAAGCACATAACACTTTTAAACTGGTCCAAATTCAAAGAATTTGCAGACATCAGTATTTCATGTATGCTTTAGGGGATAGAAAACATTTTAGATAATGAAAAAAATTGTTTGACAGGGTTGAAACTTTCACTTTTGGAATATCTTTTGTATCTAGAATGATTATCCTACCTTACAATATAACAATTTTTGTAATGCGAGTTGTGGTTGACTTATGCACTATTTAACCCTTTCCCACACAATAAAATTTTGGACTGGTCCAAATTGAAAGGAATTACAGATGACAATTTAGAGTTGATGAAATTTTAGATTTTTTCAACTTTGGGGGTAGAAAACATTGTGTAAAATGAAGAAATTGCTTGTCACAAGCAATTTCTTCTTTTTACACAATGTTTTCCCAATTGTTTTTCTTGAGGGGAGTCAAAAAGCGCCACTGTGTGGGAATGGGTTTAACACTAAGATTTGTCATTGTGAAACACTGTTTGTATTAACAGCACTATGAGTTACATTGCACACAAACAACACAATAATGTTAACCCTTGTCCTGCTGATTTCAAACATTTGACACAGTTATGTCGATGTTGTGTTCAAATAATTTTCTCAACGCAACAAGAACAAGCAGGTTGTGTAGGTTAAGATCAGACTGCATGTCTGTGCAGGCTGATCTTAGTCTATACACATGCCAAAGCCTTTGTTAAAGCAGGAATATTCTGGGATCAACATGACAATGGTTAAGCAATTCTCTAAACAAAGGGGAGACAATTCATTAATCACTGCAAAGACAAAATGGTAAAGATCTCAAGCACAAGTACACATCATAGAATTAGTTTTATTAATTTCGATCATTTTCAACCAACACTAGGCACAAGTTATAACCATTTCAAAAATTGCTTACTCTTGAAATTAGGCAATTTTTCAATTCAAGGGCTGATAATTGATGAAGAACTGGAGTTGTCTTTATTTTAAAGGTTTTATGCACCACTAGAGACTATGAGGAATCATTATATTACAACTTCTATTGAAACTGTAGAAGTGGCACACATGAAATATGGTGATTTATTTCAATTCAAGGGCAAACGATTCAATAATGTCTGGAGAGATTCATATTTTAAAGGTCTAATGCACACTACACATCACACAGATACATTGTAGCAAGTTTCAGTTCGTTCCCATTCATACTGTAGGAGGAGTTGTGAACACATGAAATATAGTGTGTTTTTTTTTTCAATTTAAGGGCAGACAATTCTTGAACAAGTGGAATCTGAAGAAGAGTCACCAGAGGATCATTCCATTTAAATTTGGTTGAAATCCATAATTGGTTACACAGAAAAAGATTTTCGAAGCTTTCACCATAAATGGAAATTAGCCCCGCCTATTAAAGCCATGTTTTTCATTCGATCAAAATTCTTTGAAGGAATCTGATAAGGAGTCTCCCAAGGATCATTTCTTTAAAATTGGTTGAAATCCATCAATACGTTTCAAGCCCTTAGAATGATAATTTTGGCACACATTAACGGTAGATACTGCATACCTATTTCAAGTGTAGAGATTGGAAACATGTAAGTTTTGGAGAAAATCAGATTTTGCCCAATATATGTTAGTTGTTCAAACTGCTGAGTCAAAGCATTGAACCATTTTTTGCACCTGCAACATGAATTAGAATTGTCCTAGAGCTGTTTTAGGAAATAGCATGTACCAAATATCAAAGATCTAAATCTTCTAGTTTTACTATGTGAATCAAGCTCCAACCTGTCACTCAACAGTCGTTATTTTGGTACCACTTCATTCGGTTAATTTAAGTAATCTTTTGGTATTGTTCTTGTCCCAAAACTTTTTCATAAATTACCAACCTTGTACTGTAGTATATCTTGCTATTCAAGTGTGTAATGTTTTGGATTGCTCTGAAAAAGATCAAATACAGTAAATAAAGTCAAACATTATAAAAATACCTTTAAACCCATTACCGCATAATCCTGCTTTTTTACGCCCCTCAAACAAAATGCTTTGGAAAACAATGTGGAAAATGAAGAAATGTTTTCTACCCCAATAAAAAGAGACTTCTAAACTTCATCACATGAAGAATACTGTTTGCAACTTTTTTGGGCCAGTCTAAAATTTTGTTGAGTGGGAAAGGGTTCAACTTATAGAATATCTCAGACAATAGATCAAAATGTAGAATAAAAACAAAGAGCACATCTCTTGAGTATCTTAACCCTTGTCATGCTGTATAAATCACCTTTCTAAATTACTGTAAAATCAAAGGGCTGAGGGCACTGATAGAACTTGTTGTTAAAAAATCAATATTTCTTTTAAAACCAATTTCATAAAAACTCTGACAGGAAATATACGAGCAGGGGATGTAGACTAAGATCAGACTGCACTTATGTTGAGGCTGATCTTGGTCTACAACTCCTGCCAAAACCGGAATATTCCGGTTCAGCATGACAAGGGTTAATTATTTACAAATTGTACAATAACTTACAGTAGCAGTGATATTCAAAGTGTACCCATAAAACAGAAGCAATGGGCAGAAGGAAAGTACTTAATGTTTCCTGCGAAACATCTTCATGCCTACCTTACAACATAGTTTCCTGCTATTTAGTGCAATCACTTGTGGCTTTTATTATAGAACAATGAACTGTACATAAAATAGAAAATATACAGCTTTTAATCAGTCAGAATATAAAGACAAAAAATAACACAATTCCCTGGTTTCTCTCTCTCTCTCTCTCTCTTTTTTTTAAAGACCTCCTTTACCATTTTAACATTAACCCATTCCAACACAAGAAAATTTTAGACTGGTCCAAATTGAAGCTGCAGACGGCAATTTCAAGTTGATGGAATTTTAATTTTTTTCTTCTTTTGGGATAGAAAACATTGTGGATAATGAAGAAATTGCTTGTTACAAGCAATTTCTTCATTGTTCACAATGTTTTCCAAAGCTTTTTTCTTGTGGGGCGTAAAAAGGAGGGCTTGAGTTGGAATGGGTTAACACTGCGTGCATTCCCTAAAATACTTCCTTTTAACCCTTTCCCCTTTTTGGAAATTTTAGACAAGTCCAAATTGTAAGAGTTTGCAGACGACAATGAAATCTGGATGCAATTTGAAATGAAACCATCCTATGTGGTAGAAACTATTGTGGGAAAAGGAGAAATTGCTTGATACAAGCAATTTCTTCTTTTACCACAATGTTTTCTCCAGTATAAAATCACAGCAACATAAAATCCCGTATTTTAACTGGAAAGGGTTTAGCTTACTTAAACACAATATGATTTCTTGTCACTTTTGCTACGTTATATCATGTCTAATACAGTTTAGCAGAAGGACAAGGTGACAACCGACATCAAGTGAATCTAGAACGCTCAGCCGTCAACCTATCTTAAATTAAGACTCTTTGTATCTACAATTGAACTATAACTATAGCACCTTAGTAACAAACTGAACATGTAACAAAAAGATGTGAACAAAAAAGATTAGCTGAACACTTTGGCAAATTACCTTCAACATGGACCTTCAACATGGACTGGTAGCAACAAAAATAGTCTGCCTCCCTTAAATCCTACGATGACTCCTGATGGCATTTTTTGTTAATGCTCGGCATCCATGCTAGAATTGTTCCTTAGACTATTACAAATAAGATAGGGGTGGATGCCCAGCGAGATTTTTTGATTTAAGGTCACAGTGAGGTCAAAGGTCAATGAGTTCAAAAAACTAGAAAAAATGGCTTGTAGCTAAAGCAAATTTATTTGCATCAACACATAATGAAAGCAATGTGAACGAAATCAAATAATTTGAATCAGGATTGAACAGAGGCTTACACTAGAGCCTATATTGTCATTTTCAAACAGAATTTTACCATATTTATGCTAAAAAACGCTATGGCCAATAACAAAATAAAGCACAATACTTAACAAAACTCTGATTGAACATGAGTAATTGAGTTATTACATACATATTATCCAAGGCATTCACATAACTGAAGGTAGCTACTCTAGACTACTTTAAGCAATGCTTGCTTAGTGTCTGTTTCGAATTTCAGGTCACAGTGAGGTCACGGGTAAAGTACGTTCAAATGTGTGAAACTTGCAAATACATCCAACTTATGTTCATTGTACATTATTTTCATCTTTAATATTATGACAATAGGAACAAAATCAAATACAAATAAGTAACAAGATCCATGTCGGACATGGCTATCCCCCGCTGCAAAAGCTTGATAGTAAACTGAAGCCAATAACTAAAAAATAATACAAGCAAGAGTTGTGGTTCTTGTGCACTGCACTTTTCCCTAATGAGATCTAGCCACCTATGAAGTTTCAAGTTGAAAGCATTTATACTTTAGGAGATATGCGCCAGACAAAATCTAAGTCTTTGACCCATGACCCATGAAACCGTTAAAAATTATTCAAGCAAGAGTTTTGGTTCTTGTACACTTCTCCTCAATGAGTTTTATCTACCTATGAAGTTTCAAGTTGATAGCATTTATACTTAAGGAGATATGCTCTGGTCAAGATTAGTGACAGAATGACGGAAGGACGGAATGACGGACAGAGATCATTACTATATCCCCTTCGCCGAAACGGCGGCAGATAAAAATGAAACCATTGCTTTCCTCAACCCCTCAATTGATATTTACAGGTAAAACTTTACCATATATCTGCTAAAAAGAGCTTTGCAGAGCGGTGCATATACGCCAGAAGGGGCTTGTCAGTAACCTTGGCTTTTCAGGAACCTGAGCTTGAATGATAGCTAATGATTTTTGTAAAAAAAAAATCTTATCACCTGAATAATACTGTTTACACTTGAGAAACAAGACAGCTTTATAATAACTTATCATTCAACATTATGTACAATAGTTAAATTCTATAATTTGAATACAATTGACATAAAAAATGACCTTGACCAATGACCTTGAAACAAGTTTCAACAGAAAGTAATCACCACAATCAATAAAAATATGACCTTGAAAAACTGATCTTGACAAATAAATTACAATGGTTCAGTTTAGGTTTTTCAGAGCTCAAAATGACCTTGACATTTGAATTCAATCAATTTCAGGGCAAATAATTCAAGAAAGACCCAAGCTTTTTGGATTTCTGAAGTGTGTCTTACGCTCATCTAAATATCAGAGATACATTATGACAAGATTCAGTTCAATCCAATAGAATTTTTAGGAGTTGTGCACACACTTACACAAAAAAACTCTGTAATTTTAAGCTATATTTTTTAATTAAAGGGCAGATAATTCAGTAGCAACTTGACATATCAAACATATTTTAGTCCTAAGCACAAATAGAAATCATACAGAGTCATTGTGGCAAGTTTCAGTTCATTCCGATTCAAAATGTAGGAGAAATAAAGCTCACATGAAATAAATCAGTTTTTCGTTCAATTCAAGGGCAGATTATTCAAGATAACTCAAGATGGACTGGAGCGATTTGAATTTCAAAAGTCTAATGCACAACTAGACATCAAAGGGAGTAATAGTGCTAAGTTTCAGCTAACTCCCATTGATAATTTAGAAGTTGTTGCGCACACAATAAACAGTAATTTTCGTTCAATAAAGGGCAGATAATTCAAGATATCTTCAAAATGACTTGAGCAATTTGAATTTCAAAGGTCTTATGCACAACTTGACATCATAAGGAGTAATTGTGCCAAGTTCAAGCTCATTCCCATTGATAGTTTAGAAGGAGTGGCGCACACAATAAACAGTGATTTTCGTTCAATTCAAGGGCAGATAATTCAAGATAATTCAAGATAACTCAAGAATGACCGGAGCAATTTGAATTTCAAAGGTCTTATGCATAACTAGACATCATAAGGAGTAATTGTGCCAAGTTTCAGCTCATTCCCATTGATAGTTAAGGAGGAGTTGCGCACACAAAAAATTGCTAACGGACGGACAGACAGACGGACGGACGACCGGGGCCTTAACATAATACGACCCTTCGGGCTTATAAAAAGCGCCCTGGCGCAATGCAAAACAAAGAAATAACACAATACCGTCAGTGAACATGATGAAACACAATGCTTCATAGAATTGTCATATATATCTTACAGTTTCTGATATACAGCTTGTGTTACCACACACCTTCTAATAAATGTCCACATGTGACTACTTTCAGAAACATGTTTGTAGGAGACCTTTTAAAAGTGTCTACAGGATCGGCCAGTGGAAATTGCACTGATTCCGCGTACTCGATAGCCTCCAAGGCTGCTTGAAGTCATACAGGATTAGCACACCCTGCTGCATCGCATGCATGATTGGTGTAACTTGAAATTCTGACTAGCATAAAATCAGCAGGATATAATGACGAATGCTATAATCAGGTCTCAGTAACACATTTTACACGAAAAACATAACTGTTTGCAACATATTTATCACCTTATCAGAATATAAAAATCTTTTGACTTCAAGAAAGTGAGATGGTTTGTAATGTATAAAGAGTGCACGTCGCCTAGCGTCCGGTAAACAAATACATCCAAATTGTCACTTTGTAGCGCTGTAATTACTTGTACAGTGGCAAGCAGTGTGCACAGGGTAATTAAATAATTGTCATTTTCCTTTATAGAGGCTAATAACAAAACTAATTCAAAACCTGTGTTGATACAAATATCAAAGCTTAGAAAAAAAAAAAAAAAAAAACAAGAAAAATTACCCGTTTCTAAAGAATTCCTGTTTCGGGGGCACGGTGTTTCACAAACACATCTTGTTTTTCTTTGTTTAAGGTAAAACGGTTAAGGTAAAACGGTTAATATTTTGACATTGACCTTGATAAAATGACCTTCCCCAGTTGCGCTTTGTTGAGACCTATCTACATACCAAATATTAGCATTGTAACTTAATTGGGGTTGAAGCCATAGGAAAATGTTTAGTTTGCAGGTTAAGTTTTTTTGAGTAACGCTTTAGAGAAAAGGGTTAAAATTATGACCTTGACCTTGATGAAATGACCTTCCCCAGTTGCGCCTTGTTAAGACCTATCTACATACTAAATATTAGCATTGTAACTTAATTGGGGTTGGAGTTATGTTAAGTTGGCAGGTTAAGTTTTGCAGACAGACAGACAGACGGACAGGCAGACGGACACAGGTAAACCATTATGCCCCCTATCTATCGATGCGAGGGCATAAAAAGTCGTCTTTTCAATAAAATAATGTCTCTAATGCAGTTTTCAGAAAATTTAGCACAATTAGAATTAATAATACAGCATGTATAGCAATTGAAAATATCACAATGACAATTATAATATGAAAGCGCACCTATTTGACCTTTGACCTTGCTGTGGCCTTAATTCTAGGTTTCGGACTGGGCATCCACCCTGGAAGGTTTTTTTCATACCCTAAAGAATATTACCAGCATGGATGCCGAGCATTAACAAAGAATGCCATCAAAACAATTTTCTGGAGCTAATACGAATTACAGTCGGTAAACTAAAAGGTCTCTCAACAAGAACCATGAATTGCTCACCTGTGTTTTCTATCAAATGTGACAATCTGACCACTTTCAGGGCATTTGAACAGAAACATGACAACAGTATCAACAAGGTGTTGTTAAGAATACTGTAGGTGACTGAATTCCAATTTGACCATATTGCCCAAGTTGAAATTTTGAATTCCCAAATTGAATTTATCAACACCAACATTCTGAACTTGGGTTGATTGGACTAAAAACAAAATCTACAGTGTCCACTAAAACTGACCAAGAGAGCCATTTTTTGACACTAGTTGACCCAACTTTAAACTTGTCTAAGATCTCATTAAGACAAACATAATCTGACCTATTTTCGGGGTTTTTTTTAGCTAAGAATAAGTCCCTTAGAGTGTCTGAAGATTTTCTGACCTAGTTTTTAAACCTAATTGAGCAAATTTTTTAACCTGTCCAAGACTTCATCATGATTAACATTCTGACCAATTTCTTGGTTAACCCATTCCCACAGTGACACAGGGCTCTCACTAGGATTTTGAAAGTAGGATTCCAGGAATCTAATTTAGGAAAAAGTTGGATTCCAAGCAGAAAAGGTGGATTCCAGCCTGATTTGGCAGGATTTTCATATTGAATGCGATTTTCACCAAATCCTTTTTTACAGCACTTTCTTTGTTGAAAATAGTGTGGAAAAAGGAGATTAGTTAGGGTTTTAAGAATTATCATTTTCTAGCCCATATTATGTTGTTTACATGTCTGATCATGTTCATTTGATCATCTGCAAATTCTCTTAATCAGGATTCTTTGTAAATCTAATTAAGAGGTAAAGAATTAATGTCAAAATAGAGCAAATGATAGAATTATCCAACATGTGTAATTTTCTTTTCTTTCTTTCTAAGCACACATTGTAACTAAGTTAACCCTTATCACACTATAAATGTAGAATTCCTCCTTTAGCAAGAAGGAAAGACAAAGGTGTGCAGTCTGACCTTAGTCTATACCGCCTAATTTTCCTTCTTAAATTGAGCCATTTTAAAGATTGTATTTTCAAAATAAATACTGACTCACAATCAGTCAATCCCTTCTTTTACCACTTTGATTTTGATGAAATTTTGCACTGATCTTTATTCAGCTTGATAAGGATTAATTTTTTTGTTGAATTTTGGACAAAGTAATGGCATAAACTGACAGTCAAATTGATAATTTTCTAAACAAAAAAAATGACAGTAAATTTATGATTCATTCAAGCTTTTGAAGTCTAAGAGCCCCAAAAGTTTATCTAATAATTTTCATTTCCAATAGAATTGCCTGTTTTACCCACGAAAACCCATGACAATTTAATTTTGCAATATGAGTTGACTTCTTTATTATGCTTTGGTTATTTTTTCACTAAACTGACCAATAATAATTTGATTTCAGTGAGATAAGAGTGCTAGTAAAATAATTTTACCCAAGTTACACAGGTTTCTAACACCGGTCTCCTACGATCGTCGATGCATGACCGGTCACCGCGAAGTGGTAATTGTCAATCAAGCTGGGTGTTATCAATGATTGTGGTGTATGTTAAGATAATCAATTAACATTTTCCAATAATCTACCTACTATTTTAATGATCCTTGAACAATGACAGATGATTTTACAGAGTCACTTTGACATAAAGTGCTAACGTCGGACGCATGTCATTGAAAAATTGTCGTCCGTCGGAATCCTTTGATAGGATTTTTTGTCGTCCCTTGCGGAAAGTTGTCGTCTCAGACGACAGTACTGTCGTTTCCGAGAGCCCTGGTGACACTTTTAAATTCTCACAAGAAAATAGCTTTGGAAAACATTGTGCAAAATGAAGAAACTGTTTGTTTCAAGCAATTTCTTCATTATCCACAATGTTTTCTAAGGTAAAAAAATAATAATTCATAAGGATTGAATTGTTGTCTGCAACTCCATTCATTTCGACCAGTCTACAATTTTGCCATCTGGTAATGGGTTAATTGTGCTAACAAGACCTGATACCCAGATGGCCCTAGATCACTCACCCGAATTCATTCAATTTAACCCTTGTCATGCTGAACCCGGAATTTTCCGGTTTTGGCAGGAGGTGTAGACCAAGATCAGCCTGCACATAAGTGCAGTCTGATCGTGGTCTTCACCTACTGCTTGTACTTTTCCTCCTAGAGTTGTTTATGAAATTGAATTCTAAAAGAAATATTGATTAAAGAACAACAAGTTCTATCAGTGCTTCCAGCCCTTTGATTTTAGTGAGTGAGTATTTTAGTAAGGTTATTTATTCAGCATGACAAGGGTTAATAGATATGCTGGTTGTGATTGGATAAGCAATAAATCTTTTATTGCCATTAAGCCCCCTCCCCCTACTTTATATAGAATGGAAAGTCAAAATTTTCAATATAAAAATATTTTCATTAAATCTGAGAAAGATTGAGCTCAAATTCTAAGATGTAGAGAAGCAACAAGGAAATTTTTACCTAGATATTGCTCAGAATTTATAATGTCAAATATGGATCTTCCTTATGACAAAATATATGTGTCAAGCAAATTTGAGAAAGAATGAAGGAAAATGGTGATTTGTCGATCAGTAATGAGGAAATCTTCGACAAGGTCCCTTTTCCATTGTTATGAATTAAAATGCCACCATATTCAATAGGGATATTCCTTATATCCATAAAAAGATTTTAACCAAGTTTTACACAGATTGATCCAAAATTGTGACCTGTAGAACAGTAGCAAGAAAACTGTCAACAATGCTCCTTTTCTCTTACCTTATGTAAGAATATTACCATATTCAAAAGCAATCTTCCTAATGACTATACAAACCAATTCAGTAAGACTGAAAACAAGAGGACCATGATGGTCCTAGATCGCTCACCTGAACTGTCTGCTGTTAAAAAAATGCAATTAGAGACAAATAACTATAATCTGTTTCATGATAGAGGCAAAACTGTGACTTCTATATTGTAAACAAAGAAATTTTCATTATGGCCCCTTTTCCTGTGTTATCCTATAGAACCTTCCCATAATCTATAAGGTTCATCTTTATGATCTTACAAGTATCCTGACCAAGTAACATGACAATTGAGCCAAAAGGATGACCTCTAGAGCATTAACAAAGAAATTGTCATTAAGGCCCCTTTTCCTGTGTTTTCCAAAAGTACCTTCCTATAATCAATAGGATTCATCCATGTGACTAAACAATTATTCTGGCCAATTTTCATTAAAAATTGAGCCAAAATTGTGGTCTCTACAGTGTAAATGGAGAAATTGTCATAAAGACCCCTTTTCCTGTGTTTTCAAATAGAACCCTCCAATAATCAATAGGTTTCATCCTCATGACCTAACAATTATTTTGACCAAGTTTCATGAAGATTGGGTCAAAACTGTGGCCTCTAGAGTGTAAACACTTCAATTGTTGACGCCACACTGCGCCTGACGGACGACAGACATTCAACGATCACAAAAGCTCACAATGAGCATGTTGTGCTCAGGTGAGCTAAAAAGTAAGCGGTGACTGTGTCCTATAGAGAGGTAGAAAGCAGTATACCATTAAGGCCTCTTTCCCCTGATATGAGACAGACTGTCAAAATATTCAAAAGAGAACTACCTAGTGACTGAACAAATATTTCCTGCAAAGTTTGAGATACATTGAGCCAAAACATTGACCAGTAGATTGGTAAAAAAATACAAGAGGGCCATTGACCCTAAAGCGCTCACCTGAGTTGATGACTGTATAAGATATCAGAAAGACATTCTTACAAATATTCAGGATTTTTGTGCCAGAAAAGTAGTATGTTCATTGCAAGGAAGATTTGGGTTAATGAACTAGATAGTGAATCAAAAATGAAATAGGGTGTGATCTTGTTTGGGTGTTTTAAAGGTTTTTACTAGGTTTCTATGTAAAAAATAGAGTGCACCCTTCCAGAGCCCAAATATGTCCTAAGGGTAAACACATGAAAAACCTTTTTGAGGTTCTACATACCAATTATCAATGCTCTAGGCTTTCGCATATCAGAGAAGAATTTTTTCTTCTTTCTTTCATGTTAGAATTGGGTGCGGCTGGGCTGAGCCCAAATACAACAGAAAGGGTATAGCATAAACAAAACTTGTACCAATTGACTTGGAGGTTTGAAATACCAAATATCAATACTCTAGGCTCTCTGGTTTCAGACAAGATCTTTACAGTTTCCCTTCTTTATTTCTATGTTATGAAAGGATGAACCCGGTCAAATGAGTACCTGCAACATAGGGTTTTGTTAAGAAGTAAGAATTTTAGAATGCTGCTACTCCTCTTATCTAGACCTCTGCATTCACCACAATTTTGAAAAAGAATGAGCCAAAACTGCGACCTGTAGAGTAGTAAACTGACATACTGATGACACACAACACACATAGATGACAGACAATAAACTATCACAAAATCTCACAGTGATCACATTGACTTAGTGACCTAGTTTTTGACCCCAAGTGATCCAATCTCAAACAGGTCGAAGATTTTATCATTCTAACCAATTTTCAAATTAATTGAACTTAAAATAATAAGACCTCACTATGAATACTTTGAATAAGTAACCTAGATTTTTACCCCAAGTGATCCAATCTCATATGTGTTAGAGATTTTATCAAGACAAACATTTTAACCAAATATTAAAAAAATAGAGTGTTTACAAAGTTTCTCTAAGATTTGACCTTGCAACATGCTTTTATACCCAAAATGACTCAATCTCAAACTTGTCCAAGCTTTCATCAATGTAAATATTCTGACCAATTTTTAGGGTCAAATCTGAGGCACCTAGACTTGGCTGCCATTAATTTTGTTATGGGGCAAATACTCTGCTTGGCACTTTGTTACTGGGATATAATTGATTGATTGATTGGGGTTTAACGCCGCTTTTAACAGTATTTCAGTCATATCGCGACGGCTGGAGAACCTAACAATGGACTCCTGGTATTTCTCACACTAGTACTACCCCTACATACTTTCCTAGCCTCCAGCTGCTTTCCCACTTAGGTTTATGATTATCCACCCATTGGTGAGAGACAAATGTTGGAAAGAATATGTGCCGCCACCGGGGATCAAACCCATGATTGAAGATTAGGAGTCTGGCGTGCTACCGAATGCGCTATGACGGTGGCTACAGGGATATAAGTACAGGTAAAATGCAGCAGCAGGAACTCAAAAAATCATGACATACTCTTTATGAGTTTTTAAGTTAAATCAATCAATTCTTCATAGAATTTGCTCGAAAGCCTTGCACATCTACAACACTAAATTAACACATCTACCAAATTTGAAATGAATCTAACAGAAACTGAAGGAAATAACTAGCTAAGCATTTCTAAGTCAAATCAGGGGAAATAACTGAGTTTTTCAAGAAAGAAGTGACACAAAAGTTGCCTCTTGCATATTTACAACTCCTAAGAACACCCCTGTCAAGCTTTTTTCTAAAGGGGCGTAAAAAAGGACAGATTTTGTGGGAATGCGTTAAAGCAAATCACACAGAAACTGTTGGTGGGGTGGTCCAGACAAGCATTGTTTTACAGTTTATGTAAATTTGCAAAATCCTTTTTGTTTGGTAATGGCTTAATACATTATTAGGGTGATGACTGTGAAGGTGCAATCTACTTGTTTCTAAGGTCAAAGTGTCTGCAACTGTCAATCTTCTCTCAATTATAGAGTTCAAGGATTTGGGGACTAGCCAAAAGGCTTCTGAAAATGAGGCCAACCCATTATTAGACAACAAAATTTTAGACTAGTCCAAATTTAAAGAAGTTGCAGACAACATTTCAAAGTTACAGATATCGTTTGATCCTGAAATGTACCTGTTTTTGTCATATAATTCTATCAGCAAAAAAAGGTAGTCTTGGCATCACCTGATGCTGTAGGGATTAGACTACAAGAATACTGTATAGGCATAAAACATCAAGTGAAACATCAGTATGCTGGGTAATTAGGTCTGCTAATTGTGTTCAACCAAAAAAAATTCTTACTTCTCAATCTATCAACACCTATCCAATAAACAAACCATTACAAATACTTGAAAAAGGAAGCTCCTTTTCATTTGAGAATACTTTTTATTTCATTGGCCTTGATTTGTTTGTTTGGATGAGGTTAAACATCACTTTCACCAGTATTTCAGTTATATCATGGTAGCTGGAGCGCCTAACCATGGACAGAACCTCCAGCTACTCATCCCACTTTGGTTTACAATTATCCACCCATTAGTGGGAGACAAATGTAGGAAGGATATTTGCTGTGACCAGGGATCAAACCCTGGACCTAATGATTGAAGTCTGGCCGCATCCCCCATTGGCCATGCACCGCTCACCTTAGTCAGAGGGAACAAAAGGCCAAAAATGCACAAGTGAACTATTCCTTATCATGCAGTGAAGCTCCTATTGACCTGATATTACCCAACTGATAACATATTGTAATGGCAGCCAGGACCTTATTTGCATTCTCATGATCTTGACCAGTACTAACTTCTCCCTTTTAACTTTATCAAGGTTACCTGTAATCAGGTTTAAGTGAACCCATTACCAGATGGCAAATTTTTAGACTGGTCCAATTTGAAAGGAGTTTCCTTTGTTAGTTTACACTACTTGTACATGTTAAAATATGGTTTTTTTGCATCACATTCCTTCTTCAAACACTAGCTTGATTTCCAAGATTTATTTGATGCATTTCTAAAGGCTTATAGAATTTGGGGGATACAGTGAAAATCTAATTGTGTTTGTGAAAAAAAAAAGGAATTTTATGGATGAAATATGAAAGTGATGGGAATGGTGATTCATCGCATAGAACTTGGCACTCAGTATTGGACAAACTATTAGCAAGGGCAAGGCATTTCCTTGGCTAGGAAGGTAGATCATATTGCTTTAGTTGTTTTTTATTTTAGTCCTTCTTTGTTGTTGATGTTAAGCGTTATGTGAAGATCTCAGTTCTTTACCCGAATCATTCGAGGTCCGAGGTTATAAAAATGTTTTTGCGTACTCAGTTAAGAATTTACTTAAACTTCAAGTTGGCATTACAGATGTATTTCTGCTTAGATCCTATGGTAATTGCATGAAAAAAAAAGACAATATGTGTAGGTTGTTACTTATTACTCTTGATATACAATTGCATATTGCATGTTACAGTTCTCTCAATGAGCCGACATTGACATATGTTACGTCCAGAAAATCAGAAAAAACGTCTGGAAATTCAGACCAAGACGTAAATCAACGTCCAAGATTCAAGAAACACGTCCTGAATTCATCACTTGGATGTTTTCTGAAGTCACATGAAAAAGGGTTTGATAACAAAGAATGTATATTCTGGACAAAAGTCGATAAAAACACCTCGGGTAAAATTGAATCTACAAGCAGTATGTCAAAATGTCTCCATGGCGACCAGTGTAGATGGAAATTTACATAGGGTGTACTCGATTACAGCCTTTTCTTTGGAAGTCACTCGATTGATAAAGTGCCGTGTCGAAATCTAGTAGGCACTTTAACATCGAACTAAATGTCGTCAATTATTGCCGTCCGCTCGATGTTTTTGTAAATCTGGGTCGGATTACGATGAAAATGTAAAGCCCCGTCTTTAAATTCGTTGCAAGTACTGGACGGAGCGTCAAAAATGCACTTTTTTGCATTCTAAATACGATTATGACACAGGGAATTCTATTTCGTAACTTGACATGACGTCCGTCATAGAATCATCGAAGTTACCCAATGATCTAGCTAGTTAAACATTAACTAGTAGAAAGGAAACAGGGAATTTCTTACAAGATGCAACTCTGCTTTAAGTTTCATTTCTTTTTGTATATTTACTTTTATTTATGTAAGTGGTATTCATGGCGTATGTTCATGGATGTCTATGATGTGACAAGGGACAGTTTCAGAATAATTCATTCCATTTTTTTTTACCCCTTACGTTTCGAACAGTCAGTTGAATCTTTTTCTTCCATGAGAGAATTGCAAACAACAATCACCAAATGTGTCCACTCGAAGTTGGAAGATAATAGTGTTTAAGGAGCGAGATCATTGTTGGAAAAGGAGAATTAATGCAAAAAACCCATTTCTCAAGAAACATTATCTCCATTTACCACAATGTTTTCTCTAATCCAAAGGGCATGAAATTGATGTACTATTAGTAAAGGATGAAAAAGAATGAACTGTAGACTTTATTTATCTCTGTTCATTTCCTCTTTTTCTTTTTCTTTTTTTTTTTGGGGGGGGGGGGGAGGGGGTATGGTCGAGGGTGTGAACAAAAATTCCTTGACATTCTGAAAACTTCCTAAAATTGAGACTTGGAATTTTAAAACTTCCTGAAATTAGTCCTTATTGAGAGCACTGATGCAAGTTTTTGTTTATACAGTAAGAGCAAATCCTTTTAGTACCTTTGTTTACAGAAACATGGCTTAACCCTATCCTGTACAAATCCATGATTTTTGATCCATGTGATTTTATACTTGAGAAACATTGTGGAAAGAAAAAAAAATTGCTCGTACTTTCTAATTTGGCCACAATATTTTCTACCACTTAGAATTTATCTCATTTCAAATTTCATCCAATTTTTATTGTTGTCTGTAACCTCTTGCAATTTGGACCAGTCTAAATTTTCAAGAAATGGGACAAGGTTAACAAGTCTAGAAATCAACAGACAATGCCAGTACTATTACAATCAGACCTGTCATTTTGAAACTGCAAATGGCCGAGCAAATTATCTTGTGCACATGAATTCATTCATTTTACCCATTTTTATTACAAAATATGTTTTAAAAGTATTTTTAAGCTATAGATTATCATAGCATGATAAATGGAATGATAGGTCAGTGTCTGAAAATATCATATATTATTTGGTCTTGGCTGTGAGAAATTATCATTTCAAGGCAAAGCCTATAGTGACATGATGAATTATTCAACTCATGACCAGATAGTTTAAGACCGTACTCTATTATTCTCTAAATCCAAAGTGGAACTTTTTCCAAATTCGGTCTTAGATATATCTAGGAGGTAAAATATTTTAATAAATCTATAAGCTATATTCACCCATTCCAACAAAACAAAGTTTTAGACTGGTCCAAGTTGAGAGAAGCTGCATAATTTCAAGTTGATGAAACTTAAAATTATTTCGTGTTTTTGGTAAGAAAACATTATGGAAAATTAAGAAATTGCTTGATACAAGCAATTTCTTCATTGTCCACAATGTTTTCCAAAGCTTTTCTCTTGAGGGGCGTAAAAAGGAGGGATTGAATGGGAATCTGCCTCTAAACTTTATACAATTAGTAATAGAAAGATTTGACCTACTTTTTTACTTACATAGATCATTCCTTCGAAATTTGGATGAAATCCATCCACTGATTTCTTAGAAGATTTTAAAAGCTTTCACCATATATGGAAAATAGTCCAATATTTTTCAGCTAACAAAATGCCAGACAATTATACCTACTGTTACCTCAACATACAAGATAAACTTAAGCCAAACATAAGAAAAAAATTGTCTAGATGACTTTTATGAATTGGTGGACATCTACTATTCTAACTAGGAAGTCTTCCTGGGACAAATTAAGCCCAACAAATATTTGGCCTTCCACTTTGACCTTGACCTAAGGGCTATTTATTTTTTTCCAACCTTAGTGTCTACTTGTGGTGGAAAATTATTAAGCCAGTTTGTAATCCACCCATAAATGTAGGAGATATACATGTACTGTGGACAATGTTAATTTGAATGTTTTACCTGAGCTGTGACCTTCACCTTTGAGCTATCTGAAAAATTGTATTTAAATCATGCATCTGCTCATTATGGAGAGCAACTGTGCCAAGTAATTTTGAAATCCATCAATAAATGTAGAAGATATGCTCTGGACAGATTTGAGACTAGAGGCGCTTGAGCACCTGTTTCACTCCACTGGCCTGATTTTACTTATCATTCCTGAGAAATTTGGTTTTGCAGTTTGCAAGAATAAGATTTTCAAAATTTATATACGATTTAAGGACACAAGCCCCCCCATCCCCCCAATCCCCCATTGAAGCCATAATTTTCATCTGAGCCATATTTCATGAAGGAATCAGACAAAAAGTTACCAAAGGATTATTTTGTGAAAGTTTGTTGAACTTATAATCGTTTGTAATCTGAGATGATTTTAGGTTCTCACTGTTCAATGTTTACAGCAAATCATTTCTGTTTTTAGCCATCTAATATGGAGTCTCCATGGATCATTTCAGTGAAATTTGGTTTAAATTGATCCATTGGTTTCTGAGAAGAAGATTTTTAAAGGTTTAACATATATGGAAACAAGAGCCATGTCAGACATGGTCATCCCCCACCTAAAAAGCTTGATAGTAAACTGAAGCCAGTTAGATTTAGGCACTGCATTTCTTCTCGATTAGTTCAATAAAAGCTATTATACATTCAGAGATATGCTCAGGACAAATCTAAGACTTTAAAACAACAAAGGGCAATAACTCCAAAATTGTGCAACTGAGAGTTGTGGTTCTTGTGCACTGCACTTCTCCTTAATGACACCTATCCACCTATGAAGTTTAAAGTCAATAGCTATTATACTTTCAGAGATATGCCCCGGACAAAATCTTAGTCTTTAAAACAACAAAGGGCAATAAATAAAAAATTATGCAAGCAAGAGTTGTGGTTCTTGTGCACTGCACTTCTCCTCACAAAGTTCTAATCACCTATGAAGTTTCAAGTTGATAGCAATTATACATTTAGAGATATGCTCCGGACAAGTTTAGTTGTGGAAGGACGGAATGACAGAATGACGGAAGGACGGAATGACGGAATGACGGACGGAGACCATTACTATATCCCCTTTGCGGAAACAGCAGGGGATAATAAGCCCATTTTAGCCATGTATTTGAACGGATCTTAATTCTTTGAAGGCATCTGATAAAGGGTCAAGCAATGAGAATCCTGTTAAATTTGCAAGGAACCTATATCCCATATATGAGCCATGTATTTTGAACCTTTTTTAAATAACAGCAAAATGCTATGTTTTTCCATTAAGTTTACTGCTTGCAGTTGATATTTTCTTTTGAGATTAGCGATTAATATGTATATCATTTCCATTTTGCATCAATTTTGGACCTGTCTAAATTTCTGCTATCTGGTAATGAGTTAAATTTCTGTTGTCTGGTAATGAGTTAAGTGTTGCAATGCTGATTAAGTCTCTGGTATAACTACAGGTATTACACTGGCACCTGTTTGTTTTGTTTCATCTCATTTTTTGCTTTCCTGTAGGCATTTTTTTCACATTAGATAATGATAATAACACAACTTGTGCTGTCAACAAAAAACAAAATGTAAATGCTATAATACATGTTTCAATTCTGAGCTCATCTTTAGCAAGATTAAGGCCGCATACTTTTATACGCTTTTACTTAAGTTACGTTGATTGCAGTTGTAATGCAGAGGGCCGTCATTGTTACCAGTGGGTTCTTAGTTTGAATCCTAGACAGAAGCAACCTTGAAAATATCTTGGGTAATGGCCTTTTTGCATGGCATGCATCGAATTGATTGACTGGTGTTTTTCAGCTAATTGAAAGCTGTGGTCATTTAGCAGGACAGTTTAATAACATGAAACATAGGGAACAATTAATACAATTCCAACCCATATAAAAATACAGAGGGACAGTGACACACAAACAGATCTTACGCATTACCAGACGACAATATTTTAGACTGGTCCAAATACAAAAGTATTGTAGACTACAAAAGTTCAGGAAACTTTTGATTTTTTCAGCTTTCTAGATTGATAACATTGTGTAAACTGAAGAAATTGCTTTTTAAAAGCAATTTCTTCAGTTTACACATTTTTTCCTATAGTTTTTCACGAGGGGCATCCAAATGCATCATTGTGTGGAAATGGGTTAAAAGAAGTTTATTCTTAACCAATATAGAATGAAATTTTGTACATTTATAGGAGGTTGAAGAGCACATAACGATGTGGGAACAAGAAATTGCTTGCTCAAACCAATGTAGAAACAAGCCATTTTTATTTTCTCACTAGGTCTTTTATTCTACAAGCCACAGTTTACTTTTCAATTCACTCATTTTCAAATGTTGTTAGTTTTTTAATTGATTAATTTTGAAATATTTTTAGATCTTTACCTCATTAACACACAATCCTGGATTCTTATGTGATAAACAAAAAATTCATAGAAAAGGAGAAATTGTTCGATCTTTCTAATTGGACGGTCTAAATTTTAGCCATTAGGTAATTGATTATATTCCATTCCCACACAATCCTACCTTTTTTCTCCCTTTAAGAAAAAGCTTTGAAAAACATTGTAGAAAATGAAGAAATTGTTTGTTTCTAACCCAAAGGCTGCAGATTTTTGAAGATTTATCAATGAAAAATTGTCTTCAGCAACTATTTTCAATTTGAACCAATCTATCATTTTGTGGAGTGGGAATGAGTTAACTTGGCTTTAAGTAATTTTGTAGTTGAGGTTTGGGTGTCCAGTAAAGAGTTCAAAACAAGGATGCAGGAATGTCCATTCTGATAGTCTGATGAAAGAATGGATGAAAAACTTGTCAATAATGTGGAGCTGATAAGCCAATCTGGCTGGATGCCAGCCCATCTAGCAGGAGATACCCTCATCCATCAGACAAAACTGACAAATACATAATCACCTTGAAAATACCAGCAGCAGCAAAAAGCTTTGTACTCTTATTATATAAGCTTCTGATAGCTTAACAGTAAAACTTGGATCAGCCTTTTTTACAATTCAGTTTCCTGTATAAAAGTGACCTTTACACTTATAAACAAACACAAATGACTTCATTAGATATCATAAATATCTGGCTGTATGTGACTGTTTGTATAGCCAGGGGGCAAGGGAATAAAAGACTACCCATAAACTTGTTAACCCTTTCCCATACAATCACTGGTTTTTACGTCTCTGTGTTTTTATACTTGGGAAAACATTGTGGAAAAAGAAGAAATTGCTTGTAACAAGCAATTTCTTCTTTTTCCACAATATTTTCTACCCTACTGAATGATTATTTATAAAATAAATTCAACTTGGAATTGTCATCTGTAAAACTTTTGAATTTGGACCAGTCTAAAATTTCATAAAACAGGAAAGGGTTAAAAAGTCTATTTCAAGGCTTGGTTCATACTTGAGTACCAGCAGAGCTACAGATAGAGGGCAGAATTCATATTTTAGATTTTAATATCACACCAATACGAGACGAATCAAATGAGTAGCTACTGCATAGGGTTTCGCCAAGCCATACTGATTTTAGAATAGTGTTACCCCCTCTTATCTAGACCTCTGGTATCAGGGACTGCCCTAGCCCCAAAATTTAGTTTGTTTGAATGGGGTTTTTACGCCGCTTTCAACAATCTTTCAGTCATGTCGTAGCTGCTGGAGCACCTAACAATGGAATCCTGGTATTTCTCACACCAGTACTACCATTACATCCTTTCCTAGCCTCCAGCTGCTATCCCACATAGGTCTACGATTATCGACCCATTGGTGAGAGACAAATAGTGGGAAAAGATGAGTGCCGCAGTCGACCTCTAGATTAGGAGTCTGGCGCGCTACCAACTGCACTATGACGGCAGCTCCAAAATTTAGTGAGAAGTGGAATCTTCTTATAAGAAATTTAGGGAGAGGTTTTAAAAATTCAGGTAGAAGTGGGGATAATCTCATATTAGAGTCCTTGGTTTTCAATTTTGTGTAGGAACTGGTATGTGAAACAGATGTACACTAAATCCTCTGTTTTTTCTGTTATTTGATGACTAACTTTTAACATATTTTAAAAAATGACAATGATGAATAATTTTGGAAAGATAATTGACAAATGATAGGGAAATCTTAACCCTTATCATGCTGAATAAATCCATTTTGGAATGGCATTACAACCAAAGGGATGAAAGCACTGGTAGTACTTGCAAATCAATTGGTACTGGTAAACCAATTTTTGATTGATTAAATGGGGTTTAACATCGCGTCTAACAGTATTTCAGTCATCTCAGCGGCTGGAGCATCTAACAATGGATTCCTGGTATTTCTCACACCAGTTTTACCACTACATCCTTTCCTAGCCTCCAGCTGCTATCCCACTTAGGTTTACAATTATCCACCCATTGGTGAGAGACGAATGTTGGAAAGGATATGTGCCGCCGCTGGGGATCAAACCCATGACATCCTGTGATTAAAGACCAGGAGTCTGACGCGCTACCGACTGCCCTATGATGGCGGTGGTAATTTTGACAGCCTCAATCCGTCATATACAATCAACATGAAACTATAAATACCGGTATATAAAGCTTCCTAATGTTAAAGTTTCACTTGTGATGACCAATGTCACAACTTTCTAAACTTGGGCAACATTGGAATAGTTTATTTGTATGAACCATCTTTCAGTTATCCTATTCCCATACAATGACATTTTGTACTCCTCTAAAGAAAAACATTTGGGAAAACATTGGGTAAAATGAAGAAATTGCCTGCAGCAAGTTATTTCTTCATTTTCCACAATGTTCTCTACCTAGAAACTTGAAAATATCCAACATTTTACTAATTCTAGATAATCGCCTGCTCTCCTTTCAATTTGAACCAGTATTATATCTTGTCTTCTCATAATGGGTTTAATGGTGAAGATTAATTGTTGTACTTCCCCTCATTGCAGGATATAGATTGGACGGTTATCAGAATAGTCTAGGGGAGATCACTGTGTATTTTTTACAGTCAAACCTATGAACCTAGTAGCATATCTTTGCTTTTTCAGAGGAATACCTTTTTTCTGTCAACTTTCAACACAAACTGATCAGTTCACATTGATTTTTGTACATAAACAAATTATATGTATTAACCCTTGTCATGCTGTATAAATTACCTTACTGAATTGCTGTAAAATCAAAGGACTGAAAGCACTGATAGAACTTGTTGTTCAATGATCAATATTTCTTTTAAAAATCGATTATATAAATAACTCTGTGCAGGCTGATCTTGATCTACACCCCCTGCCAAAACCGGAATATTCCACATGACAAGGGTTAAAATCTAAATCTTTTTTCATGTGCAGAGACATTACCTTTTTTTGATATCATAAATATGAATTAAGCCATTCCCAAACAATAAAATTTTAGACATGTCCATATTGATAGGAGTTTCAGACGACAATTTAAAGTTTATGAAATTCTCATTTTTTTCAAGTTGCTGGGTAGAAATCATATGGGAAATTAATAAATTGCTTTTCACAAACAATTTCTTCATTTTCCACAATGTGTTCCCAAATGCCTTTCTTACAGGGCATCAAAAAGCTTTATTTTGTGTGGGAATGGGTTAAGGAAACAATAACTGAAGTTTCAATC
Source organism: Fragum fragum (assembly GCA_946902895.1). NCBI lineage: Eukaryota > Metazoa > Mollusca > Bivalvia > Cardiida > Cardiidae > Fragum > Fragum fragum. Next base: position 82,329,788 of record OX336365.1, read on the forward strand.
AAAGAGGACTCTCTTCCACTTCTACTTGGATCCAAGGCTAGCCTCTGGTAATATTCGTATTGGCTTAGTGTGAGTGATATATAGCTCAACATTGCAGCTTCAGTTATAAAATCTGATTGGTTAATGAGCTTTTTTAACTGACTCCAGCAAATTCTCAGTTAAACCATTCCAACTTGACAAAAAATATAGACTGGTCCATATTCAGAGAGGTTGCATACAAAGTTGAGGAAATTTTAAAATTCTTTGTTTCTTTTGGTAAAACCATTGTGGATAATGAAGAAATTGCTTGTTACAAGCAATTTCTTCATTTTCCACAATGTTTTACAATTCGTTTTTTCTTTAGGGTTGTCAAAAAGTGTTTGTGTAGTAATGGGTTAATACAGATCTGAGATGGATAGACTTGGATTGTTAAAAGAAGTCAATTTAGGTTAATTTGGAAAGTATTTTGAGCCATATTATATCAGGAACAAGAGGACCATGATGGTCCTAAATCGCTCACCTGAGGCATCTCCAAATTACAGTACTTTTTAGTATAAAAAAGACACAACTTGAGCAAAATTAATAAAAGATATATAAGATTTTGGGCTTTGTACAAAACAATCCAGTAATGCTTTACAATAATAATGAATGCCTTTGGCTTAATAGTTTAATCCATTACCAAACTATCCCAGAATTTGTCACCTTCAGGGAAAACAGGTTTGAAAAATACATAGTGAGAAAGGGAGTGACAAGCAATTTATCCATTTCTCACAGTGTTTTCTACCTGAAATTCTTTGTATTTAGATTTCAATCAAACTCTTATTACTGTCTGCAACTTCAATGGGTGTAATTTTAGCAACCTTAGTAGAGAACAATCTGGATGTACTATAAATCAAAATATGAATGCATTACAACTTATACATGAGGAGTGGAAAATATTTGAACATGCTCTTATTGGGCGTTTTTCATATCCTTGGATGCCTTGGGAAGGGCCATGTTTAAATATTTAAAAAAACTTGGTTGAGAACAATATGATTGAGCTCTATATAAAATATAAATGCCTTTGGCCTTGTAGTCTGTTAAAAAAAAAGACAACAAAGATTTTCTAAAATTTCCATTTTCATATGCCGCAGTTACAAGAGTTCACGGAATTAAATTCTTTTCACAACTTTTGAAGAGCTTCACCTAAAAAACATCCCTGCAAAGTTTTAGATTGATTGGCCCGATGGTTGAGGAGGAGAAAATTTTTAAAGATTTTTACAGATTTACTAAAGATTCCCATTTTCACATGCCGCGGCAACCAGAGTTTTTGACGGAATTAAATTCTTTTAACAACTTTTGTAGAACTTCACCCGAGGAACATCCCTGCTAAGTTTCAGCTTGATTGGCCTACTTGTTTAGGAGGAGAAAATTTTTAAAGATTTTTACAGAATTACTTAAGATTCCCATTTTCACATGCCGCGGCAACCAGAGTTTTTGACGGAATTAAATTCTTTTAACAACTTTTGTAGAACTTCACCCAAGGAACATCTCTGCAAAAGTTCAGCTTGATTGGCCTACTGGTTTAGGAGGAGAAGATTTTTGAAGATTTTTACAGATTTACTAAAGATTCCCATTTTCACATACTGCGGCAACCAGAGTTTTTGACGGAATTAAATTCTTTTAACAACTTTTGTAGAACTTCACCCAAGGAACATCCCTGCAAAGTTTCAGCTTGATTGGCCAACTGGTTTAGGAGGAGAAGATTTTTAAAGATTTTTACAGATTAATTCAAGATTCCAATTTTCACATGCTGCGTCAACCAAAGTTTTTGACGGAATTAAATTCTTTTAACAACTTTTGTAGAACTTCACCCAAAGAACATCTCTGCAAAGTTTCAGCTTGATTGGCCTACTGGTTTAGGAGGAGAAGATTTTTAAAGATTTTTAAAGATTTATTCAAGATTCCCATTTTCACATGCCGCCGCAACCAGAGTTTTTGACGGAATTAAATTCTTTTAACAACTTTTGTAGAACTTCACTCAAGGAACATCCCTGCAAAGTTTCAGCTTGATTGGCCTTCTGGTTTAGGAGGAGAAGATTTTTAAAGAAATTGTGGACGGACGGACAGACGGACAGACGGAGCGACGGACGGACGGACGACGGACAACGACCGATCACAATAGCTCACCTTGCACTTTGTGCTCAGGTGAGCTAAAAAGACTAACAGGGGCCCAGTCGCCCATGGCCCCTAACTTTTTGGTTGGGCCCCTGAATTTTTTGAGAAAATGCCCATACCTCTAATGGTAAATATCAAATAATTTTAGTCTGGGCCCCTAAATTAAAAATGTAAGTCTTTTTCCCTGTATATGCATTTGTTGAGATAAGCTCGGAAAACATTGCAAAAAAGACAAATTGCTTGTAAAAAGCAATTTTCCCTTTATCCACTGTGTTTTCTACCATATTTGGCACTTATTTACGCTTTTTAAGGCAATTTCAATGACATCTACAGCTTCATTGCATTTGGACTAGTCTTAAATTTAGTTTTCTGATAATGGATTAATGACATTCATTTGTGTCCTTAGAAGAGTGATCACTGAAAGAAACAAGAATAACGAACTGAACTTGGAGCGTTAATCCTTTCCTGTTCAATCCCTTGTTTTTACGTCACTTAAAATTTGTTGTTATACTTTAGAAAACATTGTGGAAAAAGAAAAAAAATTGCTTGAAACAAGCAATTTCTTCTTTTTCCACAATTTTTCTATCCTGCAGAATTATCATTTTTCAAATAATATCAACTTTTTTTGTTGTCGGAAAAACCTTTGAATCTGGACAGGTCTAAAATTTTGATTAACAGGAAAGGGCTAACAAAACAAAAAGGAGCTAGAGGTAATTTTCACAGCAATAAATGGTTATCTCACTTGACTATTTAGATTTTTACCCATAGACATAGACTGGTCCAAATCAAAGGAGGTGCAGACATCTTATTAAAGTTCATGAGGTTTATTTTTTCATCAATCTAGGAAGAAATAAATTGTGCAAAATGAAGAAATTAATTCTTGCAAGCGATTTCTTCATTTTTCACAATGTTTTTCCCAATTGTTTTTTCTTGAGAGGCATCAAAAAGTATAGTTGTGGGGGAATGGGTTAAAGTTTCAAGTGGATGCTTTTACTAATAGCAGGAGCTTAGTTACAAAATGTAAGTTTTGCCTGTCATAACATCTCATAATGACATCAATGAAAACATTATGTAGCTACAACTTTGCCCTAGACATTCTCTCAAAAAAGATAAACAAAAAGCAATTCAAGAAAAGGATAACTTGCTTGATACAGGCAAATAATTGTTTCAAATGGATAATTTCTGAAATGTTTTAGCGTTGTGAAACACATATGTTCCAAGACGAAAAGTACCTATTATAATTTCATAAAAGTATACAACATTATGGCAATAGCATATAGTGGCATTCTTTGATAAGTTTAAGTTTTAAATTTGTCACAAACAATAATGTTGCCATCTAGATCGCATAAAATGCTAACAAGCTGCTTTACTAGACTCACTAAAGGTACTTGAGCATCTGTATGAATTAATTGAGACAGATATGAGGTTTATAAAGAATTCAAAATCATCATTTATGCCCTAAATGGCTAGTAATTCTACTCCCTAGATACAAAGAAGTATTTTTCAGGGAAAGAATTTAAATATACAATATTCATATAGAAATTATCAAGTATCACCCTACCAATCAATCATACCTAACAAATATTTTGAAGGATTCTGATAACAGAATAACCACAGAACATTCTTGTAAAATTTATCTTACCAATTACCACGCAATGACGCTTTTTGATGCCCTGAAGAAATACAATCATGGACAACTTTGAGGGAAAAGGCGAAATTGTTAGAATCAAGCAATTTCTCCTTTTCCCACAATGTTTTCTACCATATTTGGCTCATATTTTATGAAATGCTGTATGTTACTTCTTTGAATTTAGACCAGTCTAAACTTTTGTCTCCTGGCAATGGTTTAAATTGCATTTTTTCGGAGAAAAATAATTTCACTATTAAATTAAGTTATAGTATATAAAGGAATATATTTTAGAATTTGATTTAAATCCACTCTTAAAGTTTCTTGGAACAGAGATTAGTTTTCACTCAATACAGACACCCCCCCCCCAAAAAAGAGAGAAAGCTTTGATTTGTTTGTAATTTTGTGTGTTATTTTTGTTCTTTTCAATTGATAAGTATTCCTTCTAGGAATATGATGAAGAGCCCAAAGAAAATACCTGTTAAGTTTGACTACTATCCATGGTAACACTTTTGAGCAGAAAAATTACAAAGTTTTCACTAAAATTAATTTGCTTCATTCAAAGTCTAATTACAAAATTAGCCCTACCCAAAATGCCATATTCTTTTACCAAACAATATTCCTTGACCAACTCTGATAACAAACAGTTAACCTTAAAAGAATTCTATTAAATCTTGTAATTCATCCACTTGTTTTTCAAACGCTAAAATGGTTGTATAAGTACAACTTGTGTCCAGCCTGCAATCAATTGGCCTTCCGTTTTGACCTTGACCTACCTTCACAAATGTTTCAAAGGCTACTTCTATGCATTATGAAGAGAAATTGTGCAACTTTTCATTTTCATAGTTTTCTATCCATGAATAACGGAGATAATGTCCTGATTAAAGTTTACCATTCAGCTGAGACACAGTAGTTGTGAACAAAGCTACCAAGTTTTTGAAATGGCATATCTTCTCATGATTTTCTTTATTCTAAATTGTAAGATAATTTAAGTTACGTAGTTTCAGGTAAGCTGGTGAGCTAAAATCAAAACAAGAGGGCCGTTGGCCCTGGGGCGCTCACCTGAGATAAAGGCTCTTTTTCTTTCAACAGTCTTATTTCATGTTAAGGTTAGGATTATGAAACAAGTGGGCCACAATTTCATATAAAGACTATGAACCTGGGGATCAAAAAGTCTAAATTACAAATTCCAAGGCTAAAGTGCTAATTTGAAAGAAGGAAAGAACTTTTTCCATGGGTTATAATTTCAGAAATAAAAAAGAAGTCTGTGAACTGATGCTTCATGCCTATACGCCCCCCCCCCCCCTGGGGCTCCGCCCCTTGGGACCAGAGAATCATGATTTTAGCTATTTTGAAAGAGGTCAATATACTGATGCTTCATGCAAAATATCAAGGCTCTTCGCCTTCTGGGTCAGGAGGAGAAGATTTTTAAAGATTATTTTAAAATTTCACTTTTGTTGCCATGGCAACCAGAGTTTTTAACGGATTTCAATTCTTTTAGCTATTTCTAAAGGGGACCACCTAAGGAACATTTCTGCCAAATTTGGTCCAAATCAGCCCAGTGGTTTGGGAGGAGATGTCAATTAAAAAATCGTTCTTTATTTCTATATAAACCCCACCCCCCTGGGGCTCCGCCCCTGGGGACCCAAGGATCATGATTTTAGCTATTTTGAAAGAGGTCAATATACTGATGCTTCATGCAAAATATCAAGGCTCTATGCCTTCTGGGTCAGGAGGAGAAGATTTTTAAAGATTTTTTTAAAATTTCACTTTTGTTGCCATGGCAACCAGAGCTTTTAACGGATTTCAATTCTTTTAGCTATTTTTGAAGGGGACCACCTAAGGAACATTTCTGCCAAATTTGGTTCAAATCGGCCCAGTGGTTTGGGAGGAGATGTCATTTAAAAAATCGTTCTTTATTTCTATATAAACCCCACCCCCCTGGGGCTCCGCCCCTTGGGACCCAAGGATCATGATTTTAGCTATTTTGAAAGAGGTCAATATACTGATGCTTCATGCAAAATATCAAGGCTCTACGCCTTCTGGGTCAGGAGGAGAAGATTTTTAAAGATTATTTTAAAATTTCACTTTTGTTGCCATGGCAACCAGAGTTTTTAACGGATTTCAATTCTTTTAGCTATTTTTGAAGGGGACCACCTAAGGAACATTTCTGCCAAATTTGGTTCAAATTGGCCCAGTGGTTTAGGAGGAGATGTCGTTTAAAGAAATTGTTGACGGACGACGCACGACGCACGACGCACGACGCACGACGGACGACGGACGGACGCCGGACAAAAGGCGATCACAATAGCTCACTTGAGCACTACGTGCTCAGGTGAGCTAAAAAGTCTTTGTAAAACCATGCCCCCATAATAGCCGGAGATTTTTTTTTTTTTAGAATGTGACCTTGATATGTGACCTTAACCTTGAAAGATGAACTAAGTGTTAAGTTTTTGCATTACATTGACTTTGATAAGTGACCTTGAATGGGTAACCTTGATCTTAAAACCAAAAGATACCTATCAATGCAAATATTCAAATATGAACCATGCATCTTGATCTGTGTTTGAATAATAGCAAAATATTAGTTTTGCATGAAGTTTACTGCTCACAGATGAACATACAGGAGGACAGACGGACATCAGTTGAATATTAAACGCCCCTGATCTTACTGATGTGGGGGCATAAAGAGCCCAAAAATATACGATCAGAATGATGAACCGTTATACCGATAGTGTCACTGTAATTTGATGATCTGATGGAATGTCAACATACTCATAATAACAAATCAACTTTCATCAAAGTTGCTAAACATTGATTTGTTTGTTGAAACCCATTCCCCCACAGTGACGCTTTTTGATGCCCCTGAAGAAAAACAATTGAGAAAACATTATGGAAAAAGAAATTGGCATTTAGGCCCTTTTTCCCTTCATATTGGTTGGATTGTAAAAATATTCAATATTCATGACCATAAAAAGTATTTCTGCAAGTGCAAGAGAGAATCAGCCATAATTGTGACTTGTAGAGCAGTAACAAGGAAATTATCATTAAGGTCCCTTTTGCCTTCATATTTGATTCTAATGTCAACATATTCACTAGGGATCATCCCCATGACAGCAAATATTCTTTAGAAAGTTGGGGAAAAAGAGAACCAAAACTGTTAGCTGTACAACAGTTACAAATTAATTGTCAAATAGGGCGTTTTTCCTGTGATATTTGATTGTCACTATATTCAAGGGGAATATTCTTCATCAACATACAAAGGAAGAAAGATTGGTTTGACACCAACATTTAAGGGTCAAGTAGTAAAGGAATCTTCAATTGACCAATCACAGCTGTCTTATCAGTCAGCCAACAAAATCTTTTCTTGAGACCAGAAGTGAGTTTTGATCTCCAACATTGGCCGCCATTTTTGTTAACTTTTTTGTTGGTTTGGCGACTTTAATGTTGTAACTACAGCTTGAATAAGCTGTAGTTATGACATATAAGTTGCCAACCAACTATACTACCTTTTTGTTACATGCTACTGGCCATGAATTTTTCAAAATCACGCCCTTTAAAATCGAAAAAAGGGCTTCCTCTCAGAGCCAATGGGCGGGACTAACGAAGGTAGTGGGCAGGGCCAACTATTGGTCAATTTCCAAGGCCAGCATCAATCTGAATGCTTCAAACTCAAATGCACATTTTAAAGTCATTCTGAAAGGGGATGTGAATGTTATGCTCTGGACAAAGAACTGACACCACCTGCCTTAAAGCCAGATACCTAGTCTCATAAAGATCCTGTCTTAGACCAAGTTATAGAAAATGTGTAAACACTCTGATGAATTAGGCTAGGATGTAAGAATTGATGAATTAGGCTAGGATGTAAGAATTCCCTCTTGTCACACTTGATAATTATAATACCAATATTAGGACAAGGCATTGATACATCAATTCACAATAAAGTAGTCAAACATGTCATGTTTTATACATTCATTAACACAAAACCCTGCTTTAGTATACTTCTTGAATGATTATCTAAGAGTCCATAAGATGTAATAAACTGACAATTTATTCCATTACCAGACGGCAAAATTTTATTACACTTGTTCAAATTGAAAGGATTTGTAGACGACAATTAAAAGTTTACGAAATTTTAAATCTTTCAACTTTCTGGGTAGATAACATTTTGCAAAATGGAGAACTTGCTTGTTGGAATCAACTACTACATTTTACACACCGTTTTCCGCATTGTTTTTCGTGGCAACAAAAACGTCATTGTGTGAATGGGTATAGCATTCCCCCTCCCTTTGTCAAGAAACAAGAATTGACAGTACTGGTGCCATTCAATTGAATGATTCATACAGTCAAGAAATGCATAGTCATCTTTAACCCAAATCCACACAATCCCTCAAATGTACGCCCCTCAATAATAAAGCTTTGAAAACATTATGGAAAATGAAGAAAGTGCTTGTATCAAGAGATTTCTTTATTGTCCACAATGTTTTCTATCCAAAAAGATGAAAAAACAAGATGTGTTTGTGAAACACAATGCCCCCGCAACAGCACTAAAACTTTGACCTTGGTATGTGACCTTGACCTTTTCACAAAACCTTGACCTTGAAATGAGGAGATGCATACTATGGAGATGTATCATCACACCAAATATGGGGCTGTAAGTGTAATTGGCAATGTTTAGTTTTTTGGTTAAGTTTTGTAGAAAGACAGACAGAAAGACAGACAATGGTAAACCAATATGCCCTTGATCTGGGGGCATAAAACTTCTATCAACCTGAAATTGTCATCTGCAGCTTGTTTCAATTTAGACCAGTCTAGAATTTTGCTGGAATGTTTTAACACTTATGTACACAAAGCCATTATGTTGGTGGGCATAATGTAATAACAACAGATTTCTTGCCTTGACACACTTCAAATTGACACACTTCAAAAAATGGTAGAGCCATAGTTTACTTGAATTTTCTTCTTTTTCTCAAATTTTTAATCTCCACTTAACTTGATTTTTCTATGATATGTCTTTAATTTCTATTCTTACATTGCTGTTACATTCTATTCTACCGTCTGGTAAAGATGAATGATGCCAAACCGTGGTCTAGATAAAAGTCAGTAAAGACATTATTTCTTATCAAAATCCTATATTGTGAGTAGTCATGTTTGTCTGACAAGGTATTTCCTTTGAACACATTGATTACAGCATACATGCATTAAATATTTCAAAATAAAAGAAACTCTAATCTGTAGCTCTGGTCCAATGAAAATTGGATGCATTTTGAAATGAAACCATCCTATGTGGTAGCAAATATTGTGCAATTTCTCACTTTTTCCACAATGTTTCTCAGCATAAAATCACTGTGACATAAAATACCGGGTTTGTACAGGAAAGACATAACCCCTTACTGTTTTTAAAATCTTGGACTTGTCCAAATTCAAAATGGTAGCAGACAACATTATGAAGTGAGTATGATTAACAAAGTTACCATCCAATATGAAAGAAAACTTTGTGGGAAACAAAGAAATTACTTATTACGAGCAATTTCTTCTTTTTCAACAATTTTTTCTCAAGTATTATATCAATCAGACTTAAAAAACTGAGATTGTATGGGGAAAGGGTTAATAAAGGATTTATCATTATTTTTGATAATATTATTTGAAACCTTTTTAATAAAAGATGTTCTTTATTTCATTTTTCTCCCAATAATGTTTCAGTTCTGTCAATTAGGGATTGTGAGATTATAAACTGCCTTACCTAAACCATAGCTACCATTTCCAGTTCCACAAATCAATAAAACCTGACATTTACAGAATAATGCTAAAACCATTTAGAAATTCTACCTTGGTTCTCTGTATATTATGTAATACGAATCCACATTTGTCATGCTCAGACAACCAACTTGGCTGCATTTGTCTGTGGGCTAACAATTGTACCTAAAACTTATTAAAGCTGTAGTTTCAATGTAACAGTGCATACTCACAAAAGGTGTGTGAACATTGAAAGCTACTTTTTCTTAACAAGATCTTCTAATTTCAAACTAATGTAAAAAAAAATAGCAAAGCAGTTTAATCATTATAGGCAAAGATCATGCAGTCTATATAGCTAAAATTGTTGTTTGTACAGACCAAACAGTAAAACCTCTGTAATTCTTGGGGCATTAAGACATATAATATTATTATGTCCTATAGGGCCCAATAGTTGCAGCTGATGTTAAAGGGAGGTATCGATATCGATGTTACTGATACCTAGATAAGAAAGTATTACCAAGTGCCGAAAAATATGCCCAAATGAACATTTAATACTTTAAGTTGAGTCAGGTATTGTCTTGGCGTTAATCTAATAGGCTTAAAGTGACTTTTTGTGGTTATAATGGAAAGGTTAGGCGGAATTCAAGGCTATTTAAGTGCAAAATTACGGCAAGTGCAGGGCTCTGCAGAGTGGGCGACTTAGGCGAAAAATTCGCCTGGTTTCATAAAACTTTGCCTGATTTGCTGATCAAAGCGAAGTCGAAGTCGCCTGGAATTTTCGGGAAGTCGCCTGGATACGATAGGTGATAACCAAATCTTGCCCAGTGGCTATAAAAGTAGGGGACAGTGTGCAATTATACAACTGTCCGTCGGAATCCCTTTGATCGTAAATCAAGCGTGTATCGATACTGTAGTCGCAAGGCCAGCAGATTATTAGAAATAGGGGTATGTTCTGGCAGCTAATAGTCAACATGCTTGCTTCATTCACACCTACGCTGATTGGTTTCGGCAATGCTTTGTATACTATCGGCATCAGAAATCTTTATTTAAAATCCTTAATCCTTAAGTTTTAATTATTTCTGTAAATTATTATCGTCAGTCTACGAGATTAGTTGCTTACTTTCACATAATGAGAATAATGGCCGACATTTACGGACGCCGTGTCATTTACCAGAAATTAAAATTTTGTTAAAAATTTGAAATCTTGACGAAAAATAATTTAGCCGAAAATCTATGTAGAGTAAATTCATTTTTCATTAGAATCCTTCAATTTGAATTATCTACTTTAATTGTAACAACTGAAGAAAATTATGGCAAACAATTTAAAGGCTGCTACGATCTTTTCCTGAGTCTTCTTCCCAAAACTTAATTCCACTTACTTGTGTTGGTAATAATTCCTTTAAAGAACATGTAATCCTATAAAATGGAGCAAATTATCCTGTGTTAACTTTAAACCTCTGCATGTACAAAGTCTGGTTTTGTGTACTCAGCAGTAACCCTTACCCTTTACACATTATAACTGACTTAATCACAGAGGACCTTTTTTGACTAATTAATGACAATTTTTATCCATTTAGGCCCAATATGTTATCAGGTAAAGTGGACAGACTTTAACTCATTACCACACAATCCCCCATTTTGACATCTTGAAATATTTTTATGGGAAACTGTGGAAAAAGGAGGAAATGATTGCAGCAAGCAATTTATCATTTCCCCACATGTATCTATTCTCTTTGGCACCTTCTTTCTTATTTAATCTCACTTTGAAATGTCTTATTTAGCTTCTTTCAATTTGTATCAGTCTGAATTTTTTCTTCTGGTAATGGTTTGATTAAATACATGTTGTTACAATAAAATCTTTTCTCATTTTCTGCTTCAAATAGTTACACTACTCATTTCATTCAGACTGCCTATACACTACTTGCATTTTTTTTATTAGTTCAATTTTTTATCATATAGTAATCTATTATGAAATATTAAAAAAAAAATAAATTCAGAATCAAACTCTAATAAAGAAAAATACAAAAGTATTTGTTCACAGGAATAAGATCTTTATTTAGGACTTAAAGAATAAGCAGTATTTTCTATGTTTATTGCATAATACATAATATAAAATGCAACTACTTGGTTGTAAAGCGATTTTATTTTCTGATAGAAATGTGGAATATGCGCAAAAACTTAATTATTAACGCGATCCACTTCTCCTGAAAGTCTCACCACTTCTCCCCATTTTGAAAAACTTCTCCCAATTCTCAGACTAGTGAGAAGTGACTTCTCCCCAAATTCTGGGAGTCTGCAGAGTGTTTATATTCGTAATAACGCTTACGATACTTTTGGACTGATCTTAACATAATTAAAGACCAACTAGCAAACATATCTCCTGATGACGTAATGATGACGTCAGTCTGATGTATATAAAACTAAATGCGAGATTCCAACGGTTATTCACACCACATGAATAACCCTAAATTCTTTGCAACTGTCTTGGCTTGATCTAACAAGAGGCCCATGAGGGCCTAAGACGCTCTACTGGTTATCAAGTTTTCCGTTAAAGAAATCTGATATTTAAGGAAGTTAATTACTCAAAGAAGAAGAAAAAAAGGGCTTTAACCCCTTTATAATTTTAAGCAACAATCCTCAAGGCCCCTTTTCCCGTGTTTCATGACGGATCCACACCATTTCCAAAAGAAAGTTACCTTATGACCCTACAATCATTCTGTGAAATTTTCATCAGAATCTGACAATAATTGTGGACTTTATCACATAAACAGGATTGTTTAGTATAAAATCAATAAGGCCCCTTTTCCTGAGTTTTCTGATGGATCAATTTCATTCCAAAAGCAACTTTCCTTACAACCCTACAATTTTCCTGTGAAATTTAAAAGACAATTTGATAATAATTGTGATCTTCATCACATACACAAGAATGTTTTGAATGATAATCTGTAAGGCCTCTTTTCCTGTGTTTCGAATGCCACAATTATTCCATGCATCTTTGAAGAGAATCCAATAAGACTGTTGACTTTATTGTGTTAACAAAGATATTAATTTCAAGTTCTCATAAGGCCCCTTTTCCCGTGATATTTTACTGTTGGTTATATCATTCTGTGAAAGTTAAAAGTGAATCCGATTGAAATATTGGGACTTCATTATGTTTACTAGAATATTTTAAAAAAAAAATCGTATGGCCCCTTTTTACATGATACTTGATGGATTGTACCCAGTTCTGAAAAGAACCATTTAAGTATTTGTACACTCATTCTGTGAAATTTTGAAGTGAATCCGTTGAAATCAAGGGACACCGTTGTATTAACCAGAATATTTAAGAGAGTTTTTCATAAGGCCCCATTTTATATGACCCTTGCCATAGTCAGATCCACTGTCAAAATCAACAATTGGAATAATGGTACTATCAATCTGTTTAAACTGTGGAATTTATTGTGTTAATGAGTTTATAGTGAAATCTTCAGAGGGCCCCTTTTCTCATGATACTTTACAGAACAAACCAAATTTCAAAAGGAACAATTCTAATGAAGGTACAATCATTCTTTAAAAGTTAAAGAGAATCAATGAAAACAGTGGACTGAATTGTGTCAAGAATTTTTGTAACAAAATTTTCGTAAGGCCCCTTTTTCTGTGAAACTTAACAAATCAGACCCAATGTACAAAGGAACAATCCTAATGATAGTTTGAAGAAAATGATAAAGACTGAGGACTTTATTGTAATAATGATGTTTTGTAATAAAATTTTTATAAGGTCCCTTTTCTTGTGTCACTTAACCAATCAGACCTAATTTACAAAGGAACAATCCAAATGATGGTACAATCATTCTATTAAAGTTTGAAGAAAATGATAAAGACTGAGGGCATTGTTGTGTTTATGAGGATTTGGTAATACTTTTTCATACAGCCCCTTTTCCTATGATACTAGACAGATCAGGCCCAATTTGGAAAGAAACAATCCTTATGATGGTACAAACATTCTGTGAAGGTTTGAACAGAATCTGATGAAAACTGCAGACTTTATCTTGGTGTCAAATTTTTAAAATAAAATTTTCATAAGGCTCCTTTTCTTGTGATACTTGAAGGATCAGGTCTCATGTAAGCATTAACAATCGTGATTATTGTACAATGATTCTGTGAAGGTTTGAATAAAATCCAATGAAAGCTCTGGACTTGATTACAAGGATTATAGATAAAATTCTCAAAAGGCCCCTTTTCCCATGATACTAGACAGATCACGCCTAATTTGAAAAGAAAGAATCCTCATGATGGAATAATCATTCTGTGAAAGTTTCAACAGAATCTGATGAAAACTGTTTACTTTATTGTGGTACAATGATTTTAAAACTAAATTTCATAATGCTTCTTTTCCTGTGATACTTGACGGATCAGGTCTAATGCAAACATCAACAATCATTATTTTTGTACAATTATTCTGTGAATGTTTGAAGAAAATTCGATGAAAGCTCTGGACTTGGTAACAAGGATTTATAAATGAAATTTTCATAAGGCCCCTTTTCCTGTGTTTCTTGACAGTTCAAACCCTGTTATGAAAAGAATGATAGTTATGACCTTCCAATCATTCTGTGAAAGTTTCAACAAAATCTGATCAAAGCTGTGGGCTTCATTGTGTTAACAGGGTTTTATTAATTGAATTTTCATATAGCCCCTTTTCCCATGTTACTTAATGGATCTGAACCAATTCCAAAGGGAACTCTTCTTACAAAAGTATAATTATTATGTTTGAGTAAAGAGACAACCCCATCTCATCTGTGGACTTACAAGCATTAATTAAGATTTTTTTAATTGAATTTTCCTAAGGCCCCTTTTCTCATGTTTCTCAAAGGATCAGACCCAATTTGAAAGGAACAATCCTTATGATGGTACAATCATTATGTGAAAGTTTGAAGTCAATCAGGTGAAATCTAGGGCCATTATGTTTTAACTAAGATTTTTTATTAAATTTTCATAGGGCCCCTTTTCCCATGAAACTTGATGAATCAAACCTACTTCCCAAAGGAACAATCCATTTAATGTAATAATCATTCTGGGAATGTTTGAAGAGAATTTGTTGAAAACTATGGACTCTATTGTGTTTACGAGGACTTTTTCAATCCAGTTTTTATCGGGCCCCTTTTTCCTTGACTGATCATACCAAATTTTGAAAGGAACAATTCTTATGATGGTACAATCATTCTGTGAAAGTTTGAAGTCAATTAGATGAAAACTGTGGACTCTAGAGTGTTAACAAAGATCTTTCGAATTAAATTTAAATAAGGCCCCTTTTCCTATGTTTCTTGTGGAATCATATCCAATTCCGAAAGGAACAATCCTTATGATGGTACAATCATTTTGTGAAAGTTTGAAGAGAATCGGTTGAAAATTGTTGGCTCTAGATTATTAATTAGGATTTTTTATAAAATTTTCATAAGGCCCCTTTTTCCTGTGTTTCTTGACGGATCATACCAAATTTAGAAAGGAATAATCCTTATGTTAGTACAATCATTCTGTGAAAGTTTGAAGGAAATCCGATAAAAACTGTTGACTCCAGAGTGTTAACGAAGATTTCTTAAAAGATTATTCAATTAAATTTTCATAAGGCCCCTGTTCCTGTGTTTCCTGATGGATCTGACCCAATTCCCAAAGGAACAATCCATATGATGGTACAATCATTCTGTGAAAGTTTAAATACCAATTGATGAAAACTGTAGGATTCTAGAGTGTTTACGAAGGTTTTTTAATTAAATTTTCATAAGGCCTCTTTTCCCGTATTTCTTGAGGGATCTTACCCAATTTCGAAAGGATTTGTTTTTTTGAATGGAGTTTTACGCCACTTTCAACAATCTTTCGGCGGCTGGAACCTAACAATGGATTCCTGGTATTTCTCACACCAGTACTACCCATTACATCCTTTCCTAGCCCCCAGCTGCTATCCCACATAGGTCTACGATTATCGACCCATTAGTGAGAGACGAATAGTCAGAAAGGATGAGTGCCGCCGACAGGGATCAATTTCGACAATCCTTACGGAGGTAGAATCATTCTGTGAAAGTTTGAAGAGAATCTGATAAAAACTTTGGTCTCTAGAGTGATAACAAGGATTTTTTATTGAATTTTTAATGAAATTTTCATAAGACCCCATTTCCCACGCTATATGGATCAATCCAAATTTAAAAAGAAATGATCCTTATGTTGGTACAATCATTCTGTGAAAGTTTGAATTGAATCTAATGAAAACTGTGGACTCTAGAGTGTTACCGAGGATTTTTCAATTAAATTTTCATAAGGCCCCTTTTCCCGTATTTCTTGACAGATCATACTCAGTTTTGAAAGGAGCAATCCTTATGATGGTACAATCATTCTGTGGAAATTTGAAGAGAATCCGATGAAAACTGTGGACCCTATAGCGTAAACGAGGATTTTTTAATTAAATTTTAATTAGGCCCCTTTTCCCATGGTTCTTGACAGATCTGACCCAATTTCAAAGGAATGATCCTTATGATGGTACAATCATTCTGTGAAAGTTTGAAGAGAATCTGATGAAAACTGTGGACTCTGTTGCGTAAACAAGGAAAAGTTAAATGGATGGACTACGGATGGACGGACGCAGGGACGCTGGACGGGAAAAAGCCATCGCAATAGCTCTAGTGGCCTTTGGCCAGTAGAGCTAAAAATAGTCTAATAGCCTATGTAGGCTATTAGAGAAATACTATGCTTTTTTTCTGATAAGCAACCTCTTTGTTACAAGCAATTTCTTCATTTTCCATAATGATTTCTATCCAAAAAGGTAAAAAAAATCTTAAATTTAATCAACTTTAGATTTTCGTCTGCAGTTCCTTTCAATTTGGACCAGTCTAAAATTTTGCCGTAACGAGGTAACACATGGTAATTCATTCGTAATTTAGTCATGAATGAATGTTCCTAAGTCATACACCCACAAAGACTTGACTCATCTTCAATCAGTGCTTTCAGTACTTTGATTAGAAATTCGAGACTGATGGAAAAAAATAGAGAGAAGGAAATAGCAATAAGTCTTATAAAATATGCCTGATTTAATGATAGAATAACGTAGACATCTGTATTACAAAAAAAAACGGTTTAAGGATGAACATTCTTGGGTACAAATGAACAAAAAAAGAAATGGTTCGTCTGCTTTAGGACAGTAGCACTCTTGAATTTTCTGACAAATTTTGACAAACTACCACTGTTACTATCAACAGCTCATCAGAATATCCTTCTTATAACCCATGAATGCTGATTCAGTGTTTAAGCAAGGATTTGCGGTAGCAGTGCCGAGATTAAAAACTGACTGAAACTGTCAGCAGAAATATACGAAAATATGCAGGATTACATCAAATGTATTCATCAAAAAAAGGCAAATGGTGGCCAATTTGATTAAATTTTTGTTAAAGAGAGCCAATTCATGCGTGATAAATGTATTCAATTGTAGCCATCATCTAAGGTCATCCCTAAAACTAAGTCACACCCTCAATACAAAATTAATACCACCCGCCAACCAATGAGCGCATTTCATTAATCTGATATGCTGTCAATCAGAACTGTAAATAAATTTGGCAATGTGTCGGTCTTGTGTCAGACTTGATTACATAATTGACCCGATATACAAGCCTTTGAGCAATTATACACACTTAACCCTCGGCCTTGATTTCCCGAGATTAGTCAAAGTAAAAGTATGTATTAAAAAAATGTCTTTTCTTTTTTTTTGGTGCCATGAATTTTTGCCAAATGAAAAAAACTTGCACCAGAATTTTATTTGTCGCATTAGGCGACAATGGCAATCGGCAGCGCGAGCCCTGAGGACTTGTTTGGTGCCGGACATTGCCTACCAAGGGGATGGCTAGCAACTTCGACCGACGGGACGCGCTAAAGGAAGGACCCGGTAACTAATCCAGATGAATAATCGGGTATTTCAACAGGAAAGAGAAAATAGTCAAACTACGCAATCGACACGGAGAATAAGCAATAATAGTAGAAGAAAAACAAACAAACAACAACAAAAAAGAGAAGCCTAAACAAAACTTTAGCTTTGAGTGACAATAATAAGAATATCAATAAAAGAAATAACGATAAATACATCGTCATTATATCTTTCGTTCCATTAGATAATCATACCAGTACTAATCATTTGTGGCCTTATTTACATACGGTATTTTGCGACCATTTTGGTAGTACATGGAAAATCTTCGACTATCTGCACGTCAAACCATCTCTACGTTGAAGTTTTCTCGTAAGTCCCCTGAACTTCGAGGTATAGATATTCGACTGTAATTAAAATCTGTGACATGAAAAAATCATAGATACCTTCCTTTAAGTACAAAGACATCTTAAATACACATTCGGAATCAGAGACATACAGAAAGATGTAATAATACAGTAATTTCGTTTTCTTAAACATAGGAGACAACTAATTTTAGAAAGAATTAATTTTTGATGGACGTCTTCAACTTCCATTAGTGTTACCTAGTTTGGAAAATCCAGTAAGATATTACTAGTTTACTAGGGTAGAAGAAAAGTAGTGCCTGACTAGGTTTCCTTTATTATTTTTCAAAACCTGTCTCCTCCAAACAACTGTACACTTTGAAAATGGTGTAATACCAGGATTCTATATAATTCGTAGAAAGTGTTAAGACTCCTCTTAGATACAAAAACACCTACCAATATCCCGCTCAGTGTAGATGCAGCCACAAATACAATAAGATGCAGCCTTACAATAATACAGTGAGTACCGTAATTTGTCCATATATTCGGACACAATTAAATAATTATTTTTTTTCATGTCCGAATACATAGATAATTACTCAAGCCAGTGTCCGAATTTATAGATAAATCGTCGTGCGGCCCGGAACAACCATTGCCGATTTTCATGAGTCACTGTTTTGCTCAGACACTGAATTCATTTCAACAGTAAATAAACTTGATATGTGTTACGCATTACGTTCGTAAATTTATTCATTATTATTATATATTTTATTTATTTTTTTTTCAGATTGTTTCAAGATACCGGCGAAGACGACGTGGATTAAATGATCATTCACTGATTAAAAACCTTAATAAACCATTTACTTTTCTAAACTGTTGTTTTTCTTCATTTTAACGATTGATAGAATTCCAAATCTCACCGTAAGAATACGACAAGATCGAAACTGCAGCAAAATTGTTACGACGTTTCTGCAGTCAAAGTCCGATTTTGAGATGATGGTAAAGTCTTTTTCTGTCATTTATATACAATCATCGTCGGTTGAATTAAAAAAAAAAAGGGATATTAATATGGAGAGCTAAACAAAATCTTCGCATTTTAATTGTTCATGTATTAAAGTCACCAAGAGATAAGAAGTAATTTGTCAGAATAAAATCACGGCATCGGTCAATTACGACAGTTTTTCTCTGATCTGCTTCACATAAATCATCGCGTAATATTCCCCGCAAATTTAAAGTAAATGCGGTGGCCTACCTGTGAGAATAAATCCTTTTTTTTTTTTTTTTAATTATATCCGTAATGTTTGAAGAGTATTCAGACAGTCGATTAAACCATGTAAACTTTCGGCATAATGACAAGGGTAAAAATTCGGTCACAAAGAATTCTCACGGGGTACGCGTCTGACACGTGCCTACTCCGGAAACTCTCCCAAATATAGCTGAACATCTGGCGGCGGCGCCTTTGATCACCTTTCCTCCCTCGTAGTAAAATAAACTGTACCCGAAAACCTTTACTTTATATTTGTCGAATGAGTCTTGTTATGTTTGTTTTATTGAACAGTACGAGATTTAATTTTCGGATTATTAAAAGAAGCGGGGATAAAAAAAAGGTAATTTATTTAATCTACCAATATTATATATCGGATGAGAAGTTGATTATTTTGTGACAAATTAACAAGTAAAATTCTCGCATTTTCCGTATTTAGGGAAAACGTCGTAGCTACGACTGATTCTTCTCAAAGCATATCATTGCATTTTTTTTCTTGATTTGATACGGCCGATGACAATACCCTTGATGAGCTCCGGATACGAGGAAAGTGTTGTAAAATCGAAAGTAGGTTCAGGTCAATTTGACTAATTTCATAGGGTCGCACATACTAATCGTAGCCATCGTTTTAGAGCATGTCCTGTTGGGGATAGAAAATTAGGAAATCAGAGAGAGAAACCAAGCGTGATATTTTATTTGCATCACCTTCACGGTTCGTAGCTTAAGCATATCGAGGTGCGTGTCTATTCTCGGTCACTGTTATAAACAATATACACCTGTTGACACTTGACGCAGACAGTTTGGAGATACTGATCGCCAAGATTCGAATTACCGATAATGGATGCGGTACTTGTTAACCTGATATTTTATGTTCGTAAATTCGGTGTCCGAATTTATAGATAAATTCCAGACACCATTTGTCCGAAATAAGAGGCACAAAATTAATTATTTCATGAAATAATTAATGGTGTCCGAATTCTTGGAGTGTCCAAATATATGGACAAATTACGGTAATTTGCCTTCTATTTTAGGAACTCAGCTAACCAAGTGTATACCTCCACAGTGATAAGCTATACAGTAACATAAGTCAAAACAGACTTTTCTTGGATGTTTATCAGGCCTAAAAAAAAAATAGTCCTGTTTCTGAGTTCATCCTCATTTTTCTATAGGGCCGGTAGGTAGGCTTTTTTTTTAAACTTTTTTTTTCCAATGAAATCTAGGGACAGATATTTATTTGAATTTCAATTTAATTGTTGTCTGCAACTCATTTAAACAAACCTGTTTTTACTTAAAATTGTCATCATTTAATAGGTTAATAAAAGAGCATTAATTTAACTTTCTACTTCCTTTATGTTTTCTGTCTTGTAGAAAATAAAGGGGGGGGGGCAATTCAATTAAATCTTTATTTTCAATTCAGCTGAAAACTGAAAATATTCAATTTGTCTAGGGGTGTGGAAATTCGGGTTTTGTCCACTTGTCCCTGGACAAGTAAAATGTGATTTTCTACTTGTCCTTGGTCAGAGTGGACTTGTCCAAAAATAAGAGAATAGATAAATTTTGGAAAAAAACATTGTTTTTACAGAAGAAAATGCTGAACTCAACATTTTCCTTATTAAAACAATGTTTTCTACCCTTAGATACAAATATTATGCTAATCCATCTCTATTATCTATTAGGACTATTAGGTACTATTCCAAGATTTGTCCTGATATTTACTTGTCCATGGACAAGTAGCCTAAAAGGACTTACTTGTCCGCAGGAAGAAAAGCCCAGGTCGGACAAGTCGGGCATGGGAATTCCACACCCCTGTTGTCTATATAATAATACAATACTTCTGAAATACTGATTCTTTAATAAATAAAATTTTTGACAATTTTCTAAACGAATGCAAAGAATTGTAACCGAAAATAAAAGAACTTTTCTCTGACAAAACATATTAAAAAGATAAATGCATTTGATGCTAAATTTGAAGCCTTTGGTAGTTGGGTGGCCATCTTCGAATATTGATGCTTGTATTGCAGTCAGTGTGGACCACACAAAAATCTAGTTATCTTTTCAAGAGTTAAACTCTGAATGATTTTGTTTTGACTAAATTATGTACATTGTTGCTTTGTGATGTTTCTTGTATGTGTTAATATTGTAGATTGTATACCGATATGTAAGAGGCCCACATGGAAGATTGGGCAACCAAATGTGTAGCCTCTGTAAATAAAGACGTTATTATTATTATTATTATTATTATGCTAATGGGCAATTGTGTCTGATGGATTTTATCTAGTTTTTCGCCTCCTTGTGGCCGCATTTTTTCGAAGAAAACGGCGATCAAGGAGCTTGGCCTGCCGAACAAACCCGGCGTAGCCATGATGACTATGAAAGTACCAAAAGATATCCGAAAAGCTACCGGTAAGTTCGCTTGAGTCACTATAGTATCAATTTTGGATAAAGTTGTCATAGCAAATACCATTTACGTTCAATAGAGTAAATCTCGAGTTTCATGAACTCAACTGACGATGCTTCCGTCAAACCGACAGGTCGGTCAACATTCCTTTTTTTTTTTTTTTTTTTTTTTTTTCTAATGAGGCATAAAAACATTTCAGTATCGGGGTATTTTGATGGGTTGGTTGGGAAATCTGAAACAAAACATTTTTTAGGCCTTATATGGGATTTGCTATTTACTTTGAAAAGTAAAGGTGCTACTTCTCAAAAACAAGCAAAATTTGGGTGAATATCTGTACTCCGAAAGCTGTATAGTTTTCGTGGAATGGATGGGTCAAGGTTACAAATGATTATATGTGTGACAAATAAGCACAACTGTAAAATGTGTAAACAAAGAAATGTTATTTTAGAGGCTTTCAAAACAGACAGGGGTAGGATCTCAGGAATTCAGAGTTGTTTCCCTTGTCTATATATAGTATTTCTAAAAAGGCCTGGTTTGACTTTAAGGTAGTCAGCCCGATTAACTCAGTTGGTAGAGCACTTGACTTCAAACCTCAAGATCACGGGTTCGAGCCCTGGGCTGACCATATCAACTAACTAATTGGCTTTCGGATGAGACGTTAAACGGAGGCCCCGTGTGACAATGCTATCCATCGAGCACGTTAAAGAACCAGGCGGGGCTCTCAGTAGTTTCGTCCTGTATCCTTGCACTATCCCCCGTAACAACTAACCGTCTTCTGGGGGGCGTCGCTCATATGGGCATGTGCTACGGTAGCAACGATAAATAAACAGAAATACAAACAAACAAACTTTAAGGTCATTTTAGCTAATATCTAGCATACATAACTGCTCCCTGTGGCCATAAACAATAAAGGATAAGATGCGCACACAATAAACATATTGATATTTCGTTCCATTCAAGTGCAGATAATTCAAGATAACTCAAGAATGACTAGAGCGATTTGAATTTCAAAAGTCTTCCGCATGACTAGACATCATGGGGAGTAATTGTGACAAGTTTCAACTCAATCCCATTGATAGTTCAAGAGGAGTTGCTCACACAAAACATAGTGATTTTCGTTCAAGGGCATATAATCAAGATAACTCTAGAATGACTAGAGCTATTTGAATTTCAAAGGTGTTATGCACAACAAGAGATCACAGGGAGTAATTGTGCCAAGTTTCAGCTCATTCCCATGGATAGTTAAGGAGGAGTTGCACAAAACAAAAAAATGCTAATGGACGGACAGACAGACATACGGTCGATCGAGGCCATAACATAATACGACCCTTCTGGTGTATAAAAAGGGCTAACAATAGTGATAAACACAGTAGATTTTGTTTAAACTAAATCCAAATTAAATGTCCAGAAATAAAACAAAAATGACCCTGAAGACAATATGTCAACTCAGTCGAATGAATTGTATAAATATTTAGGAAACTCACTAAACTGATGCACTAATAAAGGCTGGCAAGCGGCGAAGGGTTGTACATTCGTTATTTATTTCATCCGGAAATAACTTCCAAACATTTTCATAGAGCTGCCATTGCAGGTACCCGGATGTTTAAAAAAAGATATGACGTCATCTGTCAAAATATTAAGTTTACCTCAAACACTGGATAATAGATATCATTTCTTTACACAGCATTCATTAATCGTTCACTTGACTTTTGTCTACATCGATACCGATATATCGATAGTCAGTAATAAAATAGTTTTTTTTCTATGATTTAAGTTACGTCCCCTTCCAATATCAGTCAACTTCCGGTAAAATAATTCTTGTCTCTTCCCAAACTTTGAAATAAGGTTCCTGAGAAATTTGGCAAGAATCGCGAGAGGATGCAAGACTATCCATTTATTTCTGTCTCTGAATTGTAAGTATTTCACCTTTTTAATTTGTAAAAGCAAATTTTCATTGATTCACTTGTGTATCCTGGTCCGAAATAAACTGGCATGGTTGCACCCCACTGCACTACTGTATTCGCCCTAAACGGACGATGTACGTATAGACAGCTCATTCATGCTTAACACTGAAGACAACTCTTCAGTGTGTATAATTTAAGATTGGCTTGCACTTTTTAACCAGACAATTTGACTTTGATTACTATCAAAACAAAACTTGATTACCTACTGATAGTTTTCAGAGTTCTTCATTCTCTTTAGCTGCAATATCGTAGCCCTCTTTCTGATAATCTGCTGAATTCAGAAAATGCGCGAATTTTACTTGTACATGTCACAAAGTCATAAGCTCCCATCCAATACGGGATAGATGATATTGGTAGATTAAAATAAAATACTGTTTTTTTTCCGCGGTCCTTTCATACGGAAATTTAATCCCATTCTGTCTGATCAAACACACAACAAAAAGCTCGTTGACAAATAAGAAGTAAAGGTTTTTCAGGTACAGTTTATTTTATTATGAGGGAGGTAAGGTGATCAGAGGCATCGCCGCCAGATGTTCAGCTATTTATGGGAGAGTTTCCTGAGTTGACACGTGCCAGACGCATACTCCGTGAGACTTCTTGCTGAATGAAATTTTACCCTTGTCGTTAAAGAATCAACTGCCTGAACTAACCATCATTACAGATTTCATTTAACAAAATATTGGTATTTTTTCTCACAACAGGTAGGCCCGGACGTTCAATGATTCGTCAGTCTTTGCCATAGTCGAAAGTGAAACTAGACATTCCGCCTTCTGGGATTTTTTCATTTATCATTACCTTCATTGTCACAATTAAAAGTTATCCGCTACAAAGTTAAATCCAGTTTTGTACTCGTGCAGCTTGTTGGTGTAAAACCTCGAAAATGACATGGTTAAGATAGAGTTCTTTGTTGATTTAATGTTACCGTATTTTTAACGATGGTAATGAAATTAGACCAAGTCCGTTATCGCAAAAAAGGTTCGAAGGTCAATCCACGTGACATTTTCTCAACACACCAGTAACCCTAGATGTTCAACAACTCGTCGGACTCCAAAGAGACATTGCTATGCGGGACACTTAGATTTCATCCCTTTTCTTTAAAGATGGAAATATTTCCGTTGATGTACAACTAAATTTAATTAGATGAAAACTCCTACGAGTATCAATGATAATGAAACATGTCTGGAGTGAAAATTCTATCTTTTTAATATTTGAGGACCGACAGAGAAACATAATTTGTAGACCTGTAGAAATTTACGGATTATTTAGTTACAGAAGACTGGGAAGTTAAGGATAGGATTTAGTAATTTTCAATTTGTGGAATTCCGTCGGTTTCTGCTTAAATATCGTAACTACAGTTGTTGTTTTTCATTTCCTGACTAGTAACATCTATGAAATTAAACTTGTTACATTTTAGTCAATGTGGTAGTGTTATCAAGATTTACCTGGGTTTTTTTTATCCGACATTCGAATTAATTGGGAAGGGGGGGGAGCAGCGTTATAGCATAATAACTCCACTTCTTCCACTGTTTCATTTCTTGGACCCCACCAACAGCGTTATAGTGGAGCTGCAGTGTATGGAATTACAGGTTCAATACTGAAAATTTCTTTACCATTGTCTGTTAAACTTAATGCGAAAACTTAAAATTTTGCTCTTATTCAAACACTGTTGAAGATACTTGGCTCATACTTGGGATATCTTGCATTCATGGGCATCAGTTGGTTGTAAGATAGGGGTCATTCATCAAAGTCAAGGTCACTTATCTAGGTCACAAATTTTATAAACTTAACACAAAAACTTATCATTTTGTTCTTCTTCGAATACTGTTGCAAATACGAGGTTCAATTTTGGAATATTTCATTTCATTGATAGGCATTAGCTGGTTGTAAAGTTAAGGACATCCCTGAAGGTCAAGGTTACTTATCAAGATCACATTTCTAAAAACACACATTGCTCAATCAGCTGCTTTAACTTGTTATCACAACCTCTTATAGCCTTTTCCCACACAATCTTTTTTTTTATGCTCCTCAAGAAAACAGCATGATTAGAAAACAATGAGGACAATGAAGATATTGTTTGTAACAAGCAATTTTTTTTCAATGTTTTCTATCCTAAAAGACAAATATATTTTAAATTTCACCAAATTGAAATTTTTGTCTGTAACTCCTTTCAAATTTGACTAGTCTAGAATTCTTTCATGTTGGAATTGGTTAAGGGCTGAGTCCGGAATTTGTTGTCTAGTAATGGTTTAACAAGTAGATTCTAGTTTACAGTTAAACTTGATTTCTTTTCAGAAACCATTAGAAACTATGAGCACAAGCTCTGACAGTGGAAGTGGCCTTGGTGCCAAGCCTGCCAAGAAAACCCCAAATGACTTTATATTTGGAAAAGTTATTGGGGAAGGATCATATTCCACTGTAAGTAATGTAAAACCCTCAACCTGGAATTTTGTGTGGCTATGTGCAGAGCTTGTGTTTAGCTTGTAAAACAGGGTTTTGACACTCAAAAATAGGAAAATACCTTACTTTGACCCTTAGAAATTTCTATCAAAGTGGTCAAAATGACCCTCTCGAAAGAAATTTTTGAGGATTAAAATGGAATTTGATCCTTAAGATAAATCCTATTTACTTTTGAAAATTGCTTGAATTAACTGCTAACTCTATATCTTTATAAAAGATTTGAGACATGAATGAACACATACAAGAAAATAAAATTTATACATTTTATTTGCTATTTTTGGTTGTTTTGGCCCCTTCAAAAGTAGTTCTGACTCCTAGAATTTCATGTTCATGGAATCAATGACTCCTCAATTTCAAAAGCTAATCAAGCCCTGCTTATGACTGAAGCTAGCCAAAGGCACTTTATCATAGGCTCAAATCCTTGTCATCCTATTGTCCATAAATTAATTATGTCCACTGGAAAGATATTTCAGAAGTCATGTCAAGTACCAATGATTACAACTCAGGAAGCTCTTAAATAAATGATTTCCTCATATTGGTAATTAATTTGAATTACTGTTATAGCCTCATGCAAACAATAATCCTTATCCTGTGATATCATTCTTGAGAAAAAATTGTGGAAAAAGAAGAAATAGCTTGTAACAAGCAATTGCTTCTTTTCTTGCAATATTTTCTATGAAGATAGGATGGTTACCACTTAAATTTGAGGGTTAAATGCGATACTGTCTAAGTATATATACATTGTATACACACTTGGAACAGTAACCCAACTAACCCTCAAATTGTACTCACTTTATAACGCCATCTGCACTTACCCCTTTGAATTTGGACAAGTTCAAAATTTTTAAAAACAGTAAACTTCACTTAAGGGCTTAAGACAATAGCTGTGTTGGAGTTAGGGTGAGCAATATAGGACCATCATGGTCCTCTTACTTATATCTTCTTAATGTTTTCCAGGTCTATTTAGCCAAAGAAATCAGTTCAGGGAAAGAATTTGCAAGTAAGTAATGTAGGTTTATGACTTGTGCAGATGAACAATCTTTCTTTTGATTGATATGAATTGTTGAATATCTTTACTTTAAGATGTACAGTAAAACTTGTATTTAACCTATTCCCACAAAATGACGCTTTTGGAAATTTGGACGCTCCTAAGGATAAAAGCTTTGGAAAACATCTTGGAAAATGAAGAAATTACTTTTTACAAGCAATTTCTTTGTTATCCACTATGTTTTCTACCACAAAAGACAAAGATTCTAAAAATTACATCAACTAAAAATTGTCGTCTGCAATATCTTTCAATTTGGACAAGTCTAAAATTTTCTCGTGTTGAAATGGGTTAAACAACCACTCAAGGTACATCCAAAAAGTAGTCACTAAAGAGAATGGATGCTTAACTTTTCCGATACTAACTCGTGATTATAGCTCGTTGTGATTTTAGACTTGAGAAAACATTGTGGAAAAAGGAGAGATTGCTTGTAACAAGCAATTCTTCCTTTTCCCACTATATTTTCTACCACATAGGATGGTTTCATTTCAAATTGCATCCAATTTTTGTTGTCAACTGCAACCTCTTTCAATTTGAGCCAGTCTAAAATTTCTAAAAATAGATAATACATGTTTTGTGACATGAATATGATGGATCAATTTATTTAAACAAGACATAATTTAATTACAGTATTTTTGTCGAGCCCGCTTGTGGTGATTGAGACATAGTTGTCACTATGACAAGTCGGTGTATGTGCCTTAGGACAATTGCACCTACATTTATGCATGGATTTCAAAACAACTTGGCATAATTATTCTCCATCATTAGTAGATGTGCCATTTGAAAGAACTTTTTGGATAGCTTCAAGTTGAGGGTCACAGCTAAAGGTCAAACACTAAAATTGTGCTTGTACGGTGTATTTCTCCTACAATTTTGGATGGATTTCAAAATTAATTGGCACAATTGTGCTCCATCATGAGTAGATAAGCCATTTGAAAGAATAATTTTTCGGATAGCTTCAAGTTCAAGGTCAAAGCTCAAGGTCAAACACTAAAATTGTGCTTACCTGGAGCATGATACATGTACCTACAAAACTTTGTGGGCTTGACAGCAGTTGTCCTGGGACAAGCATCTAGTTTTTAGCTCACCTGAGCGTCCGGCCGTCCTTCTGTTCACAATTACAAAAAAATCTTCTCCTCCTAAACTAGCCATGGAATTTCAACTTCACAAAAATGATCCTTAGGTCATGCTCTTTCAAAATACTTCAAGGATTGAAATCCATGAAGAACTCTGGTTGCTATGGCACTTGAAATTTCTTCTCCTCCCAAGCCGTAAGGAACAAATCATCATCTATTGACCCTCTACCGAAAAGAATTACCCTATTCTTCTCCTTAACCTTAAGGCCTAGAGCTTTGATATTTTGTACAAATTATCATCTATTGACCCTCTACCAAAATACTTCAAAGAATTACCGTATTCTGAAAATTAGCCCTTTTCTGTGCCATCCCTGATTTTACATAGAAATAAAGAAGGAAAACTTAAAAAATATTCTTCTCCCAAACCATAAAGCCAAGAGCTTTGCTATTTGGTGTGTAATAATACCTATTGACCCTGTACTAAAATACTTCATGGAATTACTGTATTCTGAAAATAAGACCTTTTCTGTGCAATCCCAGAAAGGAATAAAGAAGGATATCATATAAAATGTTCTCCTTCTAAACCATTAGGCATAGAGCTTTGATATTTTGTATGTATTAATGCCTATTGACCCTCTACTTTATTACTTGAAAGAATTACAGTACTCTTGAAATTAGGTCAACTTGGTTGGGTTTTCACTATACCTAGGATTAAAGGAGAAAATCTTTAAAAAATTTTCTTCTCTAAAATGATTAGGTGTAGGGCTTTGATATTTTGAATTATATTTCATAAAGCCTTGAGCAATCATACTCAGGGGAGCGATATAGGACCATCATGGTCCACTTGTTTTTTCTAGCAAAATATTCACCTTCTCAAAATCTTATGTTTATGGTAGCTTAGTAGAGATGGTCACTAAATAGTGGTGGTCGCCTAAGCAAGATTGACTGTTTACTCACAATTAACATTAATCTAGGGAGATAATAGCATAAGCTACAGGTGTGTTAAGGTTGTTTTGAAAATTGTTCTGTATATTGAATCTCAAAGTACAGATTAAGATCATTTGTCTGCTTTACCTATTTATGAATTTTCTGATAAAAGTGTTTCACATTTCTCAATTCTAAAAAAAGCATTATCATTGCCCAAACTACTTTTAATTTTCAAATCTGTATTTATGGGTGGATACTTTGTGGATAATGAAGAAATTTGCTTGCAACAAGCAATTTCTTCATTTACTACAATAATTCTCAAAAACTATTTCTCAAGGGACGTAGTAATTATCAGACAATTGTGACACCCTCTAAAGATTTTCCAACGTCGTAAATTTAAGTCATTTAAGCAGAGTTTCTTGGATAACTGATCTGTTAACCCATTCCCACACAGTGATGCCTTTGGGCGCCCATGGAGAAAATTAATTGAGAAAACATAGTTGAAAATGAAGAAATTGCTTTTAACAAGCAATTTCTTAATTTTCCACAATGTTTTTGACCAAGAAAGTTAAAAAAATCTAAAATTTCATAAACTTTGAATTGTCGTCTGCAACTCCTTTCAATTTTGACCAGTCTAAAATTTTGCCGTCAGGTAATGGGTTAATTATTGTTATATCCATTATTGTTATAACCCATTCCCACACAATCTGGCCTTTTTAGGCCCCTTGTTAGATGCAATTTTTTTCATTATCCACAATCGATTGTTCAGCGCAAAACAGTTGTAATTGCATATATGTTTGTAGGTAGTTTAAACTGTTTCACCCTGAACCATCACATTGCTTTCTACCATAAAAGACAAAGATTCTTAAAACTTAACAAATTTAAATTGTTGTCTACAACTTCTTTCAATTTCGACTAGTCTAAAATTTTGTTGTTTGAGAATGGGATAAATGCTTTATTTCAGTTAAAGTATTAGAGAAGAAACATATCATGCGAGAGAGAAAGACCCAATATGTGATGAGAGAGAAAGAAGTCCTAATGAAGATCAACCATCCATTTTTTATCAGACTTTATTATACATTTCAAGATGCAGATAGACTGTGTATCCTTTTTCAATGTAAAACCCATTATTCGGTGACAAAGTTTGACTTTTGTCCAAACTTGAAAAAAGTTTGCAGACAATACATCTATTTCAAGGTGTGAATTAATTTGAAATTAAGTACCATACTAGGATGAACAAATTGTGAGGAAGGAGTAAAAATTTGTTGAAAAATTTAGTTTTCCCTAGCAACAAGAAGTATTGTCTTCTAAAGACATTTATGAAACATCAACCCATTACTGGACAGCAAAAAAACAGACATGTCTGAATTCAAAGAAGTTGTAGATGACAACCTTTAGTTGATGAAATTTCAAAAACCTTTGTTTTATTGGATTGAAATCAGGGCTACGGAAATTTTGAAAATTTAATTGGTCCAGGACAGTGCCCCCGGCAAAAACAGATAACACCCCCCCTCGGAAAAATGAATACCCCTACCTTTTTTTCACTTTCCCCGACGTAAAGGGTTCATCATTCATTCAGTAGTTGCCTTCTTTTTCAAATTTTCCAAAAATGATTATAATTATCAACGAGTGGAAGATTGATGAAAACAACTGGCAGATCCTACTTTCATTTTGTATTTGAAAATTCGGCTGTGTATAAATTGAAATTCCAGCAATGCACAGCAGTCAACGAATTTCCAATATATTGTAGAATAAGATAGACAAATGAATTAAATTTCCGGGTTTTATAGAAAATTTCCTTAGCGTACGCTTTCCCCCCCCCCCACTCTGCCCCAGTACAGTTGATTTAATTATAGTAACGATATACTTTTTGATAAGCTAGTTATCCAAATTCTATTAATTTAACACAGACATAGCAATTTTCTCTCAACACGTTCTTCTGTTGATGGAAAAACATGGCTGACATCACAAAATGTTTGGTCAGTCCATTCTACTCCATGGGATCTCAGAGTTGTGACGTACATCAGACAGACCGACAAGACAAACTCAGATGGGTCTCCAATGTGTTGCACTATTTCCCGAGAGTAGAATTTATGAACAAATTTCGATCATTTATTAATTGTAATTGACTTGCTATTTATTATTAGGACGTTTTCCACCCCGGGAGTAAGATTTCATGATTCCTTGTTTCTTTTATTGACGGAACTAGCAATATTATTTAGCAGTTGTTTTCGTTTACATTCATATCTGTATTCTGCAGACTTTCACTTCTTGTTTGAATTCTATGGGCTATGTTTCTTACCATGAACAAAAAACTATAAAACATATATTGATGATGTGACATTTTTATACAAATTTTAAACACAGTCTCACTTGCTTACTTGTGATAAATAAATTTCATAAAAGTGTTGTGCTCAGCTACTCTAACTATACGAATGGCAACTAAATCCTGTTCATGTCTCGATTTATATACGCATCTCATATTATTGTAAAAGGTTTTTTTTTCACAAGGAACGACAATTTAAATTGACACAGTATTAGATGTCCATTCTGAAAAGACTTCAAACGAGAGTAAGTCAAACCGATTTCTTATTAACTAGTTAACAAAATTCGATACCCGAAGTTAAGTCAAGCGAAAAACTGTGGCTAACTGCAAATAAGGTTCACGTGAGAATGGACACTTGACTGGCCGGGGGGTGGGGGGGGGTGGGGTTGTAAAATCATTTACCAGGGATGGGGGGGTGGAGTTAAAATCAATAATCGATTTTTGGCAGTTTTGTTAATACCTTAATCTGCAGGTAACGTGTGAACCCCTTGAAATATTTTGGTTTCAAGTGGATTTTAATAGATGATGG
The DNA here is from genome assembly GCA_946902895.1 of Fragum fragum. NCBI lineage: Eukaryota > Metazoa > Mollusca > Bivalvia > Cardiida > Cardiidae > Fragum > Fragum fragum. The sequence continues at coordinate 82,361,496 of OX336365.1, forward strand.
GCGAGTTTATCAATATTTCAACGTGAAATTTAATGAAAATTTCAGACTGATTTTGGTGTTATTTTTGGGATTCCAATCGGTCTGGCAATTCAAAATTCAGTCCAGACAGACAATTTATCGGATTTCCGGATCCCTCGTTGAAAATATTGTGGATAATGAAGAAATTGCTTGTCACAAGCAATTTCATCATTTCCCACTTTGACTTCCAAAGGAAACAAAAAGCAGGTTTGTGTTTTAATTAGTTTTAAGATATTTAACATTCAAGCATATATCTTGTTCATTTCCTTGACAGATTCCTAGATTTTGTTTTAAGTTATGCAAGAAGAGGAGAATTATTGGACTACTTGAATAAACTTTCTAGTTTTGATTATAAGTGTTCCCAGTTTTACACTGCAGAAATTGTGAAAGCTTTAGAATATTTAAATAGTGTTGGAATAGTTCATAGGTAGGTGCTCAAAACAATTTATTGGGCATTCAAATTTAATTCTGTAGGTCACAATCGACCTTTGATTGATATCAGCTCTAACTCAAGAACCAATAGATCTACAACCCTGAAGCTTCATACAAATGTTATAAATGACCCAAGGAAGTGTCCTAATTTTAAGCTCATCTGAGCTCATGATGAGATATTTTGATCGTCCTCTGTCCAGCGTCCGGTGTGCTTCGTCGGTCGTGTGTCAACAATTTTAAAACAACATTCTCCCAAATTGCTGGGCCAATTTCAACCAAATGTGGCACAAATGTTTCTTTGGTGGTGCCTTTTGAATATTGCTAAAGAATTGAAATCTATTGAAAACTCTGATTGCCATGGCAACAAAACTGAAATTTTAATGAAATATATTAAAACTTATCGCTTTCTGACCCAGAAGGCATAGAGCCTTAATATTTTGTATGAAGCATTAGTACATTGACTTCTTTCAGAATTGCTAAAATGATCACCCTCGAGTCCCTAATGGCAGAGCCGCGGGGGGATTGGACTTATGTAGAAATAAAGGATTTTTAAAACGACATCTCCCAAACCATTCAATCGATTTCAACCAAATTTGACAGAAATATTCCTTGGGTGATGCCCTTTAAAAGTTGCTAAAAGAATTGAAATCTGTTGAATACTCTGGTTACCATGCAAACAAAACTGAAATTTAAAGAAAGAATGTTAAAAATTATCTCCTCCTGACCCAGAAGGTGTAGTGTCTTGATATTTTGCATTAAGCATAAGTTGATTTTAGGTCTCCTCCCAACCCAGTTAGTATGAGGCTTTGAAGAAAAAGAGCCTTATCTCGGGTGAGTGCCAAGGCCACTGGCTCTCATGTTTTTAGGCAATGTGGTTAAAGGTCAAGGTCACAATTGACCTTTGTTTGAAAACTGTTTCTGGGCTCTAACTCATAATTGATTTGACCTAGGACTAAGAAACTTAAAACACATGTTGTCCATGACCCAAGGAGGTGCTCTCTTGTTTTCTAGTCACATAGTTCAAAGGTCATGGCAACAGTTGAACTTCTGTTTTCTGATTCTGTTTTGGGATAATGACAGAACACTAGTGGGGGTATTAGTTTGCAACATTATTACTTATTAACCCCTGTCATGCTGAACCCAGAATATTCGAGTTTTGACTGGAGGTAAAGACAAAGATCAGCCTGCACATAAGGGCAGTCTGATCATGGTCTACATCACCTGCTTGTACTTTTCCTGTCAGAGTTGTTTATGAAATTAATGTCTTAAAGAAATATTGATCACCACCTGTGCGTTCAGTCCTTTGATTTTAATGCATTTCCCTAGGGCATTTTGTACAGCATGACAAGGGTTAAAAGATAACATTATTGCTGTGAAAACAGAGATTTGAAAATGATAAAATATTATATATATATATATGCTTCATTATTAATTTGATTATAAATTTTGGATAGAGGGACCAATATAAAGAAATTAAAAAAAAACTGAGACTAAATACTCTTTAAAGGTGTTATATTTTGTACAAATATGTGAGAAAGAGCAATTAACACTTTAATGAAACATAATATGATGATATAATTGCCTCAATGACTCCCTTTTTAAAAACTGAAAATCACATCTTTTGTAAGATTAGGGTTTATACTTTAGCAGCTACATATTGCATCAAAACAAGAGAAAAAAATGATTTTCATTGGCTGTTTATCCGCTCGTTGGATACTTACATTGGAACATATTAAGATAATTTCTATACATAAAGTATTTCATTGTTTTTAGCTCGACTGTTTTCAGAGAAAACCCAAGGTATTGCTATAGCCTTGGTGTTGTCGTCTTTGTTGTCTTGCAAAAACTTTGACATTTTGTGATAGCTGTCTTATTGTTGAAGCCATTCAGTTTAAACTTGGAATATATGCTCAATGTAAAAAGAGCAATCTAATTTGTCAAGGGGGGGGGGGTAATTCTAAACTCATTTTTTCAAGAATTATGCCCCCTTTTCCCTTAGAATTTTTGCAAAAAATTTGGATATTTTGTGATATCTCTCTTTTTATTAAAGCCATTCACTTCATACTTGGAATAAATGCTCGCTTTCAAAAGTGAAACCTAATTTGCCAAGGGGGGGTAATACAAAACTCATATGTCAAAGAATTATGCTCCTTTTTCACTTTGAGATTTTGTCGATATGTCATATCTCTTTTATTACTAAAGACATTCACTTGAAAACTGAAATATGTCTACACTTGATAAGGGCAATCTGAAATTAGAATAGAGATAACTCTTAATCATTTATGACCTAAGTTTGTAACTATTTTACAACTTCTTCTATTTCCTGTATTTTGTACAGGTTTGACTAATCTATCAGTTTTGCTTACACTCTACTGACATTTATCATGGCTTTTTTCAAAGGCAAATTGATGTATTGCTATAGCCTTGGTGTGACTGCCGTTGTCCTTTAAGAAAAACCTCAATTTGTAATTATTTTACAGCTTCGAATGTTTCCTGTATTTTTAGCTCGGCTGTTTTCAGAGAAAACCGGAGGTATTGCTGTAGCCTTGGTATGGCTGTCGTCGTCTTGTGAAAACTAAGACATTTTGTGATATCTCTGGTTTTACTCAAGGCATTCACTTGAAATTTGGCACACTTGTTCACTATCAAAAGAGCAACCTATACTATCAACAGGGATAACTCTAGATGCATTTCGTCCAATATCCAGCACCCAACAGCCGAGTTTAGGCACCCTTAGGCGGTGCTCTTGTTATATCTTTATCCCTTGTCATTCGAGATATTTTTTCATTTTCCACAATTTCCCGAAAGCTTTTTCTTAACCCATTCCAACACAATGACACTTTTGGATGCCCCATAAGATAAATAGTTCTAAGAACAATTTCTTCATTTTACACAATATTTTTACCCAGCAAGTTGAAATAAATAAATTTTCGTAAACTTGTTGTCTGCAACTCCTTTCAATTTAGACATGTCTAAATTTTTCGCTTCTGGTAATAGATTAAGGAGTCTAAAAAAGAAGGCTCATTTGGGGAGTGGGTTAATGAAAATTAGCATTATTTTCAGAGACCTGAAACCAGAGAATATCCTATTAAATGATGAAATGCACATACAGATCACAGATTTTGGTTCTGCAAAACTCATCAAGAAGGATGAAGTCATATCAGGTAATGCCTTTAACCTCATGACCTCAACAAAACTATTAAAGTAAATCTGACAGGCTGTATTGGTTGGTATGTGGCATAACCCATTTCCAGACAGCAAGATTTTACATTAGTCCAAATTCAAAGATATTGCAGATGACAATATTTTGTTTCATGAAATTTCTTCATCTTTAGGCAGTCTGATCTTAGTCGTTACTGCCTGCTTGTCTCTTTTCAGTCGCAATTGTTCATAAATTGAATTCTCAAAATGATTATTAACCCACAATCAGTGCATTCAGTGCTGTCAGCCCTTTGAATTTAATGCAAATCTATAAAAATTTTATTCAGAAAGACAAGGGTTAATTGTCTACAATCTATTACATCTGTTTGTTTCTGGTGAAATAAAAAGCAGGTTGTAAATTTTCCATGGTGCACATAATCTGATAAAGTTCATCAGTAGTATATCTTTAATAGATTTTAGATAATTAGTAGCAAATATTTTAATGCTTTTTTTTGTCATTTTTTTCAGAGAACAAAGATAATGCAGAAAACCCTAGAAAGAATTCCTTTGTTGGTACGGCACAATATGTTTCACCAGAAATTCTCACCAGTAAAAAATCTAGTATTAGGTTGGTATATGTGTTTTATTATGTGTCCGTCATGTAAAGGTGATGGGCATAAATATTATAGAATTGACTGTGCCCTTATATGATTGCGTGGAGGGATTCTTGTCAGGAGCTTATCTTGTACTTTGATTTCAAAATAACTTGGCACAGTTGTTTCCCTTGATAAGTACCGGTTTCTTGCAAACAGTTCTATTGGGTACTCCCATGTTCAAGGTCACTACTGATGGTAAAGTAACAAGCACTTAACCCATTTCTACATAATGCTTTTTTTGACGCGCTATTGATAGTTTACTTATGAAACCTGTTATACGGATTAGAGACTAAGTTGTGACTTGTAAAACCTTGAATATAATTAAAAAAGTTTTATGTTATACTGATGAAGGGGATACAGTAACAAGGTTGTTCATGTGTCAGTCCTTCACAATCTTTTGGCCTCACTGCAGTCATGTTTTTTAAAACTTTTCATGTAGATGAGAAAAGGAAATTTATAGTTTTTAAGGTTGCCAGATAAAAGGTCAATATGTAAATTTTGTGCTTGTGGCCTCTCTACATGTCACTTATCTTGAAGTAAGTTGTAGCCTCAGAATATTGACTCCAAACCTTCACATGTACCCATTTATACACCTTGATTGAGAGGAGCAACTTAAACTTAATATTCTGCTCAGAAAAAAAATCCATAATCATGCAGAGAGGACACGATTGGACCCCCAGACCTGATTCCAAGGTCAGCATCAAACATCCAGGATTTCAATAAGAAGAAAAGTACAGTGATTTTGAGGAATTTAGTACATACCTTTACCTCGAACGTCATTTAGTTGAAGTTCTCTCTATGTCGAAGTTATTTAAAAGTCCAAATCATACTACTCTTTACTTCTATGTATTTGAACCTCCATACATCGTTCTCTTTACTTCGTAAACTGCCCCTAAGTCAAATCAGTTACAAAGCCCCATCACTATTTTTTGCGGGTATTCACGCCTCTATAAGACAAACCTTTATCATAGAGGTCGAAATTTGAAATCAACTATGTTTTTCACATGTTTTGATGTGTTAAGAGATAAGTACACTACAGTACTGGATATCGGTTGCTAACTTTTTATTGATTGTTTGTCTGCAAACTGATAATTGGAAAGATTGAGTGAAGTGCAGACAGTATTACAATGGAATTTTACAATGATATAAGAGGTATCTAACACCATTACCATGCAGGACTTGTCTGGTGCCGGACCTGGTACTGGTCTATCCAGGGGATGGCCAGCAACTTCAACCAATGTGATGCGCTTAAGGAAGGACCTGGTAACCTAACAGCGAAGTGAAATTGTCAAATGACTCAGTTGGCACGAACAATAAGCAATAATGGAAGAAGAAACCAACAAACAAAAAAATCAACAAAGTCTAAACAAAGCTCTAGCTACAAGTGATAATAATAAGAATATAAGTTAAAGAAAGTATGATAAATACATCATCATTATATCTTTTTTTCCATTAGATAATCATACTAGTACAAATCATTTGTTGCCTTTTTGAATAACGGTATTTCACTACCATATCTACATGTCAAACTATCTATGCGTTGGAGTTTGCTTGTAATTCCCCTGAACTTTGAGGTATATATATATTCAACTGTATATAAATTATAGCCAAGAACTTATCCTATTATCAGACTACAAAATTGGTAACTATTATAAACTGAACAATTTCTAGAGTCACTTCAGAGAGTGTATAGTTTGAAAATAGGATAGACAGCATTGTGAAAAAAAAGGAATTGCTCATAATCAGCGATTTCTCCTTTTCAGGACTTGCTCTTGGCAAAAATTCCTTTTAGTCAATCTCTATCCAATTTCAAATTCTTAGCCAATTTTCCTTAAATGTAGCCAGCTTATTAGCCATTGCAGAAATGTTTAAAATTTCTTGAGATATTGTAATAAAAAAATTCTAACTTTTTATTAAAATATAGAGTATCTTATTTAGTGAATAATTTCTTTTATTTGTTTTGCATATCTTGACAATAACTTTTACCTATTCCCACAAATTCCAGTTTTTAAGCCCCTCTAGAAAAAAAGCTTGGGAAGACATTCTAGACAAAGAAGAAATTTCTTGCCACAAACAATTTCTTCATTGTTTACAATGTTTTCAGCCATAAAAGATAAAGAACTCTAAATTTCCACCATCAGCTACTTCTTTGAATTTGGACTAGTCTTAAATTTTGCTGTGGGTAATGGGTTAATTAAAATTCCGTAAATGGGGTGGGAAAAGTGAAATTGATGTGTCAGTAGTCCATTTCAGTCAATACTCCTTTTTGCTTGCATTGGTATTTTTAGCTCACCTGAGCATGTAGTGCTCAAGTGAGCTATGGTGATCCCCTGTTGTCCGGCGTCCGGCCTTCGTGTGTCGTGCGTAGTGCGTTGTCCGTCAACAATTTCTTTAAAAGACATCTCCTCCTAAACCACTGGGCCAATTTGAACCAAATTTGGCAGAAATGTTCCCTAGGTGGTCCCCTTCAAAAATAGCTAAAAGAATTGAAATCTGTTAAAAACTCTGGTTGCCATGGCAACAAAAGTGAAATTTTAAAATAATCTTCAAAAATCTTCTCCTCCTGACCCAGAAGACATAAAGCCTTGATGTTTTGCATGAAGCATCAGTATATTGACTTCTTTCAAAATAGCTAAAATCATGATCCTCGGGTCCCCAGGGGCGGAGCCCCAGGGGGGTGGGGTTTATATAGAAATAAAGAACAATTTTTTAAATGACATCTCCTCTCAAACCACTGGGCTGATTTGAACCAAATTTGGCAGAAATGTTCCCTAGGTGGTCCCTGTTAAAATCAGCTAAAAGAATTGAAATCCGTTAAAAACTCTGGTTGCCATGGCAACAAAAGTGAAATTCCAAAATAATCTTTAAGAATCTTCTCCTCCTGACCCAGAAGGCGTAGAGCCTTTATATTTTGCATGAAGCATCAGTATATTGATCTCTTACAAAATAGCTAAAATCATGATCCTAGGGTCTCCAGGGGTGGACCCAGGGGGGGGGGGGGGTGTAGGCATGAGGCATCAGTTCACAGACTTCTTTCTTATTTCTGAAATTATAACCCATGGAAAAAATTTTTTTCTTCTTTCAAATCAGCACTCAAGCCTTGGAATTTGTAATTTAGACTTTTGGATCCCCAGGTTCATAGTCTTTATATGTAATTGTGGCCCACTTGTTTCATAATCCTAACCGTAACATGAAATTAGACTGTTGAAAGAAAAAGAGCCTTTATCTCAGGTGAGCGCCCCAGGGCCAACGGCCCTCTTGTTCACAGTAAGGCATTCTAACAAATACAAAATCCATTTTGAGTAACAAATAAACTTAGTTTTCCTTTCCATATTTGAGCTCATCAGGGTGTTGAATAAAAAATGACAAAATTGTATTTGAGCTTATAATTTTATACTAGTGGCATACATGTAATTATTAGATCCAAAAGACGATATAAGCAATGAAGACATGGATTCAGCCTGTAAATCAAGGGAATTAAAAAAGATGTTGATTGGTGAAATGGATTTTGTCTTGTAAATGGATTTGTTTAATTCAATTGCTCTGCCACCAATTTATAGAATATCAGTTTTTACGAAAATGAAAGAAAGCGAAAGTCTTTCTTTTGGACATCACGGACTATCTACATATTGTGGCTGGATGTTACATATATATTCATACTTGAAGAGATATCAAGTGAGTATTCCTTTTAAAAAGATTTTTTTCTTTTTTTTGTTTCAGTTCAGATTTATGGGCGTTGGGCTGTATATTATATCAGTTTTTATCCGGTGAACCTCCATTTAGAGGCGGGTGAGTTGAATGTTTGTTCTTCATGTGGGAAATTTAGCATTTTATTCTCTACCTTTCTTAGGATTGATAGATTTGAAATTTTATTAACCCTTGTCATGCTGTTTAAATTACCTTACTGAATTGCTGTCAAATCAAAGGACTGAAAGCACTTATAGAACTTGTTCAAAAATCAATATTTCTTTTAGACATCAACCTCATAAACAACTTGAGAAGGAAAAGTATGAGCAGGAGGTGTAGACTAAGATCAGCCTGCACAAACGTGCAGTCTGATCTTAGTCTACATGTCCTGCCCATACCGGAATATTCCGGGTTCAGCATGACAAGGGTTAAGAACAGTCTATCTTGCTGAAGTGACCATTCTATTAAGCAACCATAACTGAAATTCCTTTTGTAAAAGCAAAAGCTTCTAAGAAGTGAGGCATTTTTCTTTTAAAGTAAAATCATAACTAAATCCCCTGTTGTTGGAACTCATTAGAGTAATCTCAATGAGATGATTCTAATGAGTCCTAACAAGATAGGATTGGGATAGATTTCTGCAATAATTCATGTATGCAGTAGAATCTTTCTGTCATATCTTTGGTAAAAACTTGTACTAGGTGACCATTCTCTGAGGTGACCAATTTCTGGTTGTCCCTTAAATGATGAATTAATACAAGATTTATTGTACATCATTCTGCACCTAAGAATTTTAGTAGCTGTTTTCAAAGAAAACTAAAATATTGCTATGTTTGTATTCCTTTTGGTCCCAGTTTTAATGTATCTGTTATTATTCATGCTGGCTTGCTCATTTTTCACACATCAACTCAGCAGATGATGGTCCTACTTTTTGTACCTGTGACCTTGACTCCAATTTTGGCCCATTTTGAAAGAAACATTAACCCAAGTTGTTAATCTGAGAGTCACCTGGCTTTAGTGTTGTGTCTGTCGTACATCTGTGTGTGCATAAACTTTTACTAACTTTCAACTAAATTTCACAGGAATGATCCTTGAGTGACCCTTTCCAGTCAGGTTCCTCAAAGAACTTTGATCAGATGAAAAATTTCTATTTAGGTAAAGCTTTGAAAATCTTCTCAGAAACCAATGGATGGATTTCAACCAAATTTCATAGGAATTATTCTTGGGTGTCCCTTTATCAGATTTCTTCAAAGAACTTTGATTTGCTGGAAAACGTGGCTTTCATGGGCAGGATGTATTGCCATATATGGTGAAAGCTTTCATATTTTTTTTCTTAAAAACAAGAAGATGGGTATCAACCAAATTTCACAGGAATGGTCCTTTGGTTACCCTTTATTTGATTCCTTAAAAAACTTAGATTGGATGAAAACATAGCTTTTATTGACTACATACCATACATGGTATAAAGTAAAAATTTAAAAAATCTTTTTTGCTCAAACTAGTTGATGAGTTTTGACCAAATCCCACAGGAAAGATCCTTGGATGACCCTTTATCAGATTCCTTAAAAAATTTGGATCAGATGAAAAACATTATCAATATTAATGAAAGGTCCAATTTCCGTACATGGTATATAGTAGTACTTTAAATATCTTTTTTCTAGGCAACTAGAAAGCAGATGATAAATTTCGATCAAATCTCATAGGAATGATCATTTGGTGACCCTATCTCACCTTCCTTAAAGAATTTAAATGGAATGGATAAGGCTATATTCCATAAATGGTATATAATAAAACTTTAATATTCTTTTTCTCTGAAACTAACCAATGGATTTCATCTAAATTCGACAAGAATCATTCTTTGGTGACCCATTATCAAATTCCCCTAAAGAACCCGGATTGGATGAAAACATGGCTTTAATATGTGGGACTAATATCCATATATGAAATATAGTAAAAACTTTAAAATCTTTTTTTCTCAGAAAACATTTGGTGGATTTCAACCAAAATGCTTATGGTGACTATTTATCAAATTCCTTCATTTTTGCATGCATTTTCATTAGTTGGGCTAATATCCATATATAGTATAAAGTGAAAATTTTGAAAATCATGTTTTCAGAAACTGGTGGATGGTTTACAACCAAATTTCACAGGAATCTTTTGTCTTTACATGATATTTTATGTTGCAGCCATGAGTATCAAATATTCCAAAAAATCACCAAATTAGAGTATGAATTTCCAGATGGTTTTGATCCTGTAGCTAGAGATTTGGTTGAAAATTTGTTGGTAAGTAAGTTTGTGTTTAACCCTTTCATTTGCAACAAAATGTTTAAACAGATCCTACAATCTAAGAAGTTTTAGACGACAAATTTTAGTAGATAGTGTTCTAAAGTTCTTTGTCTTTTTTAATAGAAAACATTGTGGATAATGTAGAAATAGCTTGTAACAAGCTATTTCTACATTTTCCACAATGTTTTCTGATGCTTTTTTCTTGAAGGGCGTAACAGCCAAATATCTAAGCTATTCAGCTTAACTGAGCAGAACCTGGTAGAGAGCTTTGCACTTGCCTCCTGTCTATTATCCATCCATCTGTAAAGAAATATTTAACCCTTTCCTGTACAAACCCGGTATTTTACGTCACAGATTTTATACTTGAGAAAACATTGTGGAATAAGAAGAAATTGCTTGTTACAAGCAATTTCTTCTTTTTCCACAATATTTTCTTCTACAAAGGATGGATTAATTTCAAATTATATCCAATTTTTGTTGTTGTCTGCAATCTCTTTCAATATGGACCAGTCTAAAATTTAGAAAAAAAACGGCTTAAAAATCTCCGAGAAACTAAACATCATAAATCAATTAAACTTCAGGGTATGTTCTTTTTTTAATCTCTCTCTGAATTAATCAATGAATTTTGGTTGCAAGGGCAACCAAAAGAATTCTTATAAAAAGATGTCCACTCCCATTTGGTTATGTAAAGAAATGTAGTCTTATTACGCTTTAACCAATTACCAGAAGACAAATTTTTAGACAAATCCAAATTGAAAGAAGTTGCAGACGACAATTTTAATGATGGAATTTTAAAAGATATTTGTCTTTATAATTAGAAACATTGTGGAAAATGAAGAAAATTTGTAAAGCAGCCTGTCAAAAAGCGTTTTTTTGTGTGAGAATGGGTTTACAAAAGTTGCTTCACATTAAAACCATAAAACAGGATTAGTCCTGTGGAGTGGATGTTGCAATTTATATAAAAGAAAAATACCTTTTTAAGACCTCCTACTTGACTACCTATCAGATTTCAATGAAAATTCACATCCTTGAATGAGAATTTAACCCTTTCCTGTTTTGGAAAAAACTAGACCTGTCCAAATTCAAAGGTTTTGCAAATGACAATTAAAGGTGGATTCAATTTAAAATATAACCATTCATTGGGGTAGAAAATACTGTGGTAAAAGAAGAATTTGCTTCTTACAAGCAATTTCTTCTTTTACCACAATGTTTTCTCAATCATGAAATCATAGGGAAGTAAAAACCAGGGATTGAAGAGGAAAGTTAAAGGAATGCTTCAAAGAATTGAGAACCATGAATAGCCTTGGAAAAAAAAATCTTCAAACCAATGAACCTCCAACTTTTGAAACTTTGTCTGATGCAAAAGGTCCTTGTAAATTTAGTTCAAGTTATAACTCTATGATCCAGAGCTCCAAATATAGTGTCTGATTTCATTTTTATGCCCCCGCATCGATAGATCGAGGGCATATTGTTTTACCGGTGTCTGTCTGTCTGTCTGTCAGTCTGTCCGTCTGTCCATCTGTCTGTCTGTCTGCAAAACTTAACCTGCCAACTAAACATTTTCCTATAACTTCGTCCCTAATTAAGTTACAATGCTAATATTTGGTATGTAGAAAGGTCTCAACAAGGCACAACTGGGGAGGGTAATTTCATCAAGGTCAAGGTCAAAATTTAAACCCTTTTCCCTAAAACGTTACTCAAAAACTTAACCTGCCAACAAAACATTTTCCTATAATTTCATCCCTAATTAAGTTACAATGCTAATATTTGGTATGTAGATAGGTCTCAACTAGGTGCAACTGGGGATGGTCATTTCATCAAGGTCAAGGTCAAAATTTTAACCCTTTTCCCTAAAACAAAGAAAAAAATTCAATAAAAATCACCCGTTTCTAAAGAATTCCTGTTTCGGGGGCATGGTGTTTCACAAACACATCTTGTTACCTCAGCTTTTTTTGGAGAAACCAAAGGTATTGCTGTGGTAAGGTTGTTGTTTGTGTTGCCGTCAGATAATTTTGGCATTTTGTAATATTTCTGATATTACTGAACACATTTGCTTGAAAGTAAGAATGTAATTATGTTCACAATCAAAAAAGCAATCTATACCAACAAATGGGATACCTTTATATGCAGTTTTGACATACGAAACACTTTTTTCCTTGTGTGCACTGTATCTCCCAAATCCTTAGTCTTTCTTGCCAGGCACCTTGCCTATAGTAACCTTTTATTAGCTCACCTGAGCATGAAGTGCTCAAGTGAGCTACTGTGATCACCTTTCATCCAGCCTGCCTCGTGCCTCATGCATCGTCTGTCAACAATTTCTTTAAACAACATTTCCTCCCAAACCACTGCGCCGATTTGAACCAAATTAAGCAGAAATGTTCCTCAGATGGTCCCCTTCAAAAAAGCTAAAAGAATTGAAATCCTTTAAAAACTTTGGTTGCCATGGCAACAAAAGTGAAATTTTAAAATAATCTTTAAAAATCTCCTCCTGACCCAGAAGGCGTAGAGCCTTGATATTTTGCATGAAGCATCAGTATATTGACCTCTTTCAAAATAGCTAAAACCATGATCCTCAGGTCCCCAGGGGCGGAGCCACAGGGGAATGGGGTTTATATAGAAATAAAGACATATTTTTTTAATGACATCTCCTCCTAAACCACAGGGCTGATTTGGAACCAAATTTGGCAGAAATGTTCCTTTGATGGTCCCCCTTAAAAATAGCTAAAAGGTTTCCATGGCAACAAAAGTGAAATTTCAAAAATTATCATTAAAAATCTTCTCCTCCTGACCCAGATGGCGTAGAGCCTTAAAATTTTGCATGAAGTATCAGTATATTGATCTCTTACAACATAGCTAAAATCATGATCCTCGGGTCTCCAGGGGCAGGGGGTATAGGCATGAAGCATCAGTTTACATACAGACTTCTTTCTTATTTCTGAAATTATAACCCATAGATCCAGAGGGAGGAAAAAGTTTTTTCCTTCTTTCAAATCAGGGCTAAAGCCTTGGAATTTGTAATTTAGACTTTAGGGTCCTCAGGTTCATAGTCTATATGTAAGTGTGACCAACTTGTTTCATAATCCTAACCTTAACATGGAATTAGACTGTTGAAAGAAAAAGAGCCTTTATCTCAGGTGAGCGCCCCAGAGCCAAAGGACCTCTTGTATGACTTGCTGGTGACTCACCAACCACCTACTTCAGTTCTGACCCATTGGGATTTGAACTTTGGACCTCCTGCTTCTTTAGCAGATGCCCTTACCACTTGGCCAGGGAAATGAAAGCATATATAGATCTATGTAGGCTTGGTACATGTCTCTGTCCTTGAAACGTCTCTCTACATGATCAATTTCTTTTACTTTTATTCAGAAAATAGAGCCAGGTGAGAGACTGGGGTCAGAAGAAAGAGGAGGTTTTATCAAGTTAAAAGAACACAAATTTTTTGAGGGTGTGGACTGGGACCAAATAGAGGAAAACAAACCCCCAGATTTAGTTCCCTATCTACCTGCTACCTCTAGTAATCCTGAGGAGTGCTGGAGTTCACAAAAGGTAAGTGTTTCTCTATTTGTCTGTCCATCTGTCCTGTAACATTACAGAAAATAGATGTAGTCACCTACTGCACCTTTTACACATAGAGTTTACCTCCATATGAAGTTGTGCACTTGCAACTTTCAAGCCCCTACTTTCATTGGTTATTGAATTATCTCCCCTTAAACACAAACATTTTAAAAAGTTGCTGCTGTCTAGAGCATTACGCCTTCAATATTACATGCTATGTATGTATTATATTTTCTTTTTCATACTTTCATTTGTTGCTGAATAATCTTCCATTGACCTTGTAAATTTTTAATGTCTGGAGCATTTCTCTGACAGAATTGCTCAAATTTACACACTATGTAACTGGTAGGGTAAACTTGTGCATGTGAAATTTTCATGACACTACATGTATTGATTGCTGAATTATCTCCCCTTGAAATTGTTAGTTTTACTGAGATATCATTTGGCCAAAGCACTATTCTTGAACTTTGAACTTCTTAGCTCAGAAAGTATTTGATGAACTGGCAGCAAAATGTTTTTTTACTTAAGAAATTGTGCATTTTGAATTTTAATACATTCTTTGACAAATATCTTTATGGTGATAATGCACTTGTGGGGGTATGATCTCTTATAGTGAAAGCTCTAGTTAGATTAGTCCAAATTGTTAGAGATTGTTACCAAATGGGTAAGGTAATTCAGAAAAGACTGATAGTGTCAGGAAAAAGGAGAAAATGTTTCATATAAAAGTGCATTTAAGAACTAGATTGAGTGGTTATGGCTGTTTGTTTAACAATGTTTTGAAACCTAATTGTGCTGAAACCAAATTTAAGGGATATTTTTTTTTATAAATGTTAAGTGTTTAGAGCTTACAGGATTGATTAAAATACAAACCATTTTGTATTAATTTTCAAATTTAGACGGGTCAAAACTGAAAGAGTTCAAAGATGACTTTTCAAAGTGTACTGAATGCAAATAAGTTTCACAATTGGTAGAAAACATTAGGAAAAAGCAGAAATTACGTTAATAGTCAGTCCCTTCTTTTTCTGCAATACCCTAAGGGTAGAAATACCAGGGCATATGATATATATGGTGTCTATCTGTCAGAAAAACTTAACCAGACGTAAAATCTATTTTTGAATACACAGTGCTTATATAATGATATGTAGGAACCTTTAGGCATCTACTTATGACAAGGTGAAGATTATTTCATTAAACCTTTTCCAAATGAGAAATTTTTAGACTGGTCCTAATCGAACAAGCAATTTCATTTTTATCACAATGTTTTCTTGAGCTATATTTCTCTGGCGCGCAGAAATATGGGATTGTGTTTAATGGATTAAGTTAAGGTCAGCGATCATGGTCTCATTTCTGAAAAATCATCCATTAGAAAGTTATAAATGTTTCTCAAACAGATATTGTATATAGATGGTTTTCTTAAATGCAATTCTATGCTTAGTGTTTGAAATGGGTTAATCCTTCATTGTATTGCAAAATTTTAGACCTTTCCAGATTCATAGGTTTTGCAGATGATAATTTGAAATTGATTTTAATTGAAAGAAAGATAGTCATTCAGTAGAGTAGAAAATATCTTGTGTTTGCTTATATACAATGTACTTAAATCAATCTATTGGTTTGATAGTTTTGATGAAAAAAAAATGGCATACTACTTGATTATTACATTGAAAACATTGACCTTTTTTTTTCGTCAACCAAAAAACAAATAACAAGGAAAAAAAGTGTTATCTTTATTCTATGACAAATTTATTTCTGTTACAGCCCGGTTTAGATGATAA
Organism: Fragum fragum; assembly: GCA_946902895.1. NCBI lineage: Eukaryota > Metazoa > Mollusca > Bivalvia > Cardiida > Cardiidae > Fragum > Fragum fragum. Next base: position 82,377,040 of record OX336365.1, read on the forward strand.
AAGAATAGGAGAAATTATAACTGCCAATTTGTAAGTGATTCTTGTCTGCGATAATTCATTTATAGCTCAATCTACTTTATCCCATTCCCAAATACTCTTGCCTATATGCCCCTCAAGAAAAAACATAGGAATAAATAACAAGCAATTTCTTCATTTTCCACAATGACAGTCAATTTTTTTTTTCAAAATTTTATCAACTAGAAATAATCATCAGCAACTTTTTCAATTTTAACTTGTCTAACAAAAATGAGTGGTAATGGGTTATCTATATTAATCTTACTTGATGTGATCCTTATGAAAACCTTAGTAATTAACAGATTTTGCCTCTGCCCCCTTTCAATTCGAATGAGTTCATCTAGAATGTGCTATTGTGCCATAGGCCTCATAAAATCCCAATACACGCAAGGAAACTTTAATCCAGGGCCCATTGGGCACACCTTTCTCTCAATCAGAGAAAATACATTCCAGTACTAAAAACCTTAAAATTCCTTTGCTAATTTCTTGGTTAGCTCTACTGATAGAAAGCTAGCAGGCTATTGTCCTGGTGCTGTGTTCATTTTGAATCAAGGTATCTGTTTGGCCTGAAATTTTTTAATTTTTTACCAACTTTTTACTGGCTGAGTGTAAGGATCTTTGCTTTTGAAATGTGGGAGGTGTTTCTGTTATCTGAAGCATTTTCTCCATTGTCCTCAATGTTTTCTTCCCCTAGATACAAAGATTCTTAAAATTCAAAATATAAAGATTGCAGTCTGCAGCTTCTTTGAGTATGAAACTCAAAATGTATGTTCTCTAACAAAAGAGCAATCTATACCAACAAGGGGGATAACTAAATGCATTTTTTTTAAATTTTATGCAATTTTTTTTGCGTAAAAGAAGTTTGATGTTTTTAAATATCTCTGGTATTAATGAACACACTTGAAACTCAATATATGTTCACTACCAGAAGAGCAATCTATACCAAAAAATGGAATAACTCTAAATGTATTTTTGAATGAATTATGTCCCTTTTTCGACTTTACCCACTATCACGCACTTGAACAGCTGAGTGTTGACATCAGCTCTTGATTTTTCTTTTTCATCTTGTAAGAATAGAATGTTACAGATGTCTGTGTTCACCAGTAGATTAAAATTGGGAGGTTTCATTCATAGTTGTATTCAAGCATGTTATTATTCCTTTATTCCACGTATATCTTTCAGGATAACAGAACAAGAAAGAAAACAAAGGCTGTCCCAACAAGCAACAGAAAATGAATATCACCGCTTTGTGGAAGGCAATCTAATACTGAAACAAGGATTAATAGATAAAAGAAAGGTAAGTTTTCTATTCTGTCTAGCCATCATACAGGATATCCTTAGAACTATCCTATCTTTGTATTTAACCCATTACCTTGCAATCCTATATTATGACACACTGATGAAAAATACTTTTGGAAAATTATTGCGAGAAAAGAAGAAATTACTTATTACAAGTAATGTTTTCTTCTCTAAAAATGTTTGGTATTCTTTATTACCTTTTCCTTTTAATCTAGATGCAATTTGAATTGTCTTCTGCAACCTCAGTCTATGATGTTGGATTGATTATAGGTTTCCCTTATTCTTCCCATTGTTGTTAGTGCCTGACATGTAGCTGTGAAAGATTTTTGACCATTATTAACCCATTCTCACAAAATCAAAGCAGATTCATTCATCAGTATGATAAATTTTTTAGGTTCATATCTCAATGTAAACAAACAATATTCTCTTCATTTCTTATAATTGAACGCAATCAAGCAAAAACAAAGCAAACATTTTACTAGCTTTGAGTAAAATTTTATGGATCTTCTTTCTGCGGAAGCTCACAAAATAGTTGCATAATCAAAATTTTGTTCATTGAAGTGTGAAAAAAATCTATACAAATGATATAGATACGCCAAACTAAAATTAAATCATAATGTCATTAAACAAAAATTAAGAAAGTTTGGTTGGATCTACTTTGTGTGTATGAGTGTAAAAGAGTTCCATTATCAAAGTCTACTTTCTTGGTGGTATGAAGCATTTTTTTCTGCCAATTAAAAAGCTTCAATTTTGATAGACAAATTTTAAATTAAATTGTTAATTTATAACATTAGGGCAATTATTTCAGTGGTCTTCAGAATATATGCAATATGTAGACGTAATAAGAAAAATGGATGGTTTGAAAAAAGTGAACACCAGAAAAACACAAGAATGAATATAAAATATCAACCCTTTTCCTTATGATGAAGCTTTGAAAGGATGTAGTAGAAGTACTGGTGTGAGAGATACCAGGAATCTATGGTTAGGTGCTCCAACTGCAATGATGTGTTAAAAGTGGCATTAAACCCCCTTCAAACAAACAAATCTTAGTTATACTGAGAAGGAGAGAGAGACTGAGACAGAAAGGAACAGATAGACAGATCTCAACTTGTTACAGTATGTACATGATTAAACAAGATACATGTTAACTGTCAATATAAAAATTTGTTCTTCCTACTAAATTGTTGTTTATTATTTTCAGGGGTTATTTGCAAGGAGAAGAATGTTCCTATTAACAGAAGGACCCCATTTGTATTATGTTGATCCAGTAAATAAAGTTCTGAAAGGACAGATACCATGGTGAGATGGGGTTCTTTGATTTTTTCATGCAAATTACTAGCTCACTTCAGTATGAAGTGCTCTGGGTGAGCTATTGTTATCGATCATTGTCTATGAATCTGTCCATCTGCTTGTTCACAATTACAAAAAGTCATTTCCTCCTAAACTAATCATGAAATTTCAACTGAACTTCACAAAAATGATCCTTCGGTCATGGTCTTTCAAAAAACTTCATAGAATTAAAATCCATGAAGAACTTTGGTTACAATGGCACCAAGTGAAAAAACTTAAAATATCTTCTCCTCCCATACCATAAGGCCCAGAGTTTTGATTACAGTACTCTGAAAATGAGCCCTTTTCTGTGCAATCCTTGATTCTACATAGGAATAAAGAAGGAAATCTTAAAAAATCTTCTTATCCTAAATCAGAGGTCTTAGAGCTATTGACCCTGTTCCAAAAAGCTTCAAAAAATTGCAGCACTCTAAAAATGATCCTGAAATTGTGGGATCTTTGATATACCTAGGATTAAAGGAGAAAATCTTTAAAAATCTTCTTCAGATAAGTTGTAGAGCTTTGACATTTTGTATATATCATAAACCTTTGATCTGTCATACTCAGGTGAGTGATATAGGACCATCATGGTCCACTTGCAATATTGTTGTAAATGTTTTTACCTCGAATATTCAAAGAAGATGGGGCTATAATAGTCACTTAAGGGCTTGCTTTATGCAATTTTTATACGCCCGTCGAAGACGGGACGTATTATGGGATCACCCGTGGTGTCCGGGCGTCCGGGCGTCCGGGCGTCCGGGCGTCCGGGCGTCCGGTCGTCCGGTTGTCCGGGCGTCCGGGCGTCCGGCGGTGTCCACTTCTTTGTCCGGAGCATAACTCTGTCACCTTAAGTCCGATTGACTTTAAACTTGGCAATTATATTCTTCTCATCAATACGGAGTGCAGTGCACAAGAACCATAACTCTACCTGGCCTATTTTTTGAGTTATTGCCCTTTGTTGTTTTTCACACTTGAATCTTGTCCGGAGTATATCTCTAAAAGTATTATAGCTAGGATCATGAAACTTCATGGGTGTATAGATCTCATCAAGGGGGAGTGCAGTGCACAAGAACCATAACTCTACCTGGCCTATTTTTTGAGTTATTGCCCTTTGTTGTTTTTCATACTTGAATCTTGTCCGGAGTATATCTCTAAAAGTATTATAGCTAGGATCATGGAACTTCATGGGTGTATAGATCTCACCAAGGGGGAGTGCAGTGCAAAAGAGCCATATCTCTACCTAACCTATTTTTTGAGTTATTGCCCTTTGTTGTTTTTCATACTTGAATCTTGTCCGGAGTATATCTCTAAAAGTATAATAGCTAGAATCATGAAATTTCATTGATGGATAGAGCTCACCAAGTAGGAGTGCAGTGTACAAGAACTATTACTCTACCTGGCCTATTTTTTGAGTTATTGCCCTTTGTTGTTTTTCATACTTGAATCTTGTCCGGAGTTTATCTCTAAAAGTATAATAGCTAGGATTATGAAACTTCATGGGTGTATAGATCTCACCAAGGGGGAGTGCAGTGCACAAGAATCATAACTCTACCTGGCCTATATTTTGAGTTATTGCCCTTTGTTGTTTTTCATACTTGAATCTTGTCCAGAGTATATCTCTAAAAGTGTAATAGCTATAATCATGAAACTTCATGGATGGATAGAGCTCACCAAGTGGGAGTGCAGTGTACAAGAACCATAACTCTACCTAGCATATATTTTGAGTTATTGCCCTTTGTTGTTTTTCATACTTGAATCTTGTCCGGAGTATATCTCTAAAAGTGTAATAGCTAGAATCATGAAATTTCATGGATGGATAGAGCTCACCAAGTGGGAGTGCAGTGTACAAGAACCATAACTCTACCTAGCCTATTTTTTGAGTTATTGCCCTTTGTTGTTTTTCATACTGGAATCTTGTCCGGAGTATATCTCTAAAAGTATTATAGCTAGGATCATGAAACTTCATGGGTGTATAGATCTCACCAAGGGGGAGTGCAGTGCACAAGAACCATAACTCTACCTGCCCTATTTTTTGATTTATTGCCGTTTGTTGTTTATCATACTTGAATTCTATGGAGTATATCTCTAAAAGTATAATAGCTAGAATCATGAAATTTCATGGATTGATAGAGCTCACCAAGTGGGAGTGCAGTGTACAAGAACCATAACTCTACCTAGCGTTTATTTTGAGTTATTGCCCTTTGTTGTTTTTTATACTTGAATCTTGTCCGGAGTATATCTCTAAAAGTATAAATGCTAGAATCATGAAATTTATTAGATGGATAGAGCTCACCAAGTGGGAGTGCAGTGTACAAGAACCATAACTCTACCTAGTGTATATTTTGAGTTATTGTCCTTTGTTGTTTTTCATACTTTGTTTGACAAAAAATATTCATTCAAAATAACATCAGTTCTATTCAAACCCCCAGTTAATATTAAGCAGTGTGACGGGCGTATCTTGTGACAATTTGGCACCTTGTTTGCAAGTAATATATATGTTCCTACTACTACTTTTGTTCTGAAACTGTGCATGTCTTTAGAGACAATAATATCTCATAGGCAAAGCAGGGTTAGCTCTGGCTTGAAAAAAGTTGTCGCCATCACTTTCGCCAAATTAAAAAAGTTGGGGCCAAATGGAAAAAGTTGGGGCCGAATTGAAGAGTTGGGGCCAAGTTCTAGCATTTCTCAACTGCACTGTTATTTTCTTAACTTATATGCTGTTGAAAAGATAATGTGCATATTAAACAGGTTTTTATATGGCAATTCGTTTGTTGTTTTGTCTTTAATGAATGTAGCTAAGGCATACACCTACATTGATTTTTACTCATCTTTAATCAGTGCTTTCAGTACTTTGATTAGAAAATCGAGACTTTGATGAGAAAAAAAGAGAGAAGGAAATAGTAATAAACCTAGTAAAATATGCTTGATTTAATAATAAAATAATGTAGACTTCTGTAATTTAAAAAAACCGGTTTAAGGTTGAACATTCTTGGGTACGAATGAATAAAAAAGAAATGGTTCGTCTGCTTTTGGGACAGTATAACTTTTGAAATTTCTGTCAAATTTTGCCAAACTACCACTGTTTCTATCAAAAGTTCATCAGAATATCCTTCTAATGACCCATAAATGATGATTCAATGTTTTAGCAAGGAATCGCGGTAGCGGTGCCGAGATTAGAAACTGACTGAATCTGTCAGCAGAAATATACGAAATATTCCCGAATTCGGCAATTGTATTCATCAGGAAAAGGCAAATGGCGGCCTGTTTAATTACACTTTTCTTATAGAAACCCTTTTTATGCGTGATAATTGAGGTCTTCTAATTGAATATGTGATAGTTTCATCGGCTCCTCCATAATACTAAGTCACGCCCACAACAAAAATTCAATACGACTCGCCGACCAATGAGCGCATTTTATTCATCTGATTGGCTGTCAATCAGAACTGTAATTAAATTTGGTGATGTGTTAGTCTTGTGTCAGACTCGGTGACATAATTGACCCGATATACAAGCCCTCCAGCAATTAGACACACTTGGCCCACGGACTTAATTTCCAGAGATTAGTCAAAGTAAAAGTATGTTTAACAAAAACTTTTCTCTTTTTTTTGCGCCACGAACTTTCGCCAAATGAAAAAAACTTGCGCCAGAATTTTATTTTTGTCGCATTTGGCGACAATGGCGATCGGCAGCGCGAACCCTGCAAAGTTTCAAATACATTGTCCTTCATTTTAGTGGAAATATAACCCTGTTTGAGTTAGAGACTTGGGTAGAGTTTTTGCAACATGCCTTATTGTTGTACTATTCAAACTTTTGCTTTGAAACTTTACTTGTGTGTTTAGGGTCATAATTGATAATTCCTTCATTTTTAGCTTGACTGTTTTTGGATTTTGGAGAAAACACAAGGTATTGTCATCATCTTGGTGTTGTGTGCATTGGCGTTAGTGTTGGCGTGAAAAACTTTAACCTTGGTCATATCTCTGTTGTTATTGAAGATATCCTCATGAAACTTGGCATGTGTATTGACCATTACAAGACCTATCTAGACTATCAAATAGGATAACTCTAAAAGCGTTTTTGTAAGAGTTATGCCCCTTTTCGACTTAGAATTTTTGCATTGTCCAGCACCTTCAGCCGAGGACTGAAATTCCTGGATAAAGTTTTATATGCTAGTATCTCTATAATCATTAAATATTTCTTTGAAAATCTTTTCCTTAACCTTCAATTTGAACTTATCTTTGCAGGAATTTTCATTGCCTCTTACAAAATTTTGCCACCATCATAGCGCAGTCAGTAGCCTGTCAGACTCCTAATCTTCAATCATTGGATGTCTTGGGTTTGATTCCAGGTGGCAGCACATATCCTTTCTGACATTTGTCTCTCACCAAAGGGTGGATAATTGTAAACCTAACTGGGATAGCAGCTGAGGGCTAGGAAAGGATGTAGTGGTAGTACTGGTGTGAGAAATACCAGGAATCCATTGTTAGGTGCTCCAGCCACTATGATATGACTGAAATACTGTTAAAAGTGGCGTTAAACCCCATTCAATCAGTCAATCAAAATTTGTTTGTGATATATTGAGTCACAAGAATAATAGGGTTGTGGCAGGGTAGACTTTTCAAATTTAGAGAAATCACACATTGCCAAATTTGACCAAACATGCTAGGAATGTTTCTTGTTGACCATTTTCAAAATGTATTGATGACTTGTCAAAAATAAAGGAAAGAGTTGAAAAGAAGAAATGACAATTGTCAATCTTTTATTAAATTGTTTTTCACCTCGGCTGTTTTAGAAGAAAACCTAATATATTGCTAAAGCCTTGACATTGTCTGTGTTTTTGTTTCCTTTCAAAAGCTTCTACATTTTGTGAAATCTCTTGCTTCCCTATCAAACACTTGAAACTGAGTATTAGTACCCTCAAGTGGTGTTATTGTTATTTGAAGTGATCAGATTTACATGAACCTTGGATGGGAGATTTGTAACTAGCATGGCCTTACTGTTTTAGTGAGAGTGTCCTGTTTTTACCCCTGCATCTATCCTAAATATTTTTGACATTTTCCTGTTATTTCAAAATTATTTATGTGCCATAAAGTTACCTTTCATTAACACACATATGCTAATGCCAAGATCAAGGTCATTTATGAAGGTCAAACTTCTGGAAAAATTGCTGTTTGGGATGTCTAGGTTTGAAGTTTTATGCTCTACCAACTTAGCTAATGGGGCTGACTAGGATCTGAATTCACCTGTCACTCTGATTTATTAATCAAATAAAAAATAAATTGCGAAGTATCTGATTGAATGAGACTAATATCTTAGCCAATCATAGATCTCCTTATGAAATTCAAAGACCAAACATATATGTAGACTGTTTGGTTGATATAGACCTAGAATCAAGAGTTCTGTTCATTTAACATCAAATTGATTTCAATATGAAATCCAATTGACCGATTTGCTGGCCCCACCCACTGACTCCTTTGGCCTCGCCCATTACTCCGACAAGAAGACCTTTTTTTATTCTTAACTGCATTATTTTATAAAATTTATGGCCAGTAGCCATGTAACAAAAAGTAGAATGGTTGATTGCCTACCTATACGTCGTAACTACAGCTTCATAAAGCTGTAGTTACAATGTTTGAATTGCCAAACCAACAAAATGATTCACCAAAATTGCAGCCAATGTCAGAGTTGAAACTGAACTTTCTGTCTAAATGAATGATTTCAATGGTTGAATCATTATATGATTTACAGCTGTGATTGGTCAATTCTAGTCATATATTGCCATCATTACTTTTTTAGGTCAAAAGAATTAAGAACTGAACAGAAGAACTTCAAAATATTTTTTGTGCATACAGTAAGTGGATAACATTCATTTTTATTAGCATGCTATTATGAAAAAATCTCTGGTATCAAGTACTTTGTTATTTATTTTTTTGTGATCATTTATCTGTATGTTGAAACTTTACTTGAGGTATATCTCTGTCATTTCAATACTTCTTTTCTATAGTAACCGTACTAGTAATCATTTGTTCTGTAAGCAACCTTACTTGATGCAGTTCTGAGTATGATTATATCAAGGTCATCTATGAGGGTTGGGGTTGATATTCAATATTTTCGGCTATGTTTCTTTTTATAAGCTGGTTGTAGTTTAATTAAATTTACTGATGATATTTGTATTGAATTTTACTGATAGTAATTGAATTAAATTTTCTACTCCACTTTCAGATATTTTCAAAGAGTTATGTTGATTTTCAAAGAGTTATGTTGATTTATCTTAAAGAAATTTTGAAATTTCAGCCAAATAGAACTTACTACCTTGAAGAGCCCCAGAAAAGGGCAGAAGACTGGGTAAAGGATATTGACAGAGTGTGGAAACAGTACTATGACAACTCCTAGCATTTATACTCAAGATTTGTTCCTATACTTTGTCATATTGTATAAGTCATTAGGGGTAATATGTTATTGTATTAACTCTGGTTTGCTTTCCTTCCATGGTAAAGTAGGTAAAATCATATAAGTTTTAAAGCTTAATAATGAGTACCTAGACTATTACGAAATGACACACTTTTAGACTGGTCTAAATGGAAAGATGTTATAAATGACATTTCAAAAGAAAAATAGGATAGCAAAAATTGTGAAGAAAGGAAAAACTGCTAGTAACAAGGAATTTCTCCTTTTTGCAGCTCTGCTGTTTTCAGAGAAAGTCCCAGGTATTGCTATAGCCAGGACATTGTCAAGGCCTTTGTCCTCTAAAAACTTTGACCTTTTGGAGTATATCTTGTATTGATAAATGCATAGTTTTGAATATATTTTCACTATCAAAAGAGCAAAAAGATTGATAACTCTAAATGAGTAATGAATTTGGTCCTATTTTGTACTGATGAATTTTACCGGCTATCAAGCAGTTGAACAGCCGAGTGTTGGCATGTTCATGTGGTTCTCTTGTCTTGTGTCTGTATTAGTCTTGTTCAGAAACAACTGATATACTATAGCTGTTGAATTGAACAATTACAGCTGTTAGTCAAGGAATCTGGACCAATCAAATTATTCATTCAGCTTGAAAATGAGATTTGAACTCAAACATTGGCCACCCTTTTTGGTAACCTTTTTTGTTGGTTTGGCAACTTAAACATTGTAACTACAGCTTATTCAAGATGCAGTTATGACGTCTAGCTCACCAACTAACTATATTTCTTTTTTGTCACATGTTACTGGCCATAAATTTGGTAAATTAGTGTCTTTTAAATTGAAGTAGAACCTCTGTTGGAGTAATTGGGCATGGCCATGCAGTAAACGGGCTGGGCCAGTGATTGGTCAAATTTACATGATTTCTAGTATCCTCTTACTTTTAATGTCATATTTCACCCATTTCCACATGATGGTTCTTTCTTTAAACGACATCTCCTCCTAAACCACTGGGCCAATTTGAACCAAATTTGGCAGAAATGTTCCTTAGGTGGTCCCCTTCAAAAATAGCTAAAAGAATTGAAATCTGTTAAAAACTCTGGTTGCCATGGCAACAAAAGTGAAATTTTAAAATAATCTTTAAAAATCTTCTCCTCCTGACCAAGAAGGTGTAGAGCCTTGATATTTTGCATGAAGCATCAGTATATTGATCTCTTTCAAAATAGCTAAAATCATGATCCTCGGGTCCCCAGGTGCGGAGCCTCAGGGGGGTATATAGAAATAAAGAACGACTTTTTAAATGACGTCTCCTCCCAAACCACTGGGCTAATATGAACCAAATTTTGCAGAAATGTTTCTTAGGTGGTCCCCTTCAAAAAAAGCTAAAAGAATTGAAATCCGTTAAAAACTCTGGTTGCCAAAAGGCAACAAAAGTGAAATTTCAAAATAATCTTTAAGAATCTTCTCCTCCTGACCCAGAAGGCGTAGAGCTTTGATATTTTGCATGAAGCATCAGTATATTGATCTCTTACAAAATAGCTTAAATCATGATCCTCGGGGGGTATAGGCATGAAGCTTCAGTTCACAGTCTTCTTTCTTATTTCTGAAATTATAATTCATGGAAAAAGTTTTTTCCTTCTTTCAAATCAGCACTAAAGCCTTGGAATTTGTAATTTAGACTTTTGGATCCCCAGGTTCATAGTCTTTATATGTAATTGTGGCCCACTTGTTTCATAATCCTAACCTTAACATGAAATTAGACTGTTGAAAGAAAAAGAGCCTTTATCTCAGGTGAGTGCCCCAGGGCCAACGGCCCTCTTGTTTCCTATGCAATATGGTTCTTATTGAAACATTTAATCCATAACCAGACAATCCCATAATTTGACACCCAAAAGATATATAGCTATTTCGACAAATTTAGAAATTACTTTTCAAAAGCAACTTCTTTTTTTTCACAAAATATATCACTTTTTTGGTCACTTATTTTTAGCTCACCTGAGCACAAAGTGCCAGGTGAGCTATTGTGTTCTGTTGTTGTCCGTCCGTCTGTCCGTCAGTCGACAATTTCTTTAAAAATCTTCTCCTCCCTCCTAAACCACCAGGCCAATCACTCTGAAACTTGGCAGGGATGTTCCTTGGGTGAAGTTCTACAAAAGTTGTTAAAAGAATTTAATTCCGTCAAAAACTGTGGTTGCTGCGGCATTTGAAAATGGGAATCTTGAGTAAATTTTTAAAAATCTTTAAAAATCTTCTCCTCCTAAACCAGTAGGCCAATCTAGCTGAAACTTTGCATGGATGTTCCTTGGGTGAAGTTCTACAAAAGTTGTTAATAGAATTTAATTCCGTCAAAGACTCTGGTTGCTGTGGCATTTGAAAATGGGAATCTTAAGTAAATCTTTAAAAATCTTTAAAAATCTTCTCCTCCTAAACCAGCTGCCCAATCAAGCTGAAACTTTGCAGGGAAGTTCCTTGGGTGAAGCTCTTAATAAATTGTTAAAAGAATTTCATTACCGTGAAAAAACCCTTGTAACCAAAGGCATATATATTTTACATAGAACTTAATCATATGGTTCTCTACCACGTTTTTAAATATTTTATCTCTGTGGTCAAAAATGGCCCTGCCCCTGAGGTCCGAAGCTTGGAAAAATGCTTAATTAGAGCAATTTCAAAAGACTTCTCCTCTTAAACAATAAGGTCTAGGATATTCATATTTGGTATGTAGCATAACTAGATAGTTTTGTACTATATCACCAAAAGTTGGCTTCCTCAGGTAGAAAACGGCCCTGCACTAGGGGTCCAAAATTTGGAAAAACGCAAAATTTGAGTATGCTAAAAAAAAAAATCTTCATTTTAAGGAGTAGGGCATTTATATTTTGAGTGTAGCATAGCCTGGCTATTATCTATCAGTTTTGATTAAAGTATGCCTGTAGGTTAATAAACACCCCTTCCCTGGGTGTCCAAAGTTTGTAAAAATGCTCAATTAGACAATGTTCGATAGTCTTTTCCTCCCAATCTACAAAGTCTAAGGCATTCATATTTTGTATATAGCATATCCAGATGGTTCTCTACCATGTTAGCTAAATCTTAGCCCTGGGATAAAACATGGCACTGCCCCAGAGGTCAAAAATTTTGGAAAACACCCAATTAGAGCAACATCAAAAGTCTTCTCCTTCTGAAATATAAGGTGATGGGCATACATATTTGGTATGTAGCATGACTAAATAATTTGTACTATGTAATAGGAAATTACATGTAAATTGCATTGAAAGAATTCTTCTTCTTAAATATAGGTTCTAGAGCATTTACATTAAAAACATAGGATAACATTATTGTTATCTACCATGTTTACATCCTTTGGACAAACACGGCCCTTCCCAAGGCATCCAAAGATATGAAAAACGCTCAATAAGAGCATGTTCAAATATCTTCCACTCCTCATGTATAAGTTGTAATGCATTCATATTTTGATTTATAGTACATCCAGATTGTTCTCTACCAAGGTTGCTAAAATTACACCCATTGAAGTTGCAGACAGTAATTAGAGTTGATTGAAATCTAAATACAAAGAATTTCAGGTAGAAAACACTGAGAAATGGATAAATTGCTTGTCACTCCATTTCTCATTATGCTTTTTTTTAAAACCTGAGGGTTACAAATTCTTGGATAGTTTGGTAATGGATTAAACTATAAAGCCAAAGGAATTCATTCTTATTGTAAAGCATTACTGGATTGTTTTGTACAAAGCCCAAAATCTTATATTTGTTTTATTTGTTTTCCTCAAGTTGTGTCTTTTTTATTCTAAAAAGTACTGTAATTTGCAGATGCCTCAGGTGAGCGATTTAGGACTATCATGGTCCTCTTGTTCAATTTATACTCACTATAAAATGATATTTGCAACATCTTTCAAAGTAAACTAGTTTAAAGTAATGTGTTTTACACTTTTCCATTTGATGGACGTGTCATGACAAAACCAGATTATTTATAGTGAGCAGAAGACTTTTAAATTTCTGGAGAGAACTTTTCTGTTTGTCCAGACTACTTCTGAAGGTTTTCCAAAGGGAAATCTGATTAATAGATTGGTGAATGTAGGAGGTGGCTTGGCTAGCAGGTTATAAGTTGAGTTGTCCTCAAGAGAATTAACTCTACCTTGTGTGCGCAACTTCTATAATTCTTGACAGATTTTAATGAAATTTAATGAAATTTTACCAAATGATTGTCTTCATCTGACCTAGTGCATTTTGGTGTTTTTAGATTCACCGCTGCATCAAGGAAAAAGGAGACTTATTGTCAAAATTCTTGTGTGCTCTTCTACTCCTACAATTCTTGATGGATTTTGATGAAGCCGTTGAAAACCTGGTTTTGTGACAATTTTGTCTCTTATTTAAGTTGAATAGATATGTGCTTTAAGAAGAGTTAGTGTTCTAGTAAAAAAGACACCAATTCTCATGACAGTTGTTGTTTAATCCTTTCAACATATCTGATTTCCTTCTTTTTAAACGCCCGTCAAAGACGGGACATATTATGGGATCACCCGTGGTGTCCGGGCGTCCGGTTGTCCGGGCGTCCAGTCTTCTAGGCGTCCGGGCGGTGTCCACTTCTTTGTCCGGAGCATAACTCTGTCATCCTAAGTCCGATTGACTTTAAACTTGGCAGTTATAATCTTCTTATCGATACGGAGTGCAGTGCGCAATAACCATAACTCTACCTGGCCTATTTTTTGAGTTATTGCCCTTGTTGTTTTTCATACTTGAATCTTGTCCTGAGTATATCTCTAAAAGTAAAATAGCTAGGATCATGAAACTTCATGTGTGTATAGATCTCACCAAGGGGGAGTGCAGTGCACAAGAACCATAACTCTACCTGGCCTTTTTTTTAATAGTTGCCCTTTTTTGTTTTTCATACTTGAATCTTGTCATGTATATCTCGAAAAGTATAATAGCTAGAATCATGAAATTTCATGGATTGATAGAGCTCACCAACTGGGAGTGCAGTGTGCAAGAACCATTACTCTACCCGGCCTATTTTTTGAGTTATTGCCCTTTGTTGTTTTTCATACTTGAATCTTGTCCGGAGTATACCTCTAAAAGAATAATAGCTAGTCCAATTGACTTTAAACTTGGCAGTTATATTCTTCTTATCTATACGGAGTGCAGTGTACAAGAACCATAACTCTACCTGGCCTATATTTTGAGTTATTGCCCTTTGTTGTTTTTCATACTTGAATCTTGTCCTGAGTATATCTCTAAAAGTATTATAGCTAGGATCATGAAACTTCAAGGGTGTATAGATCTTACCAAGGGGGAGTGCAGTGCACAAGAACCATAACTCTTCCTGGCCTATTTTTTGAGTTATTGCCCTTTGTACTTTTTCATACTTGAATCTTATCCGGAGTATATCTCTAAAAGTTTAATAGCTAGAATCATGAAATTTAATGGGTGTATAGATCTCACCAAGGGGGAGTGCAGTGCACAAGAACCATAACTCTACCCGGCCTATCTTTTGAGTTATGTCCCTTTGTTGTTTTTCATACTTGAATCTTGTCCGGAGTATATCTCTAAAAGTATAATAGCTAGGATCATGAAACTTCATGGGTGTATAGAGATCACCAAGGGGGAGTGCAGTGCACAAGAACCATAACCTTACCTGGCCTTTTTTTTGAGTAATTGTCCTTTGTTGTTTTTCATACTTGAATCGTGTCCGGAGTATATCTCTTAAAGTATAATAGCTAGAATCATGAAATTTCATGGATGGATAGAGCTCACCAACTGGGAGTGCAGTGTACAAGAACCATAACTCTACCTAGCCTATTCTTTTAGTTATTGCCCTTTCTTGTTTTTCATACTTTGTTTGACAAAAAATATTCATTCAAAATAACCTCAGTTCTATTCAAACCCCCAGCTAATATTAAGCAGTGTGACGGGTGTATCTTGTGACACTTTGGCACCTTGTTAAATGATTGTTGCTATCCTGGTTAAATCCAGCAAATTTGACAAGCCCTATTATTATACTTTATCTCTGTGGATTTTCATATGCCACCTTTCGATGGCATATATTGATATCTTCTACGTCCATTTAAATGTGCATCCTTCCACAATTTCTTAACACATCTCCTTCTTAATTTATGGATTTATGGGTTTGATCCCCAGCTGCGGCACATATTCTTTCTGACATTTGTCTCTCACCAATGGGTGGATAATTGTAAACCTAAGTGGGATAGCAGCTGGAGGCTAGGAAAGGATGTAGTGGTAGCACCGGTCTGAGAAATACCAGAAATCCATTGTAAGATGCTCCAGTCACTGTGATATGACTGAAATACTGTTAAAAGCGGGGTATAACCCCATTCAATACTTATTGACACATCTACTCCTCAATTTTTGGATTAATTTGAATGAATTTTTTACACATGGTGTTCCTAGTCACCTGAACTTGCTAGATAGTCAGGTATTTTTCCATTTTAGGTTGCATCACAGAAAAGGGGGATTTTATGCAAAATTTCTTATCTCGGCTAGATGTCCTCCAGGATGTTTCCATGGGTTCTAACCCTTATACCTCTATAGCTACCCAAAAATCAGTAATCTGGTAGCATGTTATGTGACTATTGCATTCTTGTTTTATCAGGAAGAATTTTAATTTTGCTAATATCTTTGAATAATAGGCTCTTAGAATTTCAGAGTGTTGCTTGAGGTTGAATTGATACAATAGATATTACTCTGAAGCTTATACATGTATATTAATTCAACGATATCTTGGTTTGACTTAAAGGCACAAAAAATTAGCCGACTTAAGAATTACAGAATTTGCATGAAGCTAATTCTTAGAGATACATACTTTATTAACCCTTTTCTGTACAATCCATGAATTTTAGATGTCTGTGATATTATCCTCAAGAAAAGATTTTTGGAAAAGGAAGCAATTGCGTGTATTAAGCATTTTTTCTACCTTTTCTATTGTATAGGATGGTTACTTTTAGACATGTACACACTTTATAATGCTGTCTGCTAACCTTATAAATACAATGTATGTGTGAGTTAGAAACTACGAAAAACAGTAAGGGGTTAGATCAAATAAAAAACTTTTAAATGTGTTAACAAGTAGTGAAAGATGTTTAAACAGTTTATAACTCAACTTAGCACTTTGGATGAATTACTTTCCTATTGCAATGGTTTGCATGTAGCTTGTATGTCTTAACCCACTATATTTACAAATGTACCATTAAAATTGCTTTAACCCTTTACCAGATTACAAAATTTTAGACTAGTTCAAATTCAAAGAAATTGCAGAAGACATTGAATTGCTCTGAAACTGAAAAATAAGTGCCAAAAAGGATGGAAAACATTGTGAGTAAGGAGGAATTGCTTGTTACAAGCATATTCTCTTTTTCCCACTCAGTTATTAGCTCAGCTGTTTTTCGGAGAAAACCCGAGGTATTGTGATAGCCTCTGTGTCGTCGTCATCGTTGTTGTTGTCCTTCAAAAACATTGACATGTTGTGATATCTCTGGTTCTATTGAAGGCATTCACTTGAAACTTGGCACACATGTTTAATATCAAAAGAGGAACCTATACTATCAAGGGGGATATCTCTGGATGCATTTTGTGTGAATTATGTGCGATTATGCCCCTTTATCAACTTAGATTTTTTATCCACTATCCAGCACCCAACAGACGAGCCTAGGTATCCATAGCGGTGCTCTTGTTCATGATTGTGTTCTTCAGGGCATCAGAAAGTGTAATGGGTTAGAATAAAGACAGAAAAACAAACAATATTAGAAAATAAGAAAACTTTTTTCTCCATTTGATTTGTATCTTTGAAATTACTTGATTATCAATTATCCGTATTTGAATCGTTGGCTGCACTAGGTTTTGTAGTTGGACCATTCAAAAGTGTTGTTTTGTGTTGATTGCTCACCTTCCTGTTTCAATTTGCAAATCTATTTGAAACTTGGTAGGGCTGATTAAATCAATGAAACTTGGTAGGGTTTCTCAAATCATTGGAAAATATTGTTGACATCGAAGAAATCATTGGAAAAATATTGTTGACATTGAAGAAATTGCTTGTAACAAGCAATTTATTCAATGTGCACTACATTTTCTACCCTCCTAAAAGACAAAGACTTTTAAATTCTACTATCTTTTATTCATCATTCAACTTCTTTCAATTGGTCGGGTGAACAACTCTTTTAGGTACCAAACTCAGACGTTTGTCAAATATCAAACTCACAGTATAAAAAAATGGTATTTTTTTTGGGGGGGGTTATTGCACATTTTGCCCCACTGCGTTTCTTGCAATTTTCTTGTCTAGCATTGGTTATTCGAGGATAAAAAAAAAGTCAGACTAGGTATCCTGAAGTTTTCCAATATTAACTAGTTTGTAGACAACAATTCAATCTTAACACAGTTTAACCATCTTATGTGGTAGAAAATATTGTGGGTAATGGAGAAATTGCTTGTGTCAGGCAATTTCTCCTTTTACCACAATGTTTTATCAAGTATAAAATCAGAATGTAAAATCCAGGGTTTGTACAGGAAAGGGTTAAAATAATGTCTGCTGGTAATGGGCTAATGTAATTGGGACACATCAAGAACCATCTTGAAGTACAGACTGATAGTGGTCAAATCTCTGATCCACCTCTGCAAGATCTGATAACTTTTTCAAATATTTAGTTTATTGTTTTCAGGGATGTTTTATTTTGACCTTGCAGGTCACACATTAACAAGCCTCGTTTCCTAGTTGTTTTCTGTGTGTCAACCTATTCCCAAACAATCCCTCCTTTTTATGCCCCTCAATTAAAGAGCTTTGGAAAACATTGTGGATGATGAAGAAATTGCTTGTATCAAGCAATTTCTTCATTATCTACAATGTTTTCTAACCAAAACACGAAAAAATTAAAATTTCATCAAGTTGAAGTTGTCGTCTGCAACTTCTTTGAATTTGGGCCAGTCTAAAATTAGTTGGATAAAAGTATGGATAAATGTTTTCAAAGTTTCACCAGTAGTAATTTTTGTCATTGTACGCTTCATAAAGATTATATAGGAGAAATATGCTGTGATTTTCTTTATCTTTGTTGAAACTATTTTGTTCTTTGTAGCATACAATAAAATATCTAAAGAACCAATATTTTCCTTTCCGTACATTAGATACCTGAATGGCCAACGACTGACAGTCAAGGTTCACGAACCAATCTACCTCCACCGCCTAATGGGGTTGTTGAGGAGTTGCTCATAAGAGCAACCAGAAGCAATGACACTTTGTTTTAATTGGTTAAACGCCACTTTTAATTATATTTCAGTCATATCTCGGCGGCTGGAGAACCTTACCATGGATTCCTGGTATCTCTCACACCAGTACTACCACTACACCTTTTCCGAGCTTCCAGCTGCTCATCCCACATTGGTTTACGATTATCTACCCATTGGTGCAAGACAAATGTCGAAAAGGATATTTGCCGCGACTGAAGATCAAACACTGGACCTCATGAATGAGAGTCTGATAGCAGGAGTGAAAGACTGATGAAAATGTACCTGCATTCCATTATCTCCTTTATGAATCCATAGAGAACCAGTAATTAGCCCATTGCTAGATTAAAAATTTTTAAATTTGCCGAAATTAAAAGAAGTTCCAGAAGACAATTTCAATATGATGTAATTTAAGAATCACTCACTTGGGAGAAATTTCCAAGGGCCAAACCAGAGTTAACCCTCTGTTTTAAATCTGAGATTGCGTAGCAATCTGAGGCTAAAGTTACCACGGTAAAATTTCAACCCACGCAGAATTCAATGTAAAAATGTAAAAAACATTTGTTTAACAAATTAATTGGTCATTTATAGGATCATATTCGCACTCTGCAAACAGTTTGGTCGTGCGCGGTCTTTATGTCTATATATATTTATCTCCGAATTCTACCCAAATGATGCAACGTCTGTATATCGCTTTTGAGAGGTGTACATAATCATGTAAACCTGGTAAACGACCGCCCGCCCTCTCTCGCTCTCTTTACCCGGAGATTATAAAGTGCATATTTACATAACGAAATTGGTCTGTGAAGTAGAATACTCGCATCGCACGCGCGAGCCTCCTAGTTCGAACCTGGTTACACGCTCCATTTCCCCTCCCCTTTCTTTCTCCCTCTCTCTCTAGCTCCACTGACTGAAAGTCAATGAGCTTTTGTCATGATGTGGTGTTCGTCATCCGTCCGTCAACTTTTACTTTAAAAGCATTCTTCTCAGAAAGTACTGAACATAATTCAACCAAAATTCACAGGAAGGATCCTTGAGTGGCCTTTATCAAATTCCTTCAAAGCATTTTGATCTGGTGAAAAATATGTAACGATATATACACGTAAATATATCGTTACAATACCTCTAAAGCGAGAAGAAAATTGTTGTGGACAGGTTTTGTCTCCTAGCGCACAAATTGGCAGATCTGCGCATAATCGACAGTAGATTTGGGTAGAAAGTGATACCTCCGATAATTCGATAATCAAACGTTTTCTTCCCATGTTATGTTTCTCATGTATTCACATCTCAGGCTTTCATCGCTTTGATTCAATTATGCATCCTATATACTAATGAAAATTTTAAAGATGAATTGCTTAATTCATATCTTTACAAGAAAATGTCTGTTGGGACTTAAACCTTCGAATCTATATGTACGGTTGTCTCTTTTTGACCCTTTCAAAATAAGTTTTGACCCCTAGAATTTCATGGTCAAGGAGTCAATGACTTCTCTATTTCAAATGCTAGGACGAGCCCTGAATTCCGATATTGGCCGCCAATTTGGAGAATCATTTTTGTTGGTTTGGCGACTTAAACGTCGTAACTACAGATTATCCAAGCTGTAGTTACGACGTTAACGTCGCCAGCCAACCATTCTACTTATTGGTAACAGGCTACTGCCATAAATTTTTCAAAATAACGCCGTTAAGAATCGAAGCGGAACTTCCTATTTGGGATTAATGGGCGCGACCAAATGAGTCAGTGGCCGAGGCCAGCGATTGGTCTATTAGTCAAATAAAGGGCGACTACTCTGGACTTGACTCAGACTTGACTCAGACTCCTATTTTAAAGGTGGAGGTCACTGCCGAGGCCAAGGATCAAATTTTGACATCTTCTGTGTCTCTGAATATTTTGGTTCGATTTTCATGTTTTATACGCTTGTCCATCTTGATGAGTAGAAGTCTGCTCTGTTCAGGCTTTAACTTTAGAGGTCACAGCTGAAGGTCAAAGCTATTGTTTTGAAAATCATATGTCAGTATGATATCCTACCGTCTGATAATATTTCACACTCCTGAACTTCTTGATAAAGGCAAGTATACTGTGCTTGATTAGGATTTCTTCTCTAAAGGTAGAGGGCATAGTCGAAGGTCAAAAGATAAAATTTGACCTTGACTCTATCATAGTATCCGTTTGTCTGATTATCATGATATTTATACACATGTCTTGATAAGAGGTAGTGAGCTGATTTTGA
The DNA here is from genome assembly GCA_946902895.1 of Fragum fragum. Lineage (NCBI taxonomy): Eukaryota > Metazoa > Mollusca > Bivalvia > Cardiida > Cardiidae > Fragum > Fragum fragum. The sequence goes on from OX336365.1 coordinate 82,397,548, forward strand.
TACAGGACCCTTCTTGAAAGGTTCAGCTGCCGTCATAGCGCCGTCGGCAGGGCGTCAGACTCGTAATCTTCAATAATGGGATGTCATGGGTTCGATCCCCGGCGGCAGCACATATTCTTTCCGTCATTTGTCTCTCAACAATGGGTGGATAATCATAAACCTAAGTGGGATAGCAGCTGGAGGCTACGAAAGGATGTAGTGGTAGTACTGGCGTGAGAAATACCAGGGATCCATTGTTAGGTGCTACAGCCGCCGCGATATAAATGAAATACTGTTAAAAGTGGCGTTAAACTCAACTTAATCAAACAATCTTAAAAGGTTCAGGCCTCGACAAAGGGGCTGATTCACTAACTATACTATATGGCCTAAAAGTTCGTGAATTTGTATTTTTTTTATATGAGTATGTCATACGTACAAGTAGAAAGCGTGTTTCAACATGGCCGACTTTATAGATATGCACAGTCCCTACTTCTTGTTTATATAGGAAGCGAAACGTGCGCTGACCATGATAGTTCGTGATAAATTAAGAAAACCAATTAAGACCAATTTAACCCTTTCGTGATCAATCACTATTTTTCGTCCCTGTGTTTTTAAACTTAAGGAAATATTGTGGAAGAGGTATAAATTGCTTTATTGAAATTTATACTTTTTCACAATATTTTCTAACCCTACTGAATGATTATTTTACAAATAAGATCAACTTTAATTTGTCGTCTGCAAAGCTTTTGAATTTGGACCAGTCTAAAATTGTGTAAAACAGAAAAGGGTTAAGTAATGTGTACTAGGCCAGAACCAACTTCGTTCCTGGAGTTCAAAGGTCAAACTATTGGTATAATATTTTTATCCATTATACATAGATTGATCTTTAAACAAACTGGCAGAATTGCATGTCCTTTTAAGAAAATTAAGTTTGTACAAAAATCTTAACCCTTTCATGCTGAACCCGGAATATTTCTCTTTTGGTAGGAGGCATAGACAAGGATCAGTCTGCACACAAGTGCAGTCTGATCATAGTCTACACCTCCTGTTTGTTACCTTTAAGTCAGAGTTGTCTATGAAATAATTATAACTATTGCTTCTCGTGCTTTCAGATCTTTGATTCTTATAGAAATTCAGAAACGCATTTCATTCAGACAAGATTTAAGTATGTATGTCGTATTTCAATATCAAACGTACAGGTCAAGGGTAAAAATTGGGGTAAAATATTTGCGTCCTATCAATAACTCAAAAATTCCAGACTGAATTTAAAAAAAGAAATCTCGGAATTGTTCTAAAGATGCGACAGGAGGTCATGTGCAAACCTCGGCTCTGCATCTCCATGGCCATGGTCAAAGATAAAGGTCAAAGGTCAAGTGTCGGGTTAATGAATGTTACCGACCGATAAGTTATTTTTTAAATATTTTCACAGAATTGTTTATCAGCATGAAATGATGTGTCACTGGCAAACCTTTGGGTCTGTGTCCCCAAGTAGGGATAATATTGGTTAGAATTTGGGCAATATATGGGGTCCACTCCATAACCCTTAGATACATTGGTGGATTTTAAATAACCAAGAAGAACTATATATTGGAAAAAGAAAGGGAAAACGACGAAGAGATTAGCTCTTGACCAATGGCTAGCCCCGCCCACTTACTCCTGTGACCACGCCCACTGACTCAAACAGGAAGTCCCGCTTCGATTTTAAACGGTGTTATTTTGTAAAATTTTTGGCCAGTATCATTTAACCAAAAAGTAGAATGGTTGGTCGGCGGCCTAAATGTCATTGAATAAGCTGTAGTTACGACGTTTAAAGTCGCAAACCAACAAAAATGTTTTACAAAAACGGCTGCAAACGTTGGAGTTTAAATCTCCATTCCGGGCCGAATTAATGATTTGATTGGTCGATATATTCCTTGATTGACAGACACGATTGGTCAATTGGGGTAATCGCAAAAATTTCAAATTCACAAAAAAAAAAAATCGCAAAAAAATTCAAATTCATAAAAACTGAACTGATATTGACCTTTCTCCGTGTGGGTTTGAGTATCAATCTGTTTGGCAAGAAAACCGGGGAATCGTTTTAACCCTTGTCATGCTGAACTCGGAATATTCCTGCTTTGACAGGAGGTATAAATTAAGATCAGACTGCTCATATGTGCAGTCTGATCTTAATCTACACCTCCTGTTTGCCCCCTTTAAGTCAGAATTGGTTATAAGATAATTTTTCAAACCAATTACTGATTCTTCCGGTGCTTCCAGCCTTTTGATCTTAATCTAATCCTGTAAAGGATTTATATTCAGCAAGACAAGGATTAATGAACCTAGAAAAGTTAAAAGTATTGAAGATGGCTGTATTCAGATCACTTTGCGGTTGAAAGTTTGCGGTTGAAGGTTTGATACTTTACTACTTGAGAATTTCTTAAACACAATGCCATCTCACTTGTTATGTTTACAAATTAACATTTGTCTCTCACCAAAGGGTGGATAATCGTAAACGTATTATAATACGTTCCTCACACCTTTGTGTATCGACCCGCGTAAGCGTGGTGTATCACGATAAGAAAGGAACGCCGTGACAACGTAGCAGGAACGCGGGTTTACGTAGCGCATACGCCTCGATACGTAGCATGATCTCCTCCTACGCCGAGGGTCGACGTATTTTTAAGTGTGCAGTTAAAAATACGTAGCACGTACGTGACAGCTCCGATACGCCGCGCTTACGTAGTGCATACGCCGTAGAAACGAAAACAACGTAGCAGTTATGTAGCGGGAACGTAGCTCTTACGCCTTGTACGTGGCACGAAGGAAATGATAATCATGCCGCGTAACCACGGCGTTAGCCCGCGTATGCGTGGCGTATGTGCGGCGTATGTGCGACGTAAACCGCGTTTTCACTACGTTTTCTTGGTTTTGATTTCGTAGCCACGGCGTAAGAGCTACGTTTGTACGGCATTTCTCGCGTTCATGCTACGTACGTATGTTTCGTTTCTATTTCGATGCAGCTGTGTTGGTGTTGCGTTGTCGGAGTTTCTATGGCGTTCAAAGAGTTTGTGTCTGAATAGCGTCATAGTACCAGTATCCTTGGTCTGCTCTCATTATTTCCAAAGTCATGGACAAAGAAGATTATGATATTGCTGTTGTCGGACTTGCCTGGACATTTTGCTTACAAAATTCTGATGAATGACTACAACGACGTGAAATAAACAGTTTTATACCCCACAGTAAACAGTAAACGTAGTGATTACGCAGCAGCAACGCCGCGCGAGCGAATGGAACGCCATGCTTACGTAGCGGTAACGCCGCGTCAACGCCTTATACGCCACGCTTACGCCTAAGAACGTGGTACTTACGCCGCTGGATCTGCATACAAACACGGGAACGCAGCGGAACGCCGCGGAAACGCCGCAGGAACGTAGTACATACGCCATACCATTGAGATCAAACAAAATACGCCTTGGTCATCGGCGTTTGATCCACGTAAAACATTTTTGGCTCAAACGCCGCAGATACGCAAAGGTGTGAGAGCAGTAGGATAGCCGCTTGATGCTAGGAGAGGATGGAGTGGTAGTATTGCTAGGTGCTCCAGCCGCCGCGGTATGACTGAAATACTGATAAAAATGGCGTTAAACCCCATTCAATCACTAACTAATCTGACAGAAACTTACTTTTTCGATTACCATGGTACCTTTATTATGACTCTAGAATGCATCCACACTAAGCTATTTTACGCATCATAAGTCTATGACGACAACCATAAAAGTGAATTTACCAAATGAGTTACTTAGAGGGATTTATAACATTTCATAAGAGCTAATGTAGTAACCATGGCAACCTCTTCACGGTGTGTTGTTACCCCTTTCCTGAACTAACCCGAAAATGTACGTCGATGTGATCTTATACTTGAGGAAACGTTGTAGAAAAGGGAGAAATATCTCCTTTTTCCACAATTATTCTACCAAATAAATTTGGTTTCATTTCAAATTACATCCAATTGACGTCCCATAGACGTCTTCAACCTGTATCAATTTGGACCAGTCTAAAATTTAAAAAAAAAAAACAACAAAAAAACAGGAAAGTGTTAAGATATAAGTTATTTTGTTTAAAAGCAAATAAAGGTTTATGACTGAAAATGTGAAACATTAACCAAAAAATTATAATACATGAAATTTTGCTTCAAAATGATCAATTTTGTTTAGTCATTTTTGCGCTTGTCATGTCATTGTATGGAAATTTAAATGTGCTGTTGACTTGAGTATTGCATTGTTTGGACCTAGTTGGCTGTCAATCAAGGAATCAACCGACCTATCAAACCATTTACTCAGCCCTGACCTGAGTTCTCAACTCCTACATTGGCCACCATCCACGTTAACCTTTTTTGTTGGTTTGGTGACTTAAACGTCGTAACTACAGCGTTTTCAACCTGATATTTGATACTTTACACTAGTGAACATTATGGGAAAATAAGAAATTGTTTGTAACAGGCAATTTCTTCTTTTTCTGCAATATTTTCTAACATAGAGGACGGCTACTTTTTTAACAATACTCACTTTATAATGTCGTCTGCTACCCATTTGAATTTGGTCAAATCTACAATTTGGAAAAAAAGGTGAGTTGAAAGCTTTAAGACAGCAAACCTTAGTCGTCTGATACATTAGATGAACTTTCATGTCGGAGTAGCCCTATATAGTGATTATTCCCCTGAAGTGGGCGTGGCTAGAAATCTGTCTATATGTCGAGATCATCATGAAATTCAAAAACCGGGACACTGCCCGTTTATTTTGTGGTTTGTTATATATCGAAGAAAACACGGGGGTATTGCCTTGGAGTCTGTGGTGCAAAAACTGACATTCTTTATATAGCTATAATCTTCGAGAATGAAGTATACTCCAACGGCGATAACGTGTCACCTGACGAAAACTGACTTGCGTCTACGATCATAAAAAAATGCTAGTGAAAAGTAAAAGATTTATAGCTTATATACCCGGTAACCTTTTACCCATTCTCACACTACAAAATTGTAGACTGGTCAAAATTGAAAGGAATTGCAGACGACAATTTAATGTTTATCAAAATTTAGCAATTTTCAACTTTCTGGGTAGAAAATGTCGTGGAAAATGAAGAAATTGCCTGGTTCAAGCGATTTCTTCATTTTCCACAATATTTTTTTTTTTTTTCTTCAGGGATTCAAAAGCGTCATTGTGTTATTTTACAAGGATTTTGTTTGTTTAAAAAAGTGACATTCTATCCCCGTTGGATTTTACAGCGTATTGACTGCTGGGGTCATTTAGCGCCCTAGACATTTGTAAAGTACATTCTTGGAGATCGACCCAATTGCAGGTGCAATGAAATAGGACCGAATCACCAAAATGATTGATACTGAATCAACGAATGATTGATACCGAATCACCAAAATGATTGATACTGAATCAACAAATGATTGATACCGAATCACCAAAATAATTGCGTAGAACAATACAGAAAAACAATGTAATGTCCGTTTTTATCGCGTTGTCTATTAGGTGAAATGGTAGATATGAGTTTTCTTCTTTTGTTGATGTTGTTTTCATCTTTATTGAACCAAACTGTGTCTCAAATGCCAGTCCTTTCCCTTCCGGAACATATTTACAAATTTAGCTTTAAAAAATATGAAAAGTATATTCAACAGGCAATGACTAAACCATAACCTCTCTCTTTTTTAATTCTTGCTAATATGAACGACTCCGTTCTTTTAATATAAAAAAAATATCGTAAATATATTTAACTCGTTACCACACGACAAATTTTTAGACTGGTCCTAATTCAAAGAAGGTGCAGACGACAATTTCAAGTTATAGGAATTTAGAAAAACACAGCCTTTTCAGCTAGAAAACATCATGAACATTGAAGAAATTGCTTGTTACAAGCAATTTCTTCAATGTCCATAATGTTTTCTAAAGCATTCTAATTCAGTGGCGTCAGAAAGCGTGATTGTGTGGGAATGGGTTAATTTTCGTCTGCATATCCCTTCAATTTGATTCAGTTTGATGTTCTGACATCTAAAGTATTATTTTTTTATAGCACTAATAGACTTCTGAAGACGCTACCTATCAATTACCTGTTATTTTGTCGTAAAATCGATTCGTTTGTCCTCGTTACCATAGCAACCAAACAAGGTAATCTCTTTTCCATAGAAATTTGCATTTCTCTGGAATTGCGTCTTATTTATTCCTTTTGCATTGCCTTTTTAGTTTCTTGTGGTATTACACTTTTTTCTATCTCTACTATTCAGTCAGAATAGAGATATTGGCTATGTTACTTTCATTCAGGGAGCCATCTTTATAAAGATCTCAAGTCATTTAATTACTTCATTTGTTATATAGTTTATCATCATTTAAGCCATTCCCACACAGTGACGCTTTCGGACGCCCCTCAAGAAAAACGACCGGTAAAAAATTGTGTGAAATGGAGAAATTGCTTGTAACAAAAAATCTTAAATTTCATAAACTTTACATTGTTGTCTACACCTCCTGTCGATTCGGACCAGTCTAACATTTTGCCTTCTGGTAATGGATTAAACAACCATGGTAATTCGATTTGGATGATTTGGTGTTTTCCTAACCTTTGTACAAGATCAGTATGAACGATCATGCTCGCCTTGTGTCCGACCTGTGTTTTTTTTATGCTTATTCAAACACTCTCTGCCCTGAAACATATAACATATTCTAATGAAACTTGAAACCTTTAGCATTCATGGATTTCTTTCCTTTCTTGCTCAACGCCGCTTTTAACACTTTTCAGTCATATCGCGGCGGCTAGAGCATCTAACAATGGATTCTTGATATTTCTTACACCAGTACCACCATTACATCCTTTCCTAGCCTCTAGCTGCTATCCCACTTAGGTTTACGATTATATGACCATTGGTGAGGGACAAATGTTGGAAAGAATATGTGCCGCCGCCGGGGATCGAACCCATGACATCCTATGATTGATGATAAGGAGTCTGGTGCGCTATGACGGCGGTTTGTTGTTGTTGTTGGAATTATAACCACTAGGGTTATAAAATGGTCCCGGTAGAAGGGACATGGTTTGGGAAAACCTTTCGATTGAAGCGACTTTAGATATTTTATATTCTACATGACAAATCCCACTGCTACCTTTCATATTTTTCTTGACAAATGACACAAATCTCTATCAGGTATATTGAAAATAAGGGCAATAACGGTTCCTTCCAGGGGGAAAATTGTTTTTTTTTCAAAACAATATAAAAACTCTGTATGTTCCTAACACAATGGCTAGGTGTTTTCATATTTGGCTTAACCAATTACAAACTAATGCCTTCTTTTGAAGCCCTTTCGCAATATTGTCATAGAAAACTTTGTGGAAAAGGAGAGATAACTTGTAACAAGCAATTTCTCCCTTTCTCGCATTTTTTAAAACCCTATTTTACCATTTCTTCCCCGATTTCGGCGCATTGTAAATGGTCGTCTGCAACTTCTTTCAAATTGGACATGTGTAAATTTTGTAGTCTGGTGATTGGTTAAAGTATCACAAGAAAACTATCGGATCTGAATTGGGTAAAAGAGATGTCTACGGGGTCAAGAATGGCCAACTCACGCTAATCATAACAACTTCATTTTTGTTTTTAATCTAATGATAAGTCATATTTTTTTTCAAATAATGAGGCACATATGATAGTGTATTTGATGTGAAATTAACAAATTAAAAGTTACCTTCGGGGTAAAAAGACACAATCAGTGAAATTTCAACTCCAAAAATTGCTTTTCCTCGAGTAAGTCTCAAAGGCCTACGAAACTTTTTTACCATGTATTTCTTTACTTTCGCCTTTCATACTAGAACCAAATAAAAACAAAGAATTTGGGGCTCTTTAAACCATGACCTCAAAATCCCGCTTTTAAACGCCACTAAAGAAAAAAAAAAAACATTGGAAATTATAGCGAAATCAATTTCTTCTTTATCTATAGTGTTTTCTACCTGTAACCCCAAAAGGCAACAATACTTAAAAAAACCCTCATTTTCCTTGAATATGGACCAGTTTATTTGTCTGCTAATGGGTTAATGCGGGTGAAGAGGAACGGTGGTATGATTTACATTTACTTCAAACATATTATCCCGAATAATTGCAATTTATACGAAAAGTGTGCATTATGTAACACTTCACAGACGCTTGGGAAATTTAAAGTTTGTTGCGCTTGATCGCTTGTCACGGCCATTAACCTCCGACATGGAAGGTCGACTGAGGTGATAGACGACAATTTTGTGGTCAGAGACATGAAATAAAACGAAAATTATTAGTTGGCGGCCCTAGCATCGTACCTACAACATGAATGAATGACTTAATTGGTCAATCGACAGACCTCACATTTAGAAATAAACTTTGCGTACTTAACCGTAAGTAATACACTCCCGAACTTTTCGTCATAGCCGTATCCGAAAGGTAATAGCTGTCAGACATTGCGATCTTATTGGTTTAAAAGCTTTCAGTGCCTTTATCATTTCATGATTGGCGGATCGCAGTTGTCAATCAACCAATCAAATTATTCATTAGACCCCGAAGTGAACTTTTAAGTCCGACATTGGCCGACATTTATATAAAACATTTTTGTTGGTTTGGCGACTTGAACATCGTAACTGCAGCTTATTCAAAATATAATTACTACGGTGGGGTAGTCAACGAACCATTCTAAATTATTGTTACATGCTTTAGACCATAAATTTTGCAAATAAAGCCGATCAAATTCCCGTTTGAGTCAGAAAATCGGAAATTAAGTGCCAATTTGGTGCGAAAATGAATAAGCTGTAGTTGTGACGTTAAAGTCACCAAAACAACAAATATGCTTCGCAAAAAAGTCGGCCATTGTCAGGTTTCAAAGTTCACTTCCGCTATAAATGAATTATTTGATCGTTCGATTGATTCTTTGATTGGCAGCCGCTGTTGTTCATTTGGAAAATGCAGCCCTTTTAACCCATTCCAACACAATGAAATTTTAGACTGGTCCAAATTGAAAGAAGCTGCAGACGACAATTTCAATTTGATGGAATTTTAAATTTGCCAGTATTTTGGGGTAGAAAACATTGTGGATAATGAAGAAATTGCTTGATACAAGCAATTTCTTCATTTTCCACAATGTTTTCCAAAGCTTTTTTCTTGAGGGGCGTTGAAATGGGATAAACCATTTTTGAGTATTATTATTTTTTTCACATTGATAAAATATAATGTAACTAAGGAAATTGATTAAAATCTTCAAGACATCTTCTGGACACCTGTATTCACAGTTTATTGAAGATCTTATAAACACGTATCTGTTTTGTTGTGTATATCGATCGCCGGTCCTATATCGTCATTCACCCTCTGGCGGAAGAGTAGATAGAAGACATTTAATGAGTGAGTAGTGCTTTATGATGCACGCCATGTTACTTCCGGCGGTTCACATCATCAAGAGATTAATGTGCCTTACAAAGTAATTACTACACGGTTTAGTTCGTAGTTTTATAATAGAACTGGAAATTTTTCACAGCGGATTTGTACAATATTAGAAAAATGTCCGAATTTATTGAGAAAGTTGACTGAGGTAGGTATCTTAAATATCCAATTATATATGATAAAAGTTGACAGCAAAAGTCGAAACAATATTTTTCTTAATAATATCTTCTATTTTCTTAAAATATTGATTTTTTTAAAATATTAATTCTTCTCGCTGGAAGAGAAAATATTTAGTCTCAAAGTAATGACAAAAATCACCTTGATTTTTTTTTAATTACAAAACAAGCAGCCAAAATATTAATCTTTCAGCTATTCACGGACCTATTATATAAGAAATGTTTTTGTATTTCTATTATCGCGTGTATAGCAGTGTGTGAAAGGGTTAAGATTGCTCGAATATAAAATAAATTCAATCGGTGTGCTTTTACGCAGGCAAATAAATTATATTGATGAATCCTTTTAACTTTTACAAATCCAATCTCAAACGAACAAACTATTCTAAAGGCAACATTTAAATTCGTTCAATATAAATAATAAGGGACATTTTTTGACGTCCAAGAAAGACTATTTGGAAACATTGTGTAAAACGAAGAATTTGCTTGTAACAAGCAATTTCTTCACTTTACAAAATATTTTCTATCCTTAAAGATGAAAAATCTAAAATTGCAGAAACTTTTAATTGTCGTCTGCAACTCCTTTCAATTTGGACCAGTCTGAAATATTGTCGTCTGGTAATTTGTAGATACATGTAGTATTTCAGATTCTAGATGCCTTGCTTTGTGTAATGACATGGAATTCTTCTTGGAATGCTCACTAATAGTTTTATTCTGTAAGTATGGCCTTTTTGAAAGTATCTTAGAGAAATTTATGTGGGAAAAATAGAAACCACTGAAACTTGGCGTCTTATCTTTAATAATTTAATAATTTTCATATTTTTCATTGTTGTGTTATTGCTACCGTCATGGTTTAAGTCGACTCAAATGCCCCCCCCCCTTCTACACTATTCAGACCAGACGACAATAGCTAGTTAGAGGGGGAAACACATTTAAGAGATGATGTGAATATTTTTTGCTGTCATGGAGGTATGAAATGAAAAAACTATACCTTCACGAAAACAAAAATACTCTCTTCATTTCTTAAAATTTAATGAGATCGAGCGAAAAAAGCAAATACTTTACAATTTTAGTTACTTTTTTGTATGGAACTATTCTGTGCGGAAGCATACAAAATACCTGCGTGCTCAAAATTTTGTTCATGGAAGTATAAACAATTTTTTCGACCTATCAGAACGCTGGGTTTTGATAGACGGAACTAAAAATTAACCATGATGCTTTTAAATAGAAATAATTTGAAATCACAGATTTGTTAATAACAACAACAACACAGCAGGCATTCCCTTACAATACCCCACCATAATATAGGGTGAAGCGGTGCCAAACGTCCATAGTGGGTCAAATGCCTACCCAAGAAATATGTCTAAGTATGAAGTTCTGTGCATAAAATCATTACTTTCCATCTGGTTTGTTAACTCAAAAGGTTACCCTAACAAAAATGTGTCAATATTTAGTTATTTCAAGTATATCGTGTAAGTTTAGTAGTTTTAAGAAGAGAACTAAATTTTAAAATAGTTTATGTCTTTTGAGTACATGGGTTAAGAATCAGGAACGTTTGCACTTGCCTCCATTGAACAATTTCGCCTATTTGGAGCAAAACACCTATGACGATCACGGGCAAGAAGCCTGTACTTGCCACCTCCTCTCCTGTCCCCCCTCTGAACACAGTCTTTTGCCCCCTCACCCTCTTAAGTATTTCAATATATATTGTCTCTCCAATGGTATGCAAAGACACTGTGATTTCAAAACATTTTTTTCCAAACAATCGAGCGGCCAAGTTTATTGTATATATCAAATATAAATTGTGTTAATCGCAGGAAACAAAAAGTGAAAACAGAAATTTTCCTCAAAATCAAATGACTGAAAGAACTGTAATCTAACAAAGTATGGCTTTCTTAAGTAATTTTCTTTGTCTATATAAATGAGCCTGTTGGTGACATTTCCAACCATTTCGCTTGTGCGTGACTTGCACACATTGAACACCCTGGACAGCCATTCGGGGCAATTAGAATATTCGCTGATTGTTTAAAGAAGCTTTGGGTCAGTATCTATCTACAGAGCGCAGAGTGAAGATGGACAGGCTGTTCCGAGTCTTTACTTGGCGCACATGTGTAATGGTTGGAAATATCACGCATGCGCTCAAATGAGGTTAGAGTAACAAAAGATTTAACCCATTACAACATGACAAAATCTTAGACTGGTTTAAATAAAAAGAAGTTGTAGACGACAATTTCAAGTTAGTTGAATTTAAAAATCTTTGTCTTGTAGGGTAAAAAACAATGTGGACATCAAAGCAATTGCTTGTTACAAGCAATTTTTCATTGCCCACAATGGTTTCCAAAACATTTTTCTTCACAGCCGGATTGAGTGTAAATGCGTTAGATAGCATTCTTTTGAAAGAGTTCTCTACAATTTAAATAGACTTTGTATATAATATTCTTGAAATACATACCAACTACTTTTTTGGCGTTCACAGTGGCAGTTTTCACTCGCTGAACTTGAAGAATGCCTCAAATATTTTGTCTGTTAACTTAAACTATCGAAGCTGGCGCTTTACTAGCTAATAAAGGGGGAAATGCGAATTCACGATTTATTTTGAAAATTCAGATCTGACCCGGCATTCAAAAGTTATTGTAAGTTTTATACTGCCAGTTTCTAATTGTTCAGTTGCACACACATAGGATTCACAGAAATATTTATTTCATAAAATAATCATTAGACCTTTATCTGCGTTATCTGTTGATTAATTTGGAAATATAACTCATGGTTACTACGGCAACAGAGTAGCTCTATAATTGATTTTAAGAGGAAATTGTCTGATTTTTTTCTAGGAGATTTTTCTAACAACACTGAAAGTTCGAATAATTACTAATTAGTAGGGTCTCGCCAGGTAGAAAATTATAGACCCTTTCCAATAACACTTTTATACTTCTCCAGAATTGTCTTGATATGTCGACATCATGTTTAAGAAAGATTTGGAATAGTGTGTTAAAAGCTTGATATAGGTCAGATAAAAACATTCGGGGAAAATACGTAATTTTTTCTTATTGTTTTATTTTCGGTCAATCAAATTGTACGTACCTGTATGGTGAAAGTTTTATATCAGTGAAGAATTTTGACTGCCTCGACAGCTGAGTGGTATAGGTGTCTGACTCGTGATCTGAAGGTCATGGGTTCGAGTCCCACCGTCACTGGGGTGTGTTCATTGGCAAGCCACTTAATAGCCAGCCCTAGTCTACCCAGCTGTAAAATTGGGACGCAATGGATTGTAGCCACTGCCTCTCTTTCAGGGACATGAAACATTCTGGATTGTGACTGTTCGAGACCGACTCTATCAGCTTAACCCTTTCCTGTTCAATCCCTTGTTTTCACGGCCCTTTGATTTTATAATTGAGAAAACATTGTAGAGAAAGAAGAAATTGCTTGTAACAAGCAATTTCTTCTTTTTCACAATATTTCCTATCCTACCGATTAATTGTTTTAAAAATAGAATCCAATTTATTTTTGTCTACAAATCCTTTGAATATGGACCGGTCTAAAATTTTGCAAAACAGGAATGGGTTAAAGCTGTCGTCAAACTAAAATACATAGGTATAAACTATAAAGGATTTTACTCTAAAAGTAAAGCCATCACAGTAAAGAGTATAAACTATAAAGGATTTTACTCTAAAAGTAAAGCCATCACAGTAAAGAGTATGGCTAAATGTATACATGTGCATTTAAAGTCTCCGTAATACTTGGACATGCATAAACATTTCTATAGTCTTATTTGAGTGGAATGTCTCTTTAGTTTTAAATTGATACGATCGGCTCGACCGCTAAATGACTGTCTGTTTCAATTGATTTTTTCACGTGTTTTAATTAGACTTTTCTCTTATAATCCCGGATTTTTTACGTTTCTGTGATACTTTACTTCAGAAAACATTGTCAAAAAAGATGAAATTGCTTGTATCAAACAATTTCTTCTCACTTTTTATTCCACAATATTTTCTATGAGGCTGCTTTTGATTGTTCTTACTTTATAGAGTCATTGTAAACCCTCTCACTTTAGACAAGTCCTAATTGAAAAAAAAAAAAAAAAAAGCAAAGGGTTGAGAAATGAACAAAATCCTTTTTAATTCAATGTTGTCGATAAGACGTAAAGTTTTTTTAAGCCTGGAATCCTTCGAATTATCTAGTCGAAGTTAACGCGTTACTGAGAATTAAATCCATTCCCCTACTCGAAAATTTTAGACTTGCCCAAATTGAAAGGAGTTGCAGACAACAATTTCAAAATGATGGAATATTACTTTTTTTGTTTGTGTGCGTCTTTTTTGGAAGAAACAATGATTATAAAGAAGAAAATGGGTTAACCCATTCCTACACAATCCCTCCTTTTCACGGCCCCCAAGAAAAAAACCTTTGGAAAACATTGTGGACATAGAAGAAATTGCTTGAATTAAGCAATTTCTTCAATGTCCACAATGTTTTCTACCCCAAAAGACAGAATGTTATAATTTCATCAAGCGAAAATTGTCGTCTGCATCTTCTTTCAATTTGGACAAATCTAAAATTTAAGTGTAGGTCCCCCATCGAGGTTCGGTACTAATATTTCAAAACATAATTTAGAATGAGCTAGGAACAAAGCATTTATATTACCCCCATGACAGTTAATTATTTTAAAACTATTCTAACAATGTCATCATATTATGGCTGTCATTCATTGGTGGATCACTGGCCACGCTCCCCTGCCTCCTACAGGAAGTTAAATTTCGCTATCAATTGGCGTTATTTCGAGAAATGTAAAGCCGGTAAAATGGTTGGTTGTCGACTTAAACGCCGTAACTACAGCTGGATAAGCTGTAGTTACGACGTTTAGGTCGCCAACCCAAGAAAATGCTATAGGAGTTCAAAGTTCATTTCTAGTCTAAATGTATGATTTGTTGACAGCCGCAGTACGTCAATTCGACTGTCTTAAAATAATGATAATGATAATACAACATTAATGTTATCAAAGTATCGCTGTTAATCCTTGTACTGCTGAACTCGGACTATTCCTGTTTTGACGGAAGATATAGACAAAGATCAGCCTGCACATATGTGCAGTCTGATCTTAGTCTACACCACCTGTCTTTCCCAATGAAGCCAAAAAGGTTTATAGTTATCAAAGAAAATTGACCCACCATCAAGTACTTCAGTGCTTTCAGCCCTTTGATTTTGTTGCAATTCTGAGAAACCTATTTGTTTAGTATAATAAGGGTTAAGAATGTACTCGCAGAAAAGACAGAATTTCGGGGCTGGAATTTGTTTTCTTTCCTTTACGACTATTAGTTTCAACTCTAAAGATGTACAAGTTATAGTCAGTGATCAAAGGTCATTCCTGTATAGACAAAATTGACCTTTTGATCACTCACTATAACTTGTACATCTATACTGTAAACAAGAATTTTCTTTACGGGGTTTGGCTGGGTAGAGAATCGTCCCGAGAATCCTCTTCGGGCACCATGTAATTAAACACAGGTTTTTTTCTTGTAGGAGTGAAAATAAATAATTTTCTAAATATCTTTGATTCTAGAAAAAATCAAATCGAGCAATAATGCTGTAAGGAAGAAAAGGGTACTTCATATATATATACTCGTAAAGCATAAAAAAAAGATAGGCTATATCTCATGATTTATGTAAAATGAGTAGAATCATACCTTAATGCTTATGATCACCAATTAATTTTTTATTACTTTAAAATCGTAATCTATACGTCATCTATATTGACTATTGCATGTTCTAATTGAACAAAACAAAACAAAACACATACAAAAAAAAACCAAAAAAAAAAAAAACAAAAAAAACCACTATTTCGAGTACCAATAAATTCCTTAACCCACTCCCACACAAACCCTCCTTTTTACGCCCCTCAAGAAAAAATCTTTGGAAAACATTGTGGAAAATGAAGAAATTACTTGTATCAAGCATTTTCTTCACTATCCACAATGTTGTCTATCCTAAAAGACGAAAAAGAAAAGAGAGAAAAAATTATAATAAATAAGAAAAAAAATTAAAAAGAAAAAAAAAAAGAAAAAAAAATCGAAATTCCATCAAATTGAATTTGTCGTCTGCAGCTTCTTTCAATTTGGACTAGTCTAAAACCTAGTGTGTAGAAATAGGTAAAAATCTCAAAATTTTTACCATTATTTAAGCGTAATTAACGGATTTCATATGTTTATGAACCAAAACTGTTTGAGGCTTTTTAAGCCTCTGCTAGGGCCTAAAACACATGCAATTACTATGTACTCTGTATACGCCATTCAAATATTTATCCAACACATAAAAAAGACAAACAAAAAAACAAATAATAAAAACAAAGTGTTTAGAAAACAGGCAGGTCCAATCTTTTGGACAAGAATAAGATTTCTAGCTACATCCTGGAAAGTTTTGTCAATATTGCAAAGAGGCCGCCAACTGACGAATTGCAGCTGTCAAAAAGTTGATTGACCATTCAAATATTTCATTTGGACCGGAAGTGAACATTATATGACACATTTACGTTAACCCATTCCCACACAATCTCGCTTTTTGACACCCTTTAAGAAAACAGCATGGGTTAACTTTTTGGAAAAAGATAAGCAATGTCTTCGTTTCCCACAATGTTTTCTATACATTAACACATTTTTTTTCTTATGATTTTCATCAACTTGAAATTGTCGTATGTATTTTCTTTCACTTTAGACTAGTCTAGAATTTTGTCGTCTTGGAATGGGTTAAGCATTTTTGTTTGGTTCGGCGTTTAGTTGCCAACCAACGATTTGTCTTTTACTTAATGTGCCTGACACCTTATTCTACAAATACGACGTTTATTAACTGAGTCAAACTGCCATTTCGAAACTTAGTTGACTAGCCAACAATCCATTAGCTATAACTGTACAAATCAATATACAATCCATGATGTAAAAGGAGGAATCAGAGATTTCCTCGAAACAAATATGATCCACCACGAATCGAAAAAAACAAAAACATCAAAACTTACCGGGTATTCTACTAAACAAATATGATATTTTTCACAAAAAGAAAACTACTAGTATCAAGACATTTCGCGAAACAAATGTAATTCATCATGAAATAAAGGAACTATCCAAGAATTCCGCGAGGTAAATAAGAACAATCACATAAGCAGACACAACCAAGGAATTCCCGTGAAATAAATAAGAGTAATCACGCAAGAAGGCATAATCCGGGATTTCCTTGAATAAATAAGAACAATCACGCAAGAATGCGAAATCCGGAATTTCCGAGAAATAAATTAGAACAATCACGCAAGAAGTCACAATCCATGATGCAAAAAGGAGGAATCTGAGATTTCCTCGAAACAAATAGAATCCACCACGAATCGAAAAAAAAAAAAAAAAAAAAACCCAACAAAACAACAAAACTAACCGGGTATTCTGCTAAACAAATATGATATATTTCGCAAAAAGAAAACTACTTGTATCAAGACATTTCGCAAAACAAATGTAATCCATCACGAAATAAAGGAACTATCCAAGAATTCCGCGAGGTAAATAAGAAAAATCACGAAACCCGGGAATAATGTGATGCGAAAAGAACAATCACGCAAGACGACAAAACCCAGGAATACCCGTCAACTTTATTAGAACAATCACGCAAGAAGGCATAATCCATTTCCGTTGAAAAATAAGAACATTCACGCAAGAAATCGAAATCCGGGATTTCCTTGAAATAAATTAGAACAATCACGCAAGAAGGCACACTCTTGAAATCCCGCGAAATAAATGTCTTTACGTCAAAAGAATTATTCTGGAATTTCTCGAAACAAAGGTGATCAATTGCTCGATAAAGAACTATCAGAGAATTTCGCGAAAAGGAATTATAATGGAATTGCGAACAGTATTGACCCTGGCGTGGACTGCGCAGACTAATAGGCTTTTCTCCCTTTATTGTTGTCATTCCAACTTGCTATAGACACAGATCTATTTAACTCATTGCCAGACAACAGAATTTTAAACTGGTCCTAATTGAAAGGAGTTGCAGACGATAATTTAAAGTTAATGAAATTTTAGATTTTTTCACTTTTTTGGGTAGAAAATATTGTGGAAACTGAAGAAATTGCTTGTTACAAGCAATTTCTTCATTTTCACATTATATTCCCAGTGGTTTTTTCTTGTTTTAGTATCAAAAAGCGTAACTGTGTGGGAATGGGTTAAGAAAGTTCGCTGATTGGCTTTTGTTACATCCTATCTCTTTTTTAAAATATTTATTATACGGGATTCTTGGCACGAACATTTTTTTTTTGGAAGAGGGGCCTGATTAATCTATTCCATCACAATGACGTTTTTTGACGCCCCTCAAGGAATACATTGTGTAAAATAAAGAAATTGCCTGTAACATGCAATTTTTTCATATTAAACAGTGTTCTTTACCAAGAAAGTTGAAAACATCTAAAATTGCATAAACTTTAAAATGTCGTTTTCAATTCCTTTCAATTTGAACCAGTCTAAAATTTTGCCGTCTGGTAATGGGTTAAAAACAGGTGAGTACCGCTAAAACAATTGTATGTAAGGTAGAAAGGCTACTCTACTTTCAGAAATTTTCGATAAGCAAAATGAATCGACCCTTGTAATCCTTGACCATTTTCGTTTTCCAGCTGGTTCATCTTTGCTCGACGGGTCACGTATATTTATTCGATAATTTTATTTATATTCAAGATATGATAACCGAAAGCCAGTCTGCCTCACCACCCTACCTTACAGACGACACTGGGTCTACGATCATCGTGTCGGAGGATACGCCGATTGGTGAGTTTCAAAACACTATGATTATTAATTTGATTGGTAATTTTCAAAGGATTTACAGAAGGCCCTTCGACCCATGACCAAACACATCTTGCATTTTGACGTGTTTCGTTTAGATAGCCGCGAGAAAAGGAGGATTTCGAATTCAGAGCAAGTAATACGTTTCTTACAATGTTTCATTCATGGCAAGGGATTATATGTCCTGCTATATGACATGCTATATAAAATTAAAACGTCAAATTGTCCTTGAATCGTCCTGTTGTATAACATAAAAAAATGTCTTTGAAAAAGGACGTTCGCTCGGCTTAATTTCGGATTCCAGTTTTACAAAAAAGCTCGCCCTTACCTGATTGTGAAGGAAGTAGGATAATGAATCTGTCTGCAAACTTTTATTTCTTGCATACAACTGAATGTAAAGTTGACATAGTGCACAAAAAAATGTATAAAAATGAATCTTTCATTAGTTTTCCCTTTTAAATTTATTGGGAAATTGTTCAATTTTCGTTTAACCGAAGAGTAACGTAAGCAAGCATTTAACCCTTTACGAGAAGACAAAATTTTAGATTTGTTCAAATTCAACGAAGTTGTAGATGACAACTTTTTAGTTGGTGGAATTTTTAAATTTTTTGTCTTTTTTTTTAGAATAGAAAACATGACGGATAATGAAGAAATTACCTTTATTAAGCAATTTCATCATTTTCCACAAAGTTGTCCAAAAGATTGTTTTCTTTTGGGCGTCCAAAGATTGTGCTGGGATGGGTTAAGACTACCCTTGTTATATATATCAATGAGGGGACGAATAGAATTGGTGAGGCAGAAAGAAGACACTTAAACTATAACAGCATCAAATTGATTTCAAATATTCTTAAATATGTTTTGAAATTTTGATTCGTTGAGAATTATCCCCCATCCCCCTCCCCAAAAAAACAACAACAAAACAACAAAAAATAAACAAAACACAAACACACCAAAAAAGGGGAAAAAAACACGCACGCACGCACCCCCCCCCCCCAAAAAAAGAAAATACGGAAAAGAAAGTAGGTCTAACACCTATAAGATTATAAATTCACATCAAACTATGATTTATGAAGTCGCATACTTACCTTGAGAAAACACAAGTTTATTACCCTGTTAGTATCCACTTTGCTCTGAAGCATGAGATAATAGCTATCAATTTTTGACAACATAAACCTTCAACTAAATCAGAACATATAGTGAAAACTTTCTATTAATCTCCGGTAATCTTAATATTTTTGTACAAGCTTTTTAGAAATAGACTGTTATTTTTACACATAACAAGATTGTCTCTCACCAATGGGTCGATAATCGTAGACCTATGTGGGATAGCAGCTGGAGGCTAGGAAAGGATGTAATGGTAGTACTGGTGTGAGAAATACCAGGATTCCATTGTTAGGTGCTCCAGTCGCCGCGATATAACTGAAAGATTGTTGAAAGCGGCGTAAAACCCCATTCAAACAAACAAACAAACAAACAAACAAACACATAACAAGAATCAAAGAGTATTGGCCCTTGTATTTATCGTACCTTGTGGCCTTTACCTTTCGCTGTTCAATCACTGGTTTTTACGTCCCTGTGTTTTTATACTTAGGAAAACACTGTGGAAAAGAATAAATTGCAATTTCTACTTTATCCACAATATTTTCTACCCTATTGAATGACTATTTTTCAAATAAGACCAACTTTAACTTGTTGTCTGCAGAACCTTTGAACCAACCTTATTTTGTTTTTAAAACAGTAAAGGGTTAAAAGGAGGTTAAAATTGCTATTTTAAAAATAGGCAAGCACCTTAGACAATTCCCTATTCGAGACACATAGTTTCTAACAGATCTGAAACGAAATAAAGCACATTGACCCCATTTTTCTTTCCAAAAGCAGAACACATTTAGTGCTCTATAAAAAGTACCTCTAAAAGAAAAGTTAATTACAATTTAAATACCGTTCAGATTTGCATTTTATTCGAATTCGCAATGTCAAACGCCAAAAAAACCAGTTTCACGTCGCAGAGACTTCCTCTTATACAGACTATCTGTATCCTTCTGATATCAGGAAATCTATGTCCTTGTTTGATCTTTGCACGAAAATAATTCGTTCAAACACCTTTTATTAGTGCATTTATGTTTAGAACTTTTATTACGTATCTAGGAACAGTTTTACGAACCTTGAAGGGTACAGATGACGATGGTGATGACGTCATATTTCGTCACCCTGACTACGACACACCCTCAAAGGATCTCATCATTATAAACCAGACAAATAACGGCTCATTGGTGGAAGCCAAGCTCATCTTGAACCAGACCTTAGATAGAGATTACGTACGTACCCATAACTTATTGTATGGTTCGCCTTTCGTTTTTTAATGGACTACATATAAGACTTGTTTTATGTTTTCATTCGTTCTAGAAACAACAATAAGTAAATACTATTTAGTAGATAGTCATCTCTGGCATAAAGGTATTAGCTGACAAGTAGCCGATCGCTGGCCACGTCCACTGGGCTCCGACAGGAAGTTGCATTTCAATATTAAATAAAATTCATTGTCAGTAACACGAGACAAAAATTAAAATGGTTGGTTTGCGACCTAAACGTCCTAACTACAGCTTGAATAAGTTATGGTTAGGACGTTAAAGTCGTCAAACCAACAAAATGCTTCATGAAATATCGGCTGAATTTGTAGTTCAAAGTAAGCTTCCGATCTAAACGGTTGATTTAATTGGTCAAATGATACTTTGATGGACATAACGATCAGTCAGATTGGTAGAAAGGTCGTCCCTTAGGCCTTATAACAAAACGTAAATTGTTTTATTCAAATGGTGGACAGAATGTACATACAAACCTTTTTCAGTTTTGAGAACTTAATATAGAAAAATGCTTGTTTTTATTTTTGTTTGTTTTATTTATTAGATACACTGTGATATATTATCGGAAGATAATGTTTTTTCCTTTAATGCATCCCGAAGAATTGTGGAGATTTATAGCGAAATATCTCTTGACAATTTCTTCGATAAAGAAATGAAATAATCAAAATGATAAAATAGCTTTTTTAAAAACAGATCTAGACCATCATTATGGGTTACTGTACGCCATCTCAAGGGGACAGAATATGCTAATATCACCACAACAGGCGTTATCATATTGCAATGGTTTACGTGTTAACACATTCTCACACAATGACACTTTTTGACGACCCTCTTGGAAAACAATTTGGAAAACATTGTGTAAAATAGCTTGCAACAAGCAGTTTCATCATTTTCCATAATGTCTTCTACCCAAAAAGTTGAAAAAATCTAAAATTTAAATAGTCGTCTGCAACGCTTTAAATTTGGACAAGTCTAAAATTTTGCTCGATAGTTGAGTAATTATAACTGTAATAACAACAACAATAAAACCCTAATTAGGCCCATTCCTACGCAACAAAATTTTAGACTTCAAATTGAAAGAAGATGCAGACGACAATTTCAAGTTGATGGGATTTTAAATGTTTTCGTCCTTTTGGGTAGTAAATATTGTGAAAAATGAAGAAATTGCTTGATACAAGCAAGTTCTTCATTTTCCATAGTTTTTTACCAAGCCCTTTAGTTGGGGGCGCAAAAAGGAGGGATTGAGTGGGAATGGGTTAAAGAACGTAGCTCAGTAGGGTTCCACCGTACGAAACAATGAAGAACCGATTAACAACGAGGCCTTCTTCAATAAGTGAATTATGGTGAAACGGCGTCCGGGGTTCGAATCACTGCTGCTGTGATTATCCTTTCCGACATCTGCCTCCCACCAGTAGGTGGATAATCGTAAACCTATGTGGGATGAGAAGTTGGAGGCTTGGAAAGGATGTAGTTGTAGTACTGGTGAGAGAACTTCTAGGGACCCATGGTTAGGTGCTCCAGCCGCTATATAACTGAAATATCGTTAAAAGTGGCGTTAAGCCCAATTCAATCAATCATTTTTTTGATATTTCCATAATCTTACTGTTAACACTTCTGATTGTAATAAAATGAAATTGGTGATGGTCAGGGATTTCCGATATTGGGAATTCCATTCCAAGAAATACCAAACTTGTTTTGTTACTATTTATAGTCATCACCCTTTGAATTTCGATTTCCTCCAATTCCTTTATACTTCCATAGATTTTCAATAAATAGATAAACAATTAGTGTCCTTGTAACAATTTTAATTATTATTTCCAAATATTACATTAAATAATTCCAATTTCGCCAAGTAAATGAAAAATCGTCTGCTTTTACACGGAGTCCAAACAATCATGGCTGACATCGGCGATTTTTCGTTGTCTTTCCCCGCATTTGAGGACGATTTTGACGGAATTGATGAAAAAATGTTTGAAGAACCATTCGTGGAAGAAATTTCAGAAGCTACGCTTGTAAATGAAAGTGGCAATGATATAGCTACTATCACGGGAATGGAAGAAACTAAAAAAGAAACCCGTTTTAAAAGCCTTGACAGCTGTCAACTGGAGGAGCTTACCAATGCCAGATACTCTAAAGCCTCCAGAATTAATGCTAAATGGGGCTTCAATACATTCAATGGTAGGTTTTTAATGGAAATCAGTCATATAACACACTTGAAAAAAAAAAAAAAAAAAAAAACAATTTACAAAGGCAAAATTTTGAACATTTTACCTATTTTTCAAACATCTATCTTGACTAAAATATGAAACTTAATCAATTAAAGCTATTAATCACTAATCAATCATGATAAAAATGAAAATTTAACCAAGTAAAGGTTTATATCAACCATTAATCATGATAAATATGAAAATTGCTATAATTAAAGTTAATCAGATGAAATTTACACACACAATCCATACTTCCAATTAACTATATTGGCTGGACACCAATTCTGGCTGCATACCAGTTCTCTCAAACTAACCTGTTTCACGAACATGCAAAAAAGGTAAATTTAAGTTTCAAGTTATGATGACGCAAAGTTCTTCTATTTCGAAATTTTTTTTTATAATAAATTGATTATTTAGTGTCTTTACCATGAAACCGGTTAGTTGGCAAGGACTGGTATGCGTCGAGAATTTGTCTCAACGCAAGTAGAATAATCCAAATATTATTTAACATTAAAAAAACAAAACAATAATGATCTGTGCATAGAAAAATGTGTCAATCTGCACATGTGAGTAGTGTATAAAGTGTCTACCCTTTTGAATGTTCAGGTTAACCCTTTACTGTTTTCCTCAATTTTAGACTTGTCAAAATTCAAAGGTGTAGCAGACGACATTATAAAGTAAGAGCAATAAAAAAAGTAACATCCTTTAAGGTAGAATATATTGTGTGGAAAAAAAGAAATTACTTGTCACATGCAATTTCTTTTTTTTCCACAAGGTTTTCTCAAGTATAATTTCACAGGCACATAAAAACCAGTGATTGTACAGGAAATGGTTAACTAAAATTGAAACTTTTCAAACTTGGCTAATTATGGTTGTAACGTGTAAGTGATTAATTTGTATATTCCTGAAGTTTAAAGATGAAAGCTGTGGTTGACCTCTACTTGAACCAATCTTCTTTTCAAATATTAATTTAGGAATTTCACTTATTTTTCTTGGTGGATCATATACATATATGACCACAAGTGCTAGAAATTCTGTCGGGAAAAAGAATTGCATTTTTGTCTGTTTTCCACAATGGTTTCATTTTTTCTCTCCTCTTTCTTTATCATTTATTTAGATTGGTGCACTGAGAAATGTCTCAACATTGATTTACATACTATTGAAGAAGGAGAACTGGCAACTCATCTTACACGTTTCTACGCAGAAATTGCGCCAAAACCAAGCCAACACCGTCAAAGCCAGGAATATCACAAAAATTCTTTGAAGAACATTCGTTCAGCCTTAAATCGTTACATACAAGTGGAATGTGGTCGCCCATTGAATATCGTTTCAGATTATAGATTTAAAAAATGCAACGACATGTTAAATGGTAAACTGAAATATAACGCTAGGCATGGTCTTTCTGCACCAACTGTTCACAAAAGTGTAATCCACAAAAATCATATGACGAAAATAAATGAATATCTGAAAGTTCTTAACCCTATAACCTTAAGGTATAGGGTTTGGATGCAGTTAGGTATTCATTTTTGTTCAAGAGGTCTTGAATTTAATTGCCAGTTGAGTCCAAGAAGTTTTTGCTTCCAAAAAGATGAAATGGGAATGGAATATGTTACATTGGCCCACAACACTCAGCAAAAAAATCACCAAGGTGATTTTTCCGCCACGGATGAAAATCCAGATAAACGCATGTACGAAACCGGGGATGATCTTTGTCCAGTCCAGTCTTTGAAAATATTGATCTCGAAAACCCCATCTGATGCTGCAGCTTTATTCAATCATCTGGAAAAAACACTTCCGGATGACCCCTCTAGCAGCTTATACTGGTACAGCTCTAAAGCTGTTGGCAAACGTCAATTTTCAAATTTCATGCCAGATATTTGTAGAAATGCTGGTCTGTCAGAACGATACACGGCACATTGCCTTCGTGCAACAGCTCTCAGTATAATGACGGACAATAATGTTCCGGGTCGTCATATTATGTCCTTATCTGACCATAAAAATGAAAGTTCTCTAATGGCATATACCAGACCGAGTAGTACTCATAAGCAGAACATGAGCAGAATCTTAGCAGATTTATTCAGGTCACCTGAAAATAGAAACAATGCAACTATTACTTCACTGGAAAACTCTGAAGTGCAGTCATCTGTGTCAATACAAAATAAAAGCCCGACTAAATCAGCCTTGGATGCTAGCTTATTGAAGGGCTTTATTACAGAATCAAACTGCACATTCAGTAACTGTACTTTTCAAATCTATCAAAAATGATTACCCCTATAATAATTGTATGAGAGCTGTATTAGTGTAAGCTGCTCTTTATTTGTAATCAGTAAATATGTTTAAATAGATAGAATAAGATACAAGTAAAAACTAAAATCTAGACTTATGCTTTCATTCATTTTGAGGGTTATTATAGCATCGTAGCATATCAAAATGTTTGTTGATCTTTTTGCTTTAAACTTTTAATACGTCTGAGAGTATAGTCGAAACATCGTAACAACATTTTGAATAAGGCTGTAGTTACGATGTTTTGTCTGGTAGTATAGTTGTTTTGTTTAGACTATTTTATTTTTATTAAACAGTTCTAAATTTTATTTGTCATCATAGAAATAAATAGCAATTCTGAGATGTCGTTTATTACTGACAATTTATCTTTTTCCCTCAAAACTTAAGTTGTACTGGTATATTTATACAAATAATTTCTCCTTGTAAGCCAATATTTAGGTTTGTATGGGTGTATTTTCACATTTCACTTTCTGTGTGTACATGGATGAACTGAACTGTTACCAACTGTATATTTCTATGTATGACTGTGATAAATAGAAACCAAAACTTATCCTGTCCAATATGTCTGATATCAATATAAAATGTTTATTGGTGATAACTTGTTTTTTTCATTTTTCAATGTTGAAAGAAGTCAATAAAATGTTGAAAAATAGATACATCTATTTTTATTCAAAGCATTGGGCCTGTAAATTCCCCCTCCTCCCGGGGAACCGACCCGCCTATCCCCCCGGGTCTTAATCCGGGTCCTTCGGCGGGTTGCTCGGGGGGGAGGAGAGGTACTCATTTTACCCTCGTGTTCGGTTTGTAACCACTTCACGAGCAGCTATTGAATATAAGTATGCAATTGAAAATACTGGATTATTTGTTTTTGTCCCTATGGTCTAAAATTTGTTCCTCGTGGTTTAAAACTATTTACGCTAAAAATAAAATTATAAAAATCTTGCATCTT
Source organism: Fragum fragum (assembly GCA_946902895.1). Taxonomy (NCBI): domain Eukaryota; kingdom Metazoa; phylum Mollusca; class Bivalvia; order Cardiida; family Cardiidae; genus Fragum; species Fragum fragum. The sequence continues at coordinate 82,423,724 of OX336365.1, forward strand.
GCCCGCCAAAGAGAGAAGAGAGGCTCCCAGGACCACCAGGTAAAAATTAACTAGTTATTATGTACAAATATCCCACGAGGAACTACGAAAAGTTTTTGTACTGTGCTATTTACGCATAAGCTAACTATGAAAATAATACGAAGAAAGAAAGTATATGCGTATATACATACACATACGTATGTATATATATATACGCATATACCCACCTGATCTTATAGACTACTATTTATCTAAAAAACTACAACTATCACTATCCATTAGTATATATTTTATAATTAAACTTGGTGCATATCGATTTTAGATTATTTAGTTAATTATATTTATTTTGTGTGTATTATACGATAAGATATTTAGGAAGGGGCCAAAAGTGTGTCTAGCGTTGATTTTGTTTTGAGGAGCCAAGGTTTGCGTTTAGAATCCGCCGGTAGCGAGTCTTTGAGCACTTCCCTCCGGGTGGAGCCACGCCGTCCGCCCTGCCTGATGCTCCGGGTGTAAGGCCCGCACCACTTAGAAGGGGCTTGGCCAAGGCTTCTAGGGTGCGGGAATCACCAGAGACACCCCGAGCACCAGGTCCCAATCGGGTAAAATGTTTAAAAATAGACTAACCGACCCGGCCCGACAACAACCCGCCCGACTCGTGGGCAGCCGAACCGAACCCCCAACCAGAGCTGCATCGAATGGAACATAGAATTCCAATCCGATGCACCCCCGCATTTTGGGAGAAGAGCCCAACAACCCATTCGCCGGAATATTGCACAGTCATTAAAAGGAAAACGGGCCACCACCGGACCGGGTCCATCAGTCAGGGTCTGCTGTACCATCCCGATGGACGATATGGCGCAGGAGAGGTCTTGGACCCACGTCTCCTGGCATACCTGTTCTTTCCCGTTCGGGAAGACACCTGTCAGTACAGCAGACCAGAGGAAAAATAGTCTTACTTATACTGGAACAAACAATTATCCTCCATTTGATGAAATATTGAGGGCTTAGAGCCAAAACACAGTATGGCTGTATACAATGTAAGCCCTCGATATTTCGACGTCACTGATCGTATGAAAATATTCCAATCCATTCCCAAACAATTCCGCTTTTTACGCCCCTCCCCCTAAAAAGACAACAAAACAACAACAACAACAACAAAACACACACACACACACACACACACACAAAGGAAAAACCAAACCAAAAAATGAATGAATAAATAATAAAAAAACTTAGGAAAGCATTTTGGAAAATGAAGAAATTGCTTGTTACAAGCGATTTCTACATATTCACGATGTTTTGGGCCAGTCTAATTTCTGTTTTTGATGGTGGTTTTTGGTTTAACTTCAGTGACAATCTTGTTATGTCGTAATTATATCATAAGGAATAACATTGTTTAATAACGCAAATAGCCAATTATGATACTGAACTAAAATCATTTATAGGAATAGTAAAATTTGCAAAAGACCACATAGAATAAGCTTTCTAAAGGCGGTCTCTAAGTATGCCCTTGATACAAAATGTGTACATTTGTGCAGTTATTATGCATGCAACTACCTTAGACTTGGACCAGCGTAAATTTTATTGGCTGTTTAAACTGCATTTCAGAATGCCGATGTTCGCGCCATGCATTTCATTATACAAGACAACAGTGTGAACGCTTTTCAGGTAAAACATAATTTGTATAAATTCAATTTTCGAAGGACCAAAATCAAGGTCAAAGCTGAAGGTCACGTGTTGAAATTTACTTTATTCCTAGCATATCGTTTCATTTTATTAGTTGATTTCAAATAACTTTGCTTATTTATTTTCTTTGTAAGTACTAGTGTCATACTAAGGATTTATTGTATACTCCCAAGATCAAGGGCACAGCTTAAGGCCAATTGACAAAATTGACCTTATCCTCTTCATCTACGCATTATTTGAGTTTATAGCTCGACATAGTTGTTCTTCATGACGCTAACAAATGACGTGGGAAGAATTTTTTGGATACATCTAAGGTCAAGGTCAAAGCTGAGGATAAAGTAACAAAATTGACCATGTCCGGACATATCGTCTACATTTATGGATTAAGTCCGTATTACAGTAGCACAAGTGTACGCCTTAATGCAGTAATAGTTCCACGCAAAATGTTTGTTTGGACAAGCCCAGGGTCAAGGTAACAACCGAAGATAATTGTTAATATTGACAATGTCCGTAGCATATCTTAGAACTACATTATGAATGGATTCCTAAATAACCTGTCACAATTTTGCTTTTGAGCAATACCTACTATCATGCAACCGGTTTATTTTGCAAGATTTGCCTTATTCTTTTTTCCAAATTGAGCATTATTCATCCATTCTTTGAACTCAAGGCAGATTTGACTGAGTGTCTTTGTGACACTATTCTAGTTTGTTTTGCCTGAACATTCATTCACAATAATATAACTATCATAACGAGCGAATGACACAATCTGGGTGTAGGTTGCTTTCTCAACATTTTTGTTTGTAGGTCCTAATCGTACGTGAGGGTACATTTACTTTGTATATTTAATGAACTATTTATAGAACATGAAAGCTATAGAAATATTCAGCGAAATGAGAGTAAATGTCTGTATTGTATACTAAATGAAATAGAAAATGAATTCCATTTTATACTTAAATGTCCGCTTTACAACCATTTGAGAAAATTATAACTAACGCCATAATTTTTATTGAAAACCAAGTGTTCAGAAGCTTATAGAACTATCAGTCTTGAATAATCTGGCACAATTTTGTATATAACTATTCAGGTACTCTACTCTATAATTATAGAACAATGTTGAAAGCATCTTCCGCTTTTGTCACAATGTAATTATACTAACAAGGATTAACTTTAAAACCTTGTTGTATTTTACTTGTAATTTTGTAATGTATTGTTGTTCTTTTTGTTCTTCATGTAAAATTGTATTATGAAATGACGAGGAACACTCGCATTCAAGTCGAAGAAATAAACTAGTGAATTTAATTGAATTAAAGATCCCCTTCATTTCTTTTTATAGACTGTGGTAGTGATAGATATGTATATAACAGATGTTAACGATGCTTACCCGGTCTTTCAAAACTTACCCTATAGACTGGATTTGAGAGAGGTGAGTTGACAATAAGAGATGTCATTTGAGGGATTACCTTAACAATTTACACCGCTGTCTGACGTTATTTGTTCTAAAAAAAACTACAACAAAGAACAACAAAATGATACGGTTTAAACAGATACCTTAGCCCATTACCAGACGACAATATTTTGAACTGGTTCAAATTCAAAGACCTTGCTGATGTCAATTTCAAGTAGTTAAAATTTTAGATATGTTTGTCTATCTAAGGAAGAAAACATAGTGGGAAATGAAGAATTTTTTTCCAAACTTTTTTCTTGATGGTCATTAAAACGCCGGATATGGCGAAAATATGGTAATGAATTTAACTATAGTTTCGTCTATTGATATTCCAGCGTCTTTATTGGCTAAATTGTTTTGTATGCTTCCATGAACAAAACTTTGGCCACACACATATTTTGTATGTTTGCGCACAAAGTAGATCCCCTGATATATGAGCCTAAAAACTTAATCATATTAATGTATTCATACGGTGTGTTTATAAGTCTTAAATTTAATACGCAATCTCATTATAGACCTGTAACGCTTTGTTTTTACTGAGCTTAATCTAACTTTATGAATACGCGACTCGGATTCATACATTAGTGATAAGTTTTAAGGTTTATACCTCTATGAAAACAAAAATTTCCTCTTCTCCTAAGTAAACAAAAGTGTTTCTTTACAAAGTATATTTTCTTTATAAAACCATAACCTCAATCAAGACAATTATAATGATTAATTATTTCGAATGCATTGATGAATCGTGAAACTCGTTAAAACACAAATATTTCATTAATATCTGGTTTGGCCGACGAGTGACTTCGGCTTCAATGTAATACTAATAATTGTCCGATGTAGGCGAAAACACAACGAAAAAGAATGGCCAGCGTGGGCAAAAATACAATAGACAGCCATGTCCCAATGTGGACCAATAGACAACCAATATGTACCCGACTGGGTCATCAATCAGCAAATACAATGTATATTTGGGTCATCATTTTACTCAGACTTGCCTCAACCTAGGCAGTTAATAGATTACATGTTTTTCATCAACTCATTGCAGGTTCATGCTACAATATAAATAGAGAATTTCCCTGTCACTGATGTTTAGAAGATGAGACACAACACTATAATAACTCCGTAAAGCTAAATTTAGACTGCATTTAACCATTCAATTGCCATTTGAACCAAATGAATTTTCTTGCTCACTGCCAATCAAACTGGCACGCCAAATCCGTCATTTATATTTCAAACATATGAAACGAGCTGAATGTCAATGTCGGATAACGTTATCGTTTTATTAGAGCGTGTTTACTTATTTTCTTAAAAAATAGACGTGATTGGTATTCTTTTAAATCGGTGGCCCACTGAGCTCCGACTGGAAGTTATATTTCGATATCAAACGACATTATTTTTGTATAAAACGTAGCCAGTAACTTGAAACAATAATTAAAATGGTATGTTGGCGACCTAAAATCATAATTGAAGCTTGAATAAGCTGGAGTTAAGACATTTAAGTTGAAAAACCAACTAAAATGTTGCACATTAAATGTCGACCAATGTTGGACTTAAAAAATCACTTCAAGTCTGAATGAGAAATTTGATTCGTTTATTGATTCTTTGATTGACACCCACGATAGATCAGTAGACCTATCGAGACATTTTTCATGTCTGGCAGGAATACGGGTTTAAATTGGAATTGGTTGGTAAGAAAACTAGAATTGATAAGGATAATCATCATAAACATGAATATAGTAATGGCAGTGTGTTTTGTTGTCTGCTTATGCGCTCATACGATATATTTCAGGACCAGGCAAACCAGACAGTTGTATATCGACAGATTCGAGCTATAGATCCCGATGACGGTATTGGTGGGAGAATAACTTATCATATTCAGGTACAATAATAAAAGCTTTAGCTTTCTGTTGTCTGTTCAAGCAATTCATGAGGAATTCTTTAATTACGTGAATGTCAAAAACAATTCTTTACCTTTCAAACAGTAAAGCCAATTAAATTACAGAATTCCATGCTGTTGTATTGGTGTGCACCTTCTAATGGATCCTCGATGCGTAGGAACATTGATATCTCGCTCGTTCCTTGGTCTTGTAGAGTATAAAATTGCTACTACGCAGAGTGGTGGATCCAACATAAAGTGTCGAAACATTACTACAATACAATATATTATTGTTTTAGCATTGTGTTTTTTACTTTATGAATAAAAGGAAGGGAGAAAAGCATTAATTGTTGTTGAGTATCAGTATTTCAAGTTGGGACATAAAACAAAAGAAAGAATTTAATCGGGGCTAATTATTATCTTAGATCTGTTTAACCCGTTCCTACACAATAACACCTTTTTGAGGCCCCACCCCCTCTAAATAGGTTTTGGAAAACATTGTGGAAAATTAAAAAATTGCATGTAACACTTATCCACAATGGTTTCGACGAAAAAAAAAAAGATAATAATAATAAATCCATCGACTAGAAATGATGATCTGTACCTTCCTTCAATTTGGACTCGTCTAAAATCTTGTTTTGCGTGAATGGGTAAAAGAAAATTTGACCTGTATCATGATATAGAGCTTGTCTATCAATTCAAAAATGCAAAAATTTGCGTTGAAAAGTTTCACATGCAGGAGTTTCTTTCAGCTTGTAACAAATATTCTATTTGCGCTTTCAAGCATGTTTGTTTGTTTGTTTGAATGGAGTTTTACGCCGTTTTCATCAATATTTCAGTTATATAGCGGCGGCTGGAGCACCTAACAATGGAATCCTGGTATTTCTCACACCAGTACTACCATAACATCCTTTCCTAGCCTCCAGCTGCTATCCCACATAGGTCTACGATTATCGATCCATTGGTGAGAGACAAATAGTCGGAAAGGATGAGTGCCGCCGTCGGGGATCGAACCTGGGAATCGAACCCGGGACCTCTCGATTCACAGTCCGACGCGCTACCAACTGCGCTATGACGGCGGCTCGCTTTCAATCAAGGTTGCTGGCATAAGCGAGATACAAAGAAAGTAATATAAATTTTGAATAATTTGGTAGATATTAGGATCGCTACATAAATTTATAAATATATATTTAATAAACTTTTTTGTTCCTTTTACAGCCAGTCACACAAGTAAGTATCTGATTTTTTAATATCTATATAAATACAAATACAACTAAACGTTTGTCAGAATTCATTTTGTTAACATAACATTTTTTGATATTATTAGCAATTGAAAAAAAAACACAAAGAGTTATCAGAATGTGAGGCCATACGAAATAAATGCATAATTGTTATTTTTGTTTTCATGTACATTGTTTATGTTTAAATGCCGGTGAATTCACGAAACAGTAACAAAAATGTAGTTACCGTATATCTGCTACATTCACCTAATGTCTTCATTCGTAAGTTGCTTTTTAAAGCTTTGTTGCAGAATTACAGAATAGTATTCCATTCATAGCTGACTTTTTTTTTAAATATTGACTGTTGTTTGAAAATATTAAGTCTTGTCAACTTCTTTAGGTTGTAAGAAATAAGCGATGTTCGTCATTCAAGACAAGTACACATAGGTAGTCAAAGATATTTCCCTACATGTACCAAAATAAATAAAAGCTTAATTTTATCCACAGTCTACACAAGATGCCAGTCTATTTCTCGCGACATACAGTATAGACAATAATACTGGAGATCTCACACTTACCAAGTCTTTGGATTATGAACAAGTTCAGGTGTTCCAATTTAATGTTATTGCCGAGGCACGTATTTTCTTTTCTTCTCCTTTATAGACCTTTGTAAAAGCTGAATATTAATATCAAGACACAAGTATCTGATATTCTTGATTCGTTTAATTTTAGATTTATTTAACAAGATTCAAGCGTTTTAATTGGCTATTTTTCATAATTCCACAAATACTTCGAGCAAGCAACTACTTTGCGTACAAAATGGATCCATTAAATTTTACTTAAAACTAGTAAAATATTTTTTCTACTTTACTTGCTGGCATCAGATTATAAGAAATAAGAGAACATGTTTTGTTTAATTGCGGTCTGAAAAATGGAAACCTCAATTAAAACTAAAAAATATTATTTTCATTTCTGAAGTAAATTTGGGATAAGTTCTAAAAATGGAAGCAACGCTGAATTACTTTAGATTTATCAAATTACACGTCAAAGTTAAAAAAAAAAACATCAAAAAAAATTTGATAACTATACGTTCACATTGGTAAATGTATCAAAAGAATCTGATAGTTCGCCAATCAAAATATTAACTGATATTGATTCAGACTTTCCAAACATAATACTTTCAGGACGGTTATGGTTTAAACACAACAGAAGTGTTGACAATCCGAATACTAGATGTACAAGATACCCCACCAATATTCCTTGGGACACCGTATATTGTAACGATACCAGAAAATACTCCATTTGTAAGTATATGTGATCATTACAAATACTGTATAGATACAAGATACCAAACCGCTATTCCCATCGAGACCGTATGTTATAACAATACAGAAAAAACTTATCGTACCAGATAGGATACCGCATCAATGTTCCTTAGGACACCGTATATCGTAGCAATATTTGTTACTATAGATAACAAAAATACCGCCCGACATTCAATGTGGCTTCATTCTTTACATTTAAATACTCAAAATTACCAAACATTTTTTTTAAACTTCAAATTGTCTAATGTTGAGATAAAGAAGATGGTAAAACACATATAATTAGTTTGCAGTTGGTGTGTTCGAGTCTACAAAAAAGTGTATACATGCAGATTTTTGTTATTCATTAAAACAAACGAACACTTTTTCTCACTTTTAGGTGAAATCAAGACGTGCATGCGGCTGTATCAAGAAGAATGATTAATTCAAAGCATAATACAATGTATATGATATCACAAATCCCTTGCTCAGATCAATTATACTATTGGTGGTATTATCAATAGCGATCTTATATTTTCAAAAGTGTAAGAAAGGCGAATGAAAGGTCCGAATCCTTCCGGAGCTTTCAATTCGTTTGCCATCATTTCCATTTTTAACAGCAAAGCCGCTATAAACTTTTGTGATTTTCGGTCTGAATACAGCCAAACTTTGCAAAATATACATATATAATTATAAGGGGAAAATTATATCAAGAAACGAAAAGAGAAGTAAATGAAATAAACTATACTAAAAGGATGTATCAAAGAGCTTTTTAAAAAATCAAGATGCAGATTCCAGGAATATCATAAGATTTGTAACTGCCTTTATCGATCTAAGATATGCATTCATATTAAGGTTATTAACGTTCATAAAGTTATATAAACACTTACTCTAAAAAATGAACAATGGAATAAAAAAATTAGTTGGCGCCACTTACAAAATTGGCTGGGTAAGGCGTATGTATTTTTCTCTAAAACCAACACACTATATTCAATTATTTGTCCAGTAACACTTCTAGAATATGAGCCAATGCAAATTTGAATGTCATTTTATTATTATGTAGAATTAATTCAAATTATTTATCAAGGAACATTCGAAAGAAAAGTTACAACTCTATATTTCTCAACATTAAAACTTTTGACAATTTGTTCAATTTGTTCAGTTTACGGACATTTTTTTTTGTTCGTTTTCAAACTATCTGTATTTATTCAATTGACGCCTTTATATATCATTTTGTTTGTAATGTAGCACAAAGAACTTATTTTAATTTCTTAAAAACTTATTGATACTTTCTACAATTGTTTGAGTTCATTTTGAATACATGGATAGTTTTTATTTTTGTACTCCAGGGTACGTATTTTTACACGATTCGATCCCTTGACGGCGACAGAGGAGTCCCAAATGATGTACAGTTTATGTTCGTTAATGGTAAATCCACATTCTTTGTTAGACTTTACCAGGGTCGTTATGTCAGCCTTTACTGGGAATACTACACACGCATTTGTCAAATTGCAAGTTTGTTTCGAAATAAATTTACAGTCCTCGATTTTGGTATGCACTATACTGTCAAAAGTATTCCAGGTCTCAAACATACTGGAAAATCAGCCATTCAAGGTAGACAAACTAGACGTATCTATTTTTGTATCATTTTACTATCATGTTTCCTCTAACATTATTGCATCATCATTATTTCCTTCGTGTCGTAATTATTCTTTAGACGACTGTGGTTTAATGGATGAATGGTCCGACTCATTACATGCTAATTGAAAGTTAATTCATTGCGTTAATGAATTCGAAGACATGCAAATCATGGAAGGAATACCGACACGTTTAGGCAGTAAGCTTGTAAGATTTCGTGTAGATAACGTCCTTGAATATCTAGGTTGGCGATATTTTGGATATTAAGATTCAAAAAATTAATTATTTCTATATGTTTAATAGTATTTGTCTATTTGAATTTGTTTCTTTTTGATTCAAGGACCGTGTAGAAACATATTTCAAATTAATAGTACAACTGGTGATGTCACTGTTAGCGGCGATGTGGATAGAGACAGTGCAGAAATACAGGAAAACGGGGGCTTGTGTGAGATACAAGTAATGGTACGTACATTTCTATATTACTTATAGTGTAATTGTGGAGAAATACAATACACACGGGCTTGTTTGCCATGCAGATTATGATATGCTCTTAACGTTACATAAACGTAGACGGTGGCAAATCAGTATTGGGGTTACTCCAATATAGTGAGGAAATACAGAGCTGTTGGTGGCGTCTGGATGGTTACAAGTAATGATACGTGCTTTTATATTACGTAAATGAAGGAAGTTGAGAAATAAAGTGTAATGGGGCAAGTGTGAGATATACAGGTATTTAAATACTTTACTAATTATCATAGGGAAACAGTGGAGAAATGCAGTATAAATGGACGTCTTTTAGATATAAGTTATGATATGTACTCAACTGTTACTTAAGTGGAGACAGAGGAAACAACAGGATAGTTGAGTTTGTGTGAGATACAAGTTGTGGTATCTACTTTACTATATAATTACATGGAGACAGAGGAAACTACCGAACAAAGGTGCATGTGAAAGTGACAATATGTACGTAAGTGTTAGTATAGAGACCGTGGAATCTAAAGGGTAATTTTGTTTGTATGTGATACAAATTATGATATGTACTTTACCAACGCTAGCAGAAAAAACTTCATATCGCGTTGTGAATGGAATAGAATATAGTTATGATCTTTATTATTCCTATAGCGTCAGTGGAGATATACAGGATGACGAGGTGTGTGTGATATACAAAGTGTGATCTATACTTCATTATCACTTGGTTATGGATATAAGTTATGGAGTGAACATTACTGCCGGGTGAATTTAGAATTTTGAGATGGTTTGAATCTGCAGAGGCTCGAAAATGGTTTAACGTACTTTCGAACGGGCAGCGGGCGGTATCAAGAGATGAATTTCCTTAATAATACACATTTTCCTTTATGTCTATTTTTCGCATTTACACATGCCTATAACGATTCGAAAATGGGCGTTTAATGCGATATATGTAATACCCCTATACATGTTAAACATATGTAACGACATGAGATGATATACCAGTCAGTAATAATGCGGATAATGATAACTCAACGCAGGCGGTAAGATACAAGATATGCGATATATATTTGAATCTCAAACCTTTATTAAAAGAGGAAGTAAAAGCTAGCGATTCCAAACAAGTTATGTATGTTCAAATCGTTTTTTGAATCTTCCCCTAAACGTGTACTTTTTTTTTATCTAGGTAACCGAGATTGAGAGGAATTTTCCCCAGCACGGTCCGAATACTGCAATGACGTCACTAACAATTTACGTGAGCGACGCGAATGATAACCACCCGTCCTTTAACTTGTTGTCCTTTAGTGCTTTCATTGAAAACACAGCCCTTTTGAACTATCCGATACAGTTTGAGAATAAAACAGAAATGGTTATTCAGGATTTAGATCAGGTAACAAATGACGATGTTGAAATTCTCGAATGATATACACTGAGCTATAGTGTTCTGAAGTACACATACCTTGGTTTACACTGTAACTATTGAGCTTGAATTAGAATAAATTATTATTTTTTCTTGTTTGCTACATTTAACATGAAATGGTAAATATCTTAATCGAATAAAAGAAACTTTTCATAAAATTGATTCAGTTTCATGTTGATGCTTATGTTCTGCTAATCAGATTTTTTTAAAATGCAGGGATCCAGTGGTATTCTGGAGCTCTATTTACGGGGTCAAGATGGGGATCCAACCTACGACTTCGAGCCAATACCAAGTGTGATAGCATCGACTGGCCGTCCATTAATAGCATTGAAAAGCCCACAGTTGCTGCGCATGCGTGAAGAAATTATCCTTTATGTAAGAGACTGTTTTCATTATTTTTATTCTACAAATACCGACTACACGAATCCTGTCATTAGACTAACTGAATTAAGGCACTTTATCCTGAGAATCGTATAGATATTCCGATATGAAACTTGATCATGAAAGTCTGTTGCTACAATACAGTAGCATATTTAAAACGAAAATAAAAAAAAAATTTGGTCGGTGAAGAATGCCAAATTCGCGAATAAATTCACGACCCAAATTCTCTCCAATTATTTTAAAGCTGTTTTGAAGAGAAAATCATTGTAGTTCATAAATACGGCTGTTCAGTTATACAAATAACATATCTGGCTAAAACAAATCCCATCCTTAATCGGGATATTTCTGTTTCCAACCGACCAGTATTTATTTATACTATTTGGCATAAAGAAAGTTTTGTGTGTTTGTATGGGAGTTAAGCCGTTTTGAATAATCTTTCCGTTATATCATGACAATATTCACTTATCCATGTGCTTCCTATTTAACAACGGCACTTGGCTGGGGCTCTAAACGTCTGTAACGTTTACACTAAATTGCGACGAAAGCCTTTGGCTTATAGAGTCGCTCTCGAACTTTCACAACCCTGATGTTTTCACGTCCCTGAAAGAGAGGCAGTGATTTAAACCAACTGCTACCCAATTTACAGCTGGGTAGACTGGGCTGGCTATTAAGTGTTTTGCCCATGGACACACCCCGGTGACGGTGGGACCTTCAGATCACGAGTCAAGCACCTATACCACTTAAAAATAAGTTGTGAATTTTTATATGTTTTGAAACATTTAAATAATACAATGTATTTCATTTAGTTTTTTTACAATTCGCAAGGAGATTTATCATTAGTTTGAATTTGAGCTTAAATTTCATTACACAGAGAATATGTTGACTTGCTAATCTCCCTCGATTTGGTATTCTGTCAGAGGTCAAAAGAGGAAACAAAAAGTTCTAGTTATATTTTAAATCTTTTTCTCTCTCCACTGTTGCCCTGGTATATACTTAAACCTCTTATCCTATCCTACTTCCTTGATTTGTTTATTTTTCTTTTGTTGACCTTCTTTTCTTTGATTGAGTTTTGTGATGTTATAGATATATATATTTTATAGTATAATTGAATTTGTCGTCAGTATGGATTATATGAACATGAATGGATGAGTATTTTTGGTCTATATTTGCCAGATATTCGCTGTTGAACGAGATACACCCGAGAAATTTTCAGCTTCTGCAACAATAACCATCCGGGTACTCCCTGTTGTCTCGACAACTGTTTCTACAACAACGATTAAAACAACAACACCTGTGTACCTTGATCCATTTATACGTGAGTAGCTATAGTAGAGAATATTTTTCAAAGAAAATTCTTCCAAATCTCGGATGAATTCTAGATGAGTATCGTGTAAGAAAGAAATCCTATGGTGACATAGAATTGCCAGCACTTACCAAATAATTATCATAGAAAACGGCGGATAACGCGTTAACTTTTACTTTTTCATGAAAAGTTTTTGTGCAAATAGGTAATATCATGATATTTTTTACTTTCTGTTAAGATACTAGATATTAAGCTGGAGGGAATTTTGTTGTGTTAGTGCTCTGGAACTGCCACTACTTGCTATATATTTAACACCATAAAAATGGCGGATATCATGTTAATTCTGGTGATAATTTAGTTTTGTTATGTGACTAGATAATTAAGTTAACACGAAATCTGTCGTTTTAATTTCAGTGCGTGTTGGGACTCTGTAATTGCCACCTCTTACTAGATATTAACGCGAAAAGAATGGCGAATAATGCGTTAGTTTTTTATTTTTATGAATACTTTTAATTTGTCCGTTAACGCGATATCCACCATTTTTCCCGATAAGTTATCTAGTAAGTGATGGCAGTTCCAGAGAGCTAACACAGAGAAATTCACGTTAACTTAACTAACTGGCGCCATGAAAAATAACATGATATCCGCCATTTTTCCAAGGTATTTATGTAGTAAGTGGTAGCAGTTCCAGAGAACTAACTCGACAAAATTCGTGTTACCGTAGTGATGTGGTATCTTGACAAATTTGAAGTATTCATGAAAAATAACGTGATATCCGCAATTCTTTTCGTGTTGATTTATCTGGTAAGTGGTTGACAGTTCTATCCAACCATAGAATCCAAATATTCACACAGAATAGTCTTATTTGAACTTGTATTTTAGTAAAAGCTTATCTTTTTAGTGTCTCACAATTTGGGTTGTATGTCATTTCGTGTTCTCTTGATTGAACTGATTTAATCGAGATTAAGAGTATAAAACCAAACAATGTTAATAGGAAGTTGAAGTTGTAGGACTACAAATGTTGAATGCACCAATTATTAGAGTACATTGTTTAAAGTGTTTCAAGGTTTAAGAAACTTCAGACCAAAGTTAAATTTAAATCAAAAATACATCTTATCGATTAAAAACATCATGGTAAAAGATGAATTACTTGTTACAAGCAATTTCTCCTTGTATGATGGTGTTTTTTAAGCGTTGTTTAAATTACTGTCAAAAGATTTTCATTTAAAATCATTAGGCATATTTGTACCTTGCTGACTTTACCGTCTGAAATTGCAAATGGTAGTATTATTTCATACGCTATATTTTTTTCTGTTTTTCTTCTCCTTATAGCCAGCATTCTTGGAGTTGTGATACCCTTTTTGTTATTGATTTGGGCATTTGTTGTAACACTGTACTACTGCCTACGTTATAGAAGGTAATACATTTAGCATAATTAAAGTCTTTGTACGCAATAATCTTTTTTTGGAAAACGAAAAATAACATGGTTTTGTTTAACTCATTCATTTGTTAATCTATCTTTTCTTTTCTACCTGATTAGGGCATTGTAGTTACACTGCACTACGGATTATTTCATAGAGCTTTATAAGTGTACTTGTCATGTACATAGACGCTTAATGCTTATCAATTTATACATCTCTTAAAATTGAAAGCTTTCGGGTATGTGACATTTAGAAAAATATCACATTTTTGTAAACGATGTGTGGAAATGAACGAGTTATTTATGCTCAATGCTAGACTTACAAAAACAACATGTATTAGCGCTTCATTTCAACATATTAATTTGACGAGTAAAAAGTTTCAACCGAAGATCTATCAGACTATAGACTAACTTCTAATTTCAGGTTACACAGAAACCGTGTAGGGGATTCCAGTACTCTAAATAGAGCCCATACAAACGGACACGGTAACGGGACAGACAGTCCAGTCAGAGAACACCCGCCACCAAACAGAAATCATCAACGGCTAGTCCCGCCTGTATTCCAAAATGGGAAACATGAAACAGACGAAGTGTTACCCTTGTAACCCTTTCCTGTAAAAAAAAACAGGATTTTGCGCAACTGTGATTTAATACTTGAGAAAACATTGTGGAAAAGAAGAAATTGCTTGTAACAAACAATTTCTCCTTTTCCCATAATATTTTCTACCACGTAGGATGCTTTCATTTCAAACGGTATCCAATTTTCATTGTTGTCTGTAACCTCTTTCAATTTGGACCAGTCTAAAATTTCAAGAAACGGGAAAGGGTCAATACATAAAGAAAGTTATAACCATGTTGCATTTTAAATCGAATTTTAATCTGAGCTAAGAAAAGAAAAATGAGCAATGGAATATCTTGCATATAAAGTTTTGAAAGTCCGACCTGAAACAAAATACAAATAAATAATCAGATATATATGAATAACCTTAAGCAATATTTTTTAAAATCAAGTACAAGCCTTTACAATGAATGAAATGATATTTTAAGTTCACCGAACTAAGGAAGAAATTCTAGTCAACTATGTTCTTTTATGTTGTTGTTGTCATTTTAGTTAGAGTAAGAGCGACAAAGACAAAAATGAGAGAAGATATATATATGTGTGTGTGTGTGTGTGTGTGAGAGAGAGAGAGAGAGAGAGAGAGAGAGAGAGAGAGAGAGAGAGAGAGAGAGAGAGAGAGAGAGAGAGAGAGAGAGAGAGGGGTGGTGATCGATTTATGTTTTCATTTATGACATACCATATCTCCTTGTTTATATATCGAATACTGCATAATTTATGAAATAAAAAACTTTAAACCGAAAAGTGTGACTTACTTGTAATTAGATCCCTAAACAAAATATTTCATAGTCGCCTTCATTCATCATCTCGATCAAGATCTCGTCGTCACCCTAATTAGTTATGAGACTCATAAACAAGTTATTTTGTTAGTCACATTAATTTGTTATCCCACCGATAAACAAGACCTTATGGTTGTCACTTTTTATACCTCCGCCATGAAATGGCAGCAGGGCATGGAGTTATATTTGTCTGTGTGTGAGTATATGCGTGTGTATGAGAGTGTGTGTGCATGTTCCTTTTAGTTTCCGGAGCATAGTTGTCACGTTTTTGATGGATTTCGAAATAGCTATTCTTGTTCTCCTAGATTAATATTAGTGTCATTCGAAAAGTTTCTTTGGATACGCTCAACGTCGATGACACAGATGAAGGTCAGACATAACTACAACATTATGAATGGAACTAAAAAAAAAAAAAAAAAAAGAAAGAAAAAAATCGCCTTTTCACGGTCATAGATAAGACATTTCACTTTGTTTTTGTCAATTAACGTACCATTACTTGGACAAAAGGTAGTGTGTACTAGAAAATCCACGTCCGTTACACATTTCTACTCTATTAGACCCGTTGTAGTCATATTAACTTCTTTTCGGTCTTACGAACTAGACTTTCTTGTAGCCAAATTCCTTTGTAATCAGACTCATGATTGATTGAATGGGGTTTAACGCCACTTTTAACAGTATTTCAGTCATATCGCTGCGGCTGGAGCACCTAACAATGGATTGCTGGTATTTCTCTCACCAGTACTACCACTACATCCTTTCCTAGCCTCCAGCTGCTATTCCACTTAGGTAAACGAACAAGTGGTAGTCACTTTATGTGTTCGCTTTATACATATTGCTTTTTATACGCCCGAAGGGTCGTATAATAATATGGCCCCGGTCGTCCGTCCGTCCGTCCGTCCGTCCGTCTGTCTGTCTGTCTGTCCGTCCGTTAGCAATTTTTTGTGTGCGCAACTCCTCCTAAACTATCAATTGGAATGAGCTGAAACTTGGCACAATTATTCCAATGATGTCTGGTTATACATAAGACCTTTGAAATTCAAATTGCTCTAGTCATTCTTGAGTTATCTTGAATTATCTGCCCATGAGTTGAACGAAAAACACTGTTTATTGTGTGCGCAACTCCTCATAAATTATCAATGGGAATTACCTGAAACTTGGCACAATTACTCCCCATGATGTCTAGTTGTGCATAAGATCTTTGAGGTTCAAGTTGCTCCAGTAATTCTTGAGTTATCTTGAATTATCTGCCCTTAAATTGAATGAAAACCACTGGTTATTGTGTGCGCAACTCCTCCTGAACTATCAATGGGAATGAGCTGAAACTTGGCACAGTTACTCCCCATGAAGTCTAGTTGTGCATAAGACCTTTGGATTCAAATTTCTCCAGTCATTCTTGAGTTATCTTGAATTATCTGCCCTTTAATTGAACGAAGATCACTATTTATTGTGTGCGCAGCTCCTCCTAAACTATCAATGGGAATGAGAAGAAACTTTGCACAGCTACTCCCTATGATGTCTAGTTGTGCATAAGTCCTTCTAATTTCGAATCACTCCAGTTCTTCTTGAGTAATCTTGAATTATCTGCCCTTGTATTGAATGAAAATCACTGTATTTCTTGTGAGCACAACTTCTCCTACATTCTGAATGGGAATGAACTGAAACTTGCTACAATGACTTTGTGTGATGTCTAGTTGTCCTTAGGACTAGAATTTGTTTGAAATGTCAAGTTGTTCCTGAATTATCTGCCCTTGACTTAACAAAATAGCTTCAATTTACATTAAATTTTGTACAAAACTCCTACAATTTACATAGAATTTAACAGAAACTGGCCACAATGTATCTCTATGATTTTAGTTTGTCCGTCTGTCTGTCCGTCTGTCCGTCTGCTAGCAATATTTTGTATGCCCAACTCTCCCTAAACTATCAATGGGAATAAGCTGAAACTTTGCACAATTACTCCCTATGAAGTCTAGTTATGCACAAGACTTTCGAAATTCAAATCCTTCCAGTCATTTTTGAGTTATTTTGTATTATCTGCCCTTGAATTGAACGAAAAACACTTATTGTCTTGTATGCACATTTTATCCTACATTTTTCATGGCAATGGTTATAAATTTAACAAAGGTGTTGAAAGATG
Source organism: Fragum fragum (assembly GCA_946902895.1). Taxonomy (NCBI): domain Eukaryota; kingdom Metazoa; phylum Mollusca; class Bivalvia; order Cardiida; family Cardiidae; genus Fragum; species Fragum fragum. Next base: position 82,441,395 of record OX336365.1, read on the forward strand.
ACATGTTTCTCAAGTGTATACAATATTATTCAGGTAACAAGATCTTTCTATTGATAAAATACATAAGCTATCATTCAAGCTAGCATAACTGACAAAGCAAGGTTACTGACAAGCCCCTTCGGGCGTATATGTGCCGCTCTGCGAAGCTCTTGTTCTGGGGAATTAATCATGCCTACAAAATCTCGCCTTTTCCCCCGCAAATACTTAAGGTAAATATTGTGAATAAATGAGAAATGGCTTGTTCTTCTTTTCTCACAATGTTTCTACTCTGTATTTCAAATTAAAACTTTCTCTGAGTTTTCGTCCGCAACCTCTTTGAATTTTTACCAGCCCTAGAATTGTCTATTTCGTTTATTTTTCTTCGCTTCCGTAGCAAATGTCAATAGTAGCGACGCCCCCAGAAAACAGTTAGATGTTGCGGGGGATAGTGCGAGGATACAGTGCGAAACTGCTGAGAGCTCCGAAAAACTGGGCCTCATCCGAAAGACAAGTAAGTTATTAGTTTATATGGTCAGCATAGGCTCGAACCCGTGATCTTGAGGTTTGAAGACAAGTGCTCAACTAACTGAGCTAAAACTTGTCGACTTGTATTGGGTAATTAAACAGCATTTGATGGATCGCTGACCACGCCTGCAAACCTCTGAAAGGTAATTTGACAGGGGTATTAAACGACAGAACTTTGTTAATTTGTAATAAGGGCCATAAGGCGAAAATTAAATACATAGTTGGTTAGAGACCTAAACGTCTTGACCCTTTCCTGTTTTGCAAAATTTTAGACCTGTCCCAATTCAAAGGGTTTGCAGACGAAACTTGAAAAATACGCAACTTTCAATAGCGTAGAAAATATTGTGGAAAAAGAAGAATTTGCTTGTTAGAAGCAATTTCTTCCCTTTCTACAATGTTTTCTCGAATATAAAAATAAAGGGGACGAGGGATTAAACAGGAAAGGGTTAACTGCAACTTGAATAAGCTGTAGTTATGATGCTTAAGCCGGCAGATCAACAAAAATGCTCAACACAAATGTTGGAGCTCAGGTCTTTGGTTCAAATGAATCATTTGATTGGTCAATCGACTTATTGATTGACAGACGTGATCCGTGTCTGTTTTTCCAAGTAGTTGCTTTACGTACACTAAAAATCTGCAAGGCGCAAGAATGACAATTTAAAGTTTTTGCTAAAATTCGCCATAATTTAGGCTTTGGATTGCGTATCACTTATACATAATCAACAGATTATGCTTTTTGTTGTGAAAATAACGAAAACATGTTTTTAATTTGAAGGCTTTCAATTGTAATTAATTGATTTTAATCCCTCAGTGATAATTCATATTATAGACATTTTATCTTCAATTTACTCTTTACATTTGAATCGATACATCTAATTCTGAACCATGGCCTTTTCTTATTTCAGCCTGTTATTTCCTTGAAACTCAAATAAAATTGACTACATTTTGTGGAATGTAAGAATCGTTTTCAGTGCAGCCGTATGCTAACTTTGCCGGTAATACGTTGAGGAGTCAAAACGCGCAGTCTCTCTCCCCCCCCCCCCCCCCCGAGAGTGCTTTTATTTCATATACATGTATTTCTGTTTACAATAAATCTCAAACACATCCTTAGATTTATCCTTTCATCTCATACATGAAGTAAGAAATCGGTTTATTTTGGAAATGTAAAAAACAGGTTTGTAGTTAATTAGCTTATATGTCCCTTTGTCATAGCTTTAAACGGTTTATAAATTCAGGCCTCGGGCTAAATAAAAAGATTCTGTTTTTGTAAACTCTTAAATAATAAATTAGTATAGATCTACTAAAAAAAAAAGAATCATTGTCACTGCCATGACGCCGTGCGACTATCAGTCCTTTGATTTTGAGTAGTTCTGGCTTATTGAGTTAAATGTGCAAAATTTAGTTCATATCATAGTATTTTTTATATTCTTTTCCCAGACATTTTAAGAAAAGTTATAGAAATAATTCAATCTCAAAGAATGAGAAGAAATGTGTACTTTGATAGGGTAAATCTGGGAAAAGATTTTTAAATGTTTGAGGCATATTTTTTTCTAATCATAATATTCTTTGGTCCTTAATTCGAGGTTTATACAAATACCTCGGAGCTTTGATTGGTCTTGCAACAACAACTACATCCTTTTCGATCATTACAATTAGTAAACCGAATGAATACTTGCTATATATTTTCCAATAAAATTGATACTTCGGGGAAGGTGTGGAGAGTGGAAAAAGATAAAGTAATTACCAAGCAAATGGTGCTTTTAATGCGGTAAAATCTTTTTTTTTCTGTCGATTTCATGCAAATTTAAAAACATTCATTAAAGTTGCAACCCGAAAGCGATATTGGTTTCCAATAACTCTAAAGAACTAAAGAAAAAGTTGACGTGTCCTACTGGAAATTGTCGAACAAAAACTGCATTAATAATTATTAAGAAAATGGAACTTCGCTGGATGTTCTTATGGTTAGTTCCGACTCTTGTCGTCTGCTTGGAAAAGCCAGACGATGTGAGTGAAGGTAAGGAATTTTTTTGAGTTTTATCAGTTTATCAGTTTATAAGACGCTAGAAAGAAGCATGAACAGCAAAATTGGAAAGGTGAAATGTATATTGGCATTGGTCATTATGTATCAACTTCACAGACTGACTAGGATCAAATCTATTCATTCATTGACAATTTTTTGTATCAGGATGACCTAGCTGCGATATCGTAGCCCTCTTCCTGTTAATCTGCTGGCGAGCAGATTATCAGAAAGAGGGCTACAATATCGCAGCTAGGATGACCCTATCTCCCTATATACAGTCGGGCAGGGTATTTCTGTACACCTTTAGACAAAGGTTCACCACCTGTAATTATATGAATGTGTTATTATTATATAAAACAAACTTTCCTCTTTTGATTATAGTTGTTAGAAATTCAAACTTGATGAGTTGTTTATTTGGTGGTGTTAAAATTTCATTTCTTAAAAAATGTAGTCTGAAACTTCTTTGAATTTGGACCATTCTAACATTTTGTTCTCTGGTAATGTGTTAAGTTGATGAGTCTTTCATAGATTAATATGTCTAATAAGAATGCATTTTACCAAAATCAAAAGCCGGCCCTAGGTATCCTGAGTCCATATTGTGAATTTTGATGACACCAGGATAATTTGTTGTGTCGTACTACTTGTGTTAATCAGAATCAAGAATTTGATTATAGGACAATATTAAAGGGTTATTTTCTGTAGAGAATATTTTGAAATGATTTAACCCATTTCCACACAAGAACACTTTTGGAAACCCCTCAAGAAAAATTGAAAAATGGGTCAAAAACATTGTGGAAATTGAGGATTTTCATTATATTCAGTTTATTTTAAATTAATGAAAAAATTGGCTTAATAAGTACATTCATGCCTGTGGAGCGATACACACATCTAGTTTTGAATTAGCCTTTCAATCCATTACCAAACAACAAAATTTTGGGCTAGTTACGGGGGACAATTCAAATCGCTTTGAGATTGAAAACTAAGGCCAAGATAGGGTAGAAAACATTGTGAAACAAGCAATTTCTCCTTTTCTCAAATTGATCTTTTTAATGCAATTCTTACATAGATGTCAACCATCAGTACTTTCAGTGCATTGATTTCTGGTTTATCTCCGCTGTTTCCAATCTTTCCTTGAGCATTTGCTTTGACCTATCCACACAACAACCTCTTTGATGCCCTCAAGGAAAAAACATGGAAAATGAAAAAAAAAATGCTTGTTACATGCAATTTCTTCATTATCAACATTTTTTTCCCAAAAAGAAAAGAAACTCTGAAATTTCATCAAATAAAATTTGTTTGGAATGTCATCACTTTTTCACTGATGACATATCAAAAAAAAAGTTTTGAAACAAGCAATTGCTTCATTTTTGTCCTGAAGCCTACTTTGTTATGGTGAGCAAGACATAGTTGTCACTATCACAAGTTGGAGTATGTTGGTGCTGTTAGTCGGTTAGTCTGTCCATCCGTCCATCCACTTTTCCCAGACAATTACTCCTACATTTATGGATGGATTTCAAATAACATAGCAATATTATTCTCCATCATGAGTAGATGTGCCATTTGAAAGAATTTTGGGATAGTTGTAATGTCAAGGTCACAGCTCAAGGTCAAACACTAAAATTGTTATTGTCAAGAGCATTTCTCCTACAATTATGGATGGATGGATGGATTTAAAAAAAAAAATTGGCACAATTATTCCCCATCAAGAGTAAATGTGTTATTTGAAAGAATTTTTTGGATAGCTTCAATTTCAAGATCAAATCTTAAGGTCAAACACTAAAATTGATGGTCAAGGTCAAGTTGATGGTCAAACCTTTGGGGGCTAAACAGCAGTTGTCCTGGGATAACCATCTAGTAAACATTGTTTTCCAAAGCTTCTTTTCTTGGGGGCGTCAAAAATTGTCATTGTGTGGGAATGGATTAATAGCTTGTTTGTTTGCATGGAGTTTTACGCCGCTTTCAACAAACTTTCAGTTATATCGCGGCGGCTGAAGCACCTAACAATGGAATCCTGGTATTTCTCACACCAGTACTACCATTACATCCCTTCCTAGCCTCAAGCTGCTATCCCATATAGGTCTATGATTATCGACCCATTGGTGAGAGACAAAAAGTCAGAAAGGATGAGTGCTGCTGTCAGGGACTGAACCTGGGACCTCTACATTGACAGTGTGACGGGCTACCAACTACCCTATGACAGCAGCTGGATTAATAGCATCCAGAAAGGTTAATTTTCAGTAATTTTCAGGTAACAAACACTTTCAGTGTTAGTCTCTTATTCCAACCATTCACAAACATTTTCAGTGCCAGTCTCACATTCCAAAAGGTCACAAACTTTTTCAGTGTCAGTCTTGCATCTCAACAGGTCACAAACATTTTCAGTGTCAGTCTCATATTCCAACAGGTCACAAACATTTTCAATGTCAGTCTCACATTCCAACAGGTCACAAATATTTTCACTGTCAGTCTTGCAGCCAAACAGGTCACAAGCCTTTTTGTATTGTCAGTCTCATATTCCTACAAGTCACAAACACTTTCTGTGCCAGTCTCATATTCCAACAGGTCACAAAGTTTTTCAGTGTCAGTCTTGCATCCCAACAGGGCACAAACATTTTCAGTGTCAGTCTTGCATCTCAACAGGTTACAAACATTTTTTTGTGTCAGTCTCAGATTCCAACAGGTCACAAACATTTTCCGTGTCTGTCTTGCATCCCAACAGGTCACAAACATTTTCTATGGCAGTCTCAAATTCCAACAAGTCACAAACTTTTTCAGTGTCAGTCTTGCATCTCAACAGGTCACAAACATTTTTAGTGTCAGTCTTGCAACTCAACAGGTCACAAACATTTTTTAATGTCAGTCTTGTTGTATCGTCTAGCATTAGTGTGGGTACTCGGGGACGGCCATAAATAGAGTTTAACACAAGCTGAAATTCAGGCATGCTTCGCCATATAATTTACTCTATAATGAACTGACCAGAAGGTATCCGAAGGAGGGTTGTTCATTATGTATCAGATGGAGGGTTCACCATAATGTATCTTACACAACATCTCCCTTACAAAATTAAGAAGTTCTTTTTGTTCTTTAACAAAATTAATGACATGTATATGTGCTAACTTTTATAACTTCTGACAAAAAATTAAATGTCATACATGAAAATTAAACAATATCAAGAAATCGTTTGAAATCTGCTTGATCAGCTTGGTACTGAGCACACTTTTGACAATTTTTCACTAAACTTTCTATTTGCGAACTTAAACCTGGCCACCAAACTGAAATTGAAGCACGTTCACGACACTTTACAATACCCTGATGACCTTCATGAAGTCTTCCTAGGATATCTTGCCTCATTAACACAGGAACCACTATTCTGTTTCCTCTAATAAGTAGGTTGTTCTGTATTGACAAATCCGCCCGAAACTGCCAGTATAACTTTGCTGACTCATTGACTAATGACCTGTCGTTGGGCCATTATTGACAATTCCGCCCGAAACTGCCAGTATAACTTTGCTGACTCATTGACTAATGACCTGTCGTTGGGCCATCCGTTCAGCACATACAACTTTAAATCTTTACAGCACAGAATTCACATAGCAATATACTTCCGCAGCAAACTGCTGTTTTGTTTTGGAGGGGTTCTCGATCGGCGCCCGGGATAATGTGTCTGGTGTGTAAAGCTCTTTACCAGGCACATGACAGATTTGGTAATCGAATCTCATGAGTTTCACTCTAAATTGTTGGATTCTAGGTGGTAACTCACTTAAGTCCTTTGTTCCTAACAATGGTATGAGAGGTTTGTGATCCGTTTCGATCAAGAAGGTACTACCGATTAGGAAATCGCTGAATTTGTCACATGCCCATGTGATGGCAAGGGCTTCCTTCTCTATTTGTGCGTATCAACACTCAGTCTCTGACATTGATCTAGACGCGTATGCAACCGCTCTTCGCGACCCATCCGACTGAATCTGGGTAATTACTGCTCCTAAACCGAATGACGACGCGTCTGACGATATCACTGTTTTCTTAGCAGGATCGAACATAGCAAGAGTTGGTGAGGTACAAAGTTCCTGCTTTATGTCGCTAAACGCTTTATCTTGTTTCGTGCCCCACACCCACTGATTCTTTTTACTCAATAGTTCGCGAAGTGGTTTCGACTTTTCAGCGATGTTATTCGAAAATTTACCCATCTGATTCACCATCTTCTTACTCCGCCTATATCCTGCGGAGGACTTATCGCTTGTATTGCTCTGATCTTGTCTGGATCTGGGCTTATCCCGTTACCATCAACTATGTGGCCTACAAATTTAACTCTGTTTCGCGAGAACTCGCACTTCTCATTATTCAAAGTAATGCCCGAGCTGTTCAGTGTTTCAAGTACCTTTATCAATCTACTATCATGCTCAGTCTGATTCGATCCAAAGACCAAAATATCATCTGTTTGACAAACAACACCATCTAACCCATCTAAAATTTCTGACATTCTTTTCTGAAAATGTTCAGGGGCTGATGAAATCCCAAATGGTAGACGTTTATAAAAATAACGCCCGAATGGAGTGATAAAAGTAGTTAAAAGGGCTGATTCCTTACCAAGTTCAATTTGATAGAACCCTGAATTAGCATCAAGTTTGCTAAACACTTTAGTGCCAGCTAATTTTGCTAGAGTGTGATCAATAATTGGTAAGGGATGCTTTTCCCTCATGACACTCTTATTCAAATTGGTGAGATCTACACGAATTCTAATTCTTCCGTTTGGTTTAGGCACTACAACCATACCAGCACACCAATCTGTTGCCTCATCTATTTTCTCAATAATACCCTGAGCTTCCATATTTTTAAGCTCATCTTTGACCTTAGGAAGTAATGGGAGAGGTACCCTACAAGGTGTATTAAGTGAAAAAGGGACTGCACCAGGGACCAATTTTATTTGGTAATTCCCTTCTATCTTACCGAGACCCTTGAACAATTTTGGGAATTTCTCTTGGACACTTTGGCTAGTTTCCTCAACGAGATCAAGCCGAGCTCTAGAAACAGTTTCTAATGCCTCAATGGCAGGCCTACCTAATAAAGGTGTACATAGGTCCTTTACAACATACACATCTTGTTGTGTGACCTTTTCTCCTAATACAAGAGAACTTTTAAACTTCCCACAAACCTCTAACTTTTTCTGACCAGGGCCGAAAAGACTCTTATCTGACCTTGACAGTTGAGGGCTCTTACTATTAGAGTGTAAAGACTCTGGGACTACCGTTACATCAGCACCACAGCCGCCGTCATAGCGCAGTTGGTAGCGCGTCGGCCTGTCAATCTAGAGGTCCCGGGTTCGATTCCCGACGGCGGCACTCATCCTTTCCGACTATTTGTCTCTCACCAATTGGTCGATAATCGTAGACCTATGTGGGATAGCAGCTGGAGGCTAGGAAAGGATGTAATGGTAGTACTGGTGTGAGAAATACCAGGATTCCATTGTTAGGTGCTCCAGCCGCCGCGATATAACTGAAAGATTGTTGGAAGTGGCGTAAAACCCAATTCAAACAAACAAATACATCAGCACCTGTGTCAATTTCAAACTCAACCAACTTGTTTCCAAGCTTTAGCTTCACTAGCCATGGTTGGTTATTATCACAATGGACCGAACCCTGAAATGCATTACTGTCTGATGAGATACCAGGCTCTTCATCGACATTGCCGACCTTGACATTACGACAGACTTTAATAAAGTGACCTTTAACCTTGCACTTTAGACAATACCTATCTCTGGCAGGACAAGAATTTCTATCATGACTTGGGGACTGACCACACCTACCACATTGACTATCAGACTTACGACAACTAGGATTGGACTGCTTATAGTTACTACCCTTTTGCCTTGAAGAACTTTTACCTTTCGGCATACCTTGACTAGTACCATTAAACCCAGATTTTCGCTGCGGCTTCTTAGAACTCTTAAAATTTAGCGTATCTACTTTACTCATGACGGCCTCAACATCGCTTCTGACGACCGACTGTTGTTTCTTTACGGCTTCACTTTGTAGTGCGTGTGTGACCGCTCTTGCTAGAGTTAACTTTTCGTCTAACTGAAGTCTTTCAGAAAGTTTCTCATCACGAAGCCCTACCACAATCCTATCTCTAATCATTTCGTCATGAAGTGTACCATATTCGCAATATTCGGATAATGTGTACAATGAAGTGATAAAGCTGTCAACTGATTCCCCTTCACCTTGTTTGCGCTGGTTGAATTTAGCTCTCTCGAAAATAGTATTTCTGCGAACAACAAAAAAGTCATTGAACTTCTTCAAAATATAGTCATAGTCTTTCTTTTGATCAGCAGTTAGGACAAATGAATTCAAAATCTCATCTGCTTGCTCCCCATGGAGTATATTAAGGTATTGATCTGGATAACCCCATCTTTTTCCAAACTTTTTCAGTGTCAGTCTCATATTCCAACAGGTCACAAACATTTTCAGTGTCAGTCTCACATTCCAACAGGTCATATACTTGTTCAGTGTCAGTCTCATATTCCAACTGTTCACAAACATTTTCAGTGTCTTTCTCAAATTCCAACAGGTCACAGACATTTTCGGTGCCAGTCTCACATTCCAACAGGTCACAAAGTTTTTCAGTGTCAGTCTTGCATCCCAACAGGGCACAAACATTTTCAGTGTCTGTCTTGCATCTCAACAGGTAACAAACATTTTAAGTGTCAGTCTCATATTCCAACAAGTCACAAACATTTGCCGGGTCAGTCTTGCATCTCAACAGGTCACAAACATTTTCTGTGCCAGTCTCACATTCTAACAGGTCACAAATATTTTTAATGTCAGTCTTGCATTCCAACAGGTCACAAATATTTTCAGTGTCCGTCTTGCATCTCAACAGGAATCAAACATTTTTTAGTGTCAGTCTCCTATTCACTTAGGTAATAAACATTTTCAGTGTCAGTCTCAAATTCCAACAGGTCACAAACTCTTTCATTGTCAGTCTTGCATTCCAACAGGTAACAAACATTCAATGCCAGTCTCACATTCCAACAGGTAATTAATATTTTCAGTGTCAGTCTTACTTTCTGACAGATCTTTAACATTTTCATTGTTAGTCTCAAATCCAACAGGTCACAAACATTTTCAGTGTCAGGATTGCATCTCAACAGGTCAGAAACATTTCCAAAGCCAGTCTCCCATTCCATCATGTCACCAGCATTTTCTGACAGGTCCTAAACATTTTCAGTGTTAGTCTCACAAACATTTTTAGTCTAAGTCTCATATTCCAACAGGTCACAAACTTTTCGAGTGCAAGTCTCTCATTCCAACAGGTTACAAACATTTTCAGAGTCAGTCTCACATTCCAACAGGTCACAAATATTTTCAGTGCCAGTCTCACATTCCAACAGGTCACAAACATTCAGTGTAAGTCTTACATCCCAACAGAGATTGCTATAGTGGAGTGATAAACCTGCATTTCTTTTTTCAATAACTACACATTTTACTTGAATTGTCTATCAGATATTAAACAATAATTTCATTTTCTTTTTCTTACAGAGATGTATTGTATGGGTTGTCAGCTTGTTATGAAAGGTTTGTATACCATCTTTCTTCATTAATGGTACATTTAGTATTTACGTTTTCATCAGAATAATTCTATAGTCATGCATGTACTAAATCAACCTGAAGTGGAAAAAAATGAGACTATTTAACTGGGCAGGCCCATTGACATGTTACAGTTTTATTTTGTAAAATTTATGGCCAGAAACATAAAATAAACAAGAGAGCCAAGAGGGTCCTAGATCTCACACCAAGTTAATTATTGAAACAAGAAACTGAGACATCAGAGTGAGTCTTGTTTGTGAAGAGAAATGCCGTAGACATGGCCTAGAAATTTTGTTAATGTTGATCATATTACCATTAAGGCCTCCTTTCTTTTGTTTTCCAGTGGAACCTCTGCATTTTCACTAGGGTTCATCCTTGTGTTTAAACAATCAATTTGGCCAAGTTCATCAGTAATTGGCCAAACTAATGCCCTTAGAATGTAAACAAAGGAATTGTCATAAAGGCCCCTTTTTTCAGTGTTTTCCAATGAAATATTCCCATTTTCAAAAGGGATCATCCTTATAACATAACACTCACACTGCTGAATTTTCATCAGGACTGGGCCAAAATTGTGTGCTCTAGAGAGTAACAAAAATTTGTCATAAAGGCCCCTTTTCCTGTGTTTCAGTTAGAGCAATCCCATTTTTAGCTCTACTGGCCGAAGGCCACTAGAGCTATTGTGATGGCTTTTTCCTGTCCGGCGTCCGTCCGTCAGTCCGTCCGTCCGTTAAACTTTTCCTTGTTAACACTCTAGAGTCCACACTTTTCATCCAGATTCCCTTCAAACTTTCACAGAATGATTGTATCATCATAAGGATCGTTCCTTTAGAAAACGGGTATGATCCGTCAAGAAACCCGGGAAAAGGGGCCTTATGAAAATTTCATTAAAAATTCAATAAAAAATCCTTGTTAACACTCTAGAGTCCACAGTTTTCATCGGATTCTCATCAAACATTCTCAGAATGATATTACTATCATAAGGATCATTCCTTTCGAAATTGGGTATGATCCGTCAAGAAACACAGGAAAAGGGGCATTATTAAAATTCCATTAAAAATCCTCCTTAACACTCTAGGGTCCACAGTTTTCATCGGATTCAATTCAAACTTTCAAAGAATGATTGTACCAACATAAAGATCGTTCCTTTTGAAATTGGGTATGATCCGTCAAGAAACATGGGAAAAGGGGCCTTTTGAAGATTTCATTAAAATTCCATTAAAAATCCTCCTTAACACTCTAGAATCCACAGTTTTCATCGGATTCCCTTCAAACTTTCTAGGAATGATTGTACCATCATAAGGATTGTTCCTTTTGAAATTGGGTATGATCCGTCAAGAAACACAGGAAAAGGGGCCTTATGAAAAGTTAACTAAAAATTCCTCTTTAACACTCAAGAGTCCATAGTTTTCATCGGATTCAATTCAAACTTTCACAGAATGATTGTACCACAATAAGGATGGTTCCTTTGGAAAACAGGTATGATCTGTAAAGAAACACGTGAAAAGGGACCTTATGAAAATTTCGATAAAAATTCAATAAAAAGTCCTCGTTAACACGCTAGAGTCCACAGTTTTCATCAGATTCAATTAAAACTTTCACAGAATGATTGTACGACCATAAGGATCGTTCCTTTCGAAATTGGGTATGATACGCCAAGAAACATGGGAAAAGGGGCCTTATGAAGATACCATTTAAAAATTCCATTAAAAATCCTTGTTAACACTCTAGAGTTCACAGTTTTCATTAGATTCCCTTCAAACTTTCTAGGAATGATTGTACCATGATAAGGATAATCCTTTCGAAAAACGATATGATCCGCCAAGAAACATTGGAAAAGGGGCCTTTTAAAACTTAATTAAAAAATCCTTGTTAACACTCTAGAGTCCACAGTTTTCATCAGATTGTATTCAAACTTTCAAAGATAAATTGTACAATCATAAGGATTGTTCCTTTCTGAATTTGGTCAGATCCATCACATGCCACGGGAAAAGGGGCCATATGAAAATTTGAATAAAAAAACCTCATTAATAATCTAGAGTCAACAATTTTCAAGGGATTCTCTTCAAACTTTCACAGAATGATTGTACTATCATAAGGATTTTCCTTTGGGAATCGGATATGAATTGGAATTGGTTCAGATCCATCAAGTAACATGGGAAAAGGGGCTCTATGAAAATTCAATTGATAAAACCTGTTAACACAATGAAGCCCACAGCTTTCATCAGATTTTGTCGAAACTTTCACAGAATGATTGGAAGGTCATTATGATCATTCTTTTCATAACAGGGTTTGAACTGTCAAGAAGCACAGGAAAAGGGGCCTTATGAAAATTTCATTTATAAATCCTTGTTGCCAAGTCCAGAGCTTTCATCGGATTTTCTTCAAACATTCACAGAATAATTGTACAATAATAATGATTGTTGATGTTTGCATTAGACCTGATCCGTCAAGTATCACAGGAAAAGGAGCATTATGAAATTTAATTTTAAAATCATTGTACCACAATAAAGTCAACAGTTTTCATCAGATTCTGTTAAAACTTTCACAGAATGATTATTCCATCATAAGGATTCTTTCTTTTCAAATTAGGCAAGATCTGTCTAGTATCATGGGAAAAGGGGCCTTTAGAGAAATTTATCTGTAATCCTTGTAACCAAGTCCAGAGCTTTCATTGGATTTTACTCAAACCTTCACAGAATCATTGTACAATATTCACGATTGTTGATGCTGACATGAGACCTGATCCTTCAAGTATCACAGGAAAAGGAGCCTTATGAAAATAAAGTCTGCAGTTTTCATCAGATTCTGTTCAAACTTTAACAGAATGTTTGTACCATCATAAGGATTGTTTCTTTCCAAATTGGGCCTGATCTGTCTAGTATCATAGGAAAAGGGGCTGTATGAAAAATTATTACCAAATCCTCATAAACACAACAATGCCCTCAGTCTTTATCAGAATCTCTTCAAACTTTAATAGAATGATTGTACCATTATTTGGATTGTTCCTTTGTAAATTAGGTCTGATTGGTTAAGTGACACAAGAAAAGGGACCTTATAAAGATTTTATTACAAAACATCATTATTACAATAAAGTCCTCAGTCTTTATCATTTTCTTCAAACTATCATTAGGATTGTTCCTTTGTACATTGGGTCTGATTTGTTAAATTTCACGGAAAAAGGGGCCTTATGAAAATTTAGTTACAAAAATTCTTGACACAATTCAGTCCACTGTTTTCATTGATTCTCTTTAGCTTTTAAAGAATGATTGTACCTTCACTAGAATTGTTCCTTTTGAAATTTGGTTTGTTCTGTAAAGTATCATGAGAAAAGGGGCCCTATGAATATTTAACTATAAACTCATTAACACAATAAATTCCACAGATTAAACAGATTGATTGTACCATCATTCCAATTGTTGATTTTGACAGTGGATCTGACTATAGCAAGGGTCACATAAAAAGGGGCCTTATGAAAAACTCTCTTAAATATTCTGGTTAACACAATGATGTCCCTTGATTTCACCGGATTCTCTTCAAAATTTCACAGAATGATTGTACAAATACTTAGATGGTTCTTTTCAGAACTAGGTACAATCCATCAAGTATCATATAAAAAGGGGACATATGATTTTTTTTTAAATATTCTAGTAAACATATTGAATTCCCAATATTTCATTAGATTCACTTTTAACTTTCATAGAATGATAAAACCAACAGTAAAATATCACAGGAAAAGGGGCCTTATGAGAACTTGAATTTAATATCTTTGTTAACACAATAAAGTCAACAGTTTTACTGGATTCTCTTCAAAGATGCATGGAATAATTGTGGCATTCGAAACACAGGAAAAGGGGCCTTACAGATTTTCATTCAAAACATTCTCGTGTATGTGATGAAGATCACAATCATTATCAAATTGTCTTTTAAATTTCACAGGACAATTGTCAGGTTGCAAGGAAAGTTCCTTTTGGAATGAAATTGATCCATCAGAAATCCCAGGAAAAGGGGCCTTATTGATTTTCATTCAAAACAATCCTGTTTATGTGATTAAGTCCACAATTATTGTCAGATTCTGATGAAATATTCACAGAATGATTGTAGGGTCATAAGGTAACTTTCTTTATACCCCCCATAACGAAGTTATGGGGGGTATACTGGAATCAGGTTGTCCGTCCGTCCGTCTGTCCGTCCGTCTGTCCGTCCGTCCCTGGACATAATTTTGTGTCCTCTTCTCCTCCCACATTTTTTGACCAATTTTGCTGGAATTTTATCAGGTTATTTCCTTTCATATGAAGTTGTGCACCTGCAATTTTCATCGTGATCCAGTTGTTAGTTTCAGAGTTATGCCATTTTGAACTTTTTAATGGGGGGGGGGACATAATTTTGTGTCCTCTTCTCCTCCAACATTTTTTGACCAATTTTGCTGAAATTTTATCAGGTTGTTTCCTATCATATGAAGTTGTGCACCTGCAATTTTCATCTTGATCCAGTCGTTAGTTTCAGAGTTATGCCATTTTGAACTTTTTAATGGGGGGGGGGGTACATAATTTTGTGTCCTCTTCTCCTCCCACATTTTTTGACCAATTTTGCTGGAATTTTATCAGGTTATTTCCTATCATATGAAGTTGTGCACCTGCAATTTTCATCTTGATCCAGTCGTTAGTTTCAGAGTTATGCCATTTTGAACTTTTTAATGGGGGGGGGGGGGAGTTGTCAAAATTTAAAATTGCAAAACTCTGTAACCATAAGGGGAGTTACCAAATTTGGTAAGTAACATCATCTTGTATATAAATACATGTTTGACATCAAAACGCTGTAAGTCATTTACAATTAACAATTAACTGAACAATTCCGTCCTCTCTAATACTTGGTACATAGCTTTCAAGGGTCAGAAGTGTTGGAGAGTGTGACTTGCAAAAGAAAGACGCGATCGGGGGGGGGGGGGGGGGGGGGGGAGAAGCTGAAAACATAATTACATACTCAATTGCTACTTTTCCACTCCTACTTAAAAAGGGGTCATAAAATGCCCCTTCAAATTCCACTCCTTCATAGAAAAGCCTTTTTAGCGGTGTGGGGGGTATTCTCGTCAGCCCTTGAGGGCGACAGCTCTAGTTTGGAAATGGAGTGGATCCGTCATGAAACATGGGAAAAGGGGCCTTGAGGATTGTTGCTTAAAATGATAAAGGGGATAAAGCCCCTTTTTGTTGCTTTATGCATTCTTCTTTGAGCAATTAACTTCCTTAAATATCAGATTTCTTTAACGGAAAACTTGATAACCAGTAGAGCGTCTCAGGCCCTCATGAGCCTCTTGTTTAAATGACATCTCCTCTCAAACCACTGGGCCGATTTGAACCAAATTTTGCAGAAATGTTGCTTAGATTAACCCCTTCAAAAATAGCTAAAAGAATTGAAATCTGAAAAAAACTCTGGTTGCCATGGAAACAAAAGAGAAATTTTAAAATAATCTTTAAAAATCTTCTCCTCCTGACCCAGAAGGCGTAGAGCCTTGATATTTTGCATGAAGCATCAGTATATTGACCTCTTTCAAAATAGCTAAAATCATGATCCTCGGGTCCCCAGGGGCGGAGCACCAGGGGGGGGGGATTATATAGAAATAAAGAACGATTTTTTAAATGACTTCTCCTCTCAAACCTCTGAGCCGATTTGAACCAAGTTTGGCAGAAATGTTGCTTAGATTGTCCCCTTCAAAAATAGCTAAAAGAATTGAAATCTGTTAAAAACTCTGGTTGCCATGGCAACAAAAGTGAAATTTTAAAATAATCTTTAAAAATCTTCTCCTCCTGACCCAGAAGGCGTAGAGCCTTGATATTTTGCATGAAGCATCAGTATATTGACCTCTTTCAAAATAGCTAAAATCATGATCCTCGGGTCCCCAGGGGTGGAGCCCCAGGAGGGGGGGGGAGGGGTTATATAGAAATAAAGAACAGTTTTTTAAATTACATCTCCTCCCAATTCACAGGGCCAATTTGAACCAAATTTGGCAGAAATGTTGCTTAGATTGTCCCCTTCAAAAATAGCTATAAGAATTGAAATCCGTTAAAAACTCTGGTTGCAATGGCAACAAAAGTGAAATTTCAAAATAATCTTTAAGAATCTTCTCCTCCTGACCCAGAAGGCATAGAGCCTTGATATTTTGCATGAAGCATCAGTATATTGATCTCTTACAAAATAGCTAAAATCATGATCCTAGGGTCTCCAGGGGCGCACTCAGGGGGGGGGGGTATAGGCATGAAGCATCAGTTCACAGACTTCTTTCTTATTTCTGAAATTATAACCCATGGAAAAAGGTTTTTCCTTCTTTCAAATCAGCACTAAAGCCTTGGAATTTGTAATTTAGACTTTTGGATCCGCAGGTTCATAGTCTTTATATGTAATTGTGGCCCACTTGTTTCATAATCCTAACCTTAACATGAAATTAGACTGTTGAAAGAAAAAGAGCCTTTATCTCAGGTGAGCGCCCCAGGATCAACGGCCCTCTTGTTTAAATATTCTGGTAAACATAATGCAGTCCGAATATTTCATCGGATTCACTTTTAACTTTCACAGAATGATAAAACCAACAGTAAAATATCACAGGAAAAGAGGCCTTATGAGAACTTGATTTTAATATCTTTGTTAACACAATAAAGTCAACAGTTTTATTGGATTCTCTTCAAAGATGCATGGAATAATTGTGGCATTCAAAACACAGGAAAAGGGGCCTTACAGATTATCATTCAAAACATCTTGTGTATGTGATGAAGGTCACAATCATTATCATATTGTCTTTTAAATTTCACAGGACAATTGTAGGATTGTAAGGAAAGTTCCTTTTGGAATGAAATCGATCCATCAGAAATCCCAGGAAAAGGGGCCTTATTGATTTTCATAAATAATCCTGTTTATGTGATAAAGTCCACAATTATTGTCAGATTCTGATGAAAATTCACAGAATGATTGTAGGGTTATAAGGTAACTTTCCTTTGGAAATGGAGTGGATCCGTCATGAAACACAGGAAAAGGAGCATTGAGGATTGTTGCTCAAAATAATAAAGGGAATAAGGTCCTGTTTTTTTTTTCTTCTTTGAGTAATTAACTTCCTTAAATATCAGATTTCTTTAACGGAAAACTTGATAACCAGTAGAGCGTCTCAGGCCCTCATGGGTCTTTTGTTAATAGGGTTCATCCGTATGACTTAACAATGATTCTGACCAATCTTCATCAAAGTCGAGATAAAAGTGTGGCCCTAAACTGTAAACAAAAAAGTTGTCATTAAGGCCCCTTTTTCTGTGTTTTCCAATAAGACTTTCCAATTTTCTTGTCAGAAGGAGGCAATGTTCAAGTTTGTTAAGATGACCAAGTTTTCACTTTTTTATTAGCTCTACTGGCCGAAGGCTACTAGAGCTATTGCGATGGCTTTTTCCCTTTCGTCATCTGTGCGTCTGTCCATCTGTCCTTCCGTCATCTTTCCGTTAAACTTTTCCTTGTTAACACTCTAGAGTCCACAGTTTTCATGAGATTCCCTTCAAACTTTCACAGAATGATTGTACCATCATAAGGAACGTTCCTATCAAAATTGGGTCAGACCCGTCAAGAAACATGGGAATAGGGGCCTAATTAAAATTTATTAAAAATTCCTCATTAACACTCTAGAGTCTACAGTTTTCATCGGTTTCTCTTCAAACTTTCTCAGAATGATTGTTCCATCATAAAGATCGTTCCTTTCAAAATCAGGTAAGATCCGTCAAGGAACACGGGGAAAGGGGCCTGATGAAAATCTTATTAAAAAATCCTTATTAATACTCTAGATTCCACAGTTTTCATCAGATTCAATTCAACCTTTCACAAAATGATAGTACCAACATAAGGATACTTCCTTGTGAAATTTGTTATGGTCCGTCAAGAAACAGGGGAGAAGGGGCCCTATGAAAATTTAATTACAATTTCCATTTAAATCCTTGTTAACACTATATAAAGAAATAAAGAACAATTTTTTAGCTCTACTGGCCGAAGGCCACTAGAGCTATAGCGATGGCTTTTTCCTGTCCGGCGTCCATGCGTGCGTCTGTCCGTCCGTCTGTCGTCCGTCCGTTAAACTTTTCCTTGTTTATGCGATAGAGTCCACAGTTTTAATCGGATTCTTTTCACAGAATGATTGTATCATCATTAGGATCATTCCTTTCGAAATTGGGTCAGATCCGTCAAGAAACAAGAGAAAAGGGGCCTAATTAAAACTTAATTAAAAAATCTTCGTTTACGCGATAAAGTCCACAGTTGTCATCGGATTCTCTTCAAACTTTCACAGAATGATTGTATTATCATTAGGATCGTTCCTTTCGAAATTGGGTCAAATCTGTCAAGTAAACGGGAATAGGGGCCTAATTAAAACTTAATTAAAAAATCTTCGTTTACACGATAAAGTCCACAGTTTTCATCGAATTCTCTTCAAACTTTCTCAGAATGATTGTATCATCATAAGGATCATTCCTTTCGAAAATTTGTATGATCCGTCAAGAAACACGGGAAAAGGGGCCTTATGAAAATTTAATTAAAAATTCAATTAAAAATCCTGGTTTACGCGATAGAGTCCACAGTTTTCATCGGATTCTCTTCAAACTTTCTCAGAATGATTGTACCATCATAAGGATCGTTCCTATCGAAAATGGGTCTGATCTGTCAAGAAACACGGGAAAAGGGGCCTTATGAAAATTCATTAAAAAATCTTCATTTACGCTATAAAGTCCACAGTTTTCATCGGATTCTCTTCAAACTTTCACAGAATGATTGTACTATCATAAGAATCATTGCTTTCAAAAATGGATATGATCTTTCAAGAAACCTGGGAAAAGGGGCCTTATGAAAATTGAATTAAAAATTCAATTAAAAATCCTCGTTCACGCGATAGAGTCCACAGTTTTCATCGAGTTCTCTTCAAACTTTCTCAGAATGATTGTACCATTATAAGGATCTTTCCTTTCGAAAATGGGTCTGATCCGTCAAGAAACACAGGAAAAGGGGCCTTATGAAAATTTTATTAAAAAAATTTTCATTTACGCGATAAAGTCCACAGTTTTAATCAGATTCTCTTCAAACTTTCACAGAATGATTGTACCAAGATAAGGATTGTTCCTTTCGAAAATGGATATGATCAGTCAAGAAACACAGGAAAAGGGGCCTTATGAAAAATCATTAAAAATTCAATTAAAAATCCTCGTTTACGCGATAGAGTCCACAGTTTTAATCAGATTCCCTTCAAACTTTCACAGAATGATTGTACCAACATAAGGGTCTTTCCTTTCGAAATTTGGTATGATCTGTCAAGAAACATGGGAAAAGGGGCCTTATGAAAATTTAATTAAAATTCCATTAAAAATCCTTGTTTTTGCTATAGAGTCCACAGTTTTCATTGGATTCTCTTCAAACTTTCACAGAATGATTGTACCATCATAAGGATCATTCCTTTCGAAAATTTGTATGATCCGTCAAGAAACACGGGAAAAGGGGCCTTATGAAAATTCATTAAAAACTCCATTAAAAAACCTTGTTTACACGATAGAGTCCACAGTTTTCATTGGATTCTCTTCAAACTTTCTCAGAATGATTGTACAATCATAAGGATCGTTCCTTTCGAAAATTGGTCTGATCTGTCATGATATATGGGAAAAGGGGCCTTATGAAAATTTAATTAAAAAATTCTCGTTAACACTCTAGAGTCCACAGTTTTCATCAGATTGTATTTAAACTTTCACAGAATGCTTGTACCATCATAAGGATTGTTCCTTTTGTGAATTTGGTCAGATCCATCAGGAAACACAGGAAAAGGGGCCTGATGAAAATTTAATCGAAAAATCTTTTAAGAAATACTCTTTAACACTCTAGAGTCAATAGTTTTCATCAGATTCCCTTCAAACTTTCACAGAATGATTGTACTATCATAAGGATTATTCCTTTCGTAATTTGGTATGATCCTTCAAGAAACACAGGAAAAAGGGGCCTTATGAAATGTGTAATAAAAAATTCTGTTTAATAATCTAGAGCCAACAATTTTCAACGGATTCTCTTCAAACTTTCACAGAATGATTGTACCATCATAAGGATTGTACCTTATGGAAACGGATATGATTCCTCAAGAAACATTTGAAAAGGGGCCTTATTAAAATTTAATTCAAAGATCTTTGTTAACACTCTAGAGTCCACAGTTTTCATCTGATTGACTTCAAACTTTCACAGAATGATTGTACCATCATAAGAATTATTCCTTTCAAAATTTGGTATGATCAGTCAAGGACCATGGGAAAAAGGGGCCCGATTAAAACTGGATTGAAAAAGTCCTCGAAAACACAAAAGAGTCCATAGTTTTCAACAAATTCTCTTCAAACATTCCCAGAATGATTATTACATTAAATGGATTGTTCCTTTCGGAAGTAGGTTTGATCCATCAAGTTTCATGGGAAAAGGGGCCCTATGAAAATTTAATAAAAAAATCTTAGTTAACATGTAATGGCCCTAGATTTCACCTGATTGACTTCAAACTTTCACATAATGATTGTACCATCATAAGGATTGTTCCTTTCAAATTGGGTCTGATCCATTGAGAAACATAGGAAAAGGGGCCTTAGGAAAATTCAATTAAAAAAATCTTAATTAATGCTTGTAAGTCCACAGATGAGATGGGGTTGTCTTTATACTCAAACAGAATAATTATACTTTTGTAAGAAGAGTTCCCTTTGGAATTGGTTCAGATCCATCAAGTAACATGGGAAAAGGGGCTATATGAAAATTCAATTAATAAAACCCTGTTAACACAATAAAGCCCACAACTTTGATCAGATTTTGTTGAAACTTTCACAGAATGATTGGAAGGTCATAACTATCATTCTTTTCATAACAGGGTTTGAACTGTCAAGAAGCACAGGAAAAGGGGCCTTATGAAAATTTCATTTATAAATCCTTGTTACCAAGTCCAGAGCTTTCATCGGATTTTCTTCAAACATTCACAGAATAATTGTACAATAATAATGATTGTTGATGTTTGCATTAGACCTGATCCGTCAAGTATCACAGGAAAAGGAGCATTATGAAATTTAATTTTAAAATCATTGTACCACAATAAAGTCAACAGTTTTCATCAGATTCTGTTAAAACTTTCACAGAATGATTATTCCATCATAAGGATTCTTTCTTTTCAAATTAGGCAAGATCTGTCTAGTATCATGGGAAAAGGGGCCTTTAGAGAAATTTATCTGTAATCCTTGTAACCAAGTCCAGAGCTTTCATTGGATTTTACTCAAACCTTCACAGAATCATTGTACAATATTCACGATTGTTGATGCTGACATGAGACCTGATCCTTCAAGTATCACAGGAAAAGGAGCCTTATGAAAATAAAGTCTGCAGTTTTCATCAGATTCTGTTCAAACTTTAACAGAATGTTTGTACCATCATAAGGATTGTTTCTTTCCAAATTGGGCCTGATCTGTCTAGTATCATAGGAAAAGGGGCTGTATGAAAAATTATTACCAAATCCTCATAAACACAACAATGCCCTCAGTCTTTATCAGAATCTCTTCAAACTTTAATAGAATGATTGTACCATTATTTGGATTGTTCCTTTGTAAATTAGGTCTGATTGGTTAAGTGACACAAGAAAAGGGACCTTATAAAGATTTTATTACAAAACATCATTATTACAATAAAGTCCTCAGTCTTTATCATTTTCTTCAAACTATCATTAGGATTGTTCCTTTGTACATTGGGTCTGATTTGTTAAGTTTCACGGAAAAAGGGGCCTTATGAAAATTTAGTTACAAAAATTCTTGACACAATTCAGTCCACTGTTTTCATTGATTCTCTTTAGCTTTTAAAGAATGATTGTACCTTCACTAGAATTGTTCCTTTTGAAATTTGGTTTGTTCTGTAAAGTATCATGAGAAAAGGGGCCCTATGAATATTTCACTATAAACTCATTAACACAATAAATTCCACAGATTAAACAGATTGATTGTACCATCATTCCAATTGTTGATTTTGACAGTGGATCTGACTATAGCAAGGGTCACATAAAAAGGGGCCTTATGAAAAACTCTCTTAAATATTCTGGTTAACACAATGATGTCCCTTGATTTCACCGGATTCTCTTCAAAATTTCACAGAATGATTGTACAAATACTTAGATGGTTCTTTTCAGAACTAGGTACAATCCATCAAGTATCATATAAAAAGGGGACATATGATTTTTTTTTAAATATTCTAGTAAACATATTGAATTCCCAATATTTCATTAGATTCACTTTTAACTTTCATAGAATGATAAAACCAACAGTAAAATATCACAGGAAAAGGGGCCTTATGAGAACTTGAATTTAATATCTTTGTTAACACAATAAAGTCAACAGTTTTACTGGATTCTCTTCAAAGATGCATGGAATAATTGTGGCATTCAAAACACAGGAAAAGGGGCCTTACAGATTTTCATTCAAAACATTCTCGTGTATGTGATGAAGATCACAATCATTATCAAATTGTCTTTTAAATTTCACAGGACAATTGTCAGGTTGCAAGGAAAGTTCCTTTTGGAATGAAATTGATCCATCAGAAATCCCAGGAAAAGGGGCCTTATTGATTTTCATTCAAAACAATCCTGTTTATGTGATTAAGTCCACAATTATTGTCAGATTCTGATGAAATATTCACAGAATGATTGTAGGGTCATAAGGTAACTTTCTTTATACCCCCCACAACGAAGTTATGGGGGGTATACTGGAATCAGGTTGTCCGTCCGTCCGTCCGTCTGTCCGTCCGTCTGGGACATAATTTTGTGTCCTCTTCTCCTCCCACATTTTTTGACCAATTTTGCTGAAATTCTATCAGGTTGTTTCCTATCATATGAAGTTGTGCACCTGCAATTTTCATCTTGATCCAGTCGTTAGTTTCAGAGTTATGCCATTTTGAACTTTTTAATGGGGGGGGGGACATAATTTTGTGTCCTCTTCTCCTCCCACATTTTTTGACCAATTTTGCTGAAATTTTATCAGGTTGTTTCCTATCATATGAAGTTGTGCACCTGCAATTTTCATCTTGATCCAGTCGTTAGTTTCAGAGTTATGCCATTTTGAACTTTTTAATGGGGGGGGGGGTACATAATTTTGTGTCCTCTTCTCCTCCCACATTTTTTGACCAATTTTGCTGGAATTTTATCAGGTTATTTCCTATCATATGAAGTTGTGCACCTGCAATTTTCATCTTGATCCAGTCGTTAGTTTCAGAGTTATGCCATTTTGAACTTTTTAATGGGGGGGGGAGTTGTCAAAATTTAAAATTGCAAAACTCTGTAACCATAAGGGGAGTTACCAAATTTGGTAAGTAACATCATCTTGTATATAAATACATGTTTGACATCAAATCGCTGTAAGTCATTTACAATTAACAATTAACTGAACAATTCCGTCCTCTCTAATACTTGGTACATAGCTTTCAAGGGTCAGAAGTGTTGGAGAGTGTGACTTGCAAAAGAAAGACGCGATCGGGGGGGGGGATGGGGGGAGAAGCTGAAAACATAATTACATACTCAATTGCTACTTTTCCACTCCTACTTAAAAAGGGGTCATAAAATGCCCCTTCAAATTCCACTCCTTCATAGAAAAGCCTTTTTAGCGGTGGGGGGGGGGTATTCTCGTCAGCCCTTGAGGGCGACAGCTCTAGTTTGGAAATGGAGTGGATCCGTCATGAAACATGGGAAAAGGGGCCTTGAGAATTGTTGCTTAAAATGATAAAGGGGATAAAGCCCCTTTTTGTTTCTTTATGCATTCTTCTTTGAGCAATTAACTTCCTTAAATATCAGATTTCTTTAACGGAAAACTTGATAACCAGTAGAGCGTCTCAGGCCCTCATGAGCCTCTTGTTTAATTGACATCTCCTCTCAAACCACTGGGCCGATTTGAACCAAATTTTGCAGAAATGTTGCTTAGATTAACCCCTTCAAAAATAGCTAAAAGAATTGAAATCTGTTAAAAACTCTGGTTGCCATGGAAACAAAAGAGAAATTTTAAAATAATCTTTAAAAATCTTCTCCTCCTGACCCAGAAGGCGTAGAGCCTTGATATTTTGCATGAAGCATCAGTATATTGACCTCTTTCAAAATAGCTAAAATCATGATCCTCGGGTCCCCAGGGGCGGAGCACCAGGGGGGGGGGATTATATAGAAATAAAGAACGATTTTTTAAATGACTTCTCCTCTCAAACCTCTGAGCCGATTTGAACCAAGTTTGGCAGAAATGTTGCTTAGATTGTCCCCTTCAAAAATATCTAAAAGCATTGAAATCTGTTAAAAACTCTGGTTGCCATGGCAACAAAAGTGAAATTTTAAAATAATCTTTAAAAATCTTCTCCTCCTGACCCAGAAGGCGTAGAGCCTTGATATTTTGCATGACGCATCAGTATATTGACCTCTTTCAAAATAGCTAAAATCATGATCCTCGGGTCCCCAGGGGTGGAGCCCCAGGAGGGGGGGGAGGGGTTATATAGAAATAAAGAACAGTTTTTTAAATTACATCTCCTCCCAATTCACAGGGCCAATTTGAACCAAATTTGGCAGAAATGTTGCTTAGATTGTCCCCTTCAAAAATAGCTATAAGAATTGAAATCCGTTAAAAACTCTGGTTGCAATGGCAACAAAAGTGAAATTTCAAAATAATCTTTAAGAATCTTCTCCTCCTGACCCAGAAGGCATAGAGCCTTGATATTTTGCATGAAGCATCAGTATATTGATCTCTTACAAAATAGCTAAAATCATGATCCTAGGGTCTCCAGGGGCGCACTCGGGGGGGGGGGGGGGGGGTATAGGCATGAAGCATCAGTTCACAGACTTCTTTCTTATTTCTGAAATTATAACCCATGGAAAAAGGTTTTTCCTTCTTTCAAATCAGCACTAAAGCCTTGGAATTTGTAATTTAGACTTTTGGATCCCCAGGTTCATAGTCTTAAAGTCTTTATATGTAATTGTGGCCCACTTGTTTCATAATCCTAACCTTAACATGAAATTAGACTGTTGAAAGAAAAAAATAGCCTTTATCTCAGGTGAGCGCCCCAGGGTCAACTGCCCTCTTGTTTAAATATTCTGGTAAACATAATGCAGTCCGAATATTTCATCGGATTCACTTTTAACTTTCACAGAATGATAAAACCAACAGTAAAATATCACAGGAAAAGAGGCCTTATGAGAACTTGATTTTAATATCTTTGTTAACACAATAAAGTCAACAGTTTTATTGGATTCTCTTCAAAGATGCATGGAATAATTGTGGCATTCAAAACACAGGAAAAGGGGCCTTACAGATTATCATTCAAAACATCTTGTGTATGTGATGAAGGTCACAATCATTATCATATTGTCTTTTAAATTTCACAGGACAATTTTAGGATTGTAAGGAAAGTTCCTTTTGGAATGAAATCGATCCATCAGAAATCCCAGGAAAAGGGGCCTTATTGAATTTCAGAAATAATCCTGTTTATGTGATAAAGTCCACAATTATTGTCAGATTCTGATGAAAATTCACAGAATGATTGTAGGGTTATAAGGTAACTTTCCTTTGGAAATGGAGTGGATCCGTCATGAAACACAGGAAAAGGAGCATTGAGGATTGTTGCTCAAAATAATAAAGGGAATAAGGTCCTGTTTTTTTTTTCTTCTTTGAGTAATTAACTTCCTTAAATATCAGATTTCTTTAACGGAAAACTTGATAACCAGTAGAGCGTCTCAGGCCCTCATGGGTCTTTTGTTAATAGGGTTCATCCGTATGACTTAACAATGATTCTGACCAACCTTCATCAAAGTCGAGATAAAAGTGTGGCCCTAAACTGTAAACAAAAAAGTTGTCATTAAGGCCCCTTTTTCTGTGTTTTCCAATAAGACTTTCCAATTTTCTTGTCAGAAGGAGGCAATGTTCAAGTTTGTTAAGATGACCAAGTTTTCACTTTTTTATTAGCTCTACTGGCCGAAGGCTACTAGAGATATTGCGATGGCTTTTTCCCTTTCGTCATCTGTGCGTCTGTCCATCTGTCCTTCCGTCATCTTTCCGTTAAACTTTTCCTTGTTAACACTCTAGAGTCCACAGTTTTCATGAGATTCCCTTCAAACTTCCACAGAATGATTGTACCATCATAAGGAACGTTCCTATCAAAATTGGGTCAGACCCGTCAAGAAACATGGGAATAGGGGCCTAATTAAAATTTATTAAAAATTCCTCATTAACACTCTAGAGTCTACAGTTTTCATCGGTTTCTCTTCAAACTTTCTCAGAATGATTGTTCCATCATAAAGATCGTTCCTTTCAAAATCAGGTAAGATCCGTCAAGGAACACGGGGAAAGGGGCCTGATGAAAATCTTATTAAAAAATCCTTATTAATACTCTAGATTCCACAGTTTTCATCAGATTCAATTCAACCTTTCACAAAATGATAGTACCAACATAAGGATACTTCCTTTTGAAATTTGTTATGATCCGTCAAGAAACAGGGGAGAAGGGGCCCTATGAAAATTTAATTACAATTTCCATTTAAATCCTTGTTAACACTATTGACTCCACAGTTTTCATCGGATTCTCTTCAAACTTTCACAGAATGATTGTACCATCATAAGGTTTGTTCCCTTTTAAATAGGGTAAAAATTCCACCAAGAAACACAGGAAAAAGGGGCCTGATGAAAATTTAATAAAAAATTCTCGTTAACACACTAGAGTCCACAGTTTTCATCAGATTAAATTCAACCTTTCACAGAATGATTGTACTACCATAAGGATCTTTCCTTTCAAAATTTGGTATGATCCTTCAAGAAACACAGGAAAAGGGGACTTTGAAAATTTTATAAAAAAATCTCATTAATAATCTAGAGTCAACAGTTTTTATGGATTCTCTTCAAACTTTCACAAGATGATTGCACCATCATAAGGATTGTTCCTTTAAAATTGGGTTTGATCCCTCAAGAAACATGTAAAAAGGGGCCTAATGGAAATTTATCTAAAAGATCTTGGTCAACACTCTAGAGTCTAAAGTTTTCATCTGATTCTCTTCAAACCTTCACAGAATGATTTGATCATCATAAGGATTGTTCCTTTCAAAATTTGGTATGATCAGTCAAGGACCACGGGAAAAGGTGGCCTTATGAAAATTTGATTAAAACAATCCTTGTAAATACAAAAGGGTCCACAGTTTTCAACAAATTCTCTTCAAACATTTACAGAATGATTATTACATTAAATGGATTGTTCCTTTCGGAAGTGGGTTTGATCCATCAAGTTTCATGGGAAGAGGGGCCCTTTGAAAATTTAAAAAAAAAATCTTAGTTAACAAATCATGGCCCTAGAATCCACCTGATCAACTTCAAACTTTCACATAATGATTGTACCATCATAAGGATTGTTCCTTTCAAACTGTGTATGATCCATTGAGAAACATAGGAAAAGGGGCCTGATGAAAATTTAATTAAAAAATCTTTATTAATGCTCTAAGTCCACAGATTTCAAGGGGTTGTCTTTATATTCAAACAGAATGAAAATTTTATTACAAAAAATTCTTGACACAATACAGTCCACTGTTTTCATTGATTCTCTTTTACTTTTTCAGAATGATTTTACCTTCATTAGAATTGTTCCTTTTGAAATTTGGTTTGTTCTGTAAAGTATCATGGGAAAAGGGGCCCTATGAAGATTTCACTATAAACTCATTAACACAATAAATTCCACAAATTACACAGATTGATGATTGTTGATTTTTTCAGTGGATCTGATTATGGCAAGTGTCACATAAAAAGGTGCCATATGAAAAACTTTCTTAAATATTCTAGTTAACACAATGATGTCCCTTTATTTTACTTGATTCACTTCAAAATTTCACAGAATGATTGTACAATCACTTAAATGGTTCTTTTCAGAACTGGGTACAATCTATCAAGTATCATGTAAAAAGGGGCCATATGATTTTTTTTTAAAATAATCCAGTAAACATAATTAAGTCTCATATTTTATCACTTTAAACATTGACAGAATGATAAAATCAACAGTAAAATATCACAGGAAAAGAGGCCTTATGAGAACTTGATTTCAATATCTTTGTTAGCACAATAAAGCCAACAGTTTTATCAGATTCTTTTCAAAGATGCATGGAATAATTGTGGCATTCAAAACACAGGAAAAATAGGGCATAATCATTCAAAACATTTGTGTATGTGATGAAGATCACAATCATTATCAAATTGTCTCTAAAATTTCACAGGGCTATTTTAGGGTTGTAAGGAAAGTTCCTTTTGGAATGAAATTGATCCATCAGAAAACACAGGAAAAGGAGCCTTATGGATTTTCATTCAAAACAATCCTGTTTATGTGATAAAGTCCACAATTATTGTCAGACTCTGATGACATTTTCACAGGATGATTGTAGGGTCATATGGAAACTTCTTTTTGGAAATGGAGTGGATCTGTCATGAAACATCGGAAAAGGGGCTGTGAGGATTGTTGCTCAAATAATAATAGGGATAAAGTCGGATTTTTTTCCTTTATGCATTCTTCTTTGAGTAATTAACTTCCTTAAATATCAGATTTCTTTAATAGAAAACTTAGTAACCAGTAGAGCATCTCAGGCCCTCATGGGCCTCTTGTTTATCATTCTTTTATTGTTTTTCATAATTTATCGCATCAAAATGTGTGCTTTTGTAATCATTTTCTGGAATGCTTTATTTTACCTTACTGTCATTTATTACTATAGTAAACCTATTTTGTAATTATATGTATGAACCCATTACTAGCCTAGGGAATTTTAGACATGTCCAATTTGAAAGAAGTTACAGACGACAATTTAAAGTTAATGAAATTTTAGATAATTTTTAGCTCTACTGGCCGAAGGCTACTAGAGCTATAGCGATGGCTTTTTCCCGTCCGTGCGTCCGTCCGGCGTCCGTCCATTAAACTTTTCCTTGTTTACGCAATAATGTCCACAGTTTTCATCGGATTCTCTTCAAACTTTCACAGAATGATTGTACCATCATAAGGATCGTTCCTTTCAAAATTGGGTCAGATCCGTCAAGAAAAACGGGAAAAGGGGCCTAATTAAAACTTAATTAAAAAATCTTTGTTTAATGATAAAGTCCACAGTTTTCATCGGATTCTCTTCAAACTTTCACAGAATGATTGTACTTTCATAAGGATCATTCCTTTCGAAAATGGGTATGATCCCGTCAAGAAACACGGGAAATGGGGCCTTATGAAAATTTAATTAAAATTCAATTAATAAATCCTCGTTTACGCGATAGAGTCCACAGTTCTCATCAGATTCTCTTCAATTTTTCACTGAATGATTGTACCAACATAAGGATCATTCCTTTCGAAAATGGGTATGATCCGTCAAGAAACACAGGAAAAGGGGCCTTATGAAAATTCATTAAAAATTCAATTAAAAATCCTCGTTTACGCGATAGAGTCCACAGTTTTCATTGGATTCTCTTCAAACTTTCTCAGAATGATTGTACCAACATAAGGATCGTTCCTTTTGAAAATGGGTATGATCCGTCAAGAAACACGGGAAAAGGGGCCTTATGAAAATTTAATTAAAAATTAAATTAAAAATCCTCGTTTATGCGATTAAGTCCACAGTTTTCATCGGATTCTCTTCAAACTTTCTCAAAATAATTGTACCAACCTAAGGACCGTTCCTTTTGAAAACAGGTATGATCCGTCAAGAAACACGGGAAAAGGGGCCTTATAAAAATTTAATTAAAAAATCCTCGTTTACGTGATAGAGTCCACAGTTCTCATCAGATTCTCTTCAAACTTTCACAGAATGATTGTACTAACATAAGGATCATTCCTTTCAAAAATGGGTATGATCCGTCAAGAAACACAGGAAAAGGGGCCTTAGGAAAATTCATTAAAAATTCAATTAAAAATCCTCGTTTACGCGATAGAGTCCACAGTTTTCATTGGATTCTTTTCAAACTTTCTCAGAATGATTGTACCAACAAAAGGATCGTTCCTTTCCAAATTGGGTATGATCCGTCAAGAAACATGGGAAAAGGGGCCTTATGAAAATTCAGTTAAAAACTCCATTAAAAATCCTCGTTTACACGATAGAGTCCACAGTTTTCTTCGGATTCTCTTCAAACTTTCTCAGAATGATTGTACAATCATAAGGATCGTTCCTTTCGAAAATGGGTCTGATCTGTCATGAAACAGGGGAAAAGGGGCCTTATGAAAATTTAATTAAAAAATTCTTGTTAACACTCTGGAGTCAATAGTTTTCATCGGATTCCCTTCAAACTTTCACAGAATGATTGTACTATCATAAGGATTTTTCCTTTTGAAATTTGGTATGATCCTTCAAGAAACACAGGAAAAAGGGGCCTTATGAAATGTTTAATAAAAAATTCTCATTAATAATCTAGAGCAAACAATTTACAACGGATTCTCTTCAAATTTTCACAGAATGATTGTACCATCATAAGGATTGTACCTTTTGGAATCGGATATGATTCCTCAAGAAACATTTGAAAAGGGGCCTTATTAAAATTTAATTTAAAGATATTTGTTAACACTCTAGAGTCCACAGTTTTCATCTGATTGACTTCAAACTTTCACAGAATGATTGTACCATCATAAGAATTATTCCTTTCAAAATTTGGTATGATCAGTCAAGGACCATGGGAAAAAGGGGCCCGATTAAAACTGGATTGAAAAAGTCCTCGAAAACACAATAGAGTCCATAGTTTTCAACAAATTCTCTTCAAACATTCCCAGAATGATTATTACATTAAATGGATTGTTCCTTTCGGAAGTAGGTTTGATCCATCAAGTTTCATGGGAAAAGGGGCCCTATGAAAATTTAATAAAAAAAATCTTAGTTAACATGTAATGGCCCTAGATTTCACCTGATTGACTTCAAACTTTCACATAATGATTGTACCATCATAAGGATTGTTCCTTTCAAATTGGATCTGATCCATTGAGAAACATAGGAAAAGGGGCCTTAGGAAAATTCAATTAAAAAAATCTTAATTAATGCTTGTAAGTCCACAGATGAGATGGGGTTGTCTTTATACTCAAACAGAATAATTATACTTTTGTAAGAAGAGTTCCCTTTGGAATTGGTTCAGATCCATCAAGTAACATGGGAAAAGGGGCTATATGAAAATTCAATTAATAAAACCCTGTTAACACAATAAAGCCCACAACTTTGATCAGATTTTGTTGAAACTTTCACAGAATGATTGGAAGGTCATAACTATCATTCTTTTCATAACAGGGTTTGAACTGTCAAGAAGCACAGGAAAAGGGGCCTTATGAAAATTTCATTTATAAATCCTTGTTACCAAGTCCAGAGCTTTCATCGGATTTTCTTCAAACATTCACAGAATAATTGTAAAATAATAATGATTGTTGATGTTTGCATTAGACCTGATCCGTCAAGTATCACAGGAAAAGGAGCATTATGAAATTTAATTTTAAAATCATTGTACCACAATAAAGTCAACAGTTTTCATCAGATTCTGTTAAAACTTTCACAGAATGATTATTCCATCATAAGGATTCTTTCTTTTCAAATTAGGCAAGATCTGTCTAGTATCATGGGAAATGGAGCCTTTAGAGAATTTTATCTATAATCCTTGTAACCAAGTCCAGAGCTTTCATTGGATTTTACTCAAACCTTCACAGAATCATTGTACAATAATCACGATTGTTGATGCTGACATGAGACCTGATCCTTCAAGTATCACAGGAAAAGGAGCCTTATGAAAATTTTATTTTAAAAATTTGACACCAAGATAAAGTCTGCAGTTTTCATCAGATTCTGTTCAAACTTTCACAGAATGTTTGTACCATCATAAGGATTGTTTCTTTCCAAATTGGGCCTGATCTGTCTAGTATCATAGGAAAAGGGGCTGTATGAAAAATTATTACCAAATCCTCATAAACACAACATTGCCCTCAGTCTTTATCAGAATCTCTTCAAACTTTAATAGAATGATTGTACCATTATTTGGATTGTTCCTTTGTAAATTAGGTCTGATTGGTTAAGTGACACAAGAAAAGGGAGCTTATAAAAATTTTATTACAAAACATCATTATTACAATAAAGTCCTCAGTCTTTATCATTTTCTTCAAACTATCATTAGGATTGTTCCTTTGTACATTGGGTCTGATTTGTTAAGTTTCACAGAAAAATGGGCCTTATGAAAATTTAGTTACAAAAATTCTTGACACAATTCAGTCCACTGTTTTCATTGATTCTCTTTTAACTTTTAAAGAATGATTCTACCTTCATTAGAATTGTTCCTTTTGAAATTTGGTTTGTTCTGTAAAGTATCATGAGAAAAGGGGCCCTATGAATATTTCACTATAAACTGATTAACACAATAAATTCCACAGATTAAACAGATTGATTGTACCATCATTCCAATTGTTGATTTTGACAGTGGATCTGACTATAGCAAGGGTCACATAAAAAGGGGCCTTATAAAAAAAAAACTCTCTTAAATATTCTGGTTAACACAATGATGTCCCTTGATTTCACTAGATTCACTTCAAAATTTCACAGAATGATTGTACAAATACTTAGATGGTTCTTTTCAGAACTGGGTACAATCCATCAAGTATCATGTAAAAAGGGGACATATGATTTTTTTTTAAATATTCTAGTAAACATAATGAATTTCCAATATTTCATCAGATTCACTTTTAACTTTCATAGAATGATAAAACCAACAGTAAAATATCATGGGAAAAGGGGCCCTATGAGAACTTGAATTTAATATCTTTGTTAACACAATAAAGTCAACAGTTTTATTGGATTCTCTTCAAAGATGCATGGAATAATTGTGGCATTTGAAACACAGGAAATGGGGCCTTACAGATTATCATTCAAAACAATCCTGTTTATGTGATTAAGTCCACAATTATTGTCAGATTCAGATGAAATATTCACAGAATGATTGTAGGGTCATAAGGTAACTTTCTTTTGGAAATGGAGTGGGTCCGTCATGAAACATGGGAAAAGGGGCCTTGAGGATTGTTGCTTAAAATGATAAAGGGGATAAAGCCCCTTTTTTTTCTTTATGCATTCTTCTTTGAGCAATTAACTTCCTTAAATATCAGATTTCTTTAACGGAAAACTTGATAACCAGTAGAGCGTCTCAGGCCCTCATGGGCCTCTGGTTCACCTTTCTGGTTGCAAGTATTTTCTTCATTTAACATAATGTTTTTCAATTTTTTTTTTCTTGAGGGGCATCAAAAAGCATCATTGTGTGGGAACGGTTTAACATGATACATATGTATATACCTTAATATATAGAAATAGCAAAGGCAATGATTTTATTTCACAGAGTTAGATCTAAGTTTGAGTCGTAAGCCAACGAGGAGTGTTGGAGAGACTGTCTCAAGAGCTTTGAAACAAGTTTGCCATGACAATAATTTCAAGAAATATGAAATTAACTTCAAAACAGCAATGAAAGTTTGTAAACATATTAAAGGTAAGGACACTGATATGATAAATATTTAGCTTGATATTAGATTATCATGCTGAACTTGGAATATTCTTGTTGTGGCAGGAGGTACAGTTAAAGATCAGCCTACACATATGTGTAGTCTGATCTTAGTCTACACCTCCCGGTTGTCCCTTTTAAGCCAGAGTTGTTAAAGAAAATTCAAAAGACTTGTCAACCCACAGTGTTTGCACCCAGTACTGTCAGCCCTTTGAATTTAATGCAATTCTGTTTGTTTGTTTGAATGGGGTATTATGTCGCTTTAAACAATCTTTCAGTTATGGAGCACCTAACAATGGAATCTTGGTATTTCTCACACCAGTTCTACCATTACATCCCTTCCTAGCCTCCAGCTGTTATCCCACATAGGTTTACGATTATCCACCCATTGGTGGGAGACAAATAGTTGGAAAGGATGAGTGCCACCATCGGGGATCAACCTCTAGATTGACAGTCCGACGCCCTACCAACTGCGCTATGACGGCAGCTAATGCAATTCTGTAGAGGATTTTATACAGCATGACAAGGATTAAATACAATTTGAATTAAGATGGATCTTATGCAATGAAATTTTGAAAAAACTTGAATACAAGGCTTTCTCCTGTCTTGCCTCTATTGCCTTGGCTGGTAGCAGAAACAAAGATAGGCCCAGGCCTGTACATACAGTTGATACTTATTCTTTTATTTTTGAGGGCCATGACAAAAAAGCTTGAGATAAACAAAATTGAAAAAAAAACAAAAAAACGGCCATCTTATTGTTAATTACTACAAGAATTTGTTACCTGGGAAAAGACTGCTAACTTCTCTGTAATCACCAATGTTTGACAGTACCACTGTAATTTCAGGCTTTTCATAACGAGGACAAGTATAGATACAGTTTAATCTGATAAGTGTCAAAATTTAGTTATAAATGATTGTGATATCTTGTCAAACAGTATTTGTTACTCATACTGTTTGATTAACAGGTAAAATTCAACACAAAAATTGAAATTCCACTCAAAAACAACTTGACAAAACAGGAATGGGTGATTTTACTGGTTCACGATTAACATTTAGTTATATATGAAATAAAGAAGGTATAAATTTGGGACTTTAATACGACTTCGCTTTATCTGCCAATTCATGATTTCAAGATAATGAGTCTCAACTACGTGTGACATTTATTACATTTTTATATGAGCATGAAGTCCTGACATAGACAGCTGTACAATGCATTTAACCCATTACCACAGATACCCAATTTTTGAAGCCCCTGAAATAAAAGCTTTCTAAAACATTGAGGACATCAAAGAAATTGCTTGTAACAAGCAATTTTTTTGATGTCCACAATGTTTCCCAGCCTAAAAGGAAAGGCCAAGATTTGTTGACTGCAACATATTTCATATTAGACTACTCTAAAACTTTGTCAAGTGATAATAGGTTAACCCATTCCCACACAATGAATGTTCTTTGATGCCCCTCAAGAAAATTATTTTGGAAAAAAACAGTGTATAAAATGAAGAAATTGCTTGCAACAAACAATTTTTTTTATTTTACCCCATGTTTTCTATCCAGAAATTTGAAAAAAACTTAAATGTTATAAACTTTAAATTGTTGTCTACAACTTTTTTCAATTTAAACCAGTCTAAAATTATGCCGTTTGGAAATGGGTTAAGATACTCACTTATTGTCAAAAGAAACTTTAAGCATGTAGCTATCCATAAAGTCCAAAGTTAAGACTGATCAGACTGTATTGATTTACAAGCGTACCTGAGACTTTACCCGGGCACATCTGCAATTGTTGAAAATGTCAATTAAGCTATTCCCAGACAATCCAGTTTTTTACACCTCTCAAGAAAACAGCTTTTGAAAACATAATGCTGGTAAGTGCCAAATAGAGTGGAAAACATTGTGAGAAAAGGAGAAATTCCTTGTAACAAGCAATTTTTCATTTTCTCACAAATTTTTCTATGATTGTATCTCTTCAGGGCATCAAAAAGCAGTGTTGTGTGCTAATGGGTGTAGTCTTTGCATTGTCAAGTTGTTTTTTAACAAAATGATTTCTTATTTACAGATGACACTGGGATGGAAGCAATTCTTGTCTCAGAATACAGTAGAATCCATGAACTAGGACAGAAGTCCACCTACCTTGGTATTACTCAGAAAGTCTGTGGTGCACATTTGAATGCCTGCATTGAAGTGGAACCCCTACAACATGGAAAAGTAAACAAGTTGATTTTATGCTCTTGCATGGAAAATCGGGGGGAAGAGGTTAAATGTCATGGTCTTGATTTTTTGTGTCTGTCAGTACTTTCATCGGTTAACTTTTTTATGCCATGTCCATGAAATGGGGACTGGCATGTAGAGTTATCTCCATGTGGGTGGGTGGGGGGTGTTTTAGTTGATGTGTCCAATTCTTGTCCAGAGTGTTATCTTCTATGTTAATTGATGGATTTAAAAACACTTGGCACAGTTGTTCCCCTTGATGCATACTAGTGTCATAGGTAAAGTTTTGTTGAATACTCCCAAGTTAAAGGCCACAACTGAAGGTCATGTGACAAATATTATGCTAGGGCATCTGTGTCTTACATGCTTGTCACACAACCTTTAGCTGTGACGATTAACTTGAGAGTATCCAACAGAATTCACCATGACACTAGTACTCATCCAGGGGATAATCATGGCCAAGTTATTTCAAAATCTATCGCTAAATATAGAAGATATGCTCAGGACAAGAAATGGACACACACCCTAATCCAACCACCCTCGCACACACCCACACATGGACAAAGGTAAAAAATTTATGCCCAAGGCCATGAAAAGAGAAATTTATTATGACAAGCAATTTCTCCTTTTCTCCCAAAGTTTCCATAAAACTAAATTTTATTTGGGCTGCAAAAAGGAGTATTGTGTGGTACTGGGTCTAAATCATTTTCATAAGTATTTCATTTATATTTCTGAATTGTGTACATCTTATCATGGCTTTCTACCATTTATTACACCAACACAACATCATTCAAACCAAGTCTCTCAATCTCTGAGGTCTAGGGTTCTCTCCCCTGTAACGGCAAATATCAGAAATGATGTAGTGGTAATACTGGTGTGAGAAATACCAGGAATCTATGATTAGGTGCTCTAGCCCCTGAGATATGACTGAAATACTGTTAAAATTGGCTTTAATCCACTAGATGCTAATAACACTTAGGCACTAATAGTATCATTTACCCCTTGGCGAGAAGCAAGTGACATTTTCTGTTTGCTTTCAGAAGATTGACTTGGTTGTTTTAATCCTTGTCATACTGAAACCATAGGCCTGATTAACCACAGGCCTGATTAGGTTTAGACTAAGATCAGCCTTCACATTTTTAGCTCACCTGAGCACGTAGTGCTCAAGCGAGCTATTATGATCCCCTTTTGTCAGGCGTCCGTGCGTAGTGTGTCATGCGTCGTCCGTCAACATTTTCTTTAAACGACATCTCCTCCCAAACAACTAAGCCAATTTGAACCAAATTTGGCAGAGATGTTGCTTAGGTGTTCCCCTTCGAAAATAGCTAAAAAATTTGAAATCCGCTAAAAACTCTGAAATTTTAAAATAATCTTTAAAAAATTCTCCTCCTGACCCAGAAGGCGTAGAGCCTTGATATTTTGCATGAAACATCAGTATATTGACCTCTTTCAAAATAGCTAAAATCATGATCCTTGGGTCCCCAGGGGCAGAGCCCCGGGGGGGGGGGGTTATATAGAAATAAAGAACGATTTTTTAAATGACATCTCCTCCCAAACCACTGGGCCGATTTGAACCAAATTTGGCAGAAATGTTGCTTAGGTGGTCCCCTTCAGAAATAGCTAGAAGAATTAAAATCTGTTAAAAACTCTGGTTGCCATGGCAACAAAAGTGAAATTTTAAAATAATCTTTAAAATCTTCTCCTCCTGACCCAGAAGGCGTAGAGCCTTGATATTTTGCATGAAGCATCAGTATATTGACCTCTTTCAAAATAGCTAAAATTATGATCCTTGGTTATAGGGGCAGAGCCTCAGGGGGATGGGGTTTATATAGAATTAAAGTAAGATTTTTTAAATGACATCTCCTACCTAACCACTGGGCCAATTTGAACCAAATTTGGCAGAAATGTTGCTTAGGTGGTCCTCTTCAAAAATAGCTAAAAAAAATTGAAATCCGATAAAATCTCTTGTTGCCATGGCAACAAAAGTGAAATTTTAAAATAATCTTTAAGAATCTTCTCCTCCTGACCAAGATGGCATAAAGCCTTGATATTTTGCATGAAGCATCAGTATATTGACCTCTTTCAAAATAGCTAAAATCATGATCCTCGGGTCCCCAGGGGCGGAGCCCCAGGGGGGGGGGTTGTATATAGAAATAAAGAACTATTTTTTAAATGACATCTCCTTCCAAACCACTGGGCCAATTTGAACCAAATTTGGCAGAAATGTTGCTTAGGTGGTCCCCCTTAAAATTAGCTAAAAGAATTGAAATCCGTTTAAAACTCTGGTTGCCATGGCAACAAAAGTGGTATTTCAAAATAATCTTTAAAAATCTTCATCTCCTGACCTAGAAGGCGTAGAGCCTTGATATTTTGCATGAAGCATCAGTATATTAATCTCTTACAAAATAGCTAAAATCATGATCCTCTGGTCTCTAGGGACGGACCCGGGGGGGGGGGGTTAAGGCATGAAGCATCAGTTCACAGACTTCTTTCTTATTTCTGAAATTATAACCCATGGAAAAAGTTTTTTCCTTCTTTCAAATCGGCACTTAAGCCTTTGAATTTGTAATTTAGACTTTTGGATCCCCAGGTTCATAGTCTTTATATGTAATTGTGGCCCACTTGTTTCATAATCCTAACCTTAACATGAAATTAGACTGTTGAAAGAAAAAGAGCCTTTATCTCACGTGAGCGGCTTAGGGCCAACGGCCCTCTTGTTTATTTCTGTGCTGTAACTCTAGAACCAACTGACCTAAAACCATGAAACTTCATACTATTGCTTCCAATGCTCCAAGGAAGTACCCTATTGTTTTCTAGCTATGTAGGCCAAAGGTCAAGGTCACAAAATGAACTTTGTATGAAAACTATTTCTGTGCTCTAGCGCATAAGCCATTAAACCTAAAACTTTGAAATTTTATTGTTATCCATGATCCAAGGAGATACCCTGTTGTTTTTGGTAAATCAGGTCAAAGGTCAACTATGCTACTTGAGTGATAAAATGGTGTATAGGTCGGGTGTATAAGTTCAGTTTGTGACAATTCTAGTTTCAAGAGGTAACCAAGTTGGCTGAACAATTCTGATACTTTTACTTAACCCTTTCCTGTTTTTTGAAAATTAAGTTTGTTTGTTTGTTTGAATGGGGTTTTACACCGCTTTCAACAATCTTTCAGTTATATTGCGGCGGCTGGAGCACCTAACAATGGAATCCTGGTATTTCTCACACCAGTACTACCATTACATCCTTTCCTAGCCTCCAGCTGCTATCCCACATAGGTCTATGATTATCGACCCATTGGTGAGAGACAAATAGTCAGAAAGGATGAGTACAGCCGTAGGGGATCGAACCCGGGACATCTAGATTGACAGTCCGATGTGCTACAAACTGCGCTATGACGGCTGCTTGGTCCAAATTTAAAGGTTTTACAGACGACAATTCAAGGTTGAATTTATTTTAAAAATAATCATTCAGTAGGGTAGAAAATATTGTGGAAAAAAAAGAAATTGCTTGTTACAAGCAATTTCTTCTTTTTCCACAATGTTTCCCCAAGTATAAAAACACAGGGACGTTAAAACCAGTGATTATACAGGAAAGGGTTAAAACATGATGTCAAAAAAGGTTTTGGCTTACAACACAATATATATTTTTTACATATTTACCTGCATTTGATTTTAAGTCTTTTTGTATGAACTTGTAATTGGTCCCTGTTATGTGACATTACACTCATGAAGTTTTTCATTACATTTCAGGAAGGGGGGATAGAATACAATCCAGAGAATCAAAGTTTCAATATCAAGGATGGAAAGAAAGTGAAAAGAGCAAAACCTGTTGCAGAAACAAGAATGGAGGACAAAACAGCACAAATGGAAGAGTTAAAACACAAATTACCTGATCTACAAACTGTGGACTCTCATGATGAACTGTAATACAGTTGATGTTACTTGATGTTGATGACCAACCATTTGTTTACACAAAAGAGATTCGATTCCCTTTTTTTAAAGCACAAAACTTTAACCATAAAGAATTTTCGAAATATATATTCCAATGATGATAGTTTTTGTCATGCTTTTTAAGATGCTCAATAAAAGAATTAAGACAAAACATCAAGAAATGAAGAGATTGTGACAAGCAATCACTTGCTTTCCTGAGATGAGTACACGTTTTTTTTTTTAGAATTTCACTAACTCTGCAACTGCTTTAAATATTGAGAAATCTAAAATTTTATCATCTGGAAATAGGCAAGTTGAATAGTCTTTATAAGATATTTCTATAACTTAGGATTAGGGGAGAATTTAACAATATCTTTGAATGTTATAATAATTCTCTATACTCCAGAACATAATGGTTATCATAGAAACATTTTTGTACGCAACTGTTTATTGGTGGTCTCTAGGACAGTTTTACTGTTTGCTTTTTGAAGCATTTTGATAGATAAACCTATGGATATTATATACATGTATTTCAGTACATGTATTTGACAATGTCAAAAAAGTGGATGAGACATAAAATCCATTTAATTTGCATTTAACACACATAAACAATTTTTTCCGGAGCTCTCTACTCTCATGCTTAACCAATTCCAACACATTTCTGCTTTTTGATGCCCCCAAGAAAAAAGCTTTGAAAAACATTGTGGAAAAATGAAGAAATTGCTTGTTTCAAGCAATTTTCTTATTTTTCCACAATGTTTCCTACCTTAAAAAACAAATATTTTTATAATCCCATCAATATGAAATACTCTTCTGCATCTACTATGAATTTTGTTTTCATGTAATTGGTTAAGGTCATATTGAACTATGATTTTGTGAATAACGGTAGATCTTGATTTAAAGAAATTTACCTGCTCTTAACCTTTTACCAAACAAGCACCCATTGTAAGGTTTTAAAGAAAAATGTCTTAGGAAAGGGAAAATAGGCATTGCTTAGAACAGGTCAATTCTTCTTTAATCACATTGATTTATATCTGTTTTGAATTATTTTTTCAGTGTAAACTCTAGCATTAATTGTCTGAAGTCTCTAACAATTTGTCTTTTCAAAATTTTATATTTTCTTTTTAGATTATTAATCAATTACGAAAATTACCTTCACATGATTATGCAGTAGTGTCGGAGAACTTCAACCCATTACCAGATGGTAAATTTCTAGACTGGTCCAAATTGAGTAGGTGTTGCAGACTTTCATAAGAAAATTATGAAATTGATCTTTTAAACATACTCGATAGAAAACATTGTAGCTTGTAAGCCATTTCTTCATTTTACTTATTCTTGAAGGGCATCAAAAGGGGTGTAATCGAGTAGGAATGGGTTAACCCATGTCCACTTAATCCCACATTTTTATGCTCTTTAAAAATAAAGCATAGTTAAAAAAATGTGGTAAAAGGTGTAATTGTTTTTAACAAGCAATTTTCGTATACAACTTTTTTCAGTTTAGACTAGTCTAAAAGTGTGTTGTCTAGTAATGAGTGAAGGAAACAAGGTGCAATAGTGATGTTTTAATCCTTTCCTGTCCAATCCCTGGTTTTTATGTCTTTGTGGTTTTGTAACTGAGAAAACATTGTAGAAAAAGAAGAAATTGCTTGTAACAAGCAATTTCTTCTTTTTCCACAAAATTTTCTACCCTACTGAATGTTTATTTTTCAATTTAAATCAACTTTGATTTTTGTCTGCAAAACCATTGAATTTGGACAGGTCTAAAATTTTGAACAACAGGAAAGGGTTAAATATAGCATCAATCTGTTATGATTAGCATACTTGGATTTGGTAGGATACAGATATCATTTTTGGGTTTAAAACAAGATGGAAGTAATTTCTTTATTTTCGACCTTGTTTTCCTGATTGCCTTTCCTTAGGATCCTAAAAATTAAGGATTGTTAGGGAATTGGTTTAGGTATATATTTGCCTCACAAAGTAAGATTAGCTGGAAACCAGAAGAATCCCTAATTAATCGTGATAAAATGCAAAAGCTGGTCTTGGTTTAGTCCTTTCTCCTTTTCTGTGTGAAAAAGCAACTCTACCTTACTTTGTATTAGCTTCCTTTGGGACTCTGTCCCTACAGCTAATTTCAACTGCTCTGATTAGCTTTGATTTTTTTCCCATTTGATAATTTCATTAACAGAAATACAAGAATAGATATAAATGTAGTCTAATTTTGAATGAATGTCTATATTTCTACCTTTATTGAATACAATGTATATATTAGGAACATTCCCACAAACTTTCTGTGATCTCCTTATTTTTCTGAATGTGATAGATTGATTTTTATATTTTTGTATATTTACCTCTCCTGGGATCAATGTCGTAGAAGAGCTATTGTCATATCCTCGGTGTTGGTGTATACTTGGTTATAGTTTTATTTCTTACCTACAATTCATGCTAGTTTGTTTATATGTTGCACATAAACCCATCAGTTGATTACCCTGAATCTTCCTTTAACACATGTGACCTTGAAACCTTTTTACCTTTGCCTATTTCAAAAAAACTTTAAACCAAATAGTCTAAACCTGTTTGTACATTATGGATGTTTATACCTAAGGCAATAGTGCTTCATTTATACACTTTTCATGAAATCAAGGTGAGCCGCCGTCATAGCGCTGGCGGTAGCGCGTCAGACTCCTAATTTCCAACCATTGGATGCCATAGGTTTGATCCCTGGTGGCGGCACATATCCTTTCCTACATTTGTTGTTGGATCACAATACTTCTTATATACATTTGTTAGGTGATATGCTATCTCTGAGATCTTTTACCCAACTCTTGACCTACAATCAACATTTAAAAATTATTGACTTTGATATTTTTAGTTTGTTAACACCTAGGACTTTCAAAATGTATGCCTGAGCTCATCAGGTAATAATTGTTTACTTAGTATTGTGTAACATTTTCCCATGACCTTGACCTTGACCTTTTACCTAGACTTCTTTTAAAAAATTTAAGCCTTACCTATATTTTGGTTATACAGTATATATAATTGTACTCCTAGCGTATGGTTGTAGGATTTCAACGATTGACTTAAAAGAAGTTGATTTTTTATAGCCAAGCCTCAAATGATCAGGGGCATGTTGTGTTTCTGTTGTCCGTCTGTCTGTCATTCAGTTTTTTCATCTGTCAGTCTGTCTGTCTGTCTGTCTGCAAAACTTGACAAAAAAACCCTTAACATTGCCAATTACTACCAGCCTATTCAAGATACAATTCTCATGATGATACATCTCCATCAAGTCAACAACACTTCTCATAGTTAAGTCCTGTTGCGGGGGCATTGTGTTTCACAAACACGTCTTGTTTATGTATATATTTTTAAAGTTGTATCTCGAACAGAACCTCATCTGATCAGATGATAGGCTTGACTTTGATATCTTAGTAAAGACCTGTGTTCAATTACTTTTATGACTGTTAGGGCGAGTTATGTTGTACCAGGATAACCTTTGTTTAATAGAAACTTGCATTTATAATTAAGATGTGCATTATATACCATTGTTTTGTTTCATCCATTACCAGACAACAAGATTTTAGACTGATCCAAAATTCAAAGAAGTTACAGATGAGCATTTGTAGTGGATGAAATTTTTAAAATCTTAGTCTTTTGGGGTAGAAAACATTGTGGCTAATGAAGAAATTGCTTATAGCAAGCGTTTTTTTCATTATCCACAATGTTGGAAAAAATTGAAGTGCATAAGAAGAGGGATTTTGAGGGAATGAGTTAAACCCTTTACATTTATTATTGAGCTTACCTGTGAATACGAGGGGAGCTTGTTAGATCACCCTGTACCAATTAGTTTTATCCATCAGCATACCCTGGCCACGGCACATATTCTTTCCGACAATTGTCTCTCACCAATGGGTGGATAATCGTAAACCTAAGTGGGATAACGGCTGGGGGCTAGGAAAGGATGTAGTGGTTGTACTGGTTTGAAAAATACAAGGAAATTATTGTTAGTTGCTTCAGCCGCTGTGATATGACTGAAACACTGTTAAAAGTGGCGTTAAACCCCATTTAATCAAATCAATCAGCATAGAGCCGCACATATAATTTCCCCCAAAAGATAATGTTGATGAAAACATTGTGAGAAAAGGAGAAATTGCTTGTCACAAAAAAATTATCATTTTCTCACAATTCTTTTACCCTAATGGTTCAAACTTTTAGTTCACATTTACTTCAAATGTTCTTCCAATACTTCTTTCAATTTGGAAGGTCTGGAAATGGGCTAAACAGCATTTCCTCTTACCAGTCTAACAATTTACCAGATGACAAAGATTTAGAAATGGTCCAACTTAAAAACGGTTGGGGGTCACATTCCAAAGTGCATTTTTGTGAAATAATATGAGCTATTTAAGGAAGAAACCAAATGAAATGAGGATAATTTGCTGGCTACAAGTCTTCAGTACATCAAAATGCAGGATTATTTCATTTAAGAGATGAAGAGAATATTTTTTGTTTTCATGGAGGTATGAACCGAAAAACCTAATCACACTGTATGAATACGCGAAGCGGATTCATACATTGTGTTATTAGGTTTTTCGGTTCATACCTCCATGAAAACAAAAAATATTCTCTTCATTTCTTATAATTTAATAGCATCGATGGAAAAATGCAACAACTTAACACATTTTGATACCTTTTTGTAGTGAACTATTTTGTGCGGAAGCATTCAAAATGGCTGCGTACTCAAAATTTTGTTCATGGAGTTATGAATTAAATTTTTCGACCAATCAGATCGCTCATTTTTGATAGACGAAACTAACAATTAAATTATAATGGGTTTAACTAATCAGCTAGTTTAAGAAATCAGCATAAATATTCCTTGAAG
Organism: Fragum fragum; assembly: GCA_946902895.1. Taxonomy (NCBI): domain Eukaryota; kingdom Metazoa; phylum Mollusca; class Bivalvia; order Cardiida; family Cardiidae; genus Fragum; species Fragum fragum. The sequence goes on from OX336365.1 coordinate 82,486,029, forward strand.
ACCGTTCTGAAGAATTGGTTGTGAAATTTGATTGGCCTGTTAATATGGATTTGTCAAGATTGGACTTTTTTCTTCCCCATATTGAAAGGATAGTGCATTTTGACATCAGTTTCTGTCTGTCCATCTGTCAATCTGGCTGGCTTTCCCTCTATTTGTCATAAATTTGTGCTTATGCTTAACATTTCCTGAAACTTTATCTTAGGCAGAATACATGTAATTCAAAAGCCACCATTCTCCTAAATTCCATCTTTCTATGTCTTATTGACTGCATTTGAACAATATGTGTTAGAAAAAAATATTTCTTGAATTAGAATTCTTCATTCTACACATTTTCTAACCAGAAAGTTAGAAAAATCTAAAATTTCATTTGGACCTGACTGATTTTTTTTTGTGGGGGAGTGGGTGAAAGTTGATATGTTTTGGTGTAAAAAACAAATCATTGATTGAAGAGTTCAGTTGTTTTCTGTGATACTGAAACTATAAAATATAATGATCATATTTGAAATGCACTTAATGATGAACATATGATCAAAGTAAAGGCAAAATGGCTCAAAATATCGGGTTGTAGAGCAGGACTTTTTTTTTCAATTCGAATTCTCCTAAAATTCATTCGTAAACAACTGATCTAATCAAAGATTTTCCGTCCATTATATTAATACATTTTATCTGTTTGTTATTCTTATACATTTAATAAATCTCATATCAAAATTAGAATATATATGTATTGTGTGTGATTTTTCTATTAAATATTCAACTTTTTTTACCTTGTTGTTTCTTCTTCAACAAAGATTTTCAGCTAAACATTTGACGCATTCACTGTTCTCTTTCCTCATCAATTGCTAAAATTCGCCTTGAGAGTAACGATCGGATTGTAGACTCTAAATTGTATGTTGTGGTGTTACAAAGATGTGGAATGACAAAACTTTAGGTGTTCCAGCCACCTAGATATGACTGAAATGATGCTGATGATTGCGGTAAAACCCACGTAATCAATCAAGTATTTATTGCCTTGAGTCTAGCGCCCAAATACCACACAACAAAATCTAAGACTGGTCCAAGTTGAAGGATGGTGCAAACAATCTCAGGTTGATGAAATTTTAGAAATCTTTGTATTTCTAGATAGGAATATTGTGGGAAATGAAGAAATTGTGTGTTACAAGTTTCTTCATTTTCCACAATGTTTCCGAAATATTTTTCTGTATTGGAGTGTAAAAGTGGGATTGTGGAGCATGGGTTAGTTAACAGTTCGGAGGACACGCCCACACACCTTCGATATGTTAGTTTGACTGAGGCTGAAATCGACATTAATTTTAACCAAACCAACATCAATTCTTATCATTAAATGTCGGAGTTCAGTGCTCACTTCTAGGCTAAATGAATCATTTGATAGGTCAGTTTATTTCTTTATTTGGCATCTGCTATCCGCGTTTTAGCTTCATATAATATATATGGAAATTAGACCCACTAATAAAATCTTTCTTTTCCTCATATCCATTAATAATCCTTGAAGTAACTTGATAAATGGTCAGCAAAGGATAGTTCCAGTTAAATTTGGATAAAATCTATCGGCCAATTACTGAGAATAAATTTTTTTTTAATTTTCACTGTGCACCATTTATGGAATTTATCCCTGTCTAAAGCCACGTTTTTCACCCTATCAAAATTCTATGAAGGAATCGAATAAAGAGTCGCTCAAACATTAATCCTGTTAAATTTCTTTAAATCCATTTACTGGTTTTCAAGAAGATTTCCAAAGTCTTCGCTACATACAGTATAAGGTAATTAGCCCTGCCTACAAAAACCATCTTTTTTATCCGTTCAAAATTCTTCGAAGGAATCTAATAAATGTTCTAAGAATCATTCCCATGGCATTTGGTTCAAAGCTGTGAAAATCTTTTAGAGGAGAAGAATTTAAAAAATGTTTACGGGCTTACAAATTCATGTATGACGGACATAACGCCATGACAATAGCCCATTGGAGCTGAATCTGTCCAAAATTACTACTTTCTACCTTTTTCATGTTTTTGATAAGTGAAGTGAATTTCATTGAGGTATTAAGTGAAACACCCATTCATACTATTGTATAAGCCAACGAGGTTTCATACCAGGTCGGACGTGTGCCGTGTACTCCGGCATCATGTCAAGAACTCGTCGTTCTTCACAACACCGTGTATGGTGTTAGACGTTCTCTTGTACTACACATGCTTAACCCATTTCTAGGCGACACAATTTTAGCCTGGTACAAATTCAAAGAAGTTTGTAATTAAAGAAATTCGAAAATATTTATCTTTTGTGGTAGAAAACATTGTAGATAACGAAGAAATTGCTTGTAACATTTTCTACTATGTTTTAAAAGATTTTTCTTAGGAGCGTCAAAATCTATATTGTTTGGGAATGAATTTAATCGAACACCCTCAAATACAAGATTCCTACATCAATACGATGCTTTCACAATTCTGATTAATTATTCTCTAATTTAATTCTTACCCAGTTCTGGCTCGAATTTGTAGACATTCTTACCAAAAGCGGAACGAGACCTTTAATTTGATCTCAAAGATCTGTTCAAAACATGCTCTCGACACTACAGATATGTGATACATATGAATGCATAATGCTTACAACTTGGCTCAATCTTCGGTATAATGTTTCCTTTCCGCGTCACGGATTTAATTGAAGGATCGTGTTTGCCCCACCACTTTGTCAGCCCGATTACTTCAGTTGGTACAGCACCTAACTTCAAACCTCAAGATCACGGGTTCGAGCCCTGGGCGGACCATATCAACTAACACAACTAATTGTCTTTCGGAGGAGACGTTAAACCGAGGCCCCGTGTGACGGTGCTATCAGCCGAGCAGGCCAAAGAACCAGGCGGAGCTCTCAGCAGTTTCGTCCTGTATCCTTGCACTATCCCACGTAACAACTAATCGTCTTCTGGGAACATCTGCTACGGTAGCGACGATAAATAAATGGAAATACACACGCCCCTACCACTGGCAATGTCCACTGACTCCAACAAGCATTTCCACTTCGATATTAGATATTTCGCACAATGTATGACCAGTAAAAAAAGTAAAATGGCTGGTTGGCGACCTAAGCGTGTTAACTACAAGCTTTAATAAGCTGTAGTTACGACAATTAAGTCGCCAAACTAACAAAAATGCTTCGCATAAATCTTGACCAACGTGTGAGTTTTCAAAGCTCACTTCCAGATTAAAAAACAATATGATTGGTCGATTGATTCTTTGATTGACATCGCGATCTGTCAACTCGACATCAGAGTGGACATGTATAAGAAGACATATCGTTTCCACCGGATATATCATCGGAATCGTCCGATTTTCTGCTGTTGTGCGCGTCTAGACGACGATTTTTATGTTAATCTAGATCTTTGTACATTTTCTCGGGCTTATGAAATATGACAAAAATATATACTAATAATCATATTATTATAAATTAAAATGAGTTGGCATTTTTACTGGTTCAAAATTTACTAACAAAAACAACAGAAAACAATGAGGCGCGTATTACAGAGAATATTTTTCGATGTTTCAGTTCTGGCGGATCTTATAATCCTTCGTCGCAGCATATTTTTCTAACTGAGTCATTTAAACAGACGTCAACCATATTGCTTTCGAAAACAACAGATTATCAACAACGGCTAAATGCAAGGGATATATACAGAAAGCTTTTTTAGAAAAGAAATCAATGCGACATCAGTTCACTTTTTACCCTCTGACACTTTTGTAGAGTTCCATTTATTAGGGTTAACCATTCGTTGCGGTCCCTTCCCCTTTCCGGGGTTTCCGGATAGAACAGCCCTGACCGGATCGTGATCCATGACGCCAGTTGGCTGGTAGGCGGTCGTATCCTCTCGTAGACTAACCCACGTGATGTCGGTTAGCACGAGATCCTCTGTGATGATGAAATAGTCTATAATACCAGGGACGGTTCTCCTCATGGACGCGTCGTAAATACACAGTTGGAATGGCGGCTGTACTAAATGTTCAATACTGTATAGGTCAACGTAGAAATTTCCCCCAATCAGGATCGGAATTTTTAACTTTTCCTTAACGATTCTGAGAAACTCCATTAGATACTCAAAATATTCAAGTTTTTGCGAGTGTTTCAGCTTATTACTATCAATGTAGAACTCCCCGCGCCAAGAAATGCAAATGAAATTTACTGATGCCCCCTGCTTCATTGTTACAAGCTTGGAACACATTCTAGAAAACGGATCAAATTCAACAGGAACGATTCGTTTGAGCTTATTATTAGCGTGGCGATGTAAACCATCCATGGTATTTCTAAACTCTGCGATTGGAACATCTTGTATGTCGACAACAGTTTCATCAAACATGATACCCGTGTCTTCAGTTCCGGTATAGGAGTATTGGCTTGGTAGTGGAGAGTTGCTCCAAAACTTTGTAGTTATACTTGGTAGTTTGAAGTCCTGAACAAGCACGAGCCCTGGCAAGTGTTTTTGTATAACATTCTGAAATATGTGACGCCTTCTCTCGGCAATAGCACCGTTCCGATCGTCACGGCCTTTCATATTCAATATCATCACCTTTAAACTTTTGTTTGTAAGAGATTTCTGATTCTTCAGGGCTTTACTACCAGCCTTTGTAACCTTGGGCTCATTAGGAATTCCATTAACAAATTGATCTTTGTTCTTAAGATGTTTAGGTGACCTTCCCGAGTTATTAATTGTACTTTCCGTGTCTCTTTGACCACTTGGCTGTAGCTGTTCTTCGTGTTTTATCTCCAGTCCCCCTTTTCCTGTTAGTTTCCTAATTTGTTTATCAGACGCACCTTTTGAAAAAGCAGAACTCGACGCAGATGATTTGCCTTCTGATGTTTCAAAATGTTCTTTATTTGAAAAATCCGAATCCAAAATTCTTTCTGAATATGCTGTTGGAAGTCTGGTTGTTCTACTTATTGTTTTCGAAGTGTCATTCCCGTTTGCAAATTGTGCACTTTTCTTCTCTAAACTTTGTGTGTTAGTAGGGTTCGTTTTTGTCGATTTCGAAGCCGTTTTGTTCCTCGCCGTAGATGTTCTTGATTTAATTTGTCGTTGGAACTCTTTATCTTGAGGTCCAGCAGCATCACTTGGTGGTAACTGATGTTTCCATTCTAACCTCTTCTGGGATTCTCTAGTGATTTTCTTTGTTGATTCTGAATATATTTTTGTTGCTTTCGGTCTTTGTGGTCTTGCTGCCATGGCGTCTGAAATAAAAATGATATAAATACCAAATAGAGCTAAATTGATAGATGAAGAGGTAAAATTGCGTAGAACACAAAACAGGTGAAAGCGGACAATGCAAATCACATCTCCATTAAATAATACCACAAATCTTATATTTTATAGCACCTGTGCACATTTATAAATTGTTTTATTTCAATCTTCGTAACTTATTTTTGAAAAAAAAAAAGAAGAAAAAAAGAAGAGAGAGTAGAAATCATTTTGTTTCCCTTACATCACAAACTAGTAATATTCGGGATGTAAGAGTTCTATTACCCGCTCTCCTGGAAATACACGATGCCAAATGAATTCTGATAATTACATAATTATCAAACTTTAAATCATTATAAAAATAGTTCCTTTATCTACGTTTTACATTAAATTTCAGTTGTGAAGAATTCGGTTGTATATATACATATCACAATTTATATCAGTTGTACATTCTAAATTATCTTAATTGTTCTTTTCTTGCGTGACAAAATATTGTTACTCTACACCTCCGTCGAGGCATTCAAAAATCTGCGACCATTTGTCTAGTTTTATTTTTCAATATACGTATGTCGTACTGTATTTTTTCATTATTCATTATTGTTATCAAACTTTGAACTATAATATCACTAAAATACTAATGTCTGACGACCATTAAAATGAAAAGATAAATTCGTTGAAATCAGATCTACGAAACAACGTCTCTCATTCAAGAACATTGTTTAGCTTTATATGGTCTGAAAAAAATTACCCTTATTCTTTATTAGCGGGTTTATTTGACAATGTCTGCTTTGGTAACGCGGATGAATGAAAAATCTTAACCATCTTTACAGAGAGGTGAATCGATTTGTAGCTACACGTATACTATCAAACCTCTTGAAGAGCTAACGCTATAGTGTTCACCCATTATCAAGGTCTAAAAGATCAAGCCATACCACCCTTTCGATCTGATCATTGTATAAACTCCCTGCTACTCAGAGACATAAAGAGACATAAATCATAAGATTGACTTTAACATATCCCCACTCAGTGAAATTATAGACTGGTTCGAATTGAGAAAAGTTGCAAGAGACAATTTTGAATTGTTGAAATGTTTAAGATATTTGTCTCTATGGGTAGAAAACAAGTTGGAAAATGCAGAAATTGCTTGTAACAAGCAATGTCTTCATTTTCCACACTTCATACATATACGTGTATTTTGACCATTTTGATAAGATCCCGTTACATTTCCGACTTTATCACCAGAAAAAGCGAGATCTATGGAATCACCCTTTCGTCCCCGACGCCATTGTTCAGAGTGATACGGAAATAATAAATTTTGAACGGATCAACTTTAATTGAAATAAGTCTATAGTTACGACGTTGTAGTCTCCAGACAAACAAAAATGCTTTACATATAACCATTAGATAATAAATAAATAAATGATATATAGATAAAGAATCAATCGATGAATCATATCATTCATCCAGACCAGTTAATAAAAATAATAGAAATAATCATAATAATAAAAACTTACATTTTTGCATCAGTCATAAATTGTCATAACTAACAGCTTACACGCACATATACGGTGATCATATTAGTTCCCAGACGCAGTGCTATACCAACTTTATAAAGTGCCGTTTTGACATGACCTTCCATAATAATTAAAATATATATCCATACTCGGCTAGTCTTTTGTTCGAGTTGACCTCGATAGTAATATAAACTGATTATGTATTCTTTCAATTGTAGTATTTTACTCTATATAAAGAACCAATCCTTTTAGTGCTGGGATACGGTGAAATTTGTCTTTGCAAAAAAAAAAAAAAAAAAAAACAGACGAAAGATCTATAGAATAGTAAAAAACAAAGAAGTTGGAGCTTCGAAGTACCTGTTGATTGACTAATCGCTGGCCCCGCCCACTGACTCCCTAGGCACCGCCCACTAACTCAGACAGGAAGTTCCGCTTCCATTTTTAACGGCGTTATTTTGCGAATTTTATGGTCAGTAGTATGTAACAAAAAAGTAAAATGGTTGGTTTGTGACCTAAACGTCGTAACTACAGCTTGACGTTTAATTCGCCAAACCAACAGTAAAAGTTAGAAAGAATGTCGGAGTTGATAAGCTCAGGCCCGGGCGGAGCTCAGAGGGCAGAGTCACAATGTCAATGATTTAAATCGTCGTTTGGTGTGAAAAATGTCGTAACTACAGCTTCATTCAAGCTGATGGTACGACTTTTTGCAAGCCAAACGACGAAATGAGTATGCTCATCTTCGTGCGAATTTAAGTAGAGAATAAATGATTTGCTTCAATGTGGTATATATTTCGATGATCGAAAATAAGAAACAGAAAATTCTTCCCGGGAAATAGGCCAAAGAGAAAAGTCGCAGAATCGAGGAGCATCTGTTCAGCCATTTCAACACAATCTCTCCTTATTACGCCCCTTAAGAAAATGTTTTTTTTTAACACTGTGGCGAATAAGTAAAATTCCTTTTTACAAGCAATTTCTTCCTTGTCCACAACGTTTTCTGCCCAAAAAGACAAATATTTTTAAAGTCTCATTAACCTGAAACTGTCGTCTGCATTTTCTTTACATTTGGACTAGGCTGAATAGCCTGGTAATTGGTTGAGATAGTGATCTTGCTTTCTTGTGAGATTTTTTTCAGTGGTTAGGTTGTTGACCATATTCCCTGTCATGATTGAAGTCAATCAATGCCATTTAAAACAGACATATGCTGGATTAACTAGATACTACTGCTTCGGATGAAATGACCAATAAAATACGTACTGATCAGTAAGGTTCCGATCAGTTATTGGAGTTGACCTTCTCGAAAGAATCAACGAAAATAGTTTATTTACTAATAAGCGATTTATATTGTATTTCTGCATCTGTTTTAAATCAAAATGCAAATTCAATTTGAAGAAACTCTATGCTCTTTCGAATTTAGGGTCAACTGACAGCTCGCCGGCCATTCCAACCTGGCTCCGTTAGACTGGACTTAGATATAAAACGGTGTAATTTTGCACAAGTTATGAAAAGTAACTGGAAACAAAATTTGATGCCTGGTTGGCGACCTATATGACTTAACTACAAGTTGGATGTAGTTACGACGTATTAGTCTCTAAACCAGCAAATATGCTCTACATAAACGTAAACCAATGTCAGGGTTCAAAGTTCACTTCCGGTCTAAATGTATAATTTGATTTGTCTATTGATTTATTGATTGACGCTCACGATTCGTCAATTGATTCCGACTAAAGACCTGTTTATGTATGTAATTGGTCAATCGCTGGCCCCGCCTAATAACCCCCGTGATTCTGTTTTTGCAATAGGACTCTCCGAAATGTGAGATTTTACGGGGAGACAACCCCTTGGCTAACCCTAGCCCAGCTTAATAAACGAAGCCTTCGAGATCTACAGAGTTGTGCGTACACGTATTTTATATGAGCTTATTTTATTTACCAGTAAGAGTGTATGTATTAACCCTTGTCATGCTGAATTAAAATCCTATGCAGAATTGCTTTAAAGTCAAAGGACTGACAGCACTGGAAGATCTTATCCAGGGTCATTATTTCTTTCGAAAATTTATTGTTTTAAAATCTCTAACTCAAAAGAGAACAATCAGGAGGTATAGACCGAGATCAGACTGCACATTTATGCAGATTCTCCGTTGATTGATTAACCGATGCATCATCAGATGACAAAATTTTAGACCATTCTAAATTGAAAGGCGCAGCAGATTACAGTTTGAATTAAAGTTTATCAATTATTTTTCAACTCTTTAGACAGAAAACTTTGTGGCAAATGAAAAAATAAATGCTTGTTACAAGCAAATTCCTTATTTTACACAATGTTTTCCAATAACTTTTTGGGGAGATGGGGAGTCAAAAAGGGTCATTATGAGGGTATTAGGGTTTTACGCCGTTTTGAACAAATTCTGTTATATCACGTCAAAGTCTACTATTATTTGCATCATGATTATCATTACTTACTGGCCAGGAAGCCAAATAAGACTCACAGATTTTACTTATGAAGAATTCTATGCCTGTGAAATTAAATGGTTGAATTATAGACAATTCAGTTTACTCATATTTGGTGTAACGACTTGTTTAAATTATTTGAAAATGTCTGAAAGGTTTGTTCATCGTCCACAAATGAAAAATGTGACCTGAACCATCTAAACATGCTCCAGTAATTAACGCGTACTTTTCATATTTGATAAGTTATTGTCTCGTAAATGTAAGCTTTAGCTTGTAGTAGGACCAAGAACTTTTCAAAAGGCCAAAGTCAAATATCAAGATCACATTTACAAAAAATCGCAGTTTTCGGGAAAAGGGAGATAATCAGTTCCATTTGTCAAACATTCACCCCATTGACACACTTTAACCCATTCCAACACAAGCCCTCCTTTTTACGCACCTCAAGAAAAAAGCTTTGGAAAACATTGTGGAAAATGAAGAAATTGCTTGGATCAAGCAATTTCTTCATTATCCACAATGTTTTCCATCCAAAAAGACGAAAAAAAATTAAAATTCCATCAACTTGAAATTGTCGTCTGCAGCTCCTTTCAATTTGGACCGGTCTAAAATTCCACTGTGTTGGAATGGGTTAATACGCAGCGGGTAGTGCAGTTGGGGCGGAGTTAGTCTGGTGGTAATGTGCTAGACTCTTATATCAGTAGTCCCTGATTTGATGCCACAATTCTCCAGTCATTCAGATGAGACTTTAACCCATTCCAACTTAATCCCTCCATTTTACGCCCCTCAAGAAAAAAGCTTTGGAAAACATAGTGGAAAATGAAGAAATTGCTTGTATCAAGCAATTTCTTCATTATCCACAATGTTTTCTATCCAAAAAGGTGAAAAATTATAAATTCCATCAACTTGAAATTACCGTCTGCATCTTCTTTCAATTCGGACCAGTCTAAAATTTTGTCAAGTGGGAATGGGTTAAACCGGACCGAGACTACCGTCTCAGTCTACATGACCTCAGTTATTGATACGGACGAACCCTATATAGTCAATAGTTGGTAAATTAATATAATATCACTTCTGTGTCTTATTCAAGATTAATAAATCGTTGCTTGTTTCAAGAATAAGCTCATCAAAAACAAAACCTTGATATCATCCAAACCTCACGGAGCACCCACCGGAAACCATTGTTCCTTCTCAATTCCGTTTTCATGACGAAGTTTTAACAGATTTTTTTAACAGAATTGACCAATCGCCTCTGTCAATCAAATAATCAGCCGACCAAAGAAATCATTCATTTAGACCAGAAGTGAGTTTTGAACTCCAACATTGCCCGCCATTTGTGTTAATCTATTTGTTAGTTTCGCGACTTAAACGTTGAAACTACAGCACATCTTATTCAAGCTGTAGTTACGGTGTTAGGTCGCCAACCAACTATTCTACTATTTTTGTTACATGCTACTAGCCATATTTTTTCAAAATAACGCCGTTTAGAATCGAAGCGGGACTTCCTGTTGGAGTGAGAGGGAGGGGCAAATGGAGTCAGTGGGCGGGGTAAGCGATTTGTCAATTGACAGTCTCTCTGTCAACTTATGGAGATTCCGTATAGCCTTGACCAACTGATCTCAAAATCAATAGGGCTGAGACCAAAGCTGGGGTACGTTCCAATTCTCAGTGAAGATTTCACGACACTTTTAACAGCATTTCAATCATATCGCGGCGGCTGGAGACCTAACTATGGATTCCTTGTAATTGTCACACCAGTATTACCACTACATCCCTGCCGAGCCTCCAGCTGCTCATTCCACTTAGGTTTACGATTATCCAACCATCGGAAATAATATTTTGCCGCAACCGGAGATCGAATCATGGACCTCATGATTGATAGTCCGACGAACTTCCTCCTGCGCTATGGCCGAGGCCTAATGTTTTTCTAAACAACAATAATTTAATTTTTAGTTTCGTCTATCAAAAACGAGCGATCTGATTGGTCGAAAAATTTAATTCATATCTCCTTGAACAAAATTTTGAGTACGCAGCCATTTTGATTGCTTCCGCACAAAATAGTTCACTACAAAAAGGTATCAAAATTTGTTAAATAGTTGCATTTTTCGCTCGATGCTATTAAATTATAAGAAATGAAGATATTATTTTTTGATTTCAGGGAGGTATGAACCGAAAAACCTAATCACACAATGTATGAATCCGCTTCGCGTATTCATACAGTGTGATTAGGTTTTTCGGTTCATACCTCCATGAAAACAAAAAATATTCTCTTCATCTCTTAAACATGTTAGCATCGTCCCCCAAATCAAAGCACCGAAAGTACTGGGATGTTTTTTCAATGATTAAACAGTAATGTATTTCCGCCCATTTCTCAAGTGTTGTAAATTTGATATGAATGGTTCAAGGTGCTGAACAACTGAAGACCTTGAAAAGTGACATTGACTGATGATCTTGAATCCAATGGCGACAGTCAAGTTTGCTACAAGGAATACATAATTAGAATATAAAGGTTCTGTCACCATTGACCCTGTTTGCTTTGTTTTGTGTGATGGCATTAATTTATAAGAAACGAAGACAATATTTTTGTTGTTTTAATTGAGGTATAAACCCGAAAATCCTGATCATACTAATGTATAAATACGCGATGTATGAATCCGCTTCGGTTAGTCATGCAGTCTTCTTTGGTTATTAATACAGTCTTTTGTGTTTCATTTAAGAGATGAAGAGAATATTTTTTGTTTTCATGGAGGTATGAACCGAAACAACTAATCACTATGTATGAATACGCGAAGCGGATTAATACATAAGTGTGGTTAAGTTTTTCGGTTCATACCCCCATGAAAACAAAAATATTCTCTTCATTTCTTATAATTTAATAGCATTGAGCAAAAAAAGCAAAAAACTTTAAACATTTTGATACCTTTTTGTATGGGACTATTTGTGCGGACGCATTCAAAACTGCTGCGTGCTCAAAAATTTGTTCATGGAGTTATGAATGTTTTTTTCGACCAATCAGAACGCCCGTTTTTTATAGACGAAACTGAAAATCAAATTATACCTCAATGAAAACAAAAAAACCCTCTATTCTTTTCTAACACATTTTTAAAAGAAATGCCCATGGATCTTAATTTGGCCAATGTTTATATATGTTTATGGGCATACAACAGCTACCCATTATATGACCCTGATCTGACGATGCGGGGTAATCCAAGGGCACTTAGTGCGTAAAAATTAATGTCGAATAAACGAAACTCTACTAATGTTTTTATCACTCGCGAAATATTCTCGGTTCCCTCGAGAGATCTATTTACTATATCTTTTGTTTTCGTGCAAGATCTTTAAGAGGTATAATAACAGTGATACAGACCTATTCACTGTCCTTGTGCAATGTTTGACAGTTGCTCATATTCATGACTTATCGTGCATTTAACTATTGACGTGTTTAATTTCTTCCTTTTATCTGGGTAGGGGAGAATTTATCTTTACACATCATTGGTGTAGAATTTCCGTGGAAATGTATTTTCATTTGCGCATAGGAGGGTATATGCTTGCACAGCTCTACCAAAACTATTCATCTTAACCATCTAGATAACAACCTCGGCCACTTCTGTAGATAACACACATAATTAACCAATCGCGGCTGTTAATAAAGGAATAAACCCACCAATCAAATAATTTGTTCAGTCCGGACCTGAACTTTTCAACTCCGATATTTGCTGCCATTTTTGTTAACCTTTATAGTTGGTTTGGCAACTTAGACGTCGTAACTACAGCTTATTAAAGCTGTAGTTACAATGTTTAGGTCGCCAACCAACAATTTTACTTTTGGGTTGCAGGCTATCGGCTATAAATTTTGCAAGACAACGTCGTTTAAAATCGAAGGGAAATTTCCCGTCGGAGTAAATGTGCGGGGCCAGCGATTTGAGAGCCCGGTGTAAGTTACTTATAATGTTTCGGAGAACATCTGCGGTATTGCTATAGCTCTGGAGTAGTCATATGTGATACGGTATATCTTATATTCTATCATACTTGTAATCGTGTATTCATTAACAAAAGATCAATAAAAGCTATCAAAAAAGGTTACTATACATTCGTTACAGAACAAATTGTGGTTCAATTTTGTTGTCATACTTGCGGGAAAATGTATGTGTATGACTGAATATGACAAAATTCTACCACAAACAAATCAAAAAGCTTCTTGTTGTCATTCTCCCATGGGTCATTTTGTTGCTTTCTCCGCCACAGTTGCTAAAATTTGTGTACACAATTTTAATCAGGGGGGTATTCATATCTCTCAACGGAAAAGTATAGGGACAAGAAAGTCAATAAAGCATGCCGTCTCATATGAATTCATGTTGCAACCATTCGTCACAACTCGGCCGATTCCGTACCTACATTGATCAGAGACTTCGGAGATCGCCAAAGAGTTGCCAATTGATCGGAGACTTCGGCGATCGCCGTAGAGTTGCTAAAAGAAAATCAAAGTACTGGAAGTACTGTAAGCTTGCAACGTAAGGTGTTTTATTAAATAATCTTGTTTGTCGAAGGTTATCATGATAAATAAACGAGGTTAAAGTAACCCAGGAATGAACCCATTACAACACAACAAAATCTTAGACTTTTTCACTCTGAAAGAATTTGCAGACGTCAATTTCAAGTTGGTTGAAAGTAGAAAATATTTGCCTTGTTGAGTAGAAAACATTGTGGGCAGTAAAGAAATTGCTTGTTACAAGCAATATCTCTATTGTCCACAATGTTTTCTAAAGCTTTTTTTTCCCTGAGATTCGCAAAAAGTCGGGATCGAGTAGAGTTGTCTACAACTAAACAGTAATTACATGGTTCAAGTGATGAAAACCAAACAATTTAACGATTTTTCGATGCTGCGTATTGAAATGTTCTCTTTTTAACCAAATGTAATCTGTATTAGCAATATTATCGCAAAGCAAATAGAAATACTTTAAGTCTAAAATGTTCGAAAGTTTATCAGAAACTCATTGAGATCATGGTTAATTCATAAAAATAAAAAGAGTAATTTTAGTCAACTTTCATTTTTAAGTTTTAATATTTTTGAAACGTTCCCCCAGAACATAAGTCACAACTAATTATTTTTGTTTAAAGGTTCTATTTCTCCATTAGGGACAAATTTCTCACAAAAAAGAATCCTAAAATATTTTCAAAATTGTGTATAGACCCTTCTATAAATAATTTCAGAAAAGGTCACAGGCCCGCTATGCAAAGCTATACACACGTATGTCGAACAGAAAAAACGAAAATAACTTTCAAAATTATTATCATCATTATTATTATTATATTTTTTTTGGCAAACATAAAATAATTTTGAAAGTTATTTTCGTTTTCTATTCGGAAAAGTTTTTCATAGTAGGTTTGTGATCTATTCAGAAATTATAGATAGAAGTCCTGTACACAATTTCAATAGAGATCTAGGAATTATTTTTATTCAGAAAGTTTGTCCCTTAGAGAGACAGAGAGCCCTTGGTTTAAACCTATTTTTGTATTTTAAATCGACTGGAATACACGATCCTGCTTCCTGGAAAATTCACCAGTACTCGCGCCGAATGTGTGGGCCAAGGAAAGAACCAAGATCGATAGCCGCTCCCTAGCTGCGATATCGTAGCCCTCTTTCTGATAATCTGCTGGCGAGGGCTACGACTCCCACCTTCTTTGTGCTTTGTTGCAAGTCCTAATATTGTATGTTTTGTGATAAGCGACTCTCTATGTATGAATTCCTTACATATGTTAATATTATGGACAAATTCTATCAAAATAATAAGAATATCAATTGTATCAATCGTTTAATACCGGTTTCTTTTGAGTTTATAAAATATTTCCTAAGTTTGGCGGCCATGACATTTGCTTGGTCATGTGATCTGTTATTACGTCACGTTGTTTACTATTGTCTTGCTGTCAAAACAGGTGCTCGTAAAAAATCATAGTATCCATTTTTACCTACCATTGATAAAATTTTATGTTCAAAGATACTGAATCTTCAATATCTTAATTTTATCTATCAAATTCAGTTAACTCTTTAATTACTTTCATACAGCTTTTTTCTTTTTTCCTATCAGAACTGTCCTGTTTTCAAAAAATACTATGTGTTCCAAATATGGCGACCTAAATTCTCATTTGCTGTCATTTTGGCGGGAAACCCGAGATCTCAAGAGATCTCGCTGTCAAACAGCAAAAATGGCTGGCATTAGATTCAAAATGGCCGAAAAACTTTGAGTTTTCGATGGTGAAACAAATTGAGACTTAAATGCATAAAATATCAGACTTTTTTTAGATTTACATTTATTTACATGGATAGATAAATGGTTAAGGTCAATTTTGGTATTAAACTTGTGTTTGTACTATTCACACAACTTACAATAATCGACCCCAAAGTGCCCGGAGTGAATCACTCCGGGCACTGCAACAAAGAGCGAAGAAGGGGGGTGTCGTAGCCCTCGCCAGCAGAATATCAGAAAGAGGGCTACGATATCGCAGCTAGCCGCTCCCGGGAATCGAACTCGGGACCTCTAGATCAAGAAGCCGACACTCTACCTCTCTACCACGGACACTGCACTCTGGACCACGGACACCACACACAGAGAGCCTTTAAGGGATAGATTGGCACGTGTCACTTTCTATCAAACGAAAGAAGATATAATATATCTTCTTTCGTTTGATAGAAAGTGACACGTGCCAATCTATAATATATTTAGTGTTTACTTTTCTTTCCAATCCTTTTTAAGTTGGAATGCGGAGCAATTCCAACTTAGATTTAATAAAACCGCAAAATGAACACAAGACAATTTCATTTCGGGTTTCTTAATAACACATATCACGTGATCTCTTAGATATGAATACACCTCGGGTTACTTCTCATCTCAACTTGCCACGGACAGTCAGTTAGTTGTAGCAGAAGACGATAATATGGCACATGTAAAGGATAATATAAAAATTCGTTTAGAGACTTCTAAACATGCTTAAGTTTGCTTTAAATTATTGAAAAATAAGGTAATAATCAGCGCAGTAATTTGTTTTTTGTGATTCGCCGTCCCGTGTTTGGTAATCACGTGATCTCAAGTGACATGTGGTAGTCATGTGACCATTGATAGGCAATGTTTAAAAATATAGCTCAGGTCGCAAATGCATTTTTACAATAATCACGCCGCCCAGTGCTTTAAACCATTCTAAAGCGATTAATGGGGATCATAGGCATCAAGCAAACGCGATTATTGTTGGATTTACAGCTTTTACTCAATACAAATCTAATAGATGCAAAACGAAAATAGAAAATTTGGAAATAAGAATGTAAACATATCAACTTCCGGTTTAAACTTATTTACTAAATAATTACGCTTTATTATGTCGTTATTTACAAGTTTAAATCAATAAAAACTCATCAAACCTTTAACAAGGGTCATCTAGCTGTCAGCTTGGTCCATTTAACTTAAGATTTTTACGGTTCTAAAGTCGAACAAGGAATAAGAAAAATCGCGCGACAACATGGCGCCGAAGATAATTTGACACTATCTTTATCATATTATAGGAATTTTTAGGATTGATTGATTGATTGAATGGGTTTAAACGCCGCTTTTAACAGTATTTCAGTCACATCGCTGCGGCTGGAGCACCTAACAATGGATTTCTGCTATTTATCACACCAGTACTACCATAACATCCTTCCTAGCCTCCAGCTGCTAACCCACTTTGGTTAACGACTATCCACCCATTGGAGAGAGACAAAGGTTAGTTTAAACTTATTTGATTTGTTAGGTGCTCCAACCTCTGCGGACTGAAAAAATTGTTAAAAGTGGCGTTGAACGCCATTCAAACAAACAAACAAACTAACATAGGTTAGTTTCCCGCGTAGAATTATATGATATATTTCCTTCTTTAACTACATATTTTTATTTGGCGAAATTAATATTATCTCCGATCGAATACATAAGGAATATTAAGATATTGCTGCGTTACGAAACCTTGTAAAGGATTCGAGCCGCGTAGAAAAATTTGGATATTTCATGAGACTGAAAAAGTCGAATTCTTTTGGTGAACCGATGTTGGTTCCAGTAAGCCATTTCATATATAACGACGTCATTTGTTACGTATTTTCAATATCCGAGATGATACGGAGCTGCTAAAACTTAATCCTTTCCTGTTTCTCAAAATTTTAGACTGGCCCAATTTCAAACATTTTGCAGACGACAATGAAAAGTGAGTGCAATTTTAAACAAAAACATTCTATGTGGTAGAAAATTGTGTGATAAAAGAAGAAATTGCTTGTATCAAGCAATTTCTTCTTTTATCACAATATTTTCTCAAGTATAAAATTGCATAGACGTAAAAAACAGTGATTATACAGGAAAGGGTTAATGTAATCGGTAACTAATGGCTTTAATTTTACAAACACTTATCAACAAAATTACAAGTTATCCTAATACGAATTAACCACACAGTCCCACATTTTATGCGACAACAAAGAAGAATAATATAGGAAAATAACGTGGAGGTATATTATTTCAAGCAATTTCTCCCTTACTAACAATAATTGTTTCAGGATGTGATAATACTATTCGAATTACTACCTCTTTTAATCTGAACCAGTCTCAAATGTTGTCATCTGGAAATGGTCTTGAACAAAGAAAGAATATAACAAGGTTACATGGTTACAAGTTGAAAAAAACGTTATCCAAACAATGTTGATTGACTGAATGGGGTTTTACGCCACTTTTAACAGTATTTCAGTCATATCGCGGCGGCTGGAGCACCTAACAATGGATTCCTGGTATTTCTCGCACCAATACCACCATTACATCCATTTCCTAGCCTCCAACTGCTATTCCACTTAGGATTACGATTATCCACCCATTGGTGGGAAACAAATGTCGGAAAGGATCTTTGCCGCGGCCAGGGATCGAACCCATGACATCCTATGATTGAAGATTGGGAGTCTGATGCGCTTCCAACTGCGCCATAACGGCGGTCACCAAATAATGTACCCGCAACGTTTTGGAAGTAGGCAAAATCCTTATTTTCAAAAATGTATAGCATGATTTTAAATAATCTGCGAAAAATAAAGAAAGAACAAAGTGTAGAGGCCCATCTATGATGTCACGTCCCCTTAATCCATTCACACACAATGACGCTTTTGCACGGCTCTAAGAAAAAGGGTTTTTGAAAACATTGTGAAAATTGAAAAATTGCTTGTTACAATTATTCATTATCCACAATGTTTTCTTCACCAAAAGACAAATATTTTTAAAATTACACCAACTAAAAACTGTCGTCTGTAACATCTTTCAATTTGGACCAGTCTAAAATTTTCTCATCTGATAATGGGTTAATCTGTCACACTGCGGCCGCAATAGTCCTGGGTTCGATCCCCAGTCATGGCAAATATCCTTCCCGATATTTGTTTCCAACCAATACATGGTTGAATAATCGTAAACCGAATTTGGATGAGCAGCTTCGGTTCGGAAAAGATGTAGTGATAGTGCTGGTGTGAGAACTTCCAGGAATCCATGGTTAGTCGCTCCAGCTGTCGCGATATGACTGAAATACTGTTAAAGTGGCGTTAAGCCCAATTCAAACAAACCAACAAAACAACAAATTCGTTTCAGTGCGGTGAGAAAATACTATCATTATGGAAATGTTCCTTTATCAAAGTGAAAGAGCAAAATTGTTTATGGTTTTGCAATGGATAATTAAAGACAAAAAAAAAAAAAATGTTTGAATTTATTGTTTACCGATTATTTTGCTTAACCCATTCCCACACAATCCCGCTTTTTGATGTCCCAAAGAAATAAAGCTTTGTAAAACATAGTGGAAAATGAAGAAATATTTGCTACAAGCATTTTCTTTATTGTCCACAATGTTTTCTATTCCAAAAAGACAGAGATTTTTTTTTAAATTACACCAACCAACTTTCACGATAAAACGACAAATATTTGAACTCTATGACTGCCTACAATGATTTATAATACAAAATGCAGTTAAATACGGGAAAAAAGATCAGAAAAAAAAAAAAAAAAAAAAAACCCAGACACTTTTTCTAGGCTAGACTATAGTACTTTAACGAGTTTGCATCGTATTCCTTCAGCTTGTATTTTCATCTTAGATCGGTTTGTGCACCTTTTGAAAGCCAACCTCCGCCCGCTTAGTGAATGTATTGTACAATATATCGTCAGTGCGCG
This sequence comes from Fragum fragum, assembly GCA_946902895.1. Classification (NCBI taxonomy): domain Eukaryota; kingdom Metazoa; phylum Mollusca; class Bivalvia; order Cardiida; family Cardiidae; genus Fragum; species Fragum fragum. The sequence goes on from OX336365.1 coordinate 82,505,419, forward strand.
TGTAAAATATTGTAACTACAGTGTTTTTAAAGCTATAGTTACGGCATTTAGCTCGCTCACCGACGATATGTTATATACAGACAGAGATATAGTTAAAACTAATTCGTCGACGAGATAAGAGGTCTCTAGGGTTCACAGAAAAATATATGAATTGGGCCCAAACCAAGTTGATACATCTAGTCAAGATGCTTTGGATAGAGCTGCTTTGAAAGCCTATACTGTAAAACGATTGCATAAACATGACCGCAGCGCCATTATTCAAGCCTTCTGTGTGTAAAGACAGTCCCTACCGCTTTACCAAACTTAGCCATATCGACGGCCCGTTCATAATACTTTAATATAAACCCTTAATTGTCATGCTGAACCCGGAATATTTCTGTTTTGGCAGGAGCTAGAGACAAAAGATCAGCCGGCACAGTCTGATCTTAGTCTAAAGCACCTTTTTGTCCCCCTTAAGCCTGATGTTTTAAATTAGATTTTTAAAACACATTTTGACCCAAAACTAGTAGTTTGACAGCTTTCAGTCCTTTGATTGTCACTCAATTTTGAAATAAATAAATAAGAATAAATATAGATAGACCAGCATAACAATGGTTAAAACAAGATGGTTACTGCGTTTACAGATTTATTTCAGCAGTCAGATTTCCCTTTTCCATATCATAATTTAAGTATTCACCTTCGTCAGACACCACTATATTTGGACTGTTCTTTGTGTGTTTTTACTTTTTCTAATTGTGTATTTCGGAATAAATTTATGTAGGCTATAATACGTACATGAATAATTACGAAATTGGGAACTCCATAGATAGTTCATATAATAGGAAAATATACCAAAAGCGATTGTTGGCCGTGTTTATAAATCAATATTATAATAATGTTATACATTGTTCTACAGCTGATGTTTCGGCATTTCTTAAAATACAGAAGAAATACAAGGGGAAGGAACAAAACAAAACTTGTAAACAAATAATCAATAAAACATCCATTTTTTTTTATTATGGAGGAAGGAGGTGGTCAACGCTTACGAAGACCCAAAGTATTGTTAAAATATAGGAAAGAAACAAATATGACACATAATTCCAAAGACATAAATTTGCAACACGATCATTTTGACATTATCATACATTGTTGAAATTTTTCAGCGCCGGATTACAGGCGAAATGAAAATAGCTTTTAAAATGACCCGACAAGGTACGTTTTTCTCTCCATGCATTGAGGTATAGAACATTAAACTTTCGCTGATAAATTCCGACTTTTGAAAAAAAAAAATGCCTTGAAAACACTCGTTCATTTCCTCTTCGGGTCAGTTTTGTACTAAACAAATAACGCGACAAAGCAAGTGAATGGATTCTCCCCCGTTGTTAGAAAAAGGGGAAATGCATCAAACTATGTACAGATGATACAATGACATCACGTGTTTTACCGTTAAGTCATAACTTTCTACCTTTAATTAATTGGTAATCGATAAATAGTTCAGTTTTTTTTTTCACCTGTTCAAATCAATTCATGCGCGCCAATCATTTTAAGATATATGCCATAGTATTTAGAACAATCCGAAGAGGTTTGTAAGTAGAATGGGAATACGAGCTGAAATAGTTTAATATAAAAGTAGATTTTTTTCTTATATGTATTTTCCCCGAAAATTATGTTATACGTTAAAGTTTCGCGATCTACTTTCACGGCCAACTTACTTCCTGTTTACAGGTAAGAGGAAGTTATGCGGTTGCCAAATGGACGAGAATGGAGGTGGATTTTACCGATAAAATTAAAAATATTTTTGATGTTTGTGATTCGGCAGGCACTGGATATATCACAGTCGAACATTTAAAGGATTTAGCACGAGATCATTTTGGGGCCGATAGCGACGAGGTAACTGATCGGTTTTATTTTGATAGTAAATTAAAATTAATTTTCACTAAGCAGCTGAGATACACAAGCAAAACAGTAGTCATTGATAGAGAAGGCGGCTGTCACCACCTGGTCCCATCGTATCTCTTTCGACTGTACAGAGGCTAAATCAAAAAATGCTCAGATAGCTAGATTAACTTTAAAATTGCTAGATCCACACCTTTAAATGCAGTTTACACGTCTTATTTTTGAGGTAGAAAACATTGTTGACATTTAAGAAATTGCTTGTCACAAGCAATTTCTTCATTTTCACTGTGTTTTACCATGCCTTTTTCTTGCAAGATGACACAAAGCATGTTTGTGTTGGAATGGGTTTCTGTGTTAACAAAGGATGCAGTTTTTATCTTTAGATAAATGCAGATAGGCCACCTGGCCCTGTCGGTAATATAGGGGGCATATCAGATTTTTTGGGGGGGGAGGGCGGCATTTTTGAGGACATCATGTGGCAACTCAACTTTTCTAAGTTATCTTTACTGTGGTAATTTGCTTAATATTTAGAAATCAGAGACACTTTGACATAAGCAAATGCTTTATTTTTAGGGGTTATTTTATCATCTGTCAAAATATTTGTAAATATATATTTATTTATATTTAAATATTTTGGAGGGGGAGGCTAGCACATAAATCTGATATTGAAAGGAGCTAATGACGTAAAGGTATGCTCCATAATTATCAGGGGTTGAAAAATCCACTCGCCCGCTCGCATTGGCGAGTAGAAAATGCCGTAGGGCGAGTAGATTTGGGGACGAACTTGTCCGACGGGGCGAGTGCAAATCTAGGACTTGAATTACGCTGATTGAGGGAAAAAATAAAGGATTGAAAAAGAAAGTATTTATTTCAAACAACTTCATATCGGAAACAATAATATTCGCTGTAAAATTAGACCGTTCCCAGTTTATGTTGATCAATCTTCATAGACGCTTGATTTGTAGACTGGAGACCATGTCGAAATACACAATAATGTATAGACAGGATCTCCAGTTTAGCCTGCATAGTATTCCGTATCTTTAAACGCTTGATTGATCACTGTAATGTGTATTGCAAAGCGAAAATACGTCGATCTAGATAAAATTCGTCTGTTTTAAAACTCATGACTGGAACATCCGACATCCGATCGTTTTACGGGTAGTAATTTTCTTCATCTTTAAGGGCGAGTTGGGTTGCCTTAAGGGCGAGTAGAAATTCAGAGCTACTAGTACTACAGGACTAGTAGGTGTGAAGAAATTTTTCAACCCCTGATTATTAGGGGTGTAACGATAGATTGATAGGTCGATGTTTTGTGATAGTTACAGTCACGATATCGATGTATCGATTGCAATTCCCTGATATCGATAACTATCGCAATAGTTTGTTCAAATATCGATAGTTTCGATACTAAATATTCAAAGCTTACTTACACAGAAATTCAATGTTTTCTTGGTCTCTTAGGTTACTTTCACTTTCTATTATCATGTGATAGGCATGTTTGTTTTTCGTTTCTTCCGTACTCCTTTTTTGTTCAGGACTTGATTTTTAATTTTCTACTTACAAAGAGAAAAGGTCCTCAAAAATCAAAAAGCATGTTAAGTTAAGACTTGTTATCAATGTTTTATGAATTCTCAGTCTTAGAATTGTCAAAAAAATACAAATAAGACAATCATAACTGATATTCGATTAATTACGATAATTAATTACTTATTTCGAGCACACTAATCAAGTTATTTTGTTTTATGTATTTTCTTGTCTGACATGGCTGCAAATTTCGGGATTGTGAAAACAAAGGCAAAAAGGCCCATGTTTGGGACCATTATGGGACTATTTGGCATCGTAAAGGAAGGCGAAAACATTGATAAAAAGAGAGTTGCCTATAAACTATGCTATCTATACAGATAAACATCGAAAATAAACAAAGTAACATATACCGATAGTATCGTGATATATCGCGATTGATTTCTGACGATAGTGATAGTATCACGATATCAATACTGTGATAGTAAAACTATCACGATGGTGATTTTCTTAGCCGATAGTCAGCCCTAATAATTATCCTTGTGTGTACGTGTGTATTTCCGTTTATTTGTCGCTACCGTAGCACATGCCCATATGAGGGACGCCCCCAGAAGACGGTTAGTTGTTACGGGGGATAGTGCAAGGATACAGGACGAAACTACTGAGAGCCCCACATGGATCTTTAATGTGCTAGACTGATAGCATCGTCACATGGGGCCTCAGCTTAACGTCTGATCTGAAAGACAATTAGTTTGTTTGTAGATATGGTAAGCCCAGGGCGTGAACCCGTGATCTTAAGGTTTGAAGTCAAGTGCTCTTCTAACTGAGCTAATTGGGATGACTAAAAATAACCCTGAGGGATGTGTCATAAATTTATGGAGCCATATTCAACTGAACAGATGGTGACCATTATTTGGAATAATATCCAGTTGATTGATAGTTTGAAAAGCCAATCAGAGGTTTAGGGAACAAGTGTTTTTTATGCTAGAGTCACTTCATTTTCACTTTCTCAATCTCTATTCATCTGTAAAGTTTAGTAGCAGTGATACCAAAACATTGATTTTCCCTGCATAAAAAGAAATTAGTGACATCTAGTGTGAGTGCTGTACAACTTTTATTACAATAGTGTTGCCCGTTAAAGTTTTGATAGAGCTAACCATAGTCAAATAAAAGGTTGATTAAGTTTGATAACTTTACTTTGATATTTACTTTATCAATAGATTTTATCATCATGGTTTTGTATGTTTCTGTTTTCTTACTGCCTTATTTCAATTTCATTGAAATTCAGATAAGCTATTAATCTTTAATATCAATACCAAAATGTAAATATCAATATTGAAGCATAAGCTGCTTCTAAACTATGGTAAGGTTACTTGGAGAAGTTTGAATGTTGTGAATTTTCTTTGTATAGACTTAAGTGGAGAATCAATTCAGATCATTCCATAAGTGACAGAGGCAATGATGCTAAATATATAACATCCATATTATCATTTCAACAATATAAAGAATATACTAGGTCAAGAATATTGAATTTTGATAAATATCCAAATGTATCTGAACAAACCAGATTTTTTTTGTCCCATTCCCACACAGTAATGCTTTTAAAGGCCCGTCAATATGAAAGCTTTAGAAAACAATTGTGGAAAATGAAATAATTGCTTGTTTCAAGCAATTTCTTCATTATCCACAATGATTTCTACCCAAAAAGACAAAGATTTTAAATATTTCATCAACTTGAAATAGTTGTCTGCAATTTTTTTTAATTTTGACTGGTCTTAAAATTTGTCATGTGGGAATGGGTTAATTGAAAAAGAAACTTTGGATTCATGCGTTCATTATTGCTTTAAATCAGAAACATTTGGCATATACTTCATGTTGTGAATTTATATAAGTGTCAAGGAAGCCCAAAATTAGTTTTTTTCCTGAAAAGAAAATTTTGATGGCTAATAAATCTGATTGATTCAGGGAGGGATTTATAAGAGTATGATCTTTTTCCACACTATTACAAAGCCAATGTGCTAGAATTTGAAATTGAGAGTTCATCGACTTCTAGACTATGAAATTCTAGAGGTCAAGACAAAACCAATTTTAGGGGGCAAAACAACAAAAAGACCAAATCATGAGAATAAATTTATAGGTTTATGTGCAAACTTACCTTTTCTTGTAAAGACCATAGGGCTTACCCCTTTCCTGCTTTGAAAAATTTTTAGACCTGTCCAAATTCAAAGGTTTTGTAGATTAAAATTTTAAGTGAATGCAAATTGAAATATAACCATTCAGTATGGAAGAAAAATATTGTTGAGAAAGAAGAAATTGCTAGTTACAAGCAACTTCTTCTTTTCCACAATGTTTTATTAATCATAAAATCACAAGTGAGTATAAACCAGGGTTGAATTGGAAAGGGTTAATCTGTACAATTTTCTATAATATCCAAGATATATCAATAAGAAACTGAGGGATTTTTAACAATGCTATAAAAAGAAAATGTTTGTGTTTCACCTTTTTGCCCAAAATTTTGTAGTTTAGAATTTTGAACTAATTTGTATGAAAACTATAAGTTTAATTTTGTCTTTAGATGCATTTTCTTCTCAAGATTTCAGAAGGAATGGCTTTTTTGATTGGTCATCAATCAGTAAAAACATTAGATCAATTCTGAAAACATGTCAGGAAATGAGAATAAGATTATAATCCTCAGGTCCTGAGACCGAGCTGACTTTATGTTTTCCTACCAAATTGCTATTTGCTCATTGTAATCAGTGTCTAAAGCAAACTTTGATTGTTAGTTATTAGGTGTGAAAATTTCGACACTCAAAGTTTCGTCAGAATCCTCTTTTTAGCTCACCTGAGCACAACGTGCTCATGGTGAGCTTTTGTGATCATTGAATGTCTGTCGTCTATCGTGAGGCGTCAACAATTGAAGTGTTTACACTCTAGAGGCCACAGTTTTGATCCAATCTTCATGAAACGTGGTTAGAATAATTGTTTGATCATGAGGATGAACCCAATTGATTATTGGAGGATTCTATTGGAAAACACAGGAAAAGGGGCCTTAATTACAATTTCTTTGTTTACACTCTAGAGGCCACAATTTTGGCCCAATCTTCATGAAACTTGTTCAGAATATTTGTTTGATCATGAGGATGAAACCTATCAATTATTGGAGGATTCTATTGGAAAACACAGGAAAATGGGCCTTAATGACAATTTCTTTGTTTATACTCTAGAGGCCATATATATGGCTCAATCTTCATGAAAATTTGCCAAAATAATTATTAGGTCATAGAGATGAAACCTATTGATTATTAGAGGGATCTTTCCAAAAACACAGAAAAAGGGGCCTTAATGTTGATTTCTTTGTGTACACTCTAGGGGCCACAATTTTGGCTCAATCTTCATGAAACTTGGTCAGAATAATTGTTAGGTCAAAAGGATTAACCCTATTGATTTTGGAAAGGTTCTATTGGAAAACACAGGAAAGGGGCCTTAATGAAAATTTCTTTGTTTAAAGTCTAGAGGCCAAAATTAAGGCTCAATCTTCATGAAACTAGACCAGAATAATTATTAGGGCATGAGGATGAAGCCTATTGATTATGGGAAGGTTCTTCTGGAAAACACAGGAATAGGGGCCTCTATGACAATTTCTTCATTTACACTCTAGAGACCACAATTTTGGCTCAATTTTCATATAATTGGCCAGAATAATTGTTAGGTCACAAGGATGAAACCTATTTATTATAGGAAGGCACTTTTGGAAAACACAGGAAAAGGGGCCTTAATGACAATTTCTTTGTTAATGCTCTAGAGGTCATCACTTTGGCTCAATTGTCATGTTACTTGGTCAGGATACTTGTAAGATCATAAAGATGAACCTTCAAGATTATGGAAAGGTTCTATAGGATAACACAGGAAAAAGGGGCCATAATGATAAATTGTTTGTTTACAATATAGAAGTCACAGTTTTGCCTCTATCATGAAACTGATTATAGTTATTTGTCTCTAATTGTATTTTTTAACAGCAGACAGTTCAGGTTAGCAATCTAGGACCATCATGGTCCTCTTGTTTATTTTTGCTGTAGATTGAATTTAAGTCTCAAATTTTCATTGATCAAATTTTGTTATATTTGAACCTTGCATTTTATTGGTTATGTTAATGAAAACATCATAGGTTTATATTCTGGTAATTTCAGTCAAGAGAAGAGATATTTGTACATAATGAACAATTAGTTTTATACTTGTAGTCCTGAGAGGGGTCCAGTTCTGCCCCGTATGAATTTTAGATATTTCTTGCTCACCGGGACCCCTTAAACAAGGTAATGGTTTCTTCTGATAAAATGGATTTAAATCGATAGACTGATGCTCTGCAAATGGACAATGTTAGACCTGGAGGGTAAAAGAGCACCTTTCTTCCCCTCAAGCAACCTGCTGAAGGACCTAGAATAAGACCCATGTGGATAGGCTGGTTGGTTTCCCGGGAGGAGGGGGAAACTACAGGACTAGAGAAATGAAACAAGCGAAAAACAATCAAACATGAATTAAATTAAAATTCAAACTTTAGAAATGGTCAGTTGAAATTTCGTAATATCAGTGCTTGTTTAACTGTAATATCTTGTGCAAAATAATTCCAATTAATGAAAATACAGAAATGAACTCTAGACTTTATTGTTTACACTCATGCCAAGCCATTTAGGAAAAAAATTGCGAGAAAAGAAGTTTCCCAAAAGAAATATCCTGCACCGCTTGATCGGGGAAATAACCCTCAGTCACAGCTTTCTTTAACTATTTTGACACTTGAGAAATTCTCTCAAGGGATCAAAAAGACCCCCTTGGCGGAATTTCTAAGAGGCAAAATAGGTTACTTTCTGATTTTTGAGGGTCAACACCCTGGTTTACACTTCAAACACTAAAGCCCTGAATAAATCTATACAAATGCCCAATAGTTAACAATTTTTTTGACAAGCACAGAAGTAGCATTACATTTTTAGCGTTTTTTTTAGGCAAAAACGGTATTTCATATCAATCAACCGGAGACAAGTTCTCAAACATTTCCGCTCACTTCCATGCATGCTCATTAACTTGAAGTGAAAATCTATGTGATTGCCTCCATCTTGTTTCATCGGTGATGAAGAAAATAACTTACTTGCTTAATGCCAACAGCCTCCTTTTAGTCATGAATATCCAGGAAAATGGTTTAAAACTGACTTAATATATCCATAGTTAATTGTCTAATGATTTGTCAAAATGAGAGAAATAATTTCCTCGCGTTTCAAGATAGAATCTAGGCCAGTGGTTAGTGGAGTTGGCGAATACATGTAAACTCTCAGCTAGTGTTTTGACCTGGCAGGGCTAAGCAAAATTACACCCCGTATACACAGTATAATATGTAACAATTTACAACCCTGTTACAGTTGCGATTCAAGCGCCTATCAACTCCATCGAATAAACCTCTCGAATTCTACTAAAATTTGAAACGGACATGTAGTACTTCAATTGCGATAATAATATGCTCAACGAAAAAGAATTGAATGTTACCTTTGATTTCTTTACCTTTTATCATTTAACCTTTTACCACACAACCACAAATTTTCACGCACTTAAGAAGTAAACGTTGTGATTAAATCAAAATAGCGATTTCGGTAAACAGTAAGGGGACATGATTGATTGAAAAGGGGTTTAACGCAACTTTTAATAGTATTTCAGTTATATCGGGGCTCCTAAACATAGATTCCTGGTAGTTCAAACACCAGTACTACCACTACATCCTTATCGAGCCTCAAGCTGCTCCTCCTACTTAGGTGTACGATTTACTTACTTATATTGATGAAACATGCTCGCATTGTGGAGCGCGGTTACTGATAAACGAGCAAAAACGCTCTCAGGACTTTCAGTCATTTGATTTTATAACAGTTTTCATTATTTCATATAATTTATCAATGATAATTAATGAAGGGGTTACAAGGTCAATTTGGTTTACATGACAAGAGTATATTGTCACAAATTGATAGCTTTATAATGACAGTCATCAATGTCAAGGAAGATACAACTGTACAGACCCCCAACATTGTCTGAGGTAGACAGGCTCTATTTGGGTGTGTAATTCCATTTATTCATCGTCCCTACCTTAGCACATGCCCATAAGAGCGACGCCCCCAGAAGAAGGTTAGTAGTTACGAGGGATAGTGCAAGGATACAAGACGTAGCTGCTGCGAGCTCCCTCTGGTTCTTTAATATGCGTGATGGATAGCATCGTAACACAGGGCTTAGATTTAACATCTCATCTGAAAGACAATAAGTTTGTTAGTTGATATAGTCAACCCAGGGCTTGAACCAGTGATCTTGAGGTTTGAAGTCAAATGCTGTATCAACTGAGCTAATCGGGCTAACAGGCTCTCTGGCTTTTTTTTTACCTTTAATGTATAACATATCTTACTCAAGTTTGTCTCTTTAATCAATGTTAATGTTTGTGGCTATTGCTTTTTTTTGGAGTCAAGGGACTTAATTGACATCCTTGTCCAAGCATAGAAAGATTTCATTCCCTTTAAGAAGAGTCTGGTAGCCAGACTATGTCTGAGGCATATGGAATGGTGATTAAATAGGTTAGAACATTTCACTTTTATCGACCGCCTAAACTGTCTGATCTTAGTTGTAGATCTGTCCTGAAGAATGTTTGTATCTCCCCTGTTATTTTGTCAAACAATTGTGGTTGCTTGGTGTCTAACCCTTTCCTGTTCACACCTGAGATTTTACATTGCTGTGATTTTATACTTGAGAAAATAAAGATGGAAAAGGAGAAATTGCTTGCAACAAGCAACTTATCCTTTTCTCACAATAAATTCCTACCACATGGAATTGTATCTTATCGAATTGCATTAAATTTTTATTGTTGTCTGCAACCTATGTCAATTTGGACCAGTCTAAAATTTGCAAAAACAGGAAAGGGTTAAAGGTTATAACTAAAGTTAACCCTTGTCATGCTGTATAAACTTCCTTGCTGAATTGCTGTAAAATCAAAGGGCTGAAAGCACTGATAGAAATTGCTGTTCATAAATCAATATTTCTTTTCGAAATCAACTTCATAAGCAACTCTGACAGGAAAGTACAAGCAGGAGGTGTAGACCAAGATCAATCTGCACTTATATGCAGGCTGATCTTGGTGTACACCTCCTACCAAAACCGGAATATTCCTGGTTCAGCATGACAAGGGTTAAAATAACTATTTTACCCTTTAGCTCTTTTTTTGCAGAAAACTGAGGTATTGCCAAAGCCAGATTATTGTTTGTTCCAGTTAGAAAATTGACATTTTGAAATATCTCAGATGTAATTGAACACTTTCATTTGAATCTTTGAAACTTATGTTCACTGTGAAAAGAGCAATCTATACAATCAATGGGGGTAACTCTAGTTGCATTTTGAACAAATAATGCCCCCTTTTTGACTTGATGCACTCCCATACTATGATGCTTTTTGATGTTTCTCAAGAAAAATTATTGGAAAACATTGTGTAAAATGAAGAAATTTACACAATGTTTTCTACTCCGAGGGTTAAAAAAATCTAATTTTGAATTTCAAATTGTCGTCTGCAACTCCTTTCCATTTGGACCAGTTTACAATTTTGCCATCTGGTAATGGGTTGAAAGATTATCCACTATCAAGGTTAACCATGCATTGGTATCTGCATGCTGTTTTCTAGTTTTGTTACAGACCATTCATTTTGCAAAATAACCTCTTTTAAATCAGACATAACAAAAAAATAATTTATATCTGTTTGAACCCTAATGAACATGATTAGGTCCCATAGGAAAACAAGGGAAAAGGGTCTTAATGACCATTTCTTTGTTAACACTCTAGGGGTCGCAATTTTGGGTCTGTATTTAGTTTATTGAATATAATATTTGTAATTTATTTTAGCTGGACTTTAGTAGCTCAGGAACACTCAGTATAGATGTTTTCCCTTCTCTGAAACAGAGGCAGTGGCTGAAACCCACTGATACCCAATTTTACAGATGGGTAGGCTGAGGCTGTCGATTAAGAGTCTTTCAAATGAACACACACTTGCAACAATGGGGCTTGAATCTATGACCTTCAGATCATGGGCCAAGTACCTATACCACAAGTTGGGAACACAACTTTTTAACTACAGTTTGATCTTTTTACAAGGTTTTGCTCTCTCATCCATTTTTTGTAAGGGGATGGGGAGATACTGTAACAAAGGGAGCTGATTCTTCTACTAGCCATGTTAAACTTAGTGACAACAGTTAACCCCTTTTCTGTTTTACAAAATTTAAGACCTGTCCAAATTCAAAGGTTTTGCAGGCGAAAAATTAAAGTTGATTTAATGAGAAAAATAAGCATTCAGTAGAGTAGATAATATTGTGGAAAAAGTTAAAATTGCTTGTTACAAGCAATTTTTTCTTTTTCCACAATGATTTTAACATTTGATATCACAGGGATGTAAAAACAAGTGATTGAACAGAAAAGGGTTGACCAATTCCCACACAATGACGCTTTTTGGTGCCCCTCAATAAAAACAAATGGGAAAACATTGTGAAAAACATGTATGAAAAAACTGCTTGTACCAATCAATTTCTTCCTTTTCCACAATGTTTTCTACCTGTAAAGGTGAAAGAATATAGAATTTCATAAACTTTGAATTATTGTCTGCAACTCCTTTCAATTTGGACAAGTCTAAAAATTTTCCGTCTGTTAAGGGTTATTACTCTTTTTCAGGAAACCATTGGTATTATTCAGTTATTAGATCCAGAAGGAAAAGGAAAGGTCAATTTTCAAGATTTTTGTAAAGGTGTGCAACAAATTTTTGAAGTTCAGGGTAAGTCCTACAGAATGAAATTCTTGTCTATTTGAGTTCAATGAGAGGCAATTCTCTGAAATTTAGAAAAAAATGAATGATATAAACCAATATTTCTTTCAATACTTTTTTATCATTTCATTCATCTCAAAATTATGTGTTATTTCTGTTATATTTACCTCCACCTTGAATGAAATTCAGTGAGTTATACATTGTATATTGTAAAACATTCCCACACAATGACTCTTTTTACTGCCACAAGGAAAAACGATAGGAAGTCATTGTGCAATTTCTTCATTTTCTAAAGTGATTTTACCCAGATGGATGAAAAATTCAACTTTAAACTGTCTTCTGCAACTTTTCAATTTGGACCAGTCTAAAATTTGTGGACTGATAAAGGGTTAAGTAAAGGATCCCTGGTCTGGACATTATTTATTTCCAAAATATTGGTCAGTAATATGTAACAAAAATGTAGAATGGTTTGTTGGCAACCTAATCTTTGCAACTACAGTATGATGTTTAAGTGCCAAATCAACAAAAATGCTTTACATGAATTGCGGCTGATTTTGGAGTTCAAAGTTTTATGGTCTAAGTGAATGATTTGATTGGTTTACCCGTTTTTTAATTGACATCTGTGATTCATCCTGTCTATGCACAAACATGGTAAACAAATTACAGGATGACAATGGAAAGGTGTTGCAGGCAACAATTTTAAGTTGATGAAGTATAAAAACTTTCTCTCTGTGGGTAGAAAAAATTTTGGGAAATGAAGAAATTGCTTATCATTAACCACAATGTTTTTGAAAGCTGTTTTCTTGAGGGGCATCAAAAAGGGAGATTTTGTGGGAATGTGTTAAGAAGATTCTGATGATAGTTTCAAGATGATCTCTTCATTCCCTAATACAGACCTTTTAGAATAAAAAAAAGTTGTAATAGTTTTCATTGCAAATATAGTGTGTAAAAAAAGCATGAAATTTTTAATATACAGTCAAATTCAAATAAATATTGGTATTTGTTATTTTTTTAGCCCAGTCCAAACAGACAAATGATCTAACTCCAACAAATTCTGGGACACATGCAGATTTCATTAACTCCTTTTTGATTACAGACCTGTCTTCAAATGAGGTGAGTAGCAATCTAACAGACAGCTAAATGTTCTTAAATGCTGTTTTTTTAAGAACCACCTATTACTTGTAGTGACAGTGGTATGTTCCATTAATATTATTAATGGTTGTCCTTTGTCATGCTGTTGCTAGAATATTTCTTACTTAGTAGATTCAGACAAAGATCAGCCTGTACAGTTTGATCCTAGTCTATCTGTTTCACTGGTTTGTCCCTTCAAAGTCAGATTTGTAATACTCCCGGAAGGGCGAGCACATAGCCACCGCTTCGTCTATTAGTCAACCGTCCATCCTTCTGTTTTCCGCCCATAAGTCCATCCGTCTGTCCGCCCTGGTATCTCCACAACCTTTGGGCTAAATCGGATGAAACTTCACATGTGATTCCTTATGATATTGCGCCAAGGAACTTTTCTGGAGTTTTTGATAGCTCAAGGTCAACGGTAGAAATTGAACTTATTCACTGCATAGCTCCTTCAATTATAGATGGATTTCAAAATAACTTTGCACATTTTTTCTCTAGCATGAATGGATGTACCTTAAAAAAAAAATCAGATAGGTACAAAGTCATGGTCACAGTTCAAGGTCAAAGGTTAAAATTGACCTTAATCACAGCATAGCTCCTTCAATTATGAATGGATTTCAAATTAACTTGGCACAATTGTTCTCTTTCATAATTAGATTTACCATTTGAAAAAAAATCAGATAGCTTTTAGGTCAAGATCACAGTTCAAGGTCAAAGATCAAATTAAACTTGTTCACAGCATTGCTTTTTCAAGATTGGATTGATTTCAAAATATCAATAACAATTGTTCTCTCTTGAATAGATGTGCCATTTGCAAAAATATCAGATAGCTCCAAGGTAAAAGTCACAGCTCAAGGTCAAACACTGAATTTAAACAATTCCAGAGTATAGCTTCTTCATTTATTGATGGATTTTGAAATAATAAACACAACTTTATTCTAGCATGAGTAGGTGTGAAACAAATCTTCAGATAGATCAAGGTCAAGGTAACATCCCAAGGTTGATTAAAATTAAGCATGTACAGACTAGCTCTTTTGATTATAGAAGGATTTCAAAATATCTTAGCACAATTGTTCACAGTCATTAGAAGATGTGTCATTTGGAAAATTAAGCGATGGCTCCAAGGTACAGGTCATTGAATTCAAATAACTTTATGCAATTGTTTTCTATCATCTGTCATGAGAAGTTGTGTTATTTGAAAAATTTATTCATATTGTTCCAAGGTACTGGTCACAGCTCAATGTTAAACATTAAAATTATACATGAACAGAGCATAGCTCCTTCAATTGTAGATGGATTTCTATATAACTTGTCACCATTGCTCTCAGTCATGAGCAGATGTGTTATTTAGATGTGCAATTTGAAAATGAAGCGGATAGCTTAACTGTCAAGGTCAAAGCTTAAGGTCAAGCACTAAAATTAAGCATGTTTGGAACATAGCTCCTAGAATTATGGATTGATTTTAAAATATCTTTGCACAATTGTTCTGTTTTGTGAATAGATGAGCCATTTGAAACAAATTTTCAGATAGCTCCAAGGTCAAGGTCACGGCTCTAGGGTGTACATTAAAATTTAGCATGTCTGGATTATAGTGAGCATATACCCTCATCTGCGTCTATCGGTCTCCCTGAACCCTTTTCCTTGTTTATTTTCTACTTTTTGTGAAAAGGCTATATTTGGGGAACATAATCTGTCTCTGACAGCCCTTGTTTATAAAACGGATTCAACCCATTACCAAACAACAATATTTTAGACTGGCCAAAATTCAATGAAGATTCAGATGGCAGTTATAAGTCAGTGGAATTTAATCTTAGTCTTTCAGGACAGAAAAAATTGTGGATAATGAAGATTTTTCAATTTTTTTTTGATGGGCATAAAAAAGAGGGATTGTGTGGTACACGCCCAGTAATCTCGGGCTCCATCTCTTTTTGGAGAACAGTGCAAAAAGGAGACAATGATACTTCCGATATGGAGCCAAGGACCGGAACTTGACAGAAAAGGTAAGATAAAAAGTGCACCTCGCGTACAATTTGATCTCCTATAACCTATTATGCATTTTCCTAAAACGTCCAGAGTTTCATACCACATAGAAATGACTATATTATCCAGTGGCGGTGATAGTTTTCAAAAATAATTTCGTTTGTGAATAGAAACTTGACTCAAAGTTTGGACATTGGACCCAACCAAACACCTTTTTGCACTGTTCTCTAAAAAGAGATGGAGCCCGAGATTACCGGGTGTGTGGTAGTGCATTAAGAAAGAAATATCTATTCAAACATGAATAATTGATTGATTATAGCCCTTATTTTTTCTGTTATTCTGAAAGGGTTTTATTCAGTATGACAATGGTGAATCAAATGTTTGACCAAGTTATTATGAAGGCTGATCTTTTAAGATGAGTATTATGTGGATCTTGATGGACCTATGCAACAATTTCAGACTTGTCCAAATTGAAAGAAGCTTCAGACGACGATTTCAAGTTATAATGCAAGCATTTTCTTCTTTTTCCACAATGTTTTCCAAAGCTTCTTTCTTGAGGAGTGTAAAAAGGAGGGATTGCATGGGTTAAATTACCCCAAAAGAGGGACCAGCATTTTCACTTATTCTATCACAATGATGCTTTTTTACACCAGAGGAAAAAGCTTCAAAAACATGGTGGAAATGAGAAGAAACTGCTTGTAACAAGCAGTTTCTTCATTATCCACAATGATCTCTACCTCAATAAAAAATTATATCAACTAAAAATTGTCGACTGCAATATCTTTTATTTGGTCCAGTCTAAAATTTTGTCAATGAGTAATGGTTGATGAAATTTTGCAATGGTCCAAATAGACAGAAGATGCAGAGAAGAATTGTGGTTTAGAGAATTTAAAACTTCCCTGATCAGAGTAGAAATATTTTGGGTACTGAGGGAATTGCCTCTTTCATTTCCCACAATGTTTTCTTATTTATAGCATTTTTCTTGATTTTGGGTAATATTGCAACCATTTTCTTTATTTTACACAATCTTTTCCCAAATATTTACCTTTTGGAGCATCTTAAAGTGTGATTGTGAGGGAATGGGTTAATGAGAAGAAAGGAAGGTATTTGATAAACAATATAGATACCATTACATGAAATAAGAAATATATTACATTTAAAGTATTTAGTAACTTTGAAATGCTTCTTATACATCATATATGATGGGAAAATTATGTATAAATTGTGAACAGCATTGTAATGCTTGACCAGTTACCACTCATTAATGCCTTTTGATGCTATTGTAAAGTGAAACAATGGAAAACATTGTGGGAAAAAGAAATATGACATGTAACAAACCACTTCTTCTTTTCCCACAATGTTCTATACTGTATTCTGTCATTATTTTTCAAATTACACATACTTTGAAATGTTGCCTGCAGCTTCTTCCAATATAGACCAGTCTTAGATTTTGAAGTCTGGTAATACATTAATGAAAATAATTTGATTAATGAAAGGTTGAAGATTAGATAACTATCTGTTGCTTGAATTAATGAAATTAGATTGTATCATCAAGTGTAATCAAACTAAAAGAAAGTAAACTCACCTCTCTAGTTTTGCAATTGGCTTAACCCATTCTAACACAAAAGAAATTTAGACTGGTCCAAATTGAAAGAAGCTGCAGACGACAATTCAAAGTTGATATAATTTTAAAACTTTCTTCTTTTTGGAGAGAAAACATTGTGAAAAATGAAGAAATTGCTTGATACAAGCAATTTCTTCATTTTCCACAATGTTTTCTGAAGCACTTTTCTTGAGGGGCGTAAAAAGGAGGGCTTGTGTGGGAATGGGTTAAAAAGTTTAAGAACTTGAAAATTTAACCATTAATTACCAGATTGCAAAATTTAAGACCCAACAAAATTCAAAGGCTCTGCAGACAAAGAATATCAACTGTGTTTCAAATTCAGAAAAATGACATTTGTATTGAATGAAATAATGTTTTGTATTTAAATGTCTTCACATTTTCAAAATGTAGGGCTTAGTGGTCACTAATGATTAATGGACATGTAAAAACACAAGATGCTGTTTATAATTAAGACAGATAATAGTTCTCTGTCAAGGTTTCTTGAATATCCCTTTAAATAATTCCCTCGCACTGACACTTGATGCCCTTCAAGAAAAGAAAAACAAAATGGAACACATTGTAGAATAATTGTGGATACATTGTGAAAAATGTAGAAATTGTTTGCAACTAGCAATTTCTTCATTTTCCACAATGTTTTCTAACAAGAGAGTTGGAAGAAACTTTGAATTTCATAAATCTTAAATTTGCCTCTGCAACTTCTTTTAATAGACCTTTTCACGGTCTCACAGCGCATGCGTCAAATCGAATCTCGTTAAAGGCGATATTTACCCGAGACTTTGTCACGTGATCGATTGCGGGGAGTCGATAATTTATCACTATATAATCCTATATAAATTGTCTATTTTGAACGAGCAAAAATAAAGGTTAAAAATAAAAAATTTTGTGCAAAAAGGGTTTCAATATGTGGGCAGATATATGCAGACTAGTTGTAGCGAGTAATATTGTTGATATTATCGTGTATTAGTAACAAAATTAAGTTTAAAACGACCTGGTGTCTAGGCCATATGAAACATTACGTACCTCGAGTTTTGCGAAAATTACCCTTTCATACAATAATATCTCCTACGAAATAAGATATTTTGGACATATTTTTAACTCCCCCCCTCACACACATACAAGGAAGGAAAAGTAAATAGTTATAGTTTGACACTCGACGCAAACACTGAATGATTACGTTGATGAATGGAAAATCCCGCCTTGCAGTATACGGACAAGTGTCAAACATCTTGACAGAAATAATATTGACTAAAATAACATTCCAATATTAATCTATTCCCAATGAATGAATTTTTTGACTGGTCCAAAAGAAGCTGCAGACGACATTTTAGAGCTAATGGAATTTAATTGTTTATTTATTTTCTTTTTTTCCTTATGGGACAGGAAAAATATTGTGGTTACCGAAGAAATTACTTTATCCAAGCAATTTCTTCATTTTCCACAATGTTTTCATATGCTTCTTCTCAAATTGACATTCGCAGCGTTCTGGTAATAGAAGTGTTGGAGGAAAGGAGACAATATATTCTTTGATTTATATAATCTGCTTTTCGTCTAGATATGCCATATACCGATTAAAAAGTGTATATGGAAATTCAAAATTGAGAGCACTATATATTATCGAAAAAAAGATTATTACAGAAATCATAATAGTATGATGACGATGTTAATAGTGCGAAGAAAAGAATGAAAAATAGAAATAATCAAATGTAATGATCATAATGGAGTGCTGTTCGCTAAACGGTCTTGATGTAAAGGGTTCCCTTTGGTATATCACATATCTATATGGTGTTATGTGTAGACGGCAACATGTCACCAAGCATCCAATAAACAACACCGCACACTCTTTATGTATATTAGTAAAATTTCGGAATTGATGAAACAAATTTGTCTTTTTATGTTTCAACCAATATGCCGCCAAGTACTGGGCCCTGATCGACGAATCAAAGAATCCGACCAGACGTTGTTTTCAATCGGCACGGGAATATTATTGCATGGTGTTTATTTTATTATCATTATCATTTCAACCTTTTACCAAAATAAAAATAAATTGAATACGCTTAACAACTTTGAGTGGATACTTTTTGCTGTGGGATATATATTATCCTAAAGATGGGTGGAAATGACAATTGTTGCGTGGCAGATTGTAGATCGACAAGGCATAACTCTAATATATCCTTCCATAGAATTCCGAAGAAACCGGAGTCTAGAAGAAAATTATGGATAAAGGCAACTGGAAGAGTCCTCCATGGAAGAAATAAATTTGCACCAACGAATAATTCTTTATTTTGTGGTCGACATTTTGTGAATGGGAAGAGAAGTGATGATCCAACGTCTGTGGACTTTATACCGTCAATGAATCTTCCGGTGACTTTGCCAGTAACTTTGAGGCAAAGGAGAGCTACTGTTTCCAGTATGAAATCGTCCAAATATGACGGAGCAGTAGAAACCCTTGTGAAAGAAAACTGTAGCGTGTGTTACACCAAGAAACGCGTTTTGTTGCCAGAAATTGATCTTAGAAATGTGCAGAACGAAGTTCAGATTTCACATGAGCGGTCAGATGAAATGACAGAATGCGAAATGCTGCATTGCCAAATCCCCTGCGAGGTACGATTTCAATTAAAATCCAACGCAAGTTTGGTAGGATTTTCCCTGGTATGAAGGAAGGACACGGAAACTGATTAAATACAAGCTGGTATTTTCCACAGTTTTTTCAATGTGACTGAGTCTCTGGACAAATCCCTCTTCAAAGTATTCAAACGCCTTCAACGACTTTTAGGCCCGGACGCTTTCTTTGTCAAACGATTTGTCCCGCGATTCCACTAAATATTTTTTTAATTTTGATATGTCAAAGGCCGGAACATTTATCAAACCATTTTCCCATCTATTGTTCGGATTTGTAAACACTGACTTCACAAAAAGAAACTTGTTTTCTGACATTTTAACACTGTTAAAGTTCGGGGTCGTATCGAGCCTTCTTATTTTCTATTGAGTTTTTCAAACCGGAAGTAAAACTCCCCGCAACGGGAAAATGTTGTTGTTGTTATTTTTTGAAAGCGTCTAACGGATGTAGACTTTTTAGTCATCTGGCGCTTTGCGTGAAAAGGTCTATTTGGACCTTAACTGGTATTGGGTTAAATGCAGTGCTATATTTCAGTGTTTTTCTTGGCTTAAATTCTCTATTGTAAATTTCGTTGTTGCAAAGGTCAACACATTGAAGAATTGAAACAATATTTTTGACACATTCCCTTTCCCTTGACTACCCTTTGTTTTAGAAAACTTATCTTGGCTGTTTTGAAACATAAAGCCTAGCTATTTTCATCAATTTTTTATGTTGTTGGTTTTGACTTGACAAACTCCAACCTTGTCATATATCTGTCATTATTGAAGATTTTTGTCTGAAACTTAGTATGTGTTCACTATTACAAAAAAAGTATGTAGGGTTGAATCACTTTTTGTAAGAATTTTGCCCCTTTAACCCATTACCAGATGACAAAATTTTAGACTGGTCCAAGTTCAAAGATTTTGCAGATGACAGTTTTAAATTGATATTTTTTTTTAATTGTTGGGTAGAAAACACTGTGGATAATGAAGAAATTGCTTGTGACAAGCAATTTCTTCATTTTCTACAATGTTTTTGCAATTCTTTAGGGGGGGGGCAAAGTGTTGTTGTGTAGGAATGGGTTAAGGTCATGATTTCATTCACTCATAATTCAGCTTCCATTATTGCGATCTTGTTAATGTATTTCAACTCAACAACTTTTTCTAGACTTAATTGTCTGCAAAATAAAAGATGGAGTTGCAAGCAAATTACACTCAAATTGAATAAAAGGTTTAATCTAATGTAGAAAACTACAGAAACAGAGAATTCTTTAAAATATGTTTGTTTTTTAGCTCGACTATTTGAAGAATAGGGGTCCATTCTGGTAACCCGGGCATTAGTGTGGGAGTTGGCGTTATGGTTTGGTTAATCCCAATAGGTGCAAGTGTCATATCTCTACTAATGCTATTTCTCTGAGACTTGGCACATGCTTTTGTGGCAAAACTATAAGACAAAGATTAAATACCCTGACATTCGTTTTAGTGGAATTTTAACCCTTTTCTAACTTAGAAATTCTTGACTGACTCAAAATTTATTTGAACTATTACTACTTAGGCATTATGCCTAATGTCAACATTGAATTGTTGTTACTATCCAACAATCAGAATAGTCGAGCGATGCTATCCTCTGTCAGCTCTTGTTAAAGTGAGTGCTCATTGATAAGAACCTGCTAGTGTCAAAGTCATTTGTAAAATGATATATTTCTGAGAGTTAGCCATCTAACCCATAATCAGAAGACAAAATTTTAGACTGGTCCAAATTGAAAGGAAATTCAGACAACAATTTTTAGTTCATGGAATTTAAAGAATCTTTGTCTTTTGGGGTAGAAAACAAGGTAGATAAATTTGTTACAATTTCTTCATTTTCAACAATTTTTATACGCCCGTCGAAGACGGGACGTATTATAGGATCACTGGTGGTGTCCGGGTGTCCGGGCATCTGGGTGTCCGGGTGTCTGGCGTTGTCCACTTCTTTGTCCGGAGCATAACTCTGTCACCGTAAGTCCGATTGACTTTAAACTTGGCAGTTATATTCTTCTCATCAATACGGAGTGCAGTGCACAAGAACCATAACTCTACCTGGCCTATTTTTTGAGTTATTGCCCTTTGTTGTTTTTCATACTTGAATCTTGTCCGGAGAATATCTCTAAAAGTATAATAGCTAGAATCATGAAATTTTATGGGTGTATAGATCTTACCAAGGGGGAGTGCAGTGCACAAGAACCATAACTCTACCTGGCCTATTTTTTGAGTTATTGCCCTTTGTTGTTTTTCATACTTGAATCTTGTCCGGAGTATATCTCTAAAAGTATTATAGCTAGGATCATGAAACTTCATGGGTGTATAGATCTCACCAAGGGGGAGTGCAGTGCTCAATAACCATAACTCTACCTGGCCTATTTTTTGAGTTATTGCCCTTTGTTGTTTTTCATACTTGAATCTTGTCCGGAGAATATCTCTAAAAGTATAATAGCTAGAATCATGAAATTTCATGGATGGATAAAGCTCACCAAATGGGAGTGCAGTGTACAAGAACCATAACTCTACCTAGTGTTTATTTTGAGTTATTGCCCTTTGTTGTTTTTCATACTTGAATCTTGTCCGGAGAATATCTCTAAAAGTATAATAGCTAGAATCATGAAATTTCATGGTTGGATAGAGCTCACCAAGTGGGAGTGCAGTGCACAAGAGCCATAACTCTACCTAGCCTATTTTTTGAGTTATTGCCCTTTGTTGTTTTTCATACTTGAATCTTGTCCGGAGTATGTCTCTAAAAGTATTATAGCTAGGATCATGAAACTTCATGGGTGTATAGATCTCACCAAGTGGGAGTGCAGTGTACAAGAACCATAACTCTACCTAGTGTATATTTTGAGTTATTGCCCTTTGTTGTTTTTCATACTTGAATCTTGTCCGGAGTATATCTCTTAAAGTATAATAGCTAGAATCATGAAATGTCATGGATGGATAGAGCTCACCAAGTGGGAGTGCAGTGTACAAGAACCATAACTTTACCTAGCCTATTTTTTGAGTTAATGCCCTTTGTTGTTTTTCATACTTGAATCTTGTTGGGAGTATATCTCTAAAAGTATTATAGCTAGGATCATGAAACTTCATGGGTGTATAGATCTCACCAAGAAGGAGTGCAGTGCACAAGAACGATAACTCTACCTGGCCTTTTTTTGAGTTATTGCCCTTTGTTCTTTATAATACTTGAATCTTGTCCGGAGTTTATCTCATAAAGTATAATAGCTAGAATCATGAAATTTCATGGATGGATACAGCTTACCAAATGGGAGTGCACTGTACAAGAACCATAACTCTACCTAGCATATATTTTGAGTTATTGCCCTTTGTTGTTTTTCATACTTTTTTTGACAAAAGATATTCATTAAAATAACCTCAGTTCTATTCAAACCCCCAGTTATTATTAAGCTGTGTGACGGGCATATCTTGTGACAATTTGGCACCTTGTTACCAAATATTTTTTTCTTGGGGGGCATCAAAATGTGTCACTGTGTGGGAATAGGTTAAGCAGACAATAGGTTTTTACAAACAATATATCTCATTTTGCCTCATACTCCAGGAAAAATTTGGCATGTCCAAAAATTTAGACCATTGTATGCAGACTGAATTCTATTTGGTCAACTATTTGGACAACAGGTTTATTGGATGCTGTCTTGCTAGATGGAAATCGAAATGATTCTATTTATAGGGTTCATACCCACAGGAGTTCTGTTAGAATGCTGACATTCTAATCAATTGGATGCTTTTATGGGTTGAGTGAATGTAATTAAGTATGCTTTGCAAAACCCTATCACTAAAATATTTGAAGAATTTAAGGTTTTCCTATTATGACAGCTAAAACTTGGAAGAATTGAAAAAAAAGATATGATGAAGAACTCAAGGTTTCCCCTCTTGATAGCTAAAACTTTGGAGAAGAGAATTGTGGTGGGAGATTCAAACTTAGCCCTTATGGCAGGTATTTTGCTTTGCACAAAGTCAGTGAAATGGAAATACCCCCGGTAGTCATTTTCTCCACTTGTCCTCAGACAAATAAGACATGATAGAATAAAATTGTCTGTGTAAAGTGAAGAGATAAATTCTTAGAAACATTCATTGTTGTTGTTAACGCATTCCCACACAGTGGCGCTTTTTGACACCCCTCAAGAAAAACACTTGGGAAAACATTGTGTAAAATGAAGAAATTGCTTGTAACGAGCAATTTCTTCATTTCACAAAATGTTTTCTACCCAGAAAGTTGAAAAAATCTTTAATTTCATAAACTTTACACTGTCGCCTGCAGCTCCTTTCAATTTGGATCATTCTAAAATTTTGTCATGTGGGAATGGGTTAATGAAAAAAATGCTGGAACTCAGCATATTCTTCGTTGTCTTCAATATTTCAAAAGTTTCCAATATATGAGATATCTTTTAGATCCATTTTGTTCCATTCAAAGAATTTACCCTATACTTACTTGTTCCCAGACAACTTGGGGCTTGAAAAAAGTACAACATGCCCATGTAGGATAAGTAGGGCATGGGAATTCCACATCCCTGTGCAAGTAGCAGATGTCTTAAAAGAATCATGGTTGGTCACTGTCAAAGGCTACTCCATGATCTTCAGTAAAATGGTGACTTTTCCAAAACAAGCATAATGAGCAAAGCTACAAGTTTATAATCTTGCTGACTGATATAAGTCTAGCATTCCTTCTTCTCAGCATTATATCCTCCCAAAACTATGTTTCAGAGATATATAATAGGGGTCAGCTTGTTGACTGGTCTGTTGGTTACGTGGTCCATTGGTCAGTGGCTTTTTATTGTCCACACATTTTCTCATATACCTCATAAACTGGATTCAATTTCACACAAGCACTTAGTAAGAGGGAAAGATATTGGTTATGTTCCATTAATATTTCAGAATTATAGCCCTTTGTTTAAAATTTTGTCCACTGACATTTTCTTTTCAACTGATGTGATTCAAATTTCACAAATCAATGGTTCAGCATGAAACAGTTGTAACTGCCTACATACATATAGGCAGTTACAATTGTTTTGCGCTGACCCATTAGAATATGTGAACTCCATATCAAACAAATATTTACATATTTTTTATTTGGGTTAAAGTCCATTGTGATGGTTCAGTGCGAAACAATTGTAACTGCCTTTATTTTTATAGTTATAAAAACACAGGGACGTAAAAACCAGGTATTGTACAGGAAAGGGTTAAAAGATATGTTTCTGAAAGATTGAATAAAATACTCTTTGAGTTCAGATAGTTAGAAATGATGATGCATGATCAATACATTTGACTCTACACACCTGAGATAGGTATGTTAGAAATCAATAATAATTACAATGAAACTTGAAGCTGTCAATATGAAGACCACCTGAAAGATGATTGAATATACTGCAGATATGATGAATATTGGATTTTCTGCCAGAAAATGTTATACCATTTTCATAATATTTTGTGGACAGAGAAGTTATTGTTTTTATGTAGTGTTGCCATGTTGCTTGATTTGTGACTGGAATTATTTCAGGACAAGACCAAATCTTAGACTTGTCTAAAATGAAAGAAGTAAGAGATGGTACTTAAAATGTGTCCATGTCTTTCAATTTTGTAACAGATAGAGTAGAAAACATTTTTTGAAAAGAAGAAAATGCTACCCCAGGAGGCAACATTTTCCTCTTTCTTCACAATGTTTTCCTAATTGTTATTTTTCTTTGTTAAATAAATATAATCATGGGATATGAATATATATATGTATAGTAATTGGTTATTATGTGTTAATATTATACTCAAACATTAAACATGTGGTATAAGCAAGATAAAATGTAGAACAGGTTTTTCCTAAAAGGTTAACCCATTCCCACTTTTATACTCCAGAGAAAACAGCTTTGGAAAACATGGTGGAAATGAAGAAATTGCTTGTTACAGGCTATTTCTTCATTATTCATATTGTTTTCTACCAGCTGAGTAAAAAAAAATATAAAGAATTTCATCAACTAAAATATTTCATCTGCAACTTCTTTTAACTTGGACCAGTCTAATTTTTTCTTGTGTGGTAAACCAACACAACTAGGCTTTTTGACTCCCCTCCAGAAAAAACAACTAGGAAAACATTGTTTAGAATGAAGAAATTGCTTGACTTGTAACAAGCAATTTCTTCATTTTACACAATGTTTTCTGCCCAGAAATGGGGAAAACTGAAATTTCATGAACTTTAAATTATTGTCTGTAACCCCTTTTAATTTGGAAAAGTCTAAAATGTTGCAGTCTGGTGAATAAATTTCAAAATTAATGATAAACAGATGTGTGTAGAGGGTGAATCGAGATCTAATTCCCATGAATATTTTAGTGCTTCAACTGACTAGGGACTGATCCATCCACAGGTTTTCATCTCTTACCAGTTTGAGCTCATGCCAATGTGATTTAGCTGGAGGTAGTTTCTTTGCAATGCAGCCTTGTTAAATTGGTTGATATTAAAAGTGGAATACAAGTTTACATTTTACGAATAAGTTAGAAATGGATTGTGCCATGTTTGGATTAGAAAGAGGATAATGATTTGTATTTGTATGTAAAGATGTTTAGAAATATGCAGATGTTAATAAAAAGTCGAAATTTTCTTGTTCTAATTTATATTTGATATATGTCATTAATTTATGTACTACTGTCTTAACCCATTCCCACACAATGACACTTTTGGATGCCACTCAAAAAAAATTATAAGAAAAACATTGTATAAAATGAAAAATTGCTTGTCACAAGCAATTTTTCATTTTATGCAATGTTATCTACCCAGAAAAATGAAAAATCTAGAATTCCACAAATTTCAAATTGTTGTCTGCAACTCCTTTCAATTAATTAGGAGCAGTCTGAAATTTTGTCGTTTGGTAATGGGTTGATAGTCATTGGCACTACTTTACTGTTTCCTGCATTTTAACTGACCTCTGGCACAGCTTTTTGTCAAGCCCATGATGAGGGAGACATAGTTGTCACTATGACAAGTCGGTGTATGTGCATTCATGTGTTAGTACGTCCGAATTTGTCTGGACAATTACTCCTACATTTATGAATGGATTTCAAAATAATGTGGCACAATTTTTCTCAATCATGAGTAGATGTGCCATTTGAAAGAATTTTTGGGATAATTCTAATGTCAAGGTCACAGCTCAATTTCAAACACTAAAAGTTAGTCTGTCTGACCGTCCAAATTTGTCCGGACAATTACTCCTATGTTTATGGATGGATTTCTGAATATCTTGGCACTATTATTTTCCATCATGAGTAGTAGGGCAGTTTTAAAGAATTTTCGGGATAGCTCTAATGTCAAGGTCACCGATCAAGGTCAAACACTAAAATTGTGATTGTCAAGAGCATTCTCCTACAATTATGGATGGTTTTCAAAATAAATTGGCACAATTATTCTCCACCATAAGTAGATGTGCCATTTGAAAGACTTTTTGGATAGCTTTAAGTTCAAGGTCAAAGCTCAAGGTCAAAAACTAAAATTTTGCTTATCCGGAGCATGATGTCTACAAATCTTTGCAACCTCGACAGCAGCTGACCTGAGACAACCATCTAGTGTGATCTACTTGTGGTTGCCCATCATGCGTCAAAAGTCATCAACAAATCATTTTCTTTTTACACCAAATGACTATGCCAATTTAAAGCAAACATGGCCGGAATGATCCATCTTACAATTTGATTGTAAAATATGACTCAGACCCATAGATATGGGTGTGAAAGAGGCTTATTTAGCGTTTTAACCCAATACCAGATGGCAAAATATAAGACTGGTCCAAACTGAATGGAGCTGCAGACCACAATTTAAAAGTGATGAAAATTTAGATTTTTTTAAAATTTTTGGGGGTGGAAAACATTGTGGAAAATGAAGAAATTGCTTGGTTCAAGCATTTATTCATTTTGATATACCCAAAGGACTGTATTATGTTAAGACCCCGATCTCTGTCCGTCCGTCTGTCCGTTAACAATTTTTGTGTGTGCAACTCCTACAGTATCAAAAAGAATAAACTGAAATGTGCCACAATGATTCTCTTTGATGTCTAGTTGTGCATAAGACCTTTGAAATTCATATAACTCTAATCGTTCCTCAATTATCTTGAATTATTTGTCCTTGAATTTAAAAAAAATCTCTATATTTCATGTGTGCGCAACTCCTTCTACAGTATTAATGGGAACGAACTGAAACTTGCTTCAATGTATCACTATCATATCTTAGTTGTGCATAAGTCCTTTGAAACTCCAATCACTCCAGGCCTTCTTGAATTGTCTGCCCTTGAATTGAAATAAATCACCATATTTCACCCAACTCCTCCTACTGTCAATCAAACGAAGTTGTAATTTTGCATAATGAATCTGCATAATCTCTGGTGGTGCATTAAACCTTTCAACTTCAGATAACTTCAGATCTTCATTAATTCAAAGTTATGAAATTTTAGATTTTTCAACTTTCTGGGTAGAAAACATTGTGTAAAATGAAGAAATTGCTTGTAACAAGCAATTTCTTCATTTCACACAATGTTTTTCCAATCAATTTTCTTAAGAGGTGCCAAAAAGCAACATAGTGTGGTAATGGATTAGGATGAAATATAATCCCAAATCCAGACTGTAATATGGTTATCTAATTCTTTCAAGAAAGTAAGTTTTTTGTGCCTCAGTGCTTTCAATATTTCATTTATTGCTGACATGGTGCAATGGAGATCTTGTGTAACTCTAGGGCATAATGTAATTAAATCTACATTATGCCGATGTGAATTCAAGTGATTTTGTTTAAATATATTTACATTAGAAATAATGTATGTGGTGTTTGTCGAATTTCAAATGATTTTGACAAAATGTACCTGGATCATAAATAGTGTGTTTTGCTTGGTTTTGTAAATATAGCTATCGGTGCATCAGTTCTTTATAATTGATGATAGTAGAACTTGTTCGTTGCTTTATTTAGTGTTGACAGAAGGGTCATGAACATCTTCAAGACTTTGATCAAAGTGAATTTTATTTTTTAATTAATATATGACTAACTTTGGAGATTTTATGTGAAGTTTGTTAATTTCTTCTGAGTGGAAAGTAATGTCACAGGAATCCGTGGAGACTCCAAAGGTAATCATAAGGTTTAACCCATTACCAGCAACCAACACAATTTCAGACTTGTTCAAATTGAAAGAAGCTGCAGACAAGATTTCAAATTACACTTAAAATGGAAATTACTGTCAAATAAAGTAGAACACATGAAAAAGGAGAAATTTCTTGCAATTTCTCCCTTTCCAAAAAGTTTCCATGATTATACAATTATCAGGGCCTCAAAAAGTGTTGTTGTGTTGTAATGCATTAATTGTGAAAAGAAACTTAGGCCAGGCAATAATTAAGGTCAGTTTGCTATGCTATTTACCGGTACCTCATTCAAACTGTATGTTTTGGGTTGCAAATAAAATAGAGATGTTTATGGTTTGATTAGTATGTACTGTTTCTATCCTTGATAAATACAAATATTTCTGCTTAATCCTAGTATATTTTGATTCATTTTAACAGTTTATTCGACATTTATATATTACCATGCAACTCAAAGAATTTTAAGGAAAACATTGCAAGGATGTGGAGCTGTCGGACAGATGGACAGGCAGACTGACGGACGGAAAAAGAAAGGACAGGACAGAAAACGGAAAGTTAGACAGTTGCATGTAAAACTTTAACCAAGAATTTTAAGTTGAAAAAGGGTCAGATTTCCAATAAAAAGAATGTCAGAGAAATGTATCTTTTAATAGGGGATAATATGGTGGTCATTAGAACATATGAAAAGTTTCAGAGCAATAGCTTCAGTACAAATAGAGATATGAGACTCACACAAAAAACTTAAACCAAATTTATAAGTCAAATATTGTTTGATTGTTTGAACGGGTTTTAACTCTGCTTTTAACAATTTTTTAGTCAATTGAGGAGCACCCAACAATGGATTCCTGGTATATCTTGCACCAGTACCACTATCACATCCTTTCCTAGCCTCCAGCTGCTATCCCAATTAGGTTTACGATTATTCACCCATCGGTGAGAGACAAATATCAGAAGGGATATGTGCCGCCAGCAGGGGATCGAACCCATAACACCCTATGATTAGAGATTGGGAGTCTGATGCGTTTCCGACTGTGCTGCCAACTGTGCTAAGATGACGGCAAAAGTCAAATATAGAGTCATAATTCTACTGCATTTTACCCACTATCCAGCAACCAATAGGGGAGCGGAGGCACACATAGGCAGTGCTCTTGTTATTTAACCCATTACCAGACATCAGTCAACAAAGTTTAAAGAAGTTTTACAAAACATTTCAAATAGCACTCAAATTTAAAAGTAAGTGCCAAATATGGTACTAGCAATTTCTCCTTTTCCTACAAAGTTTTCAATTATCAAAATACTTCAGGGCATCAAAAAGACGCAATTATGATTGGTAACCAAAAATTGATATTTGATTTACTTCAGGCCCAAGATGCATCAGAAGCCAGCGCATTTACATTCAATGAGTACGACACAACAACTGACGAGGATAAAGAACAGTTATTGATAGATTTTTCAACACCGGAAACATCCCGCCGAAACTTGTTTCCATCAAGAGGGCATAGTAGCGGAAGATCATCCATTACAAGGTCAGTTTATTAGTTCTCAATTTTATGTTATTTTTTTTTTGTGTGTAGCCATGTGTTAGCCAGTATGTCTTTCCATAACTGAAATTGCTATAAGACATTTCTGCTTTTTTATACCCCTTAACCCTTTCCTGTACAATCCCAGGTTTTTGTGTCCCTTTGATTTTATACTTGAGAAAACATTGTGGGAAAAGAAGAAATTGCTTGTAACACAAGTTCAAAATCATGGACAAAACAACAATATAGAACAGTTCTTCTTTTGGAACACAAGTGGTTACATGCATTAAGGTCTTGATATCTAAACCTGTACTTACCCAGGAGGGGGGGGGATATTGAGTTTCACCATGTCTGTCTGTCCATCCCAATTGTTCTAATTCAAGAATCATTTGATTTTTAAATTTATAATTCTTGACTGCAATTCTTTTTAATTTGGATTTGTCTAAAAATTTGTTGTCATGAAATTGGTTGAAAATTCACCCTCAATCTGAATGCCCATTATAAAGTGTGGTTTGTGGGAATTTTAGGTGATATACTGCAAATATCACCCATTCCCATGATGCTTTTGATGCCCTCAAGAAAAAAAGCTTTAGAAGACATTGTAGAAAATGAAGATATTGCTTGTTACAAGCAATTTCTTCATTTTCCGCAATGATTTCTACCTCAGTAGACAAAAAAAGCCATCAACTAGAATTTGTTGCCTGCGACTTTTTTTCTAATTTTGACCAGTCTAATTTTCGTTGTCTGGTAATGGGATACATAGTTGCAGTAGTAGTATACCTGTCCATCAGCAAATAGAACAGATAACCAAGTGTCATCACACTTGGGTTTAAATGGCTCCTTATCAGGTTTCAAGTGTTTAAATGGAGATATTTTCTCATTGTTTACCTATTTACCTTATCTCTTTGTTTATTGAGCAAAGATAGGACATAACCTAATTTGGGAAATCTGACTCTTAACTAATTACCAGTGGACATAGTTTTAGGCTAGTCTTCAACCATTTGAAAAGAGTGAAAACTGAAAACTTTTTAGCTCACCTGAGCACAAGCTTCACAGAAATGATTCTTAAGTCAAGTTCTTTCAAAATACTCCAGAGAATTGAAATCCATGAAGAACTTTGGTAAATATGGCCCAGAGCTTTGGTATTTGGTATTAATCATCATCTATTGACCCTCTACCAAAATACTTCAAAGAATTGCCATACTCTGAAAACTAGTTCTTGTCTGTGCCATCCCTGTTTTTACATAGAAATATAGAAGGAAATCTTTGAAATTCTCCTTCCAAACAATAGGGTGGCCGCCGTCAAAGTGCAGTCAGTAGCGAACCAGACTCCTAATTTTCAATCATGGGATGTCATGGGTTCGATCCCCGGCGATGGCAAGTATTCTTTTTGACATTTGTCTCTCACCAATGGATGGATAATGGTAAACCTAAGTGGGATAGCAGTTGAAGGCTAGGAAAGGATGTAGTGGTAGTACTGGTGTGAGAAATACCAGGAATCCATTGTAAGGTGCTCCAGCCACCGCGATATGACTGAAATACTGTTAAAAGTGGTGTTAAACCCAATTTAATGAATCAATCCAAACCATAAGGCCCAGAGCTTTGATATTTGCTATTAAGCATCATCTATTGACCCTCTCCCAAACCATAGGGCTTAGAGATGTGATATGTGGTATAAATCATCGTGTATTGACCCTCTACCAACATACTTCAAAGAATTACAGTGCTCTGAAAATTAGCCCTTTTCAGCGTGATCCCTGACTTTACATAGAAATAAACAAGGTAATCTCTAAAAATCTTCTTCTCCAAAACCATAAGGCCTATAGCTTTAATATTTTGTGTGTGTTAATAACTATTGAAACTTTACCAAATTACTTCGTACATTAAAAATTAGCCCATTTCTGTGTGATTCCTGATTTTACATATTAATAAAGAAGGAAATCTTTAAAAATCGTTTCTTCCAAACCATAAGGCCTAGAGCTTTAATATTTAGTGTGTATCAAAACCTATTGACCCTTTAACGAAATACTTCATAGAATTACCGTATTCTGAAAATAAGCCCTTCCTGTGAATTCCCTGATTTTAGAAAGGAATAAAGGATATCTTTAAAAATCTTTTCCTCCTTAACCATCAGACCCAGAGCTTTCAATATTTGGTATGTATCAATGCCTTTTACCTTCTACCAAAATAATTCAAAGAATTACCGGACTCTTGAAATTAGTGCTATATGGTGGAATCCTCAATTATCTATGATTAATAAGACAAATCTTTGAAAAATCTTCTACAAAATAATTACCGGTAGGCATAGGGCTTTGATATTTTGTAAAAATCATGAAGCCTTGAGTCATCATACTCAGGGGAGCAATATAGGACCATCATTGTCCTCTTGTTTCACCAACTCATTTAAGTTATTGGCTCATTATAATCAATGTTTCTATTATGTGTTAAATTTGTTAAAATCATCTTTTCTGTATTTCAGTAAAACTGACGAGGAGAACTTTGAGGATTACGGATTAGGAGAACTTGAGTCAGACTCCTCAGATAATCTCTCGTAAGTAGATTTATTTTGTTAATCCAGAGCTGTACATTATAAAACCTTTCCTGTTTAATCTCTGCTTTTTACGGCCCTGTGATTTAATAATTAGAAAATATTATAGTTAAAGAAGAAATTGCTTGTAACAAGCAATTTCTTCTTTTTCTATAGTATTTTCTACTGAACTGAATGGTTATTTTCCAAATTAAATCCACTTAAGATTTTTGTCTGCAAAACCTTTG
Organism: Fragum fragum; assembly: GCA_946902895.1. NCBI lineage: Eukaryota > Metazoa > Mollusca > Bivalvia > Cardiida > Cardiidae > Fragum > Fragum fragum. Next base: position 82,538,390 of record OX336365.1, read on the forward strand.
AAATTGGAAAGGTCTAAAATCTTGAAAAAAGGAAAGGGTTAAAGATTGACCACCCTCTATCCTGGTTTAGTGCAAAACTTATTGCCTATAAATGCACTTTTTTGTACTAACTGCTAGAAAAATTGACTTGTCAAAATCTCTGTAAAATCTGTTAATTGGAAAAGACAAATTGAAAATGTCAATCAAAAAAGCGATCACGCTATCAAATCAATCATTTAGTCTTAAAAATCAGATTAGGATTCCAACATACGTAGATGGTTGGGCATCTTAACCCTTTACGTCCCTGTGATTTTATAATTGAGAAAACATTGTGGAAAAAGAAGAAATTGCTTGTGACAAGCAATTTCTTCTTTTTCCACAATATTTCCTACCATACCTAATGGTTATTTTTCAATTAAAATCAACTTTAGATATTTGTCTGCTGCAAAACCTTTGAATTTGGACGGGTCTAAAATTTTGCAAAACAGAAAGGGTTAAACATTGCAACTACAGCTTATACCAGTTGAGTTAGGATGTTTATGTTGCCAATCAACTATATTACCATTGTTGCATTTTATTGACCACGAACAATGCGAATTATGTTCAATGTCTTCGTTGTACTTGATTGTAATGTATCAGCAACATTTTGGATTGTTCCAAATTGAAATGTGTTGTAGATATCAATCCAAAATGTGGTAAAATTCTGTGTCATTGTGCTAGGAAACTTAAGACAAAATAAGTCATTGTATGTTACAAGTGACATCTCCTTTTCTGACAATGTTTTCCGTAGGCTTGTAAAATGTAGGATTATTTTGCAATGGTTAAAGAAGGATACTATATTAACCCTTGCCATGCTGAAAAATTCTCGTTCAGAATTGCATTCAAATCAAAGGGTTTAAAGCACTGAAACGTCCTGATTGTTGGTCAATATTTCTTTTAATTTCTTTTATAAACAATTTTAGCTGGAAAAGTCAAACAGTTGGTGAAGCCTGTGATCACATAGCTTATATGTGCAGGCTGAACAAAGTCTAATCTTCTGGTTAAAGAAGCCACATTCAGGGTTCAGCATGACAAAATAGTAATATTGCTATCTTTTCTTGAATTCTGCTGTTATATGATTATCCCATGTAAATCCAAAAGTAGATAGCACTAAATTACACCTTTTTGGCAAAGAAGCATTAAGTATGGTCCTAAATCATAAATCTACTTTACTTTTACAAATTTTCAAGGGTGGAAAGTAAAATGAAAATGAAGTAAAGCATAGTTTATTCTTCATTCTTTGAAATAGGCAGATTCCTTATTTTGTTGATAAGCTACTGTAAATGTCAACATTTTTGTTTATCTAAGATGGAGATCATCCAAGCCTTTATCTTAACCCTTTACCAGATGATCAAATTTCAGATTGTGGCAAATGTAAAGATATTGAAGATAGTTGACAAATTTTGAAAGTCTTCATCTTTTTGGGAAAGAAAAAGAAAAGAAGTTGCTTGTTACAAGCCAATCATGGGATGCTTGTTACAGGCCAATCATGGGATCCCCAACGGCGACACATATCCTTTCTGACATATGTCTCTCACCAATGGGTGGATAATCGTAAATCTAAGTGGGATAGCAGCTGGAGGCTAGGAAAGGATGTAGTGGTAGTACTGGTGTGAGAAATACCAGGAATCCATTGTTAGGTGCTAAAGCTGCCACAATGTGACTGAAATATTGTTAAAAGTGGTGTTTAAACCCCATTTAATCAATCAAGCCTGTTAGAGGTAATTTCTCCATTTACGAAAATGTTTTCTCAAGCTTTTTTACTGAGGAGTGTAAAATAGCAGAATTGGGAGGGAATAGGTTATACACCCATTTTTGTTAAATGTAGATGAAAGTTTTGTAGATTTTATGAACAGCTTTTTAAAAAATGAACTGTGTTAAAAATTTATCATACAAATTTATTTTGAAAAGTTACAATAATTATAATTCTATTTTGAAAAAGAATATTGGCACTCATTATATTGGTTCACAAGGGTTTTTTACTTTCCAAAAATTATAGTGTTTGATATAATCTTTTAAACTTCAATTTGTTGATCTGAAGAAAAAAAAAATTTAGTAATTGAAATATAGAAACAACAAAAGAAATACAACAAAAGAAATATGTTAACCGGCTACTAGATTTACTAATATTTAAACCCTTGTCGCACTGAGCACAAATTATACCTGCATGGTAGGAAATATAGACGATGATTAGCCAGCACATAGTTGACGCCACTTGTTCAAAGCTTTAAGCAAGGGTTAATTTTAGAATTCACTAAGGAAAGAAGAATTGTCCAAAAATTAGGGCCTTTCAGTTCTTTAACCCATTCCCACACAGAGATGCTTTTTGACAACACCCCCACCCCCCCCCCCCCCCCCCCCGCCCAAAGAAAAAAAAAAAACGCCCAAAGAAAAAAAGCTTTCGAGAAAATTGTCACAAGCAATTTCTTCATTGTCCACAATGTTTTCTATCTCAAAAGACCAAGATTTCATCAACTTTAAACTTTCATCTGCAACTTCTTTGAATTTGGACTGGTCTAAAATTTCCTTGTGTGGTAACGGGTTAAGCCCTTTGATTTTAATGCAATTCTAAAAAGGATTTTATTAAATGTGACAATGGTTAAACATTGATTAGAACACCATTTAAAACTTTTCCTTCCGTTTTATCCCTGCACTCCTAATTTACCCATCATTCCTTTACAGCTGCGACAGTTGTCATCTATCAAGAAGGAGTCCAAGAAACAGACAAAGAGGGTAGATATATTATATTTTATACTTACAGCTATGAATCCCCTTCTCACAATGTTTTCTATCCTATTTTGCACTTATTTCGCATTTATTTTCAAATTTAGAGCAATGTGAAACATAGTCTGTATTTTCTTTCAATTTGAACCAGTCTAAAATTCCGACTCTGGTAATGGGTTAAAGAGAAATTAAAAGTATAGACAGACAGACAGACAGTATCTATAATGTGGCAAAATCAGTGAAATCTTTCTCAGAATTGGACATTATCCACAATGTTTTGTACCTGAAAGGTAAAAATAAGGGTCAAAATTTCATATGATTTAAATAATCGTCTGCAACTCTTTTCAATTTGGACCAGTCTAAAATGTTGCCATCTAGTATTGGGTTAAGTGTGTGCATGAGGCCACTGCTGTGTCCACCAATCTGTCTGCCAAACTAATAATATTTCTGTTTAATCAGAGTGATATCTTCACAACTCCTGACTTAACCCTTGTCATGCTGAACCTGGAATATTCCTGTTTTTGCAGAAGGTCTCGATAAAGATTTTTGTCTTATCCTCCTGCTTGTCCCTTTGAAGCAAGCATTGTATATACCATTCCTATTTTAAATAAATAACAACCCAAAATAAATGCTTTTTGTCCTTGATTTCAACAGGATTTTGTAGAGGATTTTCATTCAGCATGACAAGGGTTAATTATATGGGGCTTCACAATAGAATTTGTTATGGTTATGCAACCATGTGTTTTCCAGCTTTTGCAGACTGAGGGTCAAGTATTCCATCATCTGTGTGATAAATTTTGGAATATCTGGGTTACTTGATAGAAAACTGTTGGCTTGTGTGTTTTCAGAGAAAAACTGAGGTATTACTACAGCCAGGTCTGCATCTGCATCAGAACTGTTTTGGCCTTAGACATCTAGTTCTGATTAATTTCTAATCTTCTTTGAAATTAAACTTAATGCTATTGTATCAAAAAACGTTTCTAAAGCCAGAGATTACATATATAGAGGTAGCTAAGATACATATTTGAAGGCTAATCTTTATAAGTTCTGTCTGGCAATCATAAATATTCAGAAATTACTGCGAGAAAAATTTATATGATGTTAGATGCCAGTAATACCCGAAAGGGGAGTTGGGCAGTATATATAGATAGATAGATGATTTTTTTATATAGACACTAATCTTGTTCTAAATCGTTTGCAATGTTTTAAATATTGCAACTCTTTTCCAACACTTTTTTTGTATTGGCTGAGGAAAAAACATAATTTGTTTGGAAAGTTTATTATCTAACTTGTTAAACTTACCATTACAGAGGAATACATATTAATAAATACAACCTTTGAAGTTCAAATATAGTTCAATATTAATATCTTAGAAAATCACGACAAGTTCTTAATTGAATATTGATAATTTTAGTCTGATCATATTAACTCTTTCTTTTCCATTTTCTTACAAATTTTGTTTTATTTTTGGTTTTGATGGTTTTAGATATTCTTAATAACATAGGTTTCTTTGTTTTATGTGTGATGCAAACAAAACTGTGGCTTAACCCTTTCTTGTTCAAAGCCCGATTTTTATGTCCTTTAGTTTTTATACTTGAAAATATTGTGGAAAAAGTAGAAACTTCTTCTCATAAGTAATTTCTTCCTTTTCTGCAATATTTTCTCAAATAAAATAGACTTTAAATAGTCACTTTAAAAACCTTTGAATTTGGACAGGTCTAAAATTTTGCAAAACAGGAAAGGGTTAATCGTTTTACTACCCAAGATGCCAGGCAACTATTAGAGCAAGCTGTAATGTCCCTTCCAACTCTGGTTTTCACCAGACACATCTCCTCTTACCCCGTGGTTGCAAAGGACCACAGACATTTATTTTCATTAAAATTAAGTATCAAAGATGATAGACAAAAATGTGAGAAAAGAAGAAATCAATTTTTGTCTAAGGAGAATGTCTTTTATCACAAAGTTTTCAATGCTGTGATATCTCGATGTGTCAAAATATGTGATTTTCTGGTATTGGCTAAAGGAAATAGTGTCATTTCAGTTGTTATATGAGTCAATTTAGACATAATCGATAAATGGACAGACAGACGTCACTGTTATATCAATCCTGTTTTTTGTAAGTACAGGATAATAAACATCAAATATTGTCTTGTCTTTAATGTAGATTTAACCATTACCACACAAGAAAATTCTAGACTGGTTTAAATTGAAAGGACGACAAATTTAAGTCTATGAAAGTCTAGATTTTTCAACTTTCTAGGTTTTCTCAATTTTTTTTCTTGAGGGGCGTCAAAAAGCATCCTTGTGTTGGAACGGGTTAAACAGTTAAAAGTGAATGGAAGGCATTTAATCTGGGATAAATTTTGAATTTTAAAAGTTCTCTTCAGTTATTTCCCTTAAACAATAATTTTGTGTTGACTTTGCTTTGTTTTTACTAGTGAATTTACACAAAAAAATTAGGGTTAATGGTAAAATGTGAGAAGGGTAAATCACTAGATCAAATCCATTAACTTTTTGGATTTGAGATATGAAACCTTTGAGTGAGTCAGCATAAATGAAAGACAGGATACAGTCAACCATGTCTGTTTTTACAGTTTAGTCAAGCATGTCTAAAAGCTATTGAAATAAGTTTTAGCTTGGCTCTTCAAGAACAAATAAAGCAGGTTTTGTTATCACCTTGGTGGCTTCACTGTAAGTGTTTGTGCCTTGGTCAGAGAACTGTTATCATTGAAACTATTTACTTGAGACTCTAACTGTTTGTTTACTATTAAAAAAATAATCCATATTATTAACCCATTCCCACACAAGCCCTCCTTTCTACGCCCCTCAAGAAAAAAGCTTTAGAAAACATTGTGGAAATTGAAGAAATTGCTTGTATCAAGCAATGTCTTCATTTTTCACATTGTTTTCTATCCCAAAAGACAAAAAAAATAAAATTCCATCAACTTGAAAATGTCGTCTGCAGCTTCTTTCAATTTGGACCAGTCTAAAATTTGCTGTGTTGGATTGGGTTAAGAGGGAAAATCTCTTATGCCATTGATGCCCATGGATGGCTGAAGGTTGGAAAAACACTCAATTAGACCTATTCAAAAGTCTTCTCCTTCTATACTATGAAGAATAGGGCATTTATATTTGGTATGTAAGATAAGTACAGTTGATCTTGCTTGAGTAACCACCTCTCTCTAGTGACCTCTTCTATTAAGCGACAACAATCGAAATTTCCTTTTCAAAATCAAAAACTCTCATAAAGAAGTGGTTGTATTTGTTAAAAACAATAAATGCCTAAATCCAATGTTGTTGGAACACATTAGAATTGTCTCGACTGAGACGATGATTCATGTATGCAATCGAATAAAACCTCCGTATATTTCACAAAAATATGTTTTAAGTGACTTTTCTCTTAACCCTTGTTATGCTGTATAAATAACCTTACTGAATTGCTGTCAAATCAAAGGACTGAAAGCACTGATAGAACTTGTTGTTCAATAATCAATATTTCTTTTAGAAATCAACCTCATAAACAACTTGTGAAGGAAAAGTATGAGCAAGAGGTGTAGACTAAGATCAGCCTGCACATAAGTGCAGTCTGATCTTAGTCTACACCTCCTGCCAAAAGGGGAATATTCCGGGTTCAGCATGACAAGGGTTAAGCAACCACATTTTGGTTGTCCCATGAGTGGTTCCTTAAAACAAGATTAACTGTAGTTGGTTGTGTACTTATGTTATTAAAATTACGCCCCTGTAGTAAAAAATGGTCACACCCTTGAGGCCCAAAGTTTGGAAAAACAATCGATTATTACAAGTTAGATAGTCTTCTCCTCCTAGAATATAGGCCAAAGGCATTCATATTTGGTACATGTACTTTTTTTTAGCAGATTAACCCATTCCAACATGACGAAAATTTAGACTGGTCCAAATTGAAAGACCTTGCAGATGTCAGTTTAAAGTTTATGAAGTTTAAGGGTTTTTTTTTCAATTTTCTGGGTTAGAAACATCTTGGAAAGTGAAAAATATTGTTTTAAAACAATGTTTTCCAAAGCTTTTTTTCTTGGGAGCATCAAAAAGCGCCATTTTGTGGGAATGCGTTAATCAGGTAATCAATTTAGGACCATCATGGTCCTCTTGTTGGTTGATGGAATTTCAAAAATCTTTGTCATTTTGGGTAGACAAAGTTTTCCAAAGCTTTTTTATTTGGGGCACAAGAAAGCTTCATTATGTGGGAATGGGTTAAATCAAACTAAGGGCTCTTAGGCATACAAGTAGTTTTTCTCAGGCAAAGACATAGGTGTGAAGGGATCATGGTATGCTATTGTCCTGAATTACTTTGAACTACCATTATTGTGAAAATTTATTAGTTTCTTATGAATGTTTTATGGACTTGTGATAAATAATTTGTGAATTATGACATAAATTGTCTGAACAATCTTTTCAACATTTAAAAAAAATCACAAATAAATTATTGCTATAACTAGACCTGTTACATTTAAAAAAAAATCTAGGTAGCAATACTTTCACATTTAACCCATTCCCACACATTGACGCTTTTTGATGCCCCCGCTTAGAAGAAGACGGTGGTATAATGGTTTACCCTTGTCTGTTCAACCGCCTGTAACCAATATTTTTTGTAGCATTTTTCTCAGCAACTATTCCTACTAATTTAAGTCTGCATGTTAACTACTTCTTGTTTTATGACTTCATTTATATTCAGACATTGATGGTATAGTCGTATATTTTTGTCACACTTTTCTCAACAACTTGTATTGACTAGCATTGACTTGAAACTAGGTGTGGAGGTTTCAGCTAGGAGTCCTACATGGCACTTACTAGATTTAGGTCTGTAACTTAACTACTTCCTGTTTAATGACTTTGTTTATATACTGACATTGATGGTATAGTGGTATATTTAAATATGGACATTGATGGTATAGTGGTATATTTAAATATGGACATTGATGGTATAGTGGTATATTTAAATATGGACATTGATGGTATAGTGGTATATTTTCGTCACTCTTTTTTCTGCAACTATCCATAGTCTTGACTTGAAACTTGTTGTAGAGGTTCAGCTAGGGGTCTTACATGGTGTTTACCAAACTAAGGTCCCCAATTTCACTACTTCCTGTTTTACAACTTTGTTTATATTTGGACATTGATGGTTTAGTGATAAGTTTTTGTCACACTTTTCTTTGCAACTATTCATAACCTTGACTCGAAAACTTGGTGAGGAGGTTCAGCTAGTGTTCCTACATGGCATTTACAGAATTTAACTACTTCCTGTTTTACTCTGGCATTGCCTGGTATAGTTGATATTTTCGTCATATTTTTCTCAGCAACTTTTAAAAGTATTGACTTTATATGCATACTTAACTTGAGGTTTCCATGGTGCTAACCAAATCTAGATCTGCATCCTCTCTTCTGACAGTTACAGTTTATTTTGGATATTGCCTGGTTTAGTTGTATCTTTTCAATGCTTGATTCGGAGATGCAGCTAGGTGTCCTACATGGTGCTTAGCGAATACCGGGGTATATTCTGTTGAGGGAGGATTTCATTTTCACTGTACTTATGGTAGTGCAAGCAAGGTAACTTGCATATTTCTTGTTTATAATGCTGTGTATAGATATAACAATGATACATACATACAAAAATGTAATGTATCAAAAATGTATGAAAAATAACAAAAACAATGATATGAAAGTAGAAAAAATTCAAGAATACTTGCATACATGCATGCATACACACATGTGTTTGTCCATACATATATATACACACATACCGTATGTATTTATTAGACAGAATAGATGATTATACTGTAATTTTAGCAGAAATCAAGGAAAACATTTGTTAGGTTGAAGTATTGTGAGGCTAATAAGTCTTATAAATGATGGTATCCAATACATCAATAGATAATGGTTATTTGATGAATTGTTGTGCTATTAGCCAATGATGCAGGTTAAATGCGGTCAAGGCCTTTTTGCTTCAAGCTTTTTACCTAACTGTCTTTCTATTCTTTACCAACCCTGCTGAAACTATAACTGAAATTACAGGTCGCTGGTCCTGCCCACTAACTCTCTGGCTACACCCACTAACTCCTACAAGAAGTTCCACTTTGATAGTTAACAGCGTTTCTTTGCAAAATTTAATGCCAGTATTATTCAACAAAAAAGTTGAATGGTTGGTTGGCGTATTCAAGCTGTAGTCATGACATTTAAGTTGTGGAATAAACTAAAATGCTTCATAAAAATGCCGGAGTTCAAAGTTAACTTAGTTGCAAATGCTTGATTTAAATAGTAGACTGATACTTTGATTGACAGCCGCAATCAATCAATTGTTGTAAAAGAAAAAAAACATCTTAACCCATTCCAACTCAGCAGAATTTTAGACTGGTCCAAATTGAAAGATTAGGTGCAGATGACAATTTCAAGTTGATAAAATTTTAAATTTATTTGTCTTTTGGGATAGAAAACAATGTGGATAATGAAGAAATTGCTTGATACAAGCAATTTCTTCATTATCCACAATGTTTTCTAAACTTTTTTTTTGAGAGGCGTAAAAAGGAGGGCTTGTGTGGGAATGGGCTAAACCATCACAATAAGTTAAAATGCCCTTATTCTGTTAGGGAATGGGTTATTCTGTCACCCATGTATGGGCATCTTGTTGAGTGGAAATTTGATGACAGTGAGTAGGGTGTGACCTAGAAAAGAGTAAATAGATTTCAATTAGAGAAGTGACGAGAATAACTAAGTGGCCATAAAACTGTTACACCAAATTATTATATTGTTTTGTGACATTGTTGATGTATTTATTAGTAGTAATTTTCATATATTTGTGAAAAACCATTTCATCTGTATAAACTGGTAAAGAATGTATGCCCTGCTAAACATTTAAGTGCATCTTGATAGATTAGTAGAATTGGTTATTTAAAGGTTGACTATAATTTTAGGTAATACATCTTTCAAAATATATAGGTCATGGCCATGGGCAGTGGTAGCGAGTTTGACTCTCAGTCATGAGGTTCAGGGTTTGATCCCGGTTCACGGCAAATTATTGTTTCTGACATTTTATTCTCACCAATGGGTGGATAATCGTAAGCCTAATTAGTTTGATCGGAAAGAATTTACTTGTAGTACTAGTGTGAGAAGTATTAGGAATCTAGTGTTAGGTGCTTCAGCTGCCACAATAAGATTGCAATACTGTTAAACCCTACTCAAACAAAGAAAATATTTGGACATGTCTTTACCCTGTCATGCTGGAATATTCTTGCTTCTGCAGGAGGTATAGACAAAGATCACATAAGTGCAGTCTGATCTTAGTCTACACCACCTGCTTGTCCTTTTTGAACAAGAATCGTTTATTAGATGAATTTTCGAAAGAAATATTAATCTATAATTGGTGCTTTCAGTGCTTTTAATACTTTGTACTTGCTTTTGATAAAAATCTGTAGTGGATTTATAAATCAGCATGACAAGGGTTATCATACTTAGACCTTAAGGTTTTCATGTTTCACCAGTCTTGTCATTGATCTTGGGATATTAGAAAGAAATCCAAAAGTTATAATTGAAATTAACTCATTATTGTACTTGGAATAATTTTTTAAAGGGCTTTAAAGCCCATTCCCACATTATCCCGTTTTTGATGCCCCTCAAGGAAAAAGCTTAGGAGAATTCATTGGAAATGAAGAAATTTCTTGTTAAAAGAAATTTCTTTATTATCAAAAATGTTTTACTACCCAAAAAGACAAATATTATTTTCAATTTCATTCACTGAGAATTGTTGTCTGCAACTTCTTTAAATTTGGACCATTCTGAAATTGTCATCTAGTACTGGGTTGATTACTATAAGATGGGTTGTTCTTTAGTGTTGGGACTATCACAAGCATCACTAGTCACTAATATATACATTGCAATCATTAACAATGATTTCCTGCCCCAGAAGACTGATTCATTTAATGGAATTTAACACCACTTTAACAGTATTTCAATCATATCACGGCAGCTGGAGCACTTTATCATGGATTCTTGGTATTTCTCACACCAGTACTACCATTACATCCTTTCTGAGCCTCACACTACTCCTCCCACTTGGGTTTATGATTATCCACCCAATGGTGAAAGACAAATGTCGGAAAGGATATTTTCAGTGGCCGGGGATTGAACCTGGATCCCTATGACTAGGATTCCTACGAGCCACACTGCCCTATGGCCATGGCCTTCTGCCCCAGAAGACCTGAAGTATACTAGTTCAATGTTACTTCTTTCAAAATTTATTGTCAATACTTTCAGCCACAGTCTGACACGCAGTTGGTAGCGTGTCAGACTCCTAATCTTCAATCATGGGATGTCATGGGTTCGATCCCCAGCGTCAGCATATATTCTTTCCGACATTTGTCTCTCACCAATGGGTGGATAATCTTGAACCTAAGTGGGATAGCAGCTGGAGGCTAGGAAAGGATGCAGACTTGGTAGTACTGGTGTTAGAAATACCAGGAATCCATTGTTAGATCCTTCAGCCGAAACGATATGACTGAATTACTAGTAAAAGTGGCGTTATACTCCATTCAATCAATCAATAAATCAATCAATAATTTCAGGGACTTGGCCCCTTAGGTAGACCATAAACATAAACATGTATTTCAAAATTTTAGACTGGTCTAAATTGCAAGGAGTTGCAAATACCAATATAAAGTTTATGAAATTGTGGTTTTTAAGGTTCAGCGTAGAAACCATTGTGTAAAATGAAGAAATTGGTTGTTACAATTTACACAATGTTTTCCCATTTGTTGCATCAAAAAGCATCATTGTGTTGGCTCGGTGGTAGTAAGTATATTACTGGAGTAGAAATCAAGATGCTATGTTAGAAATAGAATGATATAGCTTAACATGGACTTTGGTATGATTATTTTAGGGTTGAACGAGGAAAGAACATGATGTAAGTGTTGTCACTCTCTCACTGTGTGTGTAACACTACTGTGTAAATTTGCCGTCTCCAAACCATGATCAACTTATTGTATCGACATTCTGTTGTTAATTATAACCAAAACTACCTGTTTTGTGTCTTGTTGTGTGGGAATGGGTTAATAATTGTTCTAGAATTTAGTGAAATAACGAAATTGAAGATACAAAATTGGAAAGAGAATCTGTATGGCTGAAGTCTTTTTGAGAGTCATGGTGTGCTTCTGGGTGTCTGATGCTTAACCCTTGTCACGCTGAACACGACAGAATCCTGTTTTGCAGAAGGTAAAGACAAAGATCAGTCTGCACATATGTGTAGTCTGATCCTAGTCTACACCTACTGTTTTTCCCTTACAAACGAGAATTGTTTATTAAATTAAAACTCAAAGAAATATTGACTCATTACTAGTACATCCAGCTCTTTCATCCCTTTGATTTTGGTGCAATTCTGGACAGGGTTTGATTCAGCATGACAAGGGTTAATTATTGAAAATCTTTTATTCTTTTTCAAGGCATTCTTAGGTAGATCAGGTCAACAACAGGTACTTTAACCCATTACCAGACAAACATTTTTTAGGACTGGTCCAAATTCAAAAGAGTTGCAGACGGCAATTTTACATTTACGAAATTTTAGATTTTTTCATCTTTTTGGATAGAAAACATTGTGTAAAACGAAGAAATTGCTTGTGACAAGCAAATTCTTCATTTTACACAATGTTTTCCCTATTGTTTTCTTGAGGGACATCCAAAAGCCTCACGGTGTGGGAATGGGTTAAAACTATTGTACAGCTATTAATTTCCTTTTTCATCATATTTTAACATCACCAACTTAGACTGGAAGGTTATCATAGCAGTGTCAATTATATCAATGTACCAACAGTATCAGATATAATAGTAGATATTCATTTATACAATTCCCACACAATGAAGTTTTAGACTGATCCAATTTGAAAGGAGTTGCAGATGACAATTCAAAGCTTGTGAAAATCTACTATCAAGTGCTAGATAGTAAAGAAAACATTGTAAGAATAGAAGAAATTGCTTGATACAAGCAATTTCTACTTTTCTCACAATGTTTTCCAATGTTAATTACCTGTAGCAGGTAAAACATGGGATTGAGTGGGAATGGGTTAACCTGTGTCTACCAAGATTTATGTGTGTTGAAATAAAACTTAACCAGATCCCAAACAATTACTCCCGTCTAGTAAAAAAACATTCGAAAACATTGTAGAAATTTTCTTCATTTCAAACAAAGTTTTCCAAAGCTTTTGTTTTTAGGGTTTTAAAAGAGCAGGATTGTGTTGGAATGGGTTAACAATGAAGGGATCAAAATAACATTTGCTTTTAGAAAATAACAGCCTTTTTTACTGTGAATCTACTGTCTGATCAGCAATTAGCAATTACAGTGTTGTAGATATTAATTTAAGTAAAGTTCTCTCTGGGTTAGTAGATTAAAGTACTCTTTGGGTTAAGCGAAATTGCTTTGCAGAGACAAATTATTTAGGTATATTCTGTGTAAATCAATATTTTTTTTGTGATCATGAATTATGGAGATGGTAGTATAAATTGCTCCAGGGTCCTCTTTGGTTATTATTCATTTTAACCAATTATCAGATGGCAAAGTTTTAGACTGGTCCAAATTGAATTGAGTTTCAAAGGATAATTCAAAGTTTGACATTTTAGTTTTTTTCGTTTCTCTGGGTAGAAAATATTGTATAAAATAAAGAAATTGCCTGTTGCATGCAATTTCATCATTTTGCTCATTGTTTTTCATGAGCGGAGTCAAAAAGCATCATTGGGTGGTAATAGGTTAAATGTATTGTAAAGTTATCATTATATTGGACTTGATATTAAAAAAGGATTTAACCTGTTCCCACACAGTGACACTTTCCCAAAGAAACAAAGGTTTTGAAAATTTTTGGAAAATGGAGAAATTGATTGTTACAAGCAATTTCTTTATCACAATTTATTTATACCAACAAGGATTAACTGTAAAACCTTGTTGTATTTTATGTTGTTATTTTGTAATGTATTGTTGTTCTTTTTGTTCTACATGTAACATTCTATTGTGAAATGACGAGGAACACTCATGTTCAAGTCGAAGAAATAAACTATTGAATTATCCACTATGTTTTCTACCCCAAAGACAGAGATTTTTTCAATTTCATCAACAATGAATCTTTGAATTTTGACTAGTCTTAAATTATGTCTTTTGATAACGGTTGATATATTTGATATTAAAGAAGGATGCTTTTGAAATATCTTGATCAGTGGAAAGTTAATGATTCAGAAAGGGCTTATCAACACATTGGGTTATATTTTAAAGTAAGTCAATCTTTTGTTAACTTATTACCAAATAATCTGGTGTTTTTATGCCCATAAGTAAAAAGGTTAGGAAAATATTGTTGAAAATGAAGAAATGTCTTATAACACACAGTTTCTTCTTCATCCACAATGTTTTCTATCCAGAACATCAGAGATTCCTTCAAAATTCATCAGCTATGAAAACAGCTATGAAAACAATGACTACTTTTTCTTTGAAATTGAACAACAGTCTTAAATTTTGTTGTAAGGTAAAGGAATAAAAGAGTACAAAGTTTTTTCACAAATGGCCAGGCCTCGTGTTTTTCACGAAAAAAGATTTCTTAATGCTTTCCAGGACAATAGCTGGTTTTAAGACCAAGCCTTTTTATTCTTGAAAATAGAGTGGGAAAAGAAGAAATTTCTGTTCTTTTCCCACAATATTTCCTACCTTGTTGATTGATTATTTTTCAAATTTCCCTCAGTTTAAATTGTTGTCTGCAACTTTCTTTCAAATTGGGCAATTTTAATATTCAAATTTCACTCAATTTTAATTGACTACTGCAACTCTTTCAAATAAGACAAGTGTAATATTTCAAAAAATGGGAAAGGGTTAACATTTATGCTACCTATGATGGATGAGAATTTTTTTTGCTGGTGGATGAGAATGTTTGTTTGCTAAGTAGGATACTTTTGTACTTTGATTTTGTAAAAAAAAACTGTAACAAACTCCCATATTCAAATTATCAGTACACAGTGAAAAACGCCCAGTTTTGTTTGTTATGTTATTTAAAAAACATTTATCATCATGACTCATGTGTTACATGGAAAGTAAACTTACGTGTGAAATATCTATTTATAGCCTTATGACATTCAACATGTCTATGTAATGTATTGTTAAAATTAAAGTGAGTTGCTAAATGCAAATGAACCAATTCCCTCACAATTACTCTTTAAGATGCCCCTTTGGAAGAAAAACCTTTGAAAACATCGTGGAAAATGATGAAATTGCTTGTTAGAAGCAATTTCTTCATTATCCAGAAATATTTCCTGCCTTAAAGTTCATCATTGAAAATTTGTCATCTGCAACTTCTTTGAATTTGAACCAGTCTAAAATTTTATTGTCTGGTAATGGGTAAATACACTGAGCTTTTTGCAACTTCATTTTTGTCTACTAGTATAAACTAATAAAATCAAGAATATACTGCTTTCATGTTAACATTTTATCTGCCTGTTAGTCCATCTTGCTTTTTATTTGCTGTTTCAGCCGTACTGAAAAAAGCCTAACTGAAAAAAGCCTAACATTTTCCTTTATGCTTTGGTTCATATTTGGTATGAAGATACCTGGCATTGACATGTATCTTATCAGGGTCACTTGTTAAAGGTCAAGGTAAATTCTTCAAAACCCTTTCTATTTCTTTGGGTCTATTCAGGATACAGTGTTCATATATTGGTAATTACAGCTGTCATCAATGAGGTTGTGCAGATACCAAGGTCAAGGTATTTTGACAAGGGGAAAGTCATCTATCAAGCTCAAACTTCTTTGAGTTTTGCTGTTTAGAGGAATTTGTATTTCAGACATTCAACTTGTTAACCCATTACCAGCTGTCAAAATTTTAGATTTGTTC
Source organism: Fragum fragum (assembly GCA_946902895.1). Classification (NCBI taxonomy): domain Eukaryota; kingdom Metazoa; phylum Mollusca; class Bivalvia; order Cardiida; family Cardiidae; genus Fragum; species Fragum fragum. The sequence goes on from OX336365.1 coordinate 82,554,010, forward strand.
CAAATTGAAAGGATTACATGTATTAAACTTACTGTCAGAAAATTCATTTTTCACAATGTTTTCACAATTAATTTTCTTGAAGGGCGTCCAAAAGGGTTATTGACAGAAGTAAATTACTATTGTCAAAGATTGAGAACCAGAGACAGATCCAGTAGTTAGCGGTGGGGGGAGGGGTGTTTATGACTACCACTAGAAATTTCAATGACATACTTTATGATGAAAGCAGTTTGTAACCATTAAAGACAATATATTTATCAACTTAATGTACACTGAAGAATTAATATCTGACTTTAGAAACATAAGTGAAGAAGAAATTGCTGGAAGCAGTTTTCTCTTCCATCTATTAAAAAGTATCCTTTTAATTTTCCCTCTAGTGGCCCTTCTTCTCGTCATGTAAAAAATTCTGGTTCTCTGTCTGATCACATAGTTTGTTAAGACCCCTTCCTCACTCTGGCCTATTAAATCCTACTTTTTTAGGCCCTTCAAGCTAATTACCTGAGAAAACATTGTGGAAAATGAAGAAATTGCTTGTTTTCTACCCAAAGAGACCTAGATGTTTTTTATTTCATTAACCACAAACTGTCATATTCATCTTCTTCGAATTTTGGCCATTCTAGAATTTGTCTTGTGGGAAAACTACTCGGCATAATCCATACTTAGTCCATACTTTATATCAACTTTGACACACAATCCCACATTTTGATGCATTTCAAGAAAAAAAAAAACAACACATTTCAAGCAAATTCTGTTAAAATCCACAGTGTTTACTACGGAAAAAGATAGGGATTTTTAAATTCTATCAAATGAATGTTGTTGTTTGCATCTTCTTTCAATTTATGGACAAGACTACAATTATGTTGTCCAGTCATGCAGCTTAATCTAAAGTAGTTTTGGAATGTATGTTTATGGATTTCTTTCTTGTTCTTTCAGATCTCATAAAAGAATTTCGTCAGCAGCATATGCAAGGTGAGTACAAGATTTTTTATCATGAATACAGAGTAACTATTTAAAATTTTAAGCCCAACTTAATGTTTTACTTTATAATATGGTCCGGAATACTATAGATTTTCTATGCTTGGCCCTGAAAAAGTTAGACATAATTTTCTACTTGTCTTGATTCAAAATGAACTTTTCTGCTTAACCCATTCCCACACAATGTAGATGTTTTAAATTGCTTATCAGTCTAACCAATTCCCACACAGTGACGCTTATGGATGCGCCTCAAGAAAAGCAATATGGAAAACATTGTGGAAAATAAGAAATTGCTTATAACAAGCAATTCCTTCAATTTTCACTATGTTTTCTCCAAAAAAGTTAAAAAATATAAAATTTCATAAACTTTTAATTGTTGTATGCAACTTCTTTCAATTTGGTCCAGTCTAACATTTTACAGTCTGGTAATGGGTTAAAAAGAGGCTAACCCTAACCCTGGAGAAAAAATTTGAGAAAACACAGCATTTTTTTTCTATTAAAATCAATATTTTGTGCTCTTCAATAAAATAATAAATTATTGATAATTTTCCAATATATAATGAGTGATCTGTTTTTCATAATTCCAAGATTTTGACTTGTCTCTGGATCAGTGGGTCGGAAAAACAGTCCACATCCTGGCGCTTTGTAAAATGAATCAAAAGTCTTGAGTCAGAAATATGCAGCAGTTTCTATTGTCAAATATCAATGTGGGCTTTAACCCATAACCATGAAATGACACTAAAGAAATATGATCATGTAAAACTGTGGGAAAATGATAAATTTCTTTTCACAAGAAATTTCTCCTTTTCTCACATTTTCTGCCCTCTTTGCCACTTGTTTTCCAATTTTAGTGCGACAAATATGTCTTCTGCAACCTCTTTCAATTTGGACTAGTCTAAAATTTTGTTGTCTGGTAATGCACTATTGGGTTTACCCATTCCTGCACAATCCCAATTTTTTATGCCCATTATGGGAAAGCTTTGGAAAACATTGTGGACAATGAAGAAATTACAATGTTTTTAACCTTTAGATACAAAAAATAAAGATTTCATCAACTAAATCTTGTCATCTGCAACTTCTTTGATTGTAGACCAGTCTAAAATTTTATCATCTGGTAATGGGTTACCTGTATTGGATGAAAATGGTTGAATGAGTTATTATTGTCTTAATTTCATTCCATGCAAATAAAATGTTGCACATTAGGAAAAGATTACAGTTTGATTCTTCTGTCTTTGGTTTGCAAGCATAGAAAATGTTAGACTTCCTGTTGTTGACTTTTAGCTGTTAACTTTGTTTCCTTATTTTCAGTCAATTAGCAAGAGGAGTTCGAAGTCCAAACGAAGATATTTATGACGACATCGATGGGAGTTTTCAGGAGCTCAATGACAGGGTAGGTATTAGAACTGAAAGTCTACAGTGTAACAAGACACATATTGCAAACTTTATGTGGAAAGTCTGTCAAGTAATTTTTACCCATTCTCACACAATGAAGCTTTTAAACACCCCTCAATAAAAAATCCTTTGGAAAACATTGTGGACAATGAAGAAATTGCTTGCCACAAGCAATTTCTTCATTATCCACAATGTTTTCTACCCCAATAGACAGAATTTTAAAATTTCATCAGCTTAAAATCGTTGTCTGCAATTTCTTTAAATTTGGACCAGTCTATAATTTTGCCATCTGGTAATGGGTTTTAGCAAATACAGTTAACCGATTCCTGATCAACAAGTTTTCAGACTGGTCCAAATTGAAAGAAGTTGCAGACGACAATAACAAGTTGTTGGAATTTTAATTTTTTGTGAACTTTTTGGATAGAAATCATTGTAGATAATGAAGAAATCGCTTAAGAAACAAGGAATTTCTTCATTTCCCACAAGGTTTCCATAGCTTTTTTCTTGAGGGGCATTAAAAAGAATGGATTGTGTGGGAATGGGTTCAACCAATCCCACACAAAGATGCTTTTTGACGTCCCTAAGGAAACATACTATGAAAAACATTGTGGAAAATGAATAAATTGTATGGTAAGTGTGTTACTGTGTCTTCAGTTTGTCAAAATTTGTCCGGCTATTACTCTAATATTTTGGCATAATTGGTCTCCATCATGGGTAGATGTGCCTTTGAAAATAAAAATTCAGATAACTTACTAGTTAAAAACCAAATACCATATGACAAAATGTATTAACATGCCCATGTTGATAAAGGCAAATTCTAGTTTTTTGCTCGATTTGTTTCTTGAACAACAAACTAACAAAAAGTAATGGACTGATAATGCTGAACTTTAGATTATCGAAATTGTTGATTTAATGAAATTAGAAATAACCTCGTTGGATTGGGGTGCTTGTCTTAAAATTTAGATTGGTCCAAATTGAAAGAAGTTGCAGAAGACAATTTCAATTTTGCAATTTCTTAATTATCCACAATGTTTTCTGTTTTTCTTGAGGAGCGTAAATTCAGGATTGTGTGAGAATGGGTTAAGAGAAGAGTACTTTCAAAAATGTCTCAAGAACAGAATTGTAGTAGGCAAAGAGGAAAAATTGTTAAAATTTTCTATTCTTTAATCCATGATGTATCTGTAGCTTCAAGGTTGAAGTTGTGGTTTGCAAATATTGTGTTTTTCCTATTAACCCATTACCAGATTACAAAATTTTTGAATGGTTTGAATTGAAAGGAGTTGCAGACGACAGTTTAAGTTTATGAAATTATAATTTTTTTCAAATTTTGGTAGAAGAAATTGTAGAAAATGAAGAAATTGCTTGTTGCAAGCAAATTCTTCATTGTCAAGCCCGCTGGTGGTGAGCAAGACATACATGTAATTGTCTATACGACAAGTTGGTGTATGTGCCAAAGTTAGTCTGTCCGTCCGTCCGAATTTGAGCGGATAATTACTCCTACATATTTGGATGGATTTCAAAATAACTTGGTACAATTATTCTCCATCATAAGTAGATGTGCTTCTTGAAAGAGTTTTTGGGATAGTTCAAATGTCAAGGTCAAACACTAAAATTTTGCTTGTCCGGAGCATTTCTCCTACAATTATTGATGGATTTCAAAATAAATTGGCACAATTGTTCTCCATCATGAGAATATGTGCCATTTACAAGATTTTTTGGATAGCTTCAAGCTAAAGGTCAAACACTAAAATTATGCTTATCTGGAGCATGATACCTATAAAACTTTGCAGGCTCGACAGCAGTTGTCCCGGGAAAACCATCTAGTTTACGGCAATGTTTTGCCAATCTCTTAGCTTTAGGGGTGTCCAAAAGCATCTTTGTGTGTTCACCCTAGTAATGCAAAAGGTATCAGTTGTTTGTACTCTATATGTTCTTACTTAATTTTCTGTCAAATTAATATTTCTGTTTTTATTTCCTCTAATTTGAGGTCAATTTCTCAAAACAATTTCCTAATTGTTTAAGAAATAATCCTGAAACTGATGCTTTAAGATAGCCCCACGAAAAAAAAGCTTTGGAAAGCATTGTAGAAATGAAGAAATTACTTGTTACATGCATTATACACAATGTTTTCTAACCCAAAGTTAAAAGAAAATTTAAAATTTTACAAGTTCGAATTTTCCTCTGCAACTCTTTTTAATTTGGATCAGTCTAAAACTTTGCCATATGGTAGTAGATTAATGTCTCAGCTTATGTCTACGTCAAGTTGTAAAACTTGCAGCCATTTCCTTGTTGCAGCAATAAAATGATGTGACAAATACCTATAAAATGGTTTCATGAGACTAAAGTAAATGTGAAGGAGTGCAAACTTGAGGATGACAAACAGAAAAAGTTACAACAAGTTAAAATACACTCAACTTGCTTTGTTTGCAGATAAAATCTTTAGAAAAACAGTTGGTAAAAGTTTCTGAGGAAAAGAAGGAGGGTGATGGAATCAAATCTCGGTTTAAAGATGAAAACAGTATTCTCATTAAAAGGTGAGCTATTTGTAGATCATTATGGATCTCTGAGGTTAGCTCTAACAGTTGAAACTTCTGAAGTGGCTTTTATCAATGGGACCTGAGAATTGTTGTATATTATGAAATTAAAACTTAATAATTATATTGTAATTTTCTCTTAACAGATTCACAATGATGCTTTTTGACACCTCTCATGAAAGTAATCGGGAAAAAATTGTAAAAAATGAAGAAATTGCTTACAACAAGCAATTTCTGCATTTTCCACAATGCTTTCTACACTGAAAAAAAAAAATTCAAAAACTTAAATTGTCGTCTGCAATTTCTTTCAGCTTGGACCAGTTTAAAAATTTATCATCTGATATGATACAATCATTTCACATGAACAAAATCATTTGAAAGAAAAAAGTCAATTATAGCCATGTACTCTTGGTTACAGAATGATATGGTTAGATTTTACCTAGAAAATGATGTCACAACATAATATATAATGTTATTAGAATTATAAAAAGATTTATTTAGACAAGTGTCCTAGGGTGTTAACCCTTCTCATGCTGAACCCGGAATATTCCTGTTTTAGCAGGAGGTATCGACAAAGATCAGACTGCACATAAGTGCAGTCTGATCTTTGTCTACACCCCAATTTGTCCATTTTTAAGCAAGGGCTGCTTAAATAATCATTTTTTTAAATGGAATATAGACCCTTATTAAGGCTTTCCAGTGCTGTCAGTACTTTGATTTTAAATCAATTCTGTTTAGGATTTTAATTCAGCATGACAAGAGTTTATAATCTAAATCTTTATATAGATAGAAAAATAGATTATGTACTAGTCATACAAAACCTTGTATTTGACTTTGCCTATGTAGGAAAATTTAATCTATCATCTTCAGCCTGTTGAAATATCCAAATGTTACTATGCAGCTCAAATCTAATACAAGATTTTGTATCACTACTATATGATATTCTTCGTGTGCTTTGTCAATAAATATTTTTTTGGCTCTACCCAATTGATTTAAAAGTGGAAATGCAGAACCCTGAACAAGCAAAATATTGACTCTAATTTGTACTTTATAGTGAATCATTGAAGGATGTCTTTACAATGGTAGGATATCTCAGGGTTTTAGGGTGACATCACAAAAGTAGGGTCCTATTAACTCAACGTTCAGTGTCAAAAGAGTCCTTGCTTTAGGTTTTAAAGTCCCTGATTAAAATATTGGCACTTCTTTTAAACTGTGGTCATGTTTTTATGCCAATATTGAAGTTATAGCATAGATGTGGGTTGACTAATAATTGGACAGTATTTAACTTCTATAGGGCTCATCTTCAGAAAATAATTGAACCCTGTAACAGTAGAGCACATTATTAATTTGACAATCTGATTCAAACTGGATTGAAATCTGAAGCTACACGATCATGATTGAATGGATGGGATTGTATGCTGATTACTCTTTGGGGCTGAGCAAAATGAATGCTTTCTTGTTTAGACGGGATTGTTCAATCATTGCAACATTTCATTCAATCCCTACAACATCAAAAATCATCCAAAACAAAAGTATTAACATTATTTTTAAAATTTGAATTATCAAATTAATTTTAACAAAAATAATAGTCGTTCAAACTAAAATGGCAGTATTAATTATTGGAATGAATGAACGCTATTTTATGGATTGATTGATTGTAGATTGAAAACCGTGATTGCTACCAAAACGCTGATTGAACGTTAGTGGCCGGAATGTAATTGAAATGATAGTCAAATTAACAATGTTCTGCGCTGTAAAACAGTCTTCAATTCTTTACTGTAGTTGAGTCCCAGAGGGTCTATAGGACTGACATCAGACAATTTTAAGAGTCTAGGCTACTTATTTGTGAGTCTCAGATACGCAAAATCTGCGTCCTCTAAAACCCTTTTCTACAATTTTTTATGTGAAGATATATAAATGTTTGTTCTGTTGCCATACTGTAACCATGTGATTATGTTTTTGATTGCTAACAGTGTAGTAGATCGGTAAGTATTGTATTTAGACTGTAACTGTCACTCTTGGTGTTGGATTTTGTCTGTAGTCTAGAAACCTGTGAAATATGTTAAACCTATAAATCATTTAACCCATTCCCACATAACGCTTTTTGATGCCTCTCCAGAAAAACAATTGGGAAAACCATGTGGAAAATGAAGAAATTGCTTGAAACAAGCAATTTCTTCATTTTCCATAATGCTTTCTACCCAGAAAATTGAAAAAATCTAAAATTTCATAAACTTTTAACTGTCGTCTGCAACTCTTCTGAATTTGGACCAGCCGTCTGGTAATTGGTCAAATAAGAAAATCATAGTTTAGGAGTAATTTTGAAGATATAAGAGCATACTTTGATGAATCATGGCAATCAAATTATAAGATAATGTTCTTTGGTTTTTAAATCATATTTCACAGTTTTCTCTCACTTTGAAATAAATATATTTATAGTCTTGAGCTATGTACTCTTAAGGGCAAGCATTTTGATATCACACTCATAATTTCATATTTCTAAAACATGGAGTTTGGAATCATTTGGTAGTGTATCAAAGTGCAAACATGGCTTTTCTGGGCACAGCCATCTTCCATATATATGGTGCATTCTTTAAATTTTGAAAAACTTCTTAAAAACTACTGGCTTCATGATTAGCAAATTTCATATGAACATTCATAAACAACCCATTATCAGATGCCTTGAAAATACATGGATTGGATTGGATTGATGGATGGGGCATATGTGGTGAAATCTTTGTAACTTTTGGCTGGATTATAATCAAATATCACTGGAATTATCCTTGGGTGACCCTTTGTTAGATTTCTTGAAAAAAGTTTTGATGAAAAAGCTTTGACTGGCTGATAGATATGGCTATAATTGAGGAGGGGGGGGGGGATTTGCAAGTATGAAATAAAGTGAAATTTTTGAAGACTTCAAGAAAATTCAAGTGGATATCAACCAGTTTTTAGGCTTGTACCCCTCTGTTTAGACAAAACAGATGAAATGGGCTACAGGCTATAGTAAAGGGAGGAAATAAATGATGGACTAGTAAATTATGTTGTATATCAGTTGCTTCCCTTGTTACTTTTTTTTTCAATGAAATAGTTTTGCATACAAATTGCTCTCTTTATTAAAAAAAATATTCTCATTTATAACCTATTGCCAGATGATAACATTTTACACTGTTCACAATTAAAAGAAGTTGCTTACAGCAATCATAATTTTATGTATTCAAATTAAAAAAATCTTAAGCTTTTGGGTACAAACATTGTGCACAATGACCAAATAATTTGCTTTAAGCTATTTTTTCCTTTCCATATTGTTTTTCTATTTTTTTTATTTTGGATTTGTTAATAAATAAATTCAAACCAATAGAGTGATACTAGATGAAAGCTTACCAGAGTAGCTATTGTGACCATTCTTTATCCATCTATCTGTCTCTTTGTCATTTGTTTATGGTTTTAATCGAATCTTTACAGATACTTAGGTCACCCTTTTTAAAAAAGAATATAGAATTCACAAAAATTTTACTAACTAAAGCCAAGATGAGATATGGAAAGCAATCTTCTTTCCAAAACTGTAAGGCCTACTGAGGTTTCTTACTTGAGTGACCAAGTAAAGACATACATGTTACTCTAGTATGACAAGCCACATTTTGTTGTACTAGTACTGAAATGATGTGGTCTGGTTCATAGACTATCTAACTCATCACATAACCTATTACCACATATCAAAAATTTTGACCGGTCTAAATTGAAAGGAGTTGCAGACAACATTAAAAATTGTACAAAACTTTAGATTTTTAGCTCGGCTGTCTGTAAAAGTGTCAATCTTAGTATGGTAACATTTTAATAGAAATGCTACCTAGATTATATTCAAGTTTATTTCATTACATGGACCCAGGAAACAAATGATGTTTCTACTAATGTGCATGAAAATTAGTTTATTAGTTTGTTATTGATGGATCCTGGCTGTCAATAAAAGAAACAATCAACCAACCATCTAATTCATTCATTTAGACCAAAAGTGAACTTTGAACTCTGACATTGGTTGATATTTATTTGATGCATTTTTTTTTTTGACAACTTAAGCATTGTAACTCCAGCGTATTCAAGTCTTTGTTACGTGTTACTAAATGATTATATATCTATCAAAATAAAACTGCTTAATATCCAAGTGGAATTTTCCTGTACGGAGCACAATTAGCATGGCTTGCGATACATCAATTAGGTATTACTTGCATATAGGTAACATTACTATTCTAATATAATAGTGCAATAGCTTGAAATGCTTTTAGTAATGTTTCCCAAATCTTTTTGTAGACTTAGTTTTAGGAAGCTTCATCTGTCTAGTTTTTGGTAGCTTCATCTGTCTTTCCATTTGTCTATCCATTGAAATGTTCATTTCAGGAGGACATCTCAGAAACTCTATGGCACATTTTGATAAGCTCAAGCCTTGGTTGTACCTGAAACAAATTTTCTTTCTTTAGGTCAAAATTCATAGTCACAATTCATTGTCAGAACTCAACCCACACCAACTTGTTCTGGCAAATCTCCAGAACACCCTTACTATTATAAGCCCTGAGTGTTGTATTTTTGTTGCAGACTCCGTTGCTGTCCACCCATCTTTCTGTCCATCTGTCTGTGTGTGTGCAACTCCCCCTACAGTTTCAATAGGAGTGAAATTTGGTGTCTGTTGTTGAGAGTTAGAGCATTGGATTTTTGTTAAAAAGGTCCAGAGTTCTATTCTTCAAAGCGAATATAGATCTTTGTTCTATCATTGGCCAACATAATACTGTTGCACTAGCCAGGTAGCAGAATAGAGAGGGACTTGTTTCCCAATCAAAGTAAAATGAATAGGTTTAAAACCAAATTGAATCCTGCCACAATGAATCTATGATGTTGTGTCCTGCATGAGACATAAAATATTTTGATCCCTCAAGTTGTTTTGGAATGGTCTACCCTTGACTAAGTAAAATAGGTAAAAATTACATTTTGTTTTCCGCTGACAAGCCTCTGCAGATTCAAATGCTCATGTTACATCTTTATGTGGCAGATTGTGATATTACTTCAGTATTTTTATTTAGTTTTAGTAGCAAAAGTGATTTCATTGGTTCCAAGTTCAATAACCAATGAATAGTTAAGGGCCTAAATTTTGATATTAACGAAATTGTCACGGCAAGGTAGCTTTAGTTGCTTTTGATATGATATCAGGTACTTATTCAGTATCAGCCAGATTTGTTTTATTTGCTGAAAAGTCATAGTTCAATACCAAAGGTTGAAATGTAACCATAACAAATTTAATATTTAATGGGAAAATATCTTTGAAACTACAAGGCAGATTTTGATGTAATGTATTACACTTCTAGTTGTGTGGGATTAAAACTTTATCTATTTCAAAGTGTTGTTTCAAACTTGCACCTAAAATTCAAGTTTTATATTATGTCCTCTGTGTTTTTTTTTTTGTTTTGTTCTTTTTTACTTTCTGTGATTTTGACCTATTTTGGAGACAGAAATCTATAATCTCTTCTCATTAATCTGTCTAGAAAATATTCTATAACTGAACAATTAGCTATTTCTTTCAAAGCTTGATTCTTCTCTTTGCCTTTTATGCTGGTGTTCAGTTCATCCAAACAATTATCCTAGACTTGTCTAAATGTAACAAGATTATTACGAATTGCACTGCAATTTCATATATAGGGCTGAGCTATGAGAAAAATGGAGATGTCTTGTGATAGGCGTGGGTTACTGAAGATGTGTGTGTGTGTCCAATTCTTATCTGGAGCAATATGGTCTACTCTTAACCCATTACCAGATGGCAAAATTTTAGGCTGGTCCGAATTCAAAGGAGTTACAGAAGACAATATAAAGTTTATGAAATTTTGGATTTTTTTTCACTTACTGGGTAGAACACATTGTTGAAGGCAATTTCTTCATTTTCACAATGTTTTCGAATTGTTTTTCTTGAGGGGCGTCAAAAAGGGTCACTGTATGGGAAGGGGTTGATTGTAGGATTTCAAAATAACTTGGCATATTTATTCCCCTTGAGGAGTATTAGTGTCTTTGTACAGTTCTGTTCAGTAATCCCAAGTTCAAGGTCACAAATCCTAAGTTTGACAATTCAGACTGGTTAAAAATTAACCCTTGTTATGCTGAACCCGGAATATTCCGGTTTTGGCAGGAGATGTAGACCAAGATCAGCCTGCACATAAGTGCAGTCTGATCCTGGTCTACACCCCCTGCTTGTACTTTTCCTGCGAGAGTTGTTTATGAAATTGATTTCTAAAAGAAATACTGATTTTTGAACAACAGGTTCTATCAGTGCTTTCAGCCCTTTGATTTTACAGCAATTCAGTAAGGTAATTTATTCAGCATGGCAAGGGTTAAGATAGGATACAGATGTTCAACCTTTACTGGTTTTCAAAATTTTAGACATGTCCAAATTCAAAGGGGTATCAGACAACAAAATAAAGTAAGTAACATTTCAAGAGGTCGCCAAAGTATATGATAGATATATTGTTGGAAAAGAAGAAATTGCCTGCTCCCAACAATCTTCCTCTTTTTCCACTATGTTTTCTCAAGTTTCATATGGACATAAAAATCCAGGACTGTTTAGGCAGGGTAACTTAACAGTGATAATGATGAAATATTCTCTCTTGTAGAATTCACACCTTGGAGGAACAGCTCAAAGACATGGAGGTGAAATCAGAGGAGAAAGTGCGGGAAGAACAGAGAAAACTGCAAGAGTTGTCTGTAAGTATTATATATGATTTGTAATACTTAACAGGATCAATATACAAATGAGATCATCTGTGAAGTGTGAAAAGTATTGATCCAGGTCAGACTGTGAAAGTGACCATGCCAGAATGTTGATACATTGTAGGCTTAACCCATTCCCACCAATGCCTCCTTTATACACCCCTTAGGAAAAAGCTATGAATGAAAATTCAATCGACGTTAAATTGTCGTCTGCAGTTTTTCTCAAGTTGGACCAGTCTAAAATTTTGCTATGTTGCGAAGTGGATTCATACATAAGTGTGATTAGGTTCATATTTCCATGAAAATAAAAAACATTCTCTTCATTTCTTACAATTTAATGACATCGAGCGAAGAAGGAAATATTTTTGTACAAATTTGATACATTTTAGATGGAACTATTTTTTTTGGAAGCATATAAAATAGCTGCGTGCTCAAAATTTTGTTTATGAAGTATGAATAATTATTTCGACCAATCAGATTGCTTGTTTCTGATAGACGAAACTAAACATTAAATTATAAATAATTGAATCTTAAAGCTACTGTAGTGGATTACCAGATAGCAAATATTCTGACTGGTCCTTATTCAAAGAAGTGGTAGAAGACAATTTCAACTTGATAGAATTTCTCAGTCTTTCTTTGAGGAAAACTATGTGAAAAATTGAGAATCTTTCTATATGATACAGAGGCCAACAGGGATGACTAGGTTTACCCCAACTGTGCAACCTGGTTAAATAAAGTCTGTATTGTTATTATAGTGAATAAGTAGTTTTGTGTGGGATTGAAAACAATAATGTTTAACCCATTCCCAAAATGATCAAACTTAAGACTGGTCCAATTTCAAAGTTGGTGCAGACAACAATTTAAAGTTTATGAAATATCAGATTTTTTCAATGTTTAGCCTTGAAAACATTGTGGAAAATGAAGAAATTTGGTTCAAGCAATTTCTTAATTTTACACTATGTTTTCCCAATAGATGGCATCAAAAAGCATCATTGTGTGGGAATAGGTTTAAATAAAGTCTGAATTGTCTAACTTAAGAGTTTATTAGTTTAATTTTTTGTTGTAGGCTAAACATGGTTTGGAAGAGGAGAAAATGGATTACTTGACCTTGAGGTTACAAACTGTTGAAACCGAAAATGACAGATTGAAGGGGGATGTTTTACGATTAAAAAACGATAATGACAGATTACGTATGGTGAGCTTTCATTTAAAGTTATTGCATTAGGAAGATTTTTTTTGATAATTAACTTTGATTGATAAAAGTATTTTATCACTTTTATTTTCTGAAGAAACTGTAGACTTAGTAGAAATGAAAATGAAGAAACAAAATAACATTTTCTAGTCATTTTGTTTTTCCAAAAGTATAAACCATAACCAGATTACTCAACAATTTTTGGGTGGAAAGATGAAAACTTGCTTAATTGTGTGAATTGGGTTACATAGATTTAGGTGTACAACCAGTGGGTATCAGACAGATAGACATATTGATGGTTCAGGGCAAAACAATTGTAACTGCGTATATGTTTATATGCAGTTACAACTGTTTCAAACTTCATTCTAATTGGCCTTTTTTGAGCTTCAGATAAATTTGGATTTTTTTTTACATTATAAATCTGATGACTCATGTTTCTATAAAAGAGGGGAAATGGAAAAAGTGCCTAGATGGTATCAATAAACAACAATAACAAGTTCTTTCTTTCTTTTGACCAAGTTATTTAACTCTTTCAGACACAATAGAATTTTAGATTCGGTTGAAATTCAATGCAGCTATTGTTGACAATTATTACTAGATGGAATTTCAGAATTCTTAGTCTTTTTAGTTAGGAAAAATTGTGGATAATGAAGCAAGCAATTTCTGACTAAACTCATCCATTTTTAGCGAAAAGTTGATGTTTTCTGAATAATTAAAACTATATAAATGAATTCAAGTAATTAACCATTGTAACTGAAAACAAATTCAAGTAAATGTAGCTGAAATTGTGTAAATAAAAAAGATATACACTGTACTCTCCTAAATTCTTTTGTGTTGTCATTAACCCATTCCCAAACAATAAAACTGTAGATGTGTCAAAATTTAAGGAGTTTGCAGAAGACAAATATTTTTTTGTAGATTAAAAACAAGGGCTATTTGAGGTAGCAAACATTGTAACAAGCAAGCTCTTTTTTCTCAGCATTTCCATTGTGTGGTAACATTTTCCAAGACAACAAAATCTGGGCTAGTCCAAATTGAAAGAAGTTGCAGGGGACAATTTTTATCTGATAGAATTTTAAAAATGTTTGAAAATAAGCTTAATGTTCCTCAATGTTTTCCAAAAAAGTGTATGAAAGCATTATCAAATTTGTGAATAAAGTCTAAAGACTGTCATTCTTGCTTTCTTTGAGATTATTTTGTTATGATGTATATATGTATCTGGTATCTCTCTATGGCCCATTCCGAAAATACGTTGAAAGAGTTATTGTGCTTGAATACTCTCCCACGTGGTGAAACTACAAAACGGTCCCAATTCTACTTCCGGGTAGCAATTTTAGATAAAAGAAATGGCAGATAATAAGGCATTTATTAAATCGACTCAGAAAAACGAGTTTATTGTTCCGCATACTTTAATTATCGACGGAAAATAGTCGATGGCCAATCTATCATGACAGACGATGGACACGGCACCATCACTAAAGCTCGTCGCTGAAAAAAGCGAGTTTCAAACTCTAGTTCGGATAAGAGTAACCACTGTTTATAGGGACAAAGAGTATATATAATGAATAAAATATGTACAAAAAGATCTTGTCTCTGAAAAGGATTATAAAGTAAATAAGGCCTTAGTAATGATTGGTTCCATGTCTTTAACCTATTACCGAATAACACAATTTTAGACTGGTCAAAATTAATGTTTCAGACAACATTTTCAGATATAATATAGGTGAACTTCAAAAATGATCGAAGGAAATACTTTCCTTTATATTGCATATAAATCTGCGTTTGAAGTTTGTGTACACCATATCTGTTTTGAATAACAAATCTTTTGCTTTCTTCGAAAAATAAAGAAATATAGTAATTTATGTGTTGAAATCCTTTGAAATGCGCATGTTAGTAAAAAAGTCAAAATGTTTCCTCAGATCAAACACATTTTATTAGAGGTAAGATGCAATCACACTCAGATGTGAACGAACCTTTGTAAGATACCAAATAAGAGCTGTTAGTAAACAGCAAAACTAGATTCAACTCCAATGATTGCCTTGGTAATAAATCCTTGCTTTCTCTTTACAAAACAATATAACTGGTCCAAATTGAAAGAAGTTACAAATAACAACTTTAAGTTGATAGAATTGTATCAAGCAATTTCTCCATTTTCTACAATGTTTTCCAAAGTTGTTTCCTTTAGGGGCGTAAATAAGCGGAAGCTATTTAACACATTCCCACATAACAAAAGCAGGATGGTGAGGGAATGGGTTAACCCATTCTCAGACAACAAAATATTGATATGCTGGTCCCAATTCAAAGGAGATGCAGATGACAAGTTTAAGCTGATTAAATTAAATAATTCTTCATTTATGGCAGAAAACATTATGGACAATGAAGAAATTGCTTCAACCTTGTAACAATTTCTTCATTATCCAAAATGTCTCCAAATCGCTTTTCTTGAAGGGTGTCAAACGGCAGCAATTGTGTTGGAATTGGTTTACCCATTACCTCCTTATCTCTTTTTTTTCTACACACTAGAGAACATAAACTGTCGAAAACATAATGAGAAAAGGAGAAGCTACTTGTAGCAAGAAATTCCTATTCATCCCCGAAATTAATCGCCTTCTGCAACTTTCATTTAAGACCAGTCTAGGATTTTGCCTGGTAAGCGGTTAAAAGGTTGACCTACATTGTAAGGCCCATTATAAATGAGCGAATGTTCGAAACAAATCTTAAGTTATTGCAGAGATGAAGAAATTATTGCACATTAAACTTGAACAAAATGTTGTCAAAGTCTAATGATGACTTTCTTTTGAATACCCCTTTAAATAATATACATCATGTTATTTCTTTAACATTGTTTCAAAATTTATGAGCACAAAGTTATTCCAGAGAAATTTATAACATAATCCATCAAAGTAAACGAAAAGAAATGAGAGATAAAATTTAGACCTTTGTCAAAATAAGTTATCTTCGATAAAAGAGAAAAAAATGTATAAAAACAGTTTTGATGGAAATATTTTTGGAAAGAATGAACTTCTCATTCAAGTTTCCAAAATAAGCTAAACGTAACTGAAACAAGAAAATATTAAAGGGTTTGCAAGGATTATTTACCAAGAAAACTTAAATGCAGCAGATGTGACAAAGAGATGACTTCTTATCATCAAAGTAAAGTACACACATGACATACCGATAGGACACACGACAATGCTTCACAATGATATATATTGGTTTTAATTTGCAACCCCTTAACAATTTCCTCTTCAATCCCTGGTTTTTACGCCCCTGTGTTTTTACGTTCTTCCTTTCTTCCTTTTCCACAATATTTTCTATCCTACTGAATGATTAATTTTAAGATCAAATTGAATTGTCGTCTGCAAGGCCTTTGATTTTTAGACGGGTCTAAAATTTGGCAAAACAGTAACATATTTATAGGTTAATATATTTCAAGTACGTGTATTTGATGATGCTGGACATATTTTTACATGTTAATATGATGATAATAATCCTGTTTCAGATAGGAGAGGGGTTTTTTTTTGTTTGTTTGTTTGTTTGTGTTTTCTACAGTATAATTCTTCATCCATTCTATGTTATAGATAAATATGACTTATGTTAAGGAAAAGATCTTGAGGAAAATGGCTGGTAAAAATATAAATAATCTTTCCACATAAGACTTCATTCTAATATAACTTTGACATAATATGCATCTGTCAAGGTTATTTTTAATGCAATATTGGTTGAAACACATAATTTGAAATTAAGCTGTCGGTCTAAAAACACCTTAGTTTTCAGTTTTCTTTTTGAATTACTGGCACGCAAGTTTTTCTTCAAGTAGCAAATTTAAAAGTTGAAAAGTCGATGTTTTCGTCTGGTAGAAAGCCGTCATCCTCCATGGTTCACGGAATTCTATAAAAATGTGCTACCCGTACAAAGGGAAATCACTCTAACGACTTTGGGTCAAAGGGAAGTAAACCACGTTTTCGGAAAGGGCCATTGCTAGGATAAAATGGAGATATCCAATTGTTTGTCCATCATGGAGGTATATATCTGTTTTTTTTTTAATTGCTAGGATAAAATGGAGATATCAGATCGTTTGTCTGTCATGGAGGAGGACTTTAACAAGGTCTCGGCTGAGTACAACGATATCATGGGAAAGTTTGATAGAGAAAGGGAGATAACTGGAAATGTAAGTTGAGAAATAGAATTTGGTGAAAATATGTAAAGGAAGGTATTTCAATATGATTAATTACATAATAATAAGGGGGAATCACTTGATTTGTGAACAGTATGTATGGTGATATATTTATTTGAAATGAAGGCAATCTGAGTAAATGTAGGCAGAGATTTAAGGACCATTTAAGCAGAATTAACTGGAATTATAAATAGAGAAAGTTTGACAATTGTGAATTTCTATACCAAGATAACCCTCATGTAGGATTAGGCAGTTTAAGCATATGACACTATTAGGAAGAGAATATAACAAAAGGTGGAGCAGTGAGTTGTAGGACATACAATAAAACCCCTTTTTATGCCCCTGCATTGAAAGATAGGGGGCATATTGTTTTGCCTTTGTCCGTCTGTCTGCAAAACTTAACCAAAAAACTTAGCATTGCTAATTACTACCAGCCTATTCAAGATACAGTGCTCATATTTCACATGATGATACATCTCCATAATACGCATCTCCTCATGGTTATGTGATAACGTCAAGGTGACATACCAAGGTCAAATGTTTAGTCCTGTGGTGGGGGCATTGTGTTTCACAAACACTTCATGTTAAACCTATTTTAACCTCCTCCCACTCAATCCCGCTTTTTTACGCTTTTCAAGAAAAAAGTTTGAAAACATTGTGGGCAATGAAGAAATTGCTTGTAACAAGCAGTTTCTTCTATGTTCACAATGTTTTCTACCCCTAAAAGGCAAAGATTTTCTAAATCCCACCAACTTGAAATTGTCATCTGCAACATCTATCAAAGTTGACCAGTCTAAGATTTTGTCATGTGGTAATGGGTTTAAAAAGATACACCAATTTTTGAATCAATACATTAATTGGACATAATAAAGTCTGAATTATGTGACAGAAGGCCTTATAAACCATTTACAAACCAACTGAACAATGTATGGATGCAAGTGGAAGATTACAACTGTCAATAAAAAAGCAAGCTGACCAATCAAATGACAGTACAGCACTGCCATGCATATACATCCTGTGCTTATGTTACAACTATTTTATCTGTGTAAGACTAAAGCCCATTTGTTGATAAAGTGGACACGAATTTCCTCCTGTATCATTCATGATTGCTCTTATTAGGTTTCTTCAGAGAAGGTAAGAGATTGTGATAGAGTTTGATAGAACCTTTCTTTTAGTTTCTGTCTCTGAAATGCTTTGCTTTCTAAACAAATTGAACTTACAGGTAGGTAGTTCTCTTTTACTTCTTACTTAACCCTTTCCTGTACAATCCTTGATTTATACAAGTGTGTAGTAGTATACTTGAGAAAACATTGTGGAAAAGGAAGAAATTGCTTGTATCAAGCAATTTCTTCTTTTTCCACAATATTTTCTATCGTATAGGATGGATACTATTTGAATTGTACTTACTTTACAATGTGAATTTGGAAAGTCTATAATTTGAAAGACAGTAAGGGATTAAGTTAAGTTGTAGGATTGAGATCGATGAAAATGCATTTCATTAAGACAATTCGTACAGAGCAGTCTAGTCTAGTATTTCTGTTAAAGAAAACTTGAGTCTATTTGAACGGCAAAAAAGTTTACCTTAAAACAAATAACAAGTAAATATTCTTAAGACCTTGAAAGATGCTCATTGTTTTGCATTTATGAGCACGTCAAACACCACATTATGCTTTGTTTCCCCTGTTTTCTCTGTTTTTAGCTAGATACTAAACAGATTAAAGGGGTTATTCTAGTCTCTAAAGATTAGTCCAGTTAGTTGATGATAATTATGTCCAACATGCTTAGTGGTATCTAACAGCATGAAACTCAATGGTACAAGCTTGTTTTTATACCCCCGCAAAAGGAATGTTTTCAGGGGTATACTGGAATCAGCCTGTCTGTCTGTCTGTCTGTGTACAAAATACTACCAATTTTGTGTTG
Source organism: Fragum fragum (assembly GCA_946902895.1). NCBI lineage: Eukaryota > Metazoa > Mollusca > Bivalvia > Cardiida > Cardiidae > Fragum > Fragum fragum. The sequence continues at coordinate 82,572,938 of OX336365.1, forward strand.
CAAACTCCTCCTTCAGTTTTGCTTCAATACCATTGAAACTTTATACAAAGTTTAACCACATGTTGAAGTTTTGAAAGACGCAATTTTAAAGTCTTAATTCCCCCTGGTTCAAGAATTATCTCCCCTTAAACTTAGACATTATTTATGCTTTATAGACATATACAGCTAATTATACTTCCAATTTTGTGTCGCCAACTCCTCCTTTCTAGAAAAGCAAAGTCAGTACCTATGTCCTTGTATTGTTAAAGCTCTCATAACACTGAAAGCACTTGCAGGGGTATTAAGTCACATACTATGACAAGTTCTAGTTCTCTCCTTTAGCAATTGAGCTTGCTTTGATTCAAGTCTTGATAAAATGGTTACCATACCTAAACTTACATAGTTACCTTGGAAATAAGTGCTTGTGAAGTCTATACCATGAATCTGTTGAAGTTGAGGTAACCCCAGTAACTGTAAATGTACTTTAGATTTGATTTGTTTTTGAAAAGTATTTTGTATATTTGACTTGTCTTACAAAAGACCTATATTCCCTTGAAGCATTCTTTTATAAGTTCAGTAGGTTTGGTTGTGCTCCAATTATAGATTTGTAGAATGGGTTCAGGGTTTCACCCAAGATACAGCCATCCTTTTCAACTCTTGCTGTAGTCATTTGTTCCTCTTCAATTAGTGGATTATTGTCTATTTAGTGAATAATCGTCTAAATCAGACAAGCAGTTGGAGGTTTAGATAGAATGTTGTGTTAGTAGTAGAATGAAAAATAGTAGGAATCCACCATTAGATGTTTCAGTTCTGCCACATAATGACTGAAAACTTTTTGAAAATGACTCTAAATGTTATAAACAATCCATTTAAAACTTAATCAGGGCAATGGCTTCTACTTAGTGTCCTTGACTTTGACCCTTGACAAACTTAAAAGAAGTTGCTTTTATAAGTCCCCAAAATGAAATGGTAGAAGGGCCTATAGAGATACTTTCGTCCATATTTGAGTGTGTGTAAATGTGTAACAGTATCCCATTCATGTCCAAAAGTAAATCTTCTTAGTTTGTGAAAAATATTTCTATGCACCTAAGGTCAAGGTCTTAGCTCAAGGTCAAGTTTCAAATTGACATTTTCTGGAACATATCTTGTACATTTATGAAAGGATTTAAGTATAACTTTGCATGGTTGTTCCCAATGAAAAGTATTGTTGTCTTGCATAAACTTTATTATATACCAAGATCAAGGAAACAGCTGAAGGTCATGTGACAAAATTGTTAGTGCTTCTGAACTGAGTTCTAGTCATTCAAAGTATCTGGATTATTTACTCTCAAGGTCATAGATATGTTTGAAAGTCAAATTGCAATATTAGCCTTATCTAGCATTCAAAATTGAAGAACTGACTTATCAGGTTATTTTTATTTTATTTTTTTTTGTAACTTTTCATTACCTACTTTGAACTAAAAGATAGTATTTGAAGGGTCATCTATGTATGAAATATTTCTTCTTTTGATAAGAAATATATTTTTTTTTCATAATTATAAGCTCCTCCCCTTCACACACACTAGCATCGAAAAAAGGGTTTGGAAAACATCTATTTCTTTCAATTTAGAGCAGTCTAAAATGTTGTCGTCTGGTTAAAACTCAAGCATTTGTTTGAAGGAAGATTCTAGTTACAGTTATTATGTGCCACAGATGGTTGATGTATATTGGTATCATCCTCACTGCCTATCTATCTGTCCCTCCGTCCAACCACACTTTATCAACACATCAGTTACATTTATAGATGAACTTGAACAAAATGTTCACAGAATGTTCATTGTCACCTGACCTCGCATATTTTGCAATTTAAGGCTGTCACCGAAAAAGTGGGATTAATGGAAAATTCCTTGTGAACACAACTCCTCCTCCATTTCTGGACAGATTTGAATGATTCTTGTCACATGACCTTGTGCATTTTGCCATTTTTTACCATTCTAGGCTGCATCACAGAAAAAGGGACCAAAATGTGGTGGCGTATATTGTGACTGGCACTTTTGTTACAAAAAGTATTTATAAATTTGTATACATTGTTTTTGATTTCAGTTATTAGATGAATTACAGAAAGAATTAGAAGATTTACGAAAGTATAAAATAGATACAGAAAAGAAGTTGTCGAATAGAGGACGGTCGCCTAGTCTTTCAGATTCAAATGGTTATTCAACATTACAAGCGGAAATGGCCAAACTACGAGACGTAAGGTTTTTATAACTTTATAAAATCCTCCCATAATAATCTGATGTCAAGTGCCGGCACTCTTTCCTTCCTACCAATTCTCCCCATACCATGTTAAACTTAAGATGATATGATATCAAGTTTTCAAAGTGTAATACGTTTAACACTTTCCTACCCAACAAAATTCTAGACTGGTCCAAATTGAAAGAATCTGCAGACAACAAATCCAAGTTGATGTAATTTTAATTTTTTTCCTTTAAACCATTCACACATAATCCCTTCATTTTTAGCTACTCAAGCAAAAAGCTTTGGAAAACATTGTGGAAAATGAAGAAATGGCTTGTATCAAGCAATTTCTTCATTATCCACGATGTTTTCTATTCAAAAAGACGGAAAAATTTAAAATTCCATCAACTTGAAAATTGTCTTGTGCAGCTTATTTAAATTTTGACTAGTCTAAAATATTGTTGTGTAGGAATTGGTTAAATCATACCTAAAAGAAAAGATAATGTTTGACTAGGCCAAATTGAAAAGAGTTCCAGACAACAGTTCAAAATTTTTATCCCCACTGACTGAAAGCCAGCCAGCTGTTGTTATGTCACTATGTTTGTCATGAGTCTGTTCACCATCAACTTTCACTTTAAAAATCTTCTCCTCAGAAAGTACTGACCAGAATTCAACCAAATTTTACAGAAATGGTCCCTTTTTCAGATTCCTTCAAAGTATTTCGATCAGGTGAAAAACATGGCTTTTATAGGTGGGACTAATTTCAATATATGGCAAATATTTTGAAAATCTTCTTTCCAAAACCTGAGGAAAGATATCATCAAATTTCATAGGAATGACCCTTTGTTGACCCTTTGTCAGATTCCTTGAAAAAATTAATCAGATATTGAAACATGACTTCTTTGCACAGTGTTGATATCCATAAATGGTACTGGGGGTAAATAGTGAAAACTTTGAAAATCTTTTTCTCAGAAACCAGCTGATAGACTTCAGCCAAATATCACAGGAATGATCTTAGGTGATGCTATATAAGATTCCTTCAAAGAATTTGAATCTGATAAAAAAAACATGGCTTTTATGGACTCATTTCCATATATGGTATAGACCGAAATCTTTGAAAATCTTCTTCTCAGAAACCAGTGGATGGATTTCAACCAAATTTCAAAGCAATAATCCTTTTCTGATAAGCCCTTTTCTGATTTTGAATAAGAATAAAGCAGGAAATCTTTGAAAATCTCCTTTTCCAAAACTATAAGGCCTAGAGCTTTGATATTTGGTATAGATCATCATCTATTGACCTCTATCAAAGTACTTCAAAGAATTACTGTTTTCTGAAAATTGGCACTTTTCTCTACAATCCCTGATTTTAGATTGGAATAAAGAAGGATATCTTTGAAAATCTTCTTCTCCTAAACCATTAGACCTAGAGCTTTAAAATTTGGTGTGTATTAATACCTAAAATTATTGGTGGATTTTGAAATTGCCTGGCACAATTGTTCTCTATCATAAGTAAATGTGCCATTTGGAAGAAAAAAAATCAGATAGCCTCAAGGTCACAATTCAAGGTGGCATGTTAACATTTAGCATGTCTAGAATAGGGTAAGCATATAGCCGCATTTTTGTCTGTAGGACTGTCCAAACTCTTTTTCCCAAATATTTCAAACATATATTCAAACTATATTCAGGGAGCATAATCCATCTCTGACGGCTTCTGTTTTCCTTTTGATGAAAATTTGGAATAAAGTGCAATAAGAATAGAAATTTCCTGAGATAATCAGACAATATGAGTTAGCTCTAACTAAATTTTGTGTGACTTTTAATCCATTCTGACACAATTCTTCTTTTTAGGCCCCTTAAAGTAAAAAAGATTGGAAAAACATGTAACATGAAAAAATTGCTTGTTTCAAGCAATGTCTTCATTATCCATCATGTTTTCCTTTGAGAAGACAAAGATTTTATAATTTCATCAACCAAAGACATTGTCTGCAACTTTTTGGAATTTGGACCAGTCTAAGATTTTATTATCTGGGAATGGAATGCTGCATTTTTACTATAGAATTTATAGACTTATCAGCTGGTATTTGTAGTTACAAACCATTTTGGTATGGTCTGTGATGCTGCTGATGTTACAGCTTATAGTTCTAGGTTGAGTTTATGTCTAAATCAGATCACACAGTAAACTAGCAATAACCCTGATTCTTTTTGTGTTACATAATTACTTAGTGTGTGATGTTTACAGATACCTGGAAAGAAAGGATGTAAGAGAGGGAATGACATGCTGAGTTTAAAAAAAACAACAATTCTCTCTTGTTTAAACAGTTTCCAGATGACAGAATTATAGATGGTCCAAATTCAAAGAAGTTGTATTCAAGTTGATGAAACTTTAAAAATCTTTGTCCCTCTGGTTAGAAAACAATGTGGGAAATGAAGAAATTTCTTGTTTCAAGCAATTTCTTCATTTTCCACATTTTTCCCAAGCTGTTTTCTTGAGGGGTCTTAAAAGTGGGATTGTAAGGGAACAAGCTAAACTAAATATAGTAATAGGCAGTTCATAAAGATTGGCTGCAAATATGTGCAATCTGACCTTGGGATCCCTCTGGTTAGAAAACAATGTGGGAAATGAAGAAATTTCTTGTTTCAAGCAATTTCTTCATTTTCCACATTTTTCCCAAGCTGTTTTCTTGAGGGGTCTTAAAAGTGGGATTGTAAGGGAACAAGCTAAACTAAATATAGTAATAGGCAGTTCATAAAGATTGGCTGCAAATATGTGCAATCTGACCTTGGGATCGCTTTCATTTGTGTTATCAAGTTTTAAAGAAAATTAACATTTTATCTTAACTGTCTAAAATTCCATTGACTGTGCTTGTATCTAATATATCAAAACCAGACCTTTCTGTTGAGATTGTAATGAGTGATGCAGCGTCTTAACCCTTGTCATGCTGAACCCGGAATATTCCGGTTTTGGCAGGAGGTGTGGACTAAGATCAGACTGCACTTATGTGCAGACCTCCTGTTTGTACTTTTCCTGCCAGAATTATTTATGACATTGATTTCTAAAAGAGATATTAATTTTTGAACAACAAGTTCTATCAGTGCTTTCAGCCCTTTTATTTGACAGCAATTCAGTATGGTAATTTATACAGCATGACAAGGGTAAATAATAACCCATTACACTACAACAAAATGTTAGATTGGATCAAAATCAAAGAGTTGCAGGTGGTTATTTTTTGTTGGGGGGGGGGGAGAAAACATTGTGCAAAATGAAAAAAAATGCTTGTATCGAGCAATTTCTCCATTCGCATAATACTCTCCGAAGCTTATTTTGAAGAGTGTTAAAGACAGGATTGTGTTGAAATGGATTAATCTAATTTCAAATTGGGCTAATTGTATTACCATTGTAAAGATTAACAAAAGACTTTTTTTAACTAAATTTTGAAAAAGAGAAATCACTTTTAGGTATGTTGATGGGCACCCACGTTTCATTTTGCACTTCCCATCAGCTCACGTGTTCACTAATTTTGTATTACAATGCAGACATTATGGCGTGAATGGAAAGATGCTTCTAAGGTGTGTATGTTATTATTGTTGGCTTGATGTGTTTGTTATAAAACCCACCCCCTTACTATTATGCTAGAGGTATACACAGATTGAAAATTATATCTTCTTTTAACCCTTTCCTGGTTTTCATCTAACAAGCAATTTCTTCTTTTTCCACAATATTTTCTCCCCTACTGAATGGTTATTCTTCAAAATAAATCTAAATCAAATTGTTGTCTGCAAAACCTTTGAATTTGGACAGGTCTAAAATTTTGCAAAACTGGAATGGGTTAGATAAAAAAAACTGACCAATAATGAAAATGTCGTATTCTAGTCCTATGGAAAACTACATACCCAATAAAATTTTAGTGGTTGGACTAGAAATTTCTTCATTAGACAACTGATTTTGAACATTTGATAAACACAAGAACTTGTCTTTGGAACTTGTGGAGTTACGGTATGTCTATTCTCCTCAATTTTAGATGATGCATTGAGGTTACACATAGTTTGCTTTGTGAGAAAATACTCAATTTGTCTCGTGTTCACGTAGAGCCTAAAAGAATTGGAGCTAATAAGATCAAAGTCTCAAAATTGGCATTTAAAGCTCTCAGCTCTGTTCCCTCCTTTTACAAAAATTAAGCCTGGAAATACAAAACAATTCAAACAAATCCATACTTGGAAGAAAGTACAAAATACTGTTTGGTATAATTGGACAATAGAGTATACAAAGTCCGTTGAACTATTGCTTTTGGTCATGTGTCTCAATTGTTCTACTAACTTCAAGTTGAATTATTGATGGTATATATATTTGGGTTTGGTTTGAGTGGAGCATCACATATAATAAGGGGGTGGGTTAGCTATATCACAGCACTGCATCTTCAACTCTTGTTTAAATTATGGTATTAGAGGAGGAATCATAATCCTTATTAAGGCATTTCTCATAAGAAAAATCATTGGAATTTCAATTTGCCTAGTCCAAGATGAGAGGAAGGAATGAAATTTCAATATAAATATTAACCCTTGTTACACTGAACCCAGAAAATTTCTGTTTTTGCAGGAGATATAGACAAAAGTTAGCACGCACTTATGTATTGTGGTCTTAGTCTACACCACCTTCTTGTCTCATTCAAATCAGAAAAGTTATGTATCAAAAAAATGTTAATCCACAGATTGTACTTCCAGCCCTTTGATTTAAGTGTAATTCTGACATTTCTTTCTCAGCATAACAAGGGTTAATCAGGTATGATGTAATTTGTTTTCCAATATCATATGCAGTTTATGGTAGTCTCCTTTTTTACCCATTCCTACAGAATGACTCTTGGATGCCCCTCATCAAAAAATATTGGGAAAATATTGTGTAAAATGAAGAAATTGCTTGTAAATAGGTTTTCTACCCAGAAATTTGAACAAATCTAAACTTTCATAAACTTTAAATTGCTGTCTACATAGCCTTTCAATATGGTCCAGTCTAAAAGTTTGTCATCTGGTAATGGGTGAATGAGGTAAAACTGAGTGTAAACTGCTGTTAATTAGTCAAGATCAAAAAAGAAATTGACCGATAGCTGGACATGCCCACTGACCTCCAATAGGATTGATTCTTTGATTCTTTGAATGACAGCTGCTGCGATCTGTCAGTTATAAAAACTGTCATAACTTCCTATTATCTAGGGCTATCTGTATATGTAACAAGCATGGACCTCATACTTTTATTTATTGTTAACAGTAATTATTCAAGTAACAAAAAGCTAAATAAATTGTATTAATTTATATTCTATGGTTGTGGTGAAGGTTGTATTCCCCTCCAGTTGGTATTGTAATCCAGAACATAGATATGATGGAGGATAATAATCAATGGCAGGATCCACAATACTGGTGTAAATGCCTAGATGAGTACTGTGGACAGTGTTGTCCTAAACCACCAAATTGTTTATTTTTAGCTCATCTGAGCACAACATGCAGAAGGTGACCTATTGTGATCGGTAAAAGACTAGCATCCGTCTGTCTGTCTGTAAACATTTTAAAAGTCTTCTCCTAAGCTAACCTTCAGATTTCAACCAAACTTCACAGAAATGACCCTTAGGCCATGCTCTTTTATAGTACTTGACAGATTTGAGATCAATGAAGATCTCTGGTTGCCATAGAAACTGGCAAAAACTCTTCAAAAATCTCGTACCAAAATAAGGCCTACAGCTTTAGATTTTATATATCATCACCTATTTGCCCATCGACCATAATCTTTTAGAGAATTACCTTACTCTGAATATTAGCCCTTTTCTGTGCAATCCTGGAATTTGCATAGGAATAAAGAAGGAAATCATTGGAAGTCTCCTTCTCCAAAACCATAAGGTCTAGAGCTTTTGTATTTGTTATGAAACAAACTTATTGACCCTCTACAAAAATACTGTACTCTGAAAATTTGAAAATTAGCCCTTTTCTGTACAATCTCTGATTTTACAAAAGAAATCATTGAAAAACCTTTTTCTCCTAAACCATAAGGCCTAGAGCTTTGATATTTGGGAAGTTTGAAAAATATTGACCCTCTACCAAAGTACTTCAAAGACTTATTACATTCTAAAAATTAGCCCATTCTTTGGGCAATCCTCGGTTTAACACAGGAATAAAGAAAGAAATCTTTGAAAACATTCTCTCCAAATCATAAGATTAGAGCTTTGATATTTTGTATAAAGCATCACCTAATAACCCTCTACCAAATTAACCCAAAAAATGACTTTACTATGAAAATTAGCCCTATGTTGTGCAATCACAGATTTACATAGGAATAGACAAGGAAATCTTAAAAATTTTCTTCTCTCAAACAATTAGGCTTAGAGCCTTGATATTTGGTATATATCTTTGCTCACTTACCCTCTACCAAAATCCCTCAAAGAATGACCCTATTCTGAACATTAACCCTGTTGTTGTGGAATCTTGGATTTACTTAAGAATAAGGGAGAAAAACTTTAAAAATCTTCTTCTCCAAATCTGTTAGGCTTAGAGCTTTGATATCTTGTATTATATCATTAAGCCTTGAGCCATCTCATACAGGTGAGCAATATAGGACCAGCATGGTCCTCTTGTAAGAGTAAAATTATTTGAAAATCTAAAGCTTTGCCATATTTGAAATGAAAGAGTTACAGATCATTCAAGTAAAACAATTGTTCTGATTCTTTTATGTAAGAAATGGATGAAACATGATTTTTTTGTCATTTACCAAGAAAACTCATCTTTTGCACACGTTTGGTGATGTTATAAGCAACTTTTGCCCTGCACTAAAGTAAGATGAACATGAGCATGGTAAATCAACCTAATAGGCTTAAGGTTATCATTTTTATATGTCACTGAGATAATCAAATGAAAATCCAAAGAGAAATATAAATATTCGAAAGATATTTTACTGTAAACTAAGAAATTATTCTGCACAACGTTTGCAGCCCCACGTGTTATGCAATTTTCTGTCATAGCCAGCTTGTTCCCTGGTGTCCATCCATAAAGTTTTCTAGCACTGGGATTAAATGAAAAGTTATGTCACATGCACTTTGTCAATATCTTCATGTTTAACCCATTCCAACTCAAGCCCTCCTTTTTACGCCCCAGAATTAAAAAGCTTTGGAAAACATTGTGGAAAATGAAGAAATTGCTTGTATCAAGCAATTTCTTCATTATCCACAATGTTTTCTACCAAAAAAGACAAAAAAAATTAAAATTCCACCAACTTGAAATTGTCGTCTGCAACATCTTTCAATTTGGACTGGTCTAAAATTTTGTTGTGTGGGAATGGGTTAAAATGCACCTGATTATCTCTGACTCTTATGAGAGTGGGCTAATTTACGGCTTTTCAAAATTATCCATTTTAATCAAAATGCTTGCTTATACCATTACTTTTGTAATCAAGCCTTAACCCATTACCAGACGACAAAATTTTAGACTGGTCTGAATTGATAGAAGTTGCAAATGACAATTGAAAATTGATGAAATCTTATAATTTTTCATCTTTTTTAGGTAGAAAAGAATTGTGGAAAGTGAAGTATTTGCTGTTAATTTCCTATTGTTTTCCTAACTCTCTTTCCTTGAGGGGTGTTAAAAAGCGTAATAGTGAGGGAATGATTACCAGAAAACAATGTATTAAGAATTTAGAGTTGTTCTATTATAATGAAGTGGCAACTTCTTTCTTCACTTGTCTGTCTGTTTGTCTGTCTGTCTGTCTCATTGTCTTTCTGTCTGTTGGTCAAGTGGCAAGATGGTCAACAATTACAAAGAATTCTCCTCCAAAACTTACAAATGAATTCATCTAAACATTACTGTTGACCTTAGGTCATGCTCCTTTAACCCTTGTCATGTGGAACCTGGAACATTCCTGTTTTGGCAGGAGGTATAGACAATGATCAGCCTGCACATATGTGCACAAATTATTTTTGTTTGTCTCTCACCAATGGGTTGATAATTGTAAGCCTAGGTGGGATAGCAGCTGGAGGCTAGGAAAGGATGTAGTAGTAGTACTGGTGTGAGGATTGTTAGGTGCTCTAGCTGCGATATGACTGAAGTATTGTCAAAAGTGGCGTTAAACCCCATTCAATCAATCATTCAAAGTATTTCTCTTCTAAATTTATGCCATATTTTGTTCATTTTTGGATTTTATAAAGAGTTTAAGAAATCTTGAAAATCTTTTTATCCTAAAGAACCAGGTATGGAGTATTCAAATCTTGTATGCCTAATGGTAGTTGCAAAAATAATTCAAATTATTACTCTTAGATTGTCCTAAGCTATGTCATGGGTTCCTAGTTATTACTAAGAAAGAAGGAAATTTCCAAAAAGCTCTTCTCTAAAACTATATCACCTGATGGTACTTTACCAAAGAACTTGAAATCATGAATATCAGGTAAGCATAAGCTCTATATCATGGGTTTCAAGATTATACATAGTTATAAAGAGAGAAAAATCTTGTTCACCTTAATGCCAGGTGCTGTCAAATTTTGCATTAGCCCTATGTTATTTGTTCCTAGACTTACATAGAGATAAAGAAGCAAATTTATTTAAACCTTCTCCTAAACTGCTAGGCCTAGAGCATTCATACATTGCATGCATGTTACCTTATGGTGCTCTACCAAAATACTTAACCCTTGTCATGCTAAACCCGGAATATTCCGGTTTTGGCAGGAGGTGTAGACTAAGATCAGATTGCACGTTTGTGCAGGCTGATCTTAGTCTACACCTCCTGCTCATACTTTTCCTTTCGGAGTTGATTATCAGGTTGATTTCTAAAAGAAATATTGATTTTTGAACAACAAGATCTATCAGTACTTTCAACACTTTGATTTGACAGTAATTTAGTAAGGTAATTTATACAGCATGACAAGGGTTAAAATTATTACTCTTTCATCAAGAAGCCCTTTATTATGTAAAACTGATTTTACATGGAGGTAGAGGAAAACTTTAAAATCTCCCAGCCATTAATGGGATTAGAGCTTTCAAATTTGTAAAAAGTGTTCCTCATGGTATTCCACCAAAATTCAGCAAATGATCACAGTAAAGCTTGGAGCAAGTAAGCAATATAGGACTATCATGATCCTCTTGTTTTTTTTTTATTCTCTGTACCATCTTATGCTTTTGGCTTGACACTTTGCAATGCTTTATGACAACTACTCTGTTATTCATTTTATAGGAATTTTAAACCAGGTTTTCGGTAGAAAAAGTCTGGTTGGTAGATAGATGAATGTAGCCAGTGGGCAGGTGGACAGATGGCTGGGTGGTCGTTAACTTGTGCGCCTAACTACTCCTACTATTCTTGACAGATTTTGATGAAAATTTTCACAAAATGTTTGTCTTCAGTTGAGCTAGAGCATATTATCAGTATTTTGTTATTCATTGGTGCATCTTGGAAAATTCTTGTGGATGCAATCTTGTGTTTTGCTGAAATTTTGAACAAGTTTTTGTCCTCTAGTCCATATGATTAGTGTTCTAAGATTCAGTGCTGTGTTATGGGAAAAGGAGACTTAAATTGAAAATTCTTGTGTTTGCAGATACTACAATTCTTGATGGATTTTGATGAAGCCATTTGTAAAACTGTATTTTGTGACAATTGTCTCTTTCTACACTGAATCTGTAAATGCTGTTTTTATCAAGAACTGACAATACAGGACTACTGCTTTTGATTGATATCTTATGTTTTTACTTTTATCTCTTTGTCAATCAAGTGCTATTTTATCCCCCCCACACACTACCTACCTAGTAGAGGGGGTATATTGGTTTCACAATGTCTGTCTATCCTTCCATCTATAGATATTTTTGTTACTGTGCTCTAATTCTAGAACCAATTGACCTAAGATTGACCTAAAACTATTAAAATTCATGTCATTGTTGGCAATCATCCAAGGAAGTGCCCATTGTTTCGATCATTGATGTCAAAGGTCAAGGTCGCTATTGAACTTTGATTGAAATCTGTATTTGTGCTCTAGCTCATCCGCCATTTGATCGTGGACCTTGAAACTTTTTATAAATGTTATCATGGAGCAAGGGGGTGCCCTATTGTTTTAGGATAATGTAGGTCAAAGGTCAATTGTGCTACTAGAGGGACAAAGCGCTGGTGGAGGGTTGTAGTCTGCTTTGAAATTCTTTTTTATACCCCCCAAAATTACATTTGGGGGTATATAGGAGTCAGTTTGTTGGTGGGTCGGTCAGTCTGACCGTCTGTCTAGCTATTTTGTGTCCGCTCAATTTCTCGGCAACCACTGGACGGATTTTATTCAGATATAATCAATATCAAGCAGAGAAGTGCATATTCCATTTTTGTTATGGTCAATTGATTTTTGACTGAGTTATGGCCCTTTCATGAAAAATCGTGTCCGCTCAATTTTTCAGCAACCGTTGGACAGATTTGATTCAAATTTCACAGAAAGACTTCGTATAAGTCAGACATGTGCATATCCTATTTTGGTTATGGTTCATTGATTTTTGACTGATTTATGGCCCTTTAATTAAAAAGTCCTTTTTTGGTTATGGCCCTTTGTATATGGACAAGTGCTGTTGGGGGGTATTAGTCCGCTTTGCAACAATGTCTAGTTTCAATTGCAAAATGACACTAGCAATCTATAATTAATTGTTAAACCTTGTCATGCTGAATAAAATCTTTTTCAGAATTGTATAAAAATCAAAGGACTGAAAGCACTGGTAGTACTTGTCGTTTTTTGGCAATATTTCTTTTGAAAATTAATTTCATAATCAACTTATGTGCAGTCTGATCTTTGTCTTTACCCCCCTCTTAAATCTGGAATATTTCGGGTTCAGCATGACAAGGGTTAATAGAGCTAAAAGGGAAATGTTATTGTTAAATGGTAAAGGTAAATACTTAAAAAGAATCTCTGTTCGCTTTTTATAGGCCTTTATAGGGTACTGTTTGGTATCAAGGGAGATAAGTTAGATGATTTATTAATGTCATACAATAATTATTGGATGAGAAAAATACTTTTTAATAAAATCATGTTGTTTTGTTCTTTTTATTTTTGTTCATGACCAAATTTATTGGTTCTAACTGGACCTTTGTACATGAGTTTGGGATACGATAATGTCACACGCTTTGGATGAATGTTTTACTCTGCATGGCTTAAAACTATAGTTCTAACACTTTATAAAAGGAATGGGTGCACATTGCTTTACAGTCGGCCACGTCATAGGTCCAAATTATAAATGCATATTGTAAACCTAATATCAAAATTACTCAGGTCAGCTTCATTTTTCTGTCTCGAGCTATTACCTAACAATTATAAATTTTGACTCTCTGATGAAAAGTAATATTAACCCTTGTCATGCTGAACCTGGAATTTTCCGGTTTTGGCAGGAGGTGCAGACTGATCTTAGTCTATACCTCCTGCTCATACTTTTCCTTATCAAGTTGGTTTCGAGGTTGATTTCTAAAAGAAATATTGATTTTTGAACAACAAGTTCCATCAGTGCTTTCAGCCCTTTGATTTGACAGCAATTCAGTAAGGTAATTTATACAGCATGACAAGGGTTAAAATCCATTATAAGGAAAAACAAGTAAGATTCCCTTACTTCACAAAGTTTACTGACAGGCACTTGATTTTCAATTTACATGCACCTTTAAAATTAAGGTCATCTGCAATTTCTTTCAATTTATGGGTAAGAACTGAATTGATAATGGTAACCGGACAATAGCCCCTCCGGACAATAGCCCTTTCTATGTTTTTTGATAAGGCGGACATTATCCCCTTCCTAAATTTGACAGGGCGGACATTAGCCCCTTTGTCATTCTGATAGGGCGGACAAAATCCCCTTCCTGATATTAGACGGGCAGACATTATCCCCTTCATAGTTTTACTACTGCGGACAAAAGCCCCTTTCTAAAATATATCACGAATGTAAATGTTTAGGGCATGCTGCATCTCATACTATCTATCTATATATACTGCCCAACTCCCCTTTCGGTTATTACTGGCACTATTGTGGGGAAACGGGTTAATGGTCAAGGACATTATAAAAGGTTAAGCTGGTCTTTGGTTTTAAGCATGACATTTCTATTTAGCAGATATATTTTGTGTACAGTCGACACTTGTTGTCTTGATTTTTACGGGCTGTGGCAAAAAGCTTGAGATATCCGAATTTCGGGGTAAAAACTCAGCTGTGGAACAGAAGTTTTACCATAAGTCAAGGTTTGATGCTACATCGCAGCCATTACAGATAGTCTGACAATGACATGCTGTCATTTTAGTTGACAACTTAAACAAACATTGTCAGTCAATTTAATCCGAAAAGTGTTTAAAGTTTGTTAATCAGGCTTATAATGACCTGTCAAACTATATTTGTCATATTGTCTGCTTTACAGGTAAATTTTGACATGAAAATTGAATTCAGCTGGAAATTGACTTGAGATAACTTGAATTGCAAGTTTAACTGGTTTGAGATAAACATACAGTTTTATATGAAGTAAAGAAGAAATATATCTTGAACTTGAATATGACCTCGTCAAGTTATCCTAAATTTTGAGCTTTCTAATTTTGAGATAAGGAGTGTCAATTATATGTGCTTTTCCAATTATATTAGCTTCTTTTAGTAAAAGCTGTTTTGATTTATTATATTATTAACTCTGATGCTTTTGGAGAAACCCAAGGTATTGCCATGGCTAGGTGGGTGTCTGCATCCACGTCTGTGTCAGTCTCGTTGTCTGGAAACTTTGACATTTGTAATAGCTCTGTTATTACTGAACACTTGAAACTTGAAAAATATGTTCACTATCAAAAGAGCAATCTTAACCAATAAGGGGGTTAACTCGAAATGGATTTTTGAAAGAATTATGCCCCTTTTACATCTTAGAAATTTTATCAACTATCAAGCACCTGCACAGCCGAGCTTTGGCATCCGTATGCAATGCTCTTGTTGTATTTATCCAATCTAACACAATTCCCTTTTTTAACTCCTCTCCAGAAAAAACTATGGAAAACATGGAAAAGAAAGAAATTGCTTGTTACATGTAATTTATTTAATATCCACAATCTTTCGTACACCTATAGACAAAAATCTTTGAATCTAATGTGCTAAAAAGTGTTGTTTGCAACATCTTTGAACTTGGAATGAATAAGTTAAATTGGGTAGGTTGTTAAATTTTCAAACATTTGAACAGGGTTATTGCTAGTTTTTATCCTTTCAGTTTAACCAGTAGGGTTATTGTCAGGATGATTACATTGTGTGTGCTTACACTATTTCCTTTTAGATCTTCTCCTAAACTATCTGGGCCAATTGATCAATGGTGGCTGTCAATCAAGGAATCAACCAATTACAATGTAGTTCATTCAGCCCATTATTGAGTTTTGAATGTCCAACATTGGCCACCATTTTTGTGAAATATTTTTGTTAGTTTGGCGACTTAAACATGGTAAGCTTATTCAAGTAGTAGTTACAACGTATAGGTCACCAACAGATCTTTTTTTACTATTTATTCAAAATGGAAACGGAACTTCTTGTTTTAGTCAATTGGTATGGCTAACTGAGTAAGTGAGCAGGGACAGTGATTGGTCAATTTGAACCATACTGCACAGGAATGTTCTTGTTATGACCCTTTTCAAAAATGGTTAATTGAATTATAGATATGGACCAGATTGGGTTAGACTGTCTTATGGCAAGGTTGGAGACAAATTCCACAACACAATGACGCTTTTTGATGCACCTCAATTTGGACCAAATTTTGCCAATATTTGGTCTGGTAATGGGTCAAGCACCATCTCAACTTACATTACTGGGCCGAATAGTACCAAATGTTATATGAATATGCCACAGATGATCCTTCATAAAAATTGTTTATGTAATTATGATTGGGCAGAGAATAAGGGTATAGGTTGCTTTTTGAAAAAATATTTCCTCCTTAACTACTTTGTCAACAACTATTTTCTTCATTTTACACAATGTTTCCTATCAAGAAAAAATCCAAAATTTCATAAACTTTAAGTTGTCCTCTGCAACTCATTTCAATTTGACCAGTCTAAAATTTTGCCAATATTTGGTCTGGTAATGGGTCAAGCACCATCTGGACTTACATTACTGGGCCGAATAGTACCAAATGTTATATGAATGTGCCTCAGATGATCCTTCATAAAAATTGTTTATGTAATTATGATTGGGCCGAGAATAAGGGTAAAGGTTGCTTTTTGAAAACAAATTTTCCTCCTTAACTACTTTGTCAACAAGCAATTTCTTCATTTTACACAATGTTTCCTATCAAGAAAAAATCTGATATTTCATAAACTTTAAGTTGTCCTCTGCAACTAATTTCAATTTGACCAGTCTAAAATTTTGCGGATATTTGCTCTGGTAATGGGTCAAGCACCATCTGGACTTACATTACTGGGCCGAATAGTGCCAAATGTTATATGAATGTGCCTCAGATGATCCTTCATATAAACTGTTTATGTCATTATGATTGGGCAGAGAATAAGCGCATGGCAGCATTGGATGGTTTTCCACTTTAATTGTTTTTTTAAAACAAATTTTCCTCCTAAACTACTTTGTCAACAAGTAACTTCTTCATTTTACAAAATATTTCCAATCAAGAAAAAATCTAAAACTTCATAAACTTTAAATTGTCCTCTGCAACTCTTTCAATTTGGCCCAGTCTAAAATTTGCTGTTTGGTATTAGGTTACTTGGCTTATACCATTTTTCACTTAATCTATTTATAGGCCAATAAGCATCTAGCTGAAGAGAATGAAGAACTAAATGCTCAGCTATTAGCCCAGGCTGTGAGGGAGGGTAAGAACATGTTACAAGAAGGAAATTCATTGGCTGAGGAGTTGGATCACATGACCAAGGAGGAGGTAACTTTTATGTGATGAATAAATGATTGAAAAAAAAATTGTATGATCATTTATATATCAATTCAGATTTCGAATAAATGAAGAAAGAATTCATTTGTTGCACTTAAGATTATTTTCTGCTGTGCTTCAAAAGGTCACATTCAAATGTAGTTAAGATTATTTTTTTCTTGAGTAAATTCTTTGTTGTGATGTGGGGTAATGACAAAGTATTTTACAGATGTTATGTTATTCAATAGGATATTGAACTGAAACTTGCCATAATTAATCTCTATAATGTTTAGTTGTGCATGAGGCAAAAATTATTATATCCCTCGAGTTGTTTTGGAGTTATCTGCCCTTGACATAGCAAAATAGTTTAAAATTGCAGGAGTTTTTTGTGGTGACAAGGTTATTCAGGTGTTTATACCTTGCTCTGTGAAGCTCTTATTCTGTGAAGTTAAAGAATTGATTAATCCATTTTTAGGTCACCTGACCGAATGGTCATGGTGACCTATTGCGATCATCGTTTGTCCGTCGTCGTG
This sequence comes from Fragum fragum, assembly GCA_946902895.1. Taxonomy (NCBI): domain Eukaryota; kingdom Metazoa; phylum Mollusca; class Bivalvia; order Cardiida; family Cardiidae; genus Fragum; species Fragum fragum. The sequence goes on from OX336365.1 coordinate 82,590,509, forward strand.
CGTCGTCCGTCGTCCGTCGTCCGTCGTCCGTCGTCCGTCGTCCGTTAACTTTTATACATTTTCATCTTCTTCTCAAGAACTACTGGGCGGATTTCAACCAAACTTGGTAGAAAGCATCATTAGGGGATGCCAATTCAAGTTTGTGAAAATAGGGGTTCTGGGGGTCATAGGGGCCCAAATAGGGGCCAAAAAGGGGTAATTTTTGGTACTTCTTTAAAAATCTTCTTCTAATAAACCGTTAATGCCAGAGCTTAAATATTTGGTGTGCATGACAACTAGGACAGGTATATTATAAATTGTGAAATTCATGCCCCTGGGGTCATGTATGGGGCCACACCCAGAGGTCAAAGTTCATCATGTTAAAAAATTCACATTTTCATCTTCTTCTGATGAAGTACAAAGCCAATTTCAAACAAACTTGTTGAAAAGCATCATTTGGTAATGGTTATTTGGATTTGTGAAAATAAAAAGGCTGGGGGGGTCAGGGGGCCCTAAAATGGGGACCAAAAGGGGGTAATTTTTGGTAACTTTCAAATATTTCATCTTCTTCTCAAGAACTACTGGGCGGATTTCAACCAAACTTGGTAGAAAGCATCATTGGGGGATGCCAATTCAAGTTTGTGAAAATAGGGGTTCTGGGGGTCAAAGGGGCCCAAATAGGGGCCAAAAAGGGGTAATTTTTGGTACTTCTTTAAAAATCTTCTTCTAATAAACCGTTAATGCCAGAGCTTAAATATTTTGTGTGCATGACAACTAGGACAGGTATATTATAAATTGTGAAATTCATGCCCCTGGGGTCATGTATGGGGCCACACCCAGAGGTCAAAGTTCATCATGTTAAAAAATTCACATTTTCATCTTCTTCTGATGAAGTACAAAGCCAATTTCAAACAAACTTGTTGAAAAGCATCATTTGGTAATGGTTATTTGGATTTGTGAAAATAAAAAGGCTGGGGGGGTCAGGGGGCCCTAAAATGGGGACCAAAAGGGGGTAATTTTTGGTAACTTTTAAATATTTCATCTTCTTCTCAAAAACTACTGGGCGGATTTCAACCAAACTTGGTAGAAAGCATCATTAGGGGATGCCAATTCAAGTTTGTGAAAATAGGGGTCCTGGGGGTCAAAGGGGCCCAAATAGGGGGCAAAAAGGGGTAATTTTTGATACTTCTTTAAAAAATCTTCTTCTAATAAACCGTTAATGCCAGAGCTTAAATATTTTGTGTGCATGACAACTAGGACAGGTATATTATAAATTGTGAAATTCATGCCCCTGGGGTCATGTATGGGGCCACACCCAGAGGTCAAAGTTCATCATGTTAAAAAATTCACATTTTCACCTTCTTCTGATGAAGTACTAAGCCAATTTCAAACTAACTTGGTGAAAAGCATCTTTGGGTACTGATTATACAGATTTGTGAAAATTAAAAGGCTGGAGGTCAGGGGTGCCTAAAATGGATACCAAAAGGGGGTCATTTTTGGTAACTTTTAAACGTTTTCATCTTCTTCTCAAGAACTACTGAGGGGATTTCAACCAAACCTTTTTCTAATTCATTCAAACAAAATCACTTGTCTTGGTGTTCTTTTACTCAGGTGACCGTTAAGGCCCACTGGGCCTCTTGTTTACAATCCCTCCTTTTTACGCCCTAGATTATAAAATTATTAGGAAAACATTATCCATAATGTTTTCTATCCAAAAAGACAAAAGAGATGAAATGAAACAAAAGTCCATCAGTTTGAAATGTGGCCTGCATCTTCTTTCAATTGAAACAGTCTAAAAATATCAAGGTGTGAATAAGCTTAACAATGAATCAAAACTGCAAAGGAACATATTATTTATTTCCTTTTTTTGCTTATTTCAGCTGATGGGAGCGTTGAAAGAACAACAGGACGTTAATTTCCGCTTAAAACAATATGTAGATAAAATTATCTTAGCCATATTAGAGAAAAATCCTGCCATTCTGGAGGTCACATGAGATCCATATATCTCGAAATAGCTGTGTAACTGTGATACAGTGTGTTGTGTACAATATGTGTTCTATGAGTTTGTGAATCATGTGATCTGTCTTAAATCACCTTAACCTTAAGACACAAAGGATGGGCAGCATAAGAATTTCTTGTGATCAGCATTTAAACTTGTTGAATACACCATGTTATCAATATAAAAACCATTAAAAGAAATGGAAAATTTGTTTTAAAAGACCATAGAGAATAAGGTCTCTAAATATAATGCTGATAAAAAAATGTGTAGTTATAACGTATGCAGAATTAACCCATTGCCAGACAATAAAATTTAGACCGATCTAAATTCAAACCATTTGCAGACGATAATTTTAAGCTGATGATAATTTAAAAATGTTCTTCTTTGAGGAAGAAAACATTATGGATAATGAAGAATTTGCTTGAGACAAGCACATTCTTCATTGTCCACAATGTTTTGAAAAGCCTGTTTCTTGATGGGCGTAAAAAAGTGCAATTGTATGGGAATGGGTTAAATCTAATCTGAATTTTTTGGGAAAGATTCTTGGAATACATTATAATAAATTTGTATGAAATTCATTTGCAAAATTTATTGATCATCATTTAGCTTTTAGCTATTGGTTGCATTGCAAGTTTTAAAATTGTAGTAAAGGTGTTTTTGCATTTTGTATAAATATCTGCTAATTGCATATCATATACATGATATCTTTCAATGGATGATCTTATCTATGACAACAATGAAATTCAATTCAGTGAGAAGAAGGTTTAACAATGTTTTAGAGAAACTTAGATTAGTCAGCAGGAAAGTTGTGTTACTTAATCCTTTCCTGTACAATCACTGGTTTTTACATCCTTGCGATTCTTTTCTTGAGAAAACATTGTGGGAAAGGAAGAATTTGCTTGTTACAAGCAAATTCTTCTTTTTCCACAATATTTTCTACCCTACTGAATGGTTATTTTTCAAATTAAATCCATTATAAATTTTTGTCTGCAAAACCTTTGAATTTGGACAAGTCTAAAAAAAATTAAAACAGGAAAGGGTTAAGGATAGTGATAACAAGTGTTATAACACAATTATCAAGACAAGACAAGGATAAACCAAATGTGAAAAGGGGCAAGGTGTTAAAAACATTATGTGTATTTTTATACAAAGATCCATATTTTTAAAAACATATCATTTGTTAAGTTTGAAGACGTTGAGCTTATATACTGTGAACAGGTAGACCCATTGATGCTTAGAGACTTGGTCAAATTTAGTGTCATCGACTCATTATTTTTGTGAATAGAATCTATGTTGTGAATTAATATATTCTGTTGAAGTATCAGTGCAAATATATAGTTCACACATCCATTATTAAACAAACAACATTCAAAAATACTTTTGCTTAAATACTAACACTGCAGTGGCCGATTAAAAGGGGTTCAAGAGGGGGTGTTTGAACCTCAGTCTAGCCTTATTATTTCATTTTCACAGGGGATTTCAATAAAAAAAATTGGTAGTAACGGGAAAATGAACACACACAAACATCTTGGTAAATTTGCACCCACTTTACAGAAATCCTATTCAAATCCTCTTTAGGTTACAGGGAACTATTCCATTTACCATAGGCGACCATTATAAGAAAATTGCATGTAGCTCATCCCCAGAAATTGCAAGGGGGTCAAACCATGTGTCAAATTCAAGAACAATCATTCAACGGTCAAAATAACTGAATTCCGATATTACATGATCCCTTTTATCAATGACTTATGACGTCATTTTTAAGATAACCCTCTTCGCGCAGTTAGTTTTACTTCATTTTCCGAAAAATACCCGGGGTATAGAAACCGCCCCTCAAGAGTCGAAATACATTAAAATGTTATCCTTTTCGCTCCTAATTTATTAACAGAGTATCAATTTATCAGATCATATCGTTAGATTTTGTCTTGATATTATATGGACCAATCAGAGGTCACTTTGATCTTTGTTTACATCACCGTAGTATCCCTAGACAAAATGTGACAGATGGCGGGAAACTGTATTAGTTCCCTGTAACCATAAATGTTTGACATACCAACCTGTAGCCTTAAGATTAAGTGAAGCATATTTGACAGACGATTTGTTAACCCTTTCCTGTTTTTGAGAATTTTAGACTGGTCCAAATTGAAAGAGGATGCAGATGACAATGAAAATTGGATGCAATTCTAAACAAAACCATCCTATGTGGTAGAAATCACTGTGGGAAAAGGAGAAATTGCTTATTATAAGCAATTTCTCCTTTTTCCACAATGTTTTCTCAAGAATAAAATCACAGTGACGTAAAAAGCCGGGTTTATCCAGGAAAGGGTTAAAGTGAAAGGCCCTCTATATTATCCTGACATATATCTTAAAAAACTCAGAATCATTTTGCATCATCTGAGTAGTTGAGATTCTTCAAAGTCCATATCCCTTATCGTTTGTTGCAAGCAATTTCTTAATTTTACATCAAAAAGCATCATGGTGTGGGAATCAGTTGTGTAAGTTTAATGAAAAGTAAAGGTAGTGAGAGGGGGATGTATAGATAGAATTTTTTTGTAGACAGAACCACCCTGATATTTATAGAAAATTGAATTTATAGAAATGCTGACATTTGGTTGGTCTTTCTTCTGTCAGACCCTAGGTTGTATTTGAAATCTTTATTAGCTCACCTGAGCACAAAGTGCGAGGTGAGCTATTGTGATTGGTCGTTGTGCATCCTCTGTCCTTCTGTTCGTCTGCCCGTCTGTCTGTCCACAAATTCTTTAAAAATCTTCTCCTCCTAAACCAGTTGGCCAATCAATCTGAAACTTTGCAGGGATGTTCCTTGGATGAAACTCTTCAAAAGTTGTTAAAAGAATTTCATTCCGTGAAAAACTCTTGTAACCGCGGCATAAGAAAATCGGAAATTTTAGTAAATCTTTGTTGTTGTTTTTCAAAGACAACAAGGCCAAAGGCCTTTTTATTTTGTACAGAGCTTCATCATATGGTTCTCTACCAAATTTTTAAATATTTAATCTCTGGGGTCAAAAATGGCCCCGCCCCTGAGGTCCGAAGTTTGGAAAAATGCTTAATTAGAGCAATTTCAAAAGACTACTCCTCTTAAAATATAAGGTCTAGTATATTCAAATTTAGCATAATTAGATTTGTACTATTTCACTAAAAGTTGTCCTCCTAGGATCAAAAACAGCCCTGCACTAGGGGTCCAAAAATTGGGAAAAAGGCAAAATTTGAGTATGTTTAAAAAAAACACTTCATTTTAAGGCAGAGGGCATTTATATTTTGAGTGTAGCATAGCCTGGCTGCTATCTATCAATTTTGATTAAATTATGCCTGTAGGTTAAAAAACACCCCTTCCCTAGGTGTCCAAAGTTTGTAAAAATTCTCAATTAGACCATGTTCAACAGTCTTCTCCTCCTAATCTACAAAGTCGAAGGCATTCATATTTGTTATATAGCATAACCAGATGGTTCTCTACCATGTTAGCTAAAATTTTAACCCTGGGATAAAACATGGCACTGCCCCAGAGGTCCAAAACACCCAATTAGAGCAACTTCAAAAGTCTTCTTTTTCTGAAATATAAGGTGAAGGGCATTCAAATTTGGTATGTAGCATGACTAAATAATTTTGTACTATGTTAGAGGATAAAAAACGTCTCTGCTCCTGGGGTCGAAAATTGCATAAATCGCATTCAAAGAATTCTTGTTCTTTAAAAGAAATGGAGAAATTGCTTGTCACTCCCTTTCTCACAATGCGTTTTTAAACCTTTTTTCCCTGAGGGTGACAAATTCTGGGATAGTTTGGTAATGGATTAAACTATAAAGCTAAAAGGCATTCATTTTTATTGTTAAGCATCATGGTCCTTTTGTATCCCTGTAGATCAGGGTTTAAAAAAATTGATATAAAATATTTTTATATGACTCAAAATCATTAAACATCTCTTATGAAGGTTTAAACTTCATTTTCCACAGGTTTATTTCCTATACAAACCTTGGATTTTAAGTCACCATGATTTTATAGTCTAGAAAACATTGTGGGAAAAGAAGAAATTGCTTTTAACATAATTTGTTTATTTTCCAAATTGGACTCCCCTATAGTTGTCGTTTGCATCTTATTTCAATCTTGACAAGCCTAAAATTTCAAAAACAGGAAAGAGTTAACTTGTGATTTGTCTGTGCAACTTCTTTCAATTCAGACCAGTCTACAATATTGTTTGTGGTAATCGATTAAAGGATATTTATTACATTTATTGCTTTGTTTGTACCAGAAGAACAAATGAAATAATTTCTCTTTTTTTACCATAAAATATTCTGTTACTCTAAAGTGATTATGCATGCACTTTGTCTAAAAAAGGGTCAAAATAGTGTGTACCATTCTGGTCAAAAGTGCACAGTCGTGTAAGCATGTAATACCGGTAACACATTGCAGGAGTCAATTATACAGATACACCCTTAAAATTATACCTGTACACTCAAAATTTAGACTGGTCCAAATTGAAAAAAAAATGCAGCCAAGAATAATTAGTTGATGAAAAAATGTAGGAAATGAGGAAATTGCTTGTTACAGGCAATTTCTTTGTTGTTGACGTTTTTTTAAAGCTTATTTCTTGGGGGCATGAAAAAGTGGGACTCCTTGGTAATGGGTTAAAGCATTTCCACAGACAACAATACATAGTTGGTTTAATCCATAACCAGACAACAAAATTTTAGAAAGGTCCAAAATCAAAGATATTACAGACAACAACTTTTTAGTTTATGAGATTTTCTTCCTTGGGCCCTTAGAGGTAGAAAACATCTTGGATAATGAAGAAACAGCAATTTCTTCATTTTCAAAAATGTTTTCCAAAGCTTTCTAGGGGGTCTAGAAGCGCCATTGTGTTGGAATGGGTTTAAATGAATAATGACAGCTATATGAGGTAGAAAATATTGTGATGAAATAATGAATTGATTGTCACAAGCAATTTCTTACCAAGCAATTCTTTCCATGGCTATATTTCTTTAGCGCATAAAAATGAGGATTGTGTGGAAATGGGTTAATGAACCTAGATCTGTTTATTACTGCCTTGTCAACTAACAATATGTAGTACTGTTTATGAAAATCATTTACACAATCTTGTGTTTCTATTTCAAATCAACTTCACCTTATCATATCTGACACTGTCAAGGTTAATGTATCCAATGGACCAATTTTTTTACTCTCCGTATGATTTCGGACCTTTGAATGATCCGTACGATATTCTGACCTCTGAATGATCCATATGATATATGGACCTCTGATTTGTGTTATATATTGACCTCATTTCAATAGCTACCTGTATAAAAGACTCACTCTCTGTTGCTGTATTGGCTTCATTATAGAGTTTTAAATGTATTTGATTTCATGTCTGGGCATTTTGTGACCTGCAAGATGAAAACTGACCTCCTGGAAATAAGGAAAAAAATCAACACCAGCCGGTCTGCACAGAATATGCAGGCTGACTGGCATTGGAGTAAACATTCTTGACAATTTCATTAAACTATTATGACAATTCAATCTTGCCACATATAAGGTACAGTTTTTGTTTATTATTGTGTCAACTCTGTATAACCCATTCCCACACAGTGATGCTTTTGAACGCCCCTCAAGAAAAACAATTTAGAAAACATTGTGCATTGTGTAGAATGAAGAATTGCTTGTAATAAGCAATTTCTTCATTTTACAACACAATTTTTTCTACTAGGAAGTTTGAAAAATCTAATTTTTCATTATCTTTAAATTGTCGTCTGCAGCTCCTTTCAATTTGGACCAATCTTAAATTTTGTAACCACTCCACTAGAGAGTATATATGTATATATACTTATTTTTGGAAAGCCACCTCTGGCTGGTCTCTGCTTGTTCAAATTCAATTGTTTGGTTTATGGAACACCCATGAGGTCCCTTTAACTCTTTCGGGTCACATTTATTTATTGATATGTGACTGAGTGATGATCCTCTTTAGTATGTATTGGGTGTTATTATTATTTTCTTGTTATTTTTTCACTTGAAAAAATGTTGATGGGATTCCAAAAAACTGTAACTACAGACTGTTTTTACTGCAGTTAGAGAGGTATGCCTACTCTCCAACAATAGAGGGAGAAAAAAGGGGTTTCAAAAAATATTTGCACCATATTTATGTAGTCATACTTGAATTTTTGACGTGTGAGATTTCAAAATAAGCAAGTATGATGGAGGCATCAACAACAACAACAAACAACAACAACAACTATGAAATCTTGAATACATTATTGTAACCAGTAATTTCAGTACTTTGTATACATAACAGGGGTAAAAATGGAATATTCTACTTATACATTGGTTTGTAAATATAATAGCTTGAAGTGCTTAACCCACAATTTAAAACTGGACTAAATTGAAAGAGATTGCAGACAACAATGAAATATGGATACAATCTGAAATAAGTGATCCTATGTGATAGAAAATATTGCGGGAAAAGAAGAAATTGCTTGTTACAAACAATTTCTTCTTTTTCCACAAAATTTCTCAAGTATAAAATCACAGCAAAGTAAAATTCAGGGTTTTTGCAGGAAAGGTTTAAGGGTAAATCTGTTGCTATATTTGTCTTTCTAGACTGGATAAAGTTACTGTTGGTTTAGAAGGTCAGAAAGTTCACAGTGAGCAGCTGTGTGCTGTTGTTCTAACTAGTCAATATTAATGATTTTGCTTCATTTTATGGGTAAACCCTTTACCACACAATCTCGCATTTTTACGCACTGAAGGAATGACGATTTTGAAAATATTGCGAGAAAAGAAGAAATTGCTTAAAGAAAGCATTTTCTTTTATTTCTTACTATGTTTTCTACTTCATATCGCTTAAATTTCGTTTGGATCCAACTTTGTTACGTCATCTGCAATCTCATTCAATTTGGACCAGTCTAAAATTTTGTTGTGTTTGAATGGGTTAAATGGACATTTTATGCTGGTGCCAAAACAATATTGGCACAAAATATAAATCTGATGACCTCTACATTTGTAACCTGTCTGGCAAAATTGACCATTTTGGGTGTATAAAAAGAATTGACCACAGTTAGTCAATTGACCATTTATAATCACTTGGTTAAGATGTAGTTACAATGTTTGAGTCATCTTAACCACAAAAATGATTCACATAATGTTTGAATTCAAACTTCACTCCTAGTCTAAATGAATGATTTGATTGGTTGAATGTTTATTTAATTGAAATCCCGATTGATCCACTAGGAGATGGGTTTGAAACATTTTAGATCTTCTAAATGTAGGATGGCATTTCTGCTTTATTTGCCCCCTACCGGCAGGGCTCAAGAAGACTTTAGGATTGCACTCTGTCTGTTTGTTTGTCTGTCCGTCAGTCAGTCTGGTAAGTCAGTTTTCCTGACTTATTTCTAAATGCTGGCAGATTATCAGTTGATGTGTAGTGTGTGATAGTCTACAATCATGAGAAACAGATCAAATTTGAGTTTCATTCTGGTCCATTGATTTTTGACAAAAATAAGCATACTGGACCAAAAGAAATTATCAGAAATGCCGTTTTTTAGATTTTTTTTCTAAAAACTGGCAGATATTTACCTGATTTTTGATATATGCTCTATAGTAATGGGTTTTAGATCAAGAAGTGATTGATAAATATTCTTTCATTTTTAAGAAAAGAGGGTAGCGTATTAGATATCGAAAATGGTTTAATGTATCATAAATAATTGAAATTTTACATTTTTGATAAAGTGTTAATTGCGATACTGTCTTAAGTGTCTATGCAAAATATTGACACTTAGAACGGAATCGCAAGTAATCCCCGATATATACAGATAGAAAAAACATTACGAGAGAAGATATGGCTTACCCCAGCTCAATGTTTCAATTCATGATTTTTTTCAATATACAACTATTCAACTATTGCGGTCTTTTTTTCAATTTATATAATCCTCTTTATATGTCAAGCTTGAAAAGGGAACTACTGTAATTACGATGTTTTTGAAACACAAAAATATACATTATATGAAGATGACTATTCACCATTGTGTGGTTATTTTGAAACATTCCGTGAATTAGAATTGGTGATTTTTGTTGGCTCAAATCTGTCTCATATTTACTGTATATTTCATAGAACATGCTTGTCTCTCAATAAATGCCTGTCACAGTGAATAGAATTGTTTGTTATATTTAAATCATGGTTTCTGGAGAATTTGCACTTAACTGATTGCCAGAAAACACAATTTTGAATTCGCCTAATTCAAAAAAGTTGCAGATGACGTTACTGGTTGATGAAATTTTGAAGATCTTTGTCATTTTTGATAGACAACATTGTGGATAATGAAGAAATCGCTTGTGACAAGCAATTTCTTCATTTTCAACAATGTTATTTGATTTCTTTTTGTGAGGGGCGTAAAAAATAGAGATTGTGTTGGAAAGGGTCAATCAAGCTTCTATATTTAATTTTATCATAACTATACAATACCATGTGTTGATGCTATTGATAGATATAGCTTTTGGGAAAATTGTTGGAGAAGAAAATGCTGGAAGCCAGCATTTCTCTTTTCCCCAATGTATTGTGACCTTTCTGAAACAAAACTGAGTCATAAATTGCATGCTGTCTGCATCCTCTTGCAGTTTTGCGAATCTAAATTTGTAAAATATAGTCTGGTGTGTTGAAGGATTCACTGTACGGACTTAATTTGTCCCATGTTTGTGGTAAAAAGATTTGAATGAACTTGCATTTTCACCAAACCTTTATGGAGGAGTTATGGGAAACCAATTTACAATTTCTTCCGTAGTCAACGCATTCAAACGTGACGTCAGCAAACGCATTGAAGACGTCAAACTGCAAGATTTCGAAGGTGATATGCGGACTTCAATTTTTCTAGTATTTTGGAATAACGTCTCAAATAATGTTTACTTTAATTGCAGGTATCTATCAGACGACAAAAGACAGGTCCAAATTGGAAGAATTTGCAGACGACATTTCAAATTGCACTCAAATTGGAAAATAAGTGCCAAATAGTGTAGAAAACATTGTGAGAAAAGGATAAATTGATTGTCACAAGTAATTTCTCATTTTCCAACAAGATTTCCTTGATTGTATTTCTTCAGGGCGCCAGAAGCGCCATTGTGATTTAATGGGTTAAAGCATGACATCCCCTGTATACGCTCGTTATCAGTACCAATGATTGATTCTGTTGAATCAGGCCTCTTTCAGGTTGATTGGTTGATTGAATGGCTGGCGTCAACCTAACAATAGATTCCTGGTATTTCACCAGTACTACCGCTACATCCTTTCCTAGCTGCCAGCTGCTATCCCACTTAAGTTTACGTTTATCAACCCATTGGTGAAAAACAAATGTCGGAGAGGATATGTGCCGCCGCCACGGATTGTACCCATGACATACCATGATTGAAGATTGGGAGTCTGATGCGCTACCGACTGAGACACTATAAAGACCAGGGCTGCACACGTCTTGTAAAAATTGCATGCTAAAGAAAGCTTGATAGGATTCAGGTCCGGAATCGGGCGGGCAAGTCAATCCCCTGCATTATATCGTCGTTGGGCGTGTAAAATGTCGTAACTACGGCTTAAATAAAGCTGAATTAACGACATTTTGCACGTCCAAGAACGATACATACGATAACTTTCAAGTGAGAAGAAGGTTTAACAGTGGCTTAGAGAAACTAAATTAGACAACCGGAAAGTTCTGCTACTTAAAGATAGTACACGAAGGGGATGGGCACAACTGCCCTTAACCCTTTGCCAGACGACAACATTTTAGGACAGTCCAAATTGAAAGAAGTTGCAGACGACAATTTTCATTTGGGGAATTTCGAAAAAAACTTTTTTGGGGGAGGAGGAGGGGAATAGAAAACATTGTGGAGAATGAAGAAATTGCTTGTAACAAGCAATTTCTTCCATTTTCCACAATGTTTTCCACAGCTTTTATTTTTGAGGACAAGAAAGGGGTCATTGTGTTGGAATAGGTTAAAAAGAATCCACATGGATGACATTAGAATATGGACTGAAAACGGCTAAATTGACCAATCGTGGCTGTCAATCAAGGAAACAACCGACCAATTAAATCATTTATTCAGCCCGTACCTGAACTTTCCACTCCGAAATCGTCCGCCATTTTTGTTAACCTTATTTTTTGGTTTGGCGACTTGAACATCGTAACTACAACTTATTTAAGCTGTAGTTACGACGTTTGGGTCGCCAACCAACCATTTTACTATTTTGTTACATGCCACTGGCCATAAATTTTGCAAAGTAACGCCGTTAAAAATCGAAGCGGAACTTCCCGTTGGAGTTAATGGGTGGGACCTAGGGAGTCAGTGGGCGGGGCAAGCGATTAACCAATTATCTTGGTTACGTGTTTTATCCGTTGTCAATCACGTTCAGAGGTGCGTTCTTTTTGTCGAGATGGAAATTCCCGCTAAATAAGATTTTAGAGACTCTCTAAAGAACGATTTTTGTTATTTTGAATGAAAACATTCGACGTCGTTAAGGCTACTCGTTTAAGCCATTGCGGGTTACGCTTAATTTCCTGATTCAGAATTCTTAAGATTCTTTTTTAGCGGCATAAAAATCTTAATCTAAAGAACGCGTTCTCTTAAAAATCAAAATAAGAATCTTAAGAATCTTGACGAAAAGAACGCACCTCTGTCAGTGTTTCCTTTCAGGTTTGTGTCTGCCAAAACGTGAAATGAAGATCTGCCATAGCGTTCGTGTTTTCCGCTTTTAAATGATGAAATCCCAAATTCGGCATTCTCCACACAAAGTTACGTTTGTTGACGAAGTAAAGTTGTCAGTAAATAGAACATGCGCCCCATTGTCACGAATATAAATCATTGAAACCTGTCTTTAACGGAAAACGTACAGACGGTCTGTTGCATTCATATTGTACTTCAGAAGTCTGTTTCTTGTGTGTTGGAATGCGCGTTCTCGAAAGGGCGAAAAGCATTGAGCATTGTCAGACTGTGGATATCGCAGACTTACTTGGAATCGAAAAGTTTTGCAAACTGTATATTTCTCAGTTCTTTTAGTTTATTTTTTGGAGGGTTTATTTGCAGAATGCCCTTTCAAGTAAGGGGACTCTGAGTCTAAGCTTGGTCGACTTATCCCACTATTTTATAAAGTAAACAAGCAATGCATCAGAAGGCTTCAAAATGTCGTAACCAAAGCTGATTCAAGCTTGAGTTATGAAATTTTATAAACCAACAACTAAGTTATTTATCAAGTTTCAAACGCGATCTGACAGATTAAGCTACTATCACCGAATACACTCAGACGAGTCAGCCATGCGTCGAAGACTATTTTTTTTGGAATCGGTGATGCAATCGGCAACTTATTAGCGATATGTCGGCGACTGATCGGTGCATCGGTCGATTAAACAGCGTGTTTTTCTAAGATAGGCAACATGTCGGTGAAATTTACGTCAAAGTTGACTAGTCAGTCGTGTCTTTATATTTTACATAGCATCGGCGACAAATCGCCGGCGATCGGCCTACACGGCAGTGGGCCCCCTCGGATTTTGTACAAATCATAGACGAATTTTTTACACTTCCATTATGTATCGGCGATTAGCCCACATCTTGCCGGCGTAACGACAGCATGCCAGGCTTATATAAGTGCTGCTTCGCCGATGGCCAAGAATTAAGACGGACTCTGAGTCAGTCAGGACAGCATTTACCCTTGAAAATTGGTAAAGGAAGCACTGAATACAGTTTAACACCCTTCTCCCCTTCAACATACACCTCATGACCAAACGCTGGAAATCAGTCACTGCCACATTTTCCCCCATTTGATATGATGCTTTGAAATGTTTCTCTTTTTTATAGAAGCAAATAAATACATGTTGGGTTTGATCAGATGAGTTGTTGATAAGAACGGATAGAAAACTTACGATATCAATGCCTAAAAAATACATGCCGTTATTGTAGCCAGTTGTTAATGGCCGCTTGCAGGCTACGTTTAATCAGGATTATAACGGATAACGGTTCAACTCACTTGCTGAACCCCTGGTATCGCCAAGACATATAGTTTTCTCATCGGAGCTTCGGTTGACTTGCATAGCGGTTAACTGTGTACAGTGTAAAAGTATTATAACTCCCATACATAATCAAAGCGCTGACAGCGCTGAAAGCCTGAGATATGTATACAGGAGATATAATCTGGGCAGAAAAAGTTTGATGGTCGGATTATCGGAGGTGCCACTTTCTACCCAAATCTACCATCGATTATGCGCAGATCTGCCAATTTGTGCGCTAGGGGACACAACCTGCCCGCAATAATTTTCATCCCGTTGAGGTATTGTAACGATATATTTACATGTATATATCGTTACATATTTTTCACTCGATCAAAATGCTTTGAAGGGATCTGATAAAGGCCACCCAAAGATCCTTCCTTTGAATTTTGGTTGAGTGTGGTTGAATTATGTTCAGTACTTTCTGAGAAGAAAAATTTTAAAGTAAAAGTTGACGGACAAACGGACGGACGACGGACACCACATCATGACAAAAGCTCGTTGGCTTTCAGCCAGTGGAGCTAGCGAGAGAGAGCTAGAGAGTGAAAGAGATGGGGAAATGGAGCGTATAGCCAGGTTCCAACTAGGAGGCTCTTGCGTGCGATGTGAGTATTCTACCACACAGACCAATTTCGCTATGTAAATATGGTTACACTCCTGTCCGTTTTTGCCCATTAAATAAAGAGCAAAAAGGGCATATTTTCGAAATCTGTAGCTCCTCCCAAAAGTTTCGTTGGGCCTTAAATCTTAGTCCGTCTTAAAGAGCAGTCTTTGGTCTTCAATTACAGGCCAGGAAAATGGTATCATTAGGGATAAAAATTTTCGCAAATCTTCATTCTGCACACCAACCCATGAAATTCTTTAGGCTCGGAAGTGAAAGTCTTGTAGGGTACCACCTTCAAATGTCAGTTTCTACAAAGAAATAGTACCCGGATAAATTCTTTGAACCACATGCATGACATGCATCAGTGATCTCTCACTCTGCAGAACCTGACATTAAGCAACTTGCTGTTGTTTAAACGTTAAAACAGCATGACAAAAGGAGGAGATCAAATTTTCTTAATGGACTACTTTAGGGTACAACCACCCCGAAGTAATTCCGGAGTGGAGTTGACCCATATGCGCTTTATAATCCCCTGATAAAGAGAGCGAGAGAGGACGGGCGGTCGTTTACCAGGTTAACATGATTATGTACACCTCTCAAAAGCGGTATGTAGACGTTGCATCCTTTAGGTAGAATTCGGAGGAAAAATAAATAGACACAAAGTCCGAGCACGACCAAACTGTTTTCAGACAGTGCGAATATGATCCTATGAATGACCAATTAATTTGTTAAACAAAACATTCTAATCGTGCGTAAAACCAACAGCTTCGCTCTTCAGCTTTATACAGCAACTTCGTCTAAGCGGACCGTTTAAACATTGTTACTCTAGATTTTTTTCTTAACAATATGATATGATTATATATGTTTAATAATTTCCAATAAATTATATATCTCCTTCTTTCTTTCCATTCACTCGTCAAGTTTTGATAATTTTGCCAAATTCAGAACACTCACACGAAAGTACTGTACATCAAGCCGATAGCTTTCAATGAGTCATATCTCGCCTTCGTCCTTCTCGCCTCTATCGGGCGTATTAATTTATGGTCAGATCCGATCTACTTTTCAAGCAACAGAAGATCACATTGATTGCGGTAGATGTTTTTACATTATGTTTTCACATTAAACTCTGCATTGGTTTGAATTTTTAGCATGGTAAGTTTAGCCTCAGATTGCTTACGCAATCTCAGGCTAAATAGGGTAGTTTAGCAAATCCCAACAATTTTCGCGGGATTTCGCTTATTGATAATATTTGCAAAATATTTTGTAAACATTTTATCGTCTAGATTGACTAATTGGTGTGAAAAAACCCTCCGTGTAATTTATGAATCACAGGCTGTTTTCCGTAAAAGTTATTCCACCATAGACAATATGTTTAACTTTATGGCTGTAGGACAAAAATACTTATCAAAGAGAAAAGGGAAATTTTAGAATGTTTTCAGTGATTTCGAAAAAGCGTTCGAAAGCATAAACCACGAAAAAAATTTTGAAGCTTTTGGCCGAAAAGGTATTAATGTAAAGTTTCTGTGTACCCTTAAATCTATGTATGGACAGTTACTCTCTTTAAAGTTCAAAATTCACTTACAAATTAGTAGGTACTCGACAGGGCTTAAATGCAAGCACAACAATATTTTCATTGTTCATAAATGATTTAGGAGAATTTCTTCAACGGACATGCAAACACGTCATTTTTGTTACAGATTCTATTAAAGAAGGGGACCTTTTAATGTTTGCAGACGACGTTTCTAGTTTCTCTGATACTGTTGCTCGGCTTAAATGAAATGTCAAAATGTTCGTCTTTGGTAGGAATTAGAATCAATTTTGTAAAAAATGAAATTGTTATTTTCAGGAATGAGGGAATAGTAAAAAATACAGAAAAATGGTTCCTTAACAATAATGAAATTGAAGTAGTTTCATTTTATGAATATCTAGGTCTTTATTTTACGTAAAAACTATCTTGGTGTAAGTCTCAAGATATGCTATCTCATCAGGCTACGAATTCGGTAAATTACATTTTCAGAACACCTAGGCAGTTTGGTTTTTTAGAAATATGCGACATCTTCAGAATTTTTTATTCTGTTGTTAAACCTATTCTGTGCTATGGGGCCCAACTATAGGGTTTTAATATCGTTGATAAAATAGAGAAAGTCCAAATTCGTTTCTGTAGAAAAGTTTGTAGCCTCTCAGATCACACTTGCGATGCTTGGTGAGTGTGGTCGATTACCTCTTTGTAAATCTTATTTGACCATCTGTCTAAAATATTGGCTTAAAAATCATAGCATGGGTGAAGAAAGGTATCCAAAACAATGCTATTTGATGCTGAAACAACTAGATTCGGTTTGTGTGAACCCGAGTTTTATTCCGCTATAGCAAATGGACATGAAGTAGGGATTATCCCGGGTTCAAGTCCGGCTTATCTGAAGTTGGATTCAGTGATCTTTTTTACCGTTTGAGCCAAACAGTAGCCTGCAAGCTGCCATTAACATATCAAATCAACAATGACTTGTTGTCATTCATTAAATGTGTAAATTACACATTCGATAAAAGATCACAGCAATAGGAGGTGTTCGACCTTGGATAGGGACAAATTATCTCCAGAACTCACTACCTTGTACATTTTTCTTGTACCTTAAATGATGTTTCCATTCATTTTCATTTTATCTCAGAGCTAAACTTTTGCAAGTGTGTCAGGTACTTTCAATGGTCTCTAAACAGGTGTAGTTTTCATTAATGTCAAATGAAATCTTGAATCGACAATTTGCAAAAAGTTATCGGCAGTGACAGTTGAAAATTTAAGCCAATTTTCTGGATTTACGAAAGCCGACCCCTTGCGTACATTTATTCAAGATTTACGCATAATCGTATTTTTCGAAGATTAGTGAAACGGTCGTATGCAAATTCTCGTTGCTTACGCAAATATCTACTAAAATATCTTGCGAACGCAGTTTAGTGAAACGACCCCCTAGCGAGCAGTGGTACCTCTGTATCGACCTCAATCAAGTCTATTTGAAGGATCTCCGTCACTCTCTTGCAACCCGGGTTCATTCTCCATTCACGAACACATGGCGAGAGTAACGAACGACAACTCTGCTTGGATCTCCGTAGGCGAAGTGGCGATTTTACTTTCTTGATTCCATAGTTTGAGATGCATTAAGAATCCTGAGCGTTGATTGAAGCAAGACTAAAATATTCCGACGTTATGATTAATTTAGGACCTTGTACAGTTTTAGGAATGGTTGAATGTTTGTCAAACCAAATACATTCCTTTCCAAGGCTGACAACTTTGATGTGTATGGCAGGATAGATAATGATAGTCAATGTCGAATTAGTCAAATTATTCATTTAGACCAGAAGTTTCCTTTGAACTCCAATATTACGTGAAAACTTTTCATTTGTGTGACGACTTAAACATCGTAACTACAGCCTATTCAAGCTGCGGTTACGACTTTTACATCCAAAACTAACCAATTTACTCTTAGTTACATGTTGCTGGCCATAAATTTTGCAAAATACCGGTGTTTAATATCGAATTTGAACTTCCTATCGGAGGTTTGTGGGTGGGGCAAGCGGTCCGCCAACTAGAGGACGAGGCATGAAAAATATAGAGTGCAAAACCGGTTATAATTTTGAGTATTTTGAATTTAAATCCCTATCAAATTTGAGAAGTATTTGTCACATTGTCCATCAGTCCCTAATATCTGTGTTATGGATAACTGACGTTTGATTTCATGGTGTGACAAAATAAATTGATAAATAAAAATAAAAAAAATACGGCAATTAGGAATAAAATAACGCTCTAATTTCCCCAGGAGGGTTTTTGAATGTCTTTGAAATAGCTTGGCAGGCATGCATCACAGGGCAACAGCTCATCAATTGGACGAGGAAGAGTTATGGCCTATCTTCACGACAATTCTCGAAAACCTGTGGTACTATGCTCTCCTCGCAAAGAACGCTTATTAACCTCTATTCTAGTTTAATTTAAACCTATCTATTTTACATCGATTGGGAAACATTTCCTGTTTGTTTGAATGGGTTTTTACGCCGCTTTCAACAATCTTTCAGTTATATCGCGGCGGCTGGAGCACCTAACAATGGAATCCTGGAATTTCTCGCACTAGTACTACCATAACATTTCCTACCAACTTAGATTCATCCCTCTCGATTCTGCTTCCTGGAGAATACACCAGTACTCCCGCCAATTATGTGGGCAGGTGGCAGGAGCAAGATCGATAGCCGCTTCTGGGACTCGAACTAGGGACCTCTTGATCGGAAAGCCGACACCCTATCTCTCGATCACGCACACCATTTCTCCAGTAACAAACCGACCTATAATGACATTGTGTATCAATAGTAATGCAAATGGTGATTGAACATAACATGATTTTCTTTATTTCGACATTAAATCCATAGTCTCACAACAAAATAATACGATTACAAGGAAATGGCAATCAATGTGATAGAATGGAATTTTGTAACATTTAAGTACATTAACAAATAGTCATAATCCTTTAGATATATCAAAAATACATAATTAAGTTTTTTTTTTATTTTCTCACTACGAACGCTTTTTCAAATAAAATACTTAGTTAATTTCCCATTGGATGTATAACGACTTTAGCTGACCTGTACACAGAGTTAACGTAGACTTCGTCACAGTTGGTTTGTCGAAAACCCAGGTCTCAACTTCTACATCAAGTTGTTTGTAGGTAAGTACAAACATTTCCGCTTCCGGTTAGGACTTGACGGATGACTGACCACGCCCACTGAGCTCCGACAGGAAGTGCCACTTGATGATACAGACGTCATTTTGCAAAATTTATGGCAAGTACCCTTTAAGATCTAAACGTTATAAATACTTAAATAAGCTGTAGTCACGACATTTAAGTCGCCAAACCAACAGATGTGTTTCTCAAAGATGTCGGCGAAGTTTGGAGCTTAAATTACACTTCCTGTCTAAATGAATAGTGACTGATCCATTGATTCTTTGGTTGATAACCGCTATCCACAAATTAAAGTAGATGACTGCTTATTCATTAACATTTGGTGTATAATACTTGTCTAACAGTTCTATATCTTTCTTCTGTGACTATTTTTTTTTTCTAAATTGATTAGATCCCCCCATCCCTTGATAAATCAGCAAGATTAATATCGGGCATTCCAGGAAAAAACTTGGCCACATCATATCATTTGCACTCTTTGATTACGGGGGTCGCTGAAAATAATTATCTAGTAGGCTAGAAAATATTGTGGAAAAGAAAAAGAAAATGCTTGTTACAAGCAATTTCTTCGTTTTCCACAATGTTTTCTCTAGTATTTAATCACAGGGGCATTAAAACCGTAGATTGAACAGGAAAGGGTTAAGGGATAATGAGTCCCTAGTTTTAGTATTTGACCAATCACTGACCCCGCCCACTAACAACGTTGGTCCAACCCATCGACTCCGGCAAGAAGTTCCGCTTCGATTTTAAACGGCGTTATTTTGCAAAATTTATAGCCAGTACCATGGAATGAAAAAGTATAACTATTAGTTGGCGACCAAAACGTCGTAACTACTGCTTAAAAAGGCTGTAGTTACGACGTTTTGGTCCCCAAACCGATAAAAAAAGATTCACACATATGGCGGCCAATTTTGGAGTTTAAAGCTTTATTCTATAGACTGAATGAATGATTTGATTGGTCGATTGATTCCTTGTTTGATATTCTCGATTTGCCAAACTTAGCAAGACCTATGCTGCGTCCGAAAATTAAGACTGCTAATAATTCGAGTATTCAATAAATCTAATGATAGGTAAATTTCACGTCAACAAGGTAATCGTATTCAAAGAGGTAAATTCTCACGACGGGGAATCACTTGTCAACGAAAATGGCGGGTAGTCAGAAGTTTTTGCTTGTTACATTGAATATTTATGGCAGGTGACAGGATAAATATAAAGACCGCGATTCGTTTGAAAGACAGGAAACGACGTCGTCAATTTATATTATAAATCGGCGGTAAGAATCTTGTGATTGCCCAAGGAAAAAGCACGGTGAAGTACATGTATTATTTTGCGTACAGTTTGGAATTGAAAGTACTACGCATGTGTATATTTTCCTTACCCTTTACCAGACAGCGAAATATTAGACACCTCCAAAATGAAAGGAGATGCAGATCTATAACAATTCAAATCTTATGACAAGCAATTTCTTCATTTACACAATATTTCCAAATAGTTTATCTTGAAGGGTGTTAGAAAAGGATAACTGTGTGGGAATGGGTTAACTCAAATCTTATGGTTCAATACAGTCTTTTTTTTAATTAATTCCTTGAAAACTAGTATCTTTTATTCAACTCGATCGGGCAAAATCGTTTTATCTTATATGCGAAAATAGAAATAGAATTTACAAGAATCTGTAAATGATACTTAAATTCATTCCTTAAGATAGACTGACACTGTTGAGAAAAAAATAACTTGCAGTGATGTAAAAAATAATTCCGTGTAAGGAAAGGTGTTTGTTGTGTGATTCATGGTAGAAACGGCCACCAGTTTTAATATTTTAGTCATTAAAAGATTTAGAGTAAAAGGACTACAAAGAATATGCTTGTGTCTTTCCTTGTTATTATCATTTTTGGTAGACATTATCGGAAAAGGGGAAAAGTGTTCATAAGCAATCTCTCCTGTTCAATTTTTTTACAGAAAATCAAGTAGCCTTGATTATGCCATTCCTTTTCGACTCTTTAATAGGGAAAACATGCGTGTCTACAATATTTGTGGGTAGTATCTATGTTTGTACATAAGTGTATATGCGTATGTGTATGCATGTGTGTGTATATACATGTATCTATATTTATGTGTGTGTGTATGCATGTGTATGTATATGTGTGACCATGTGTATCATCACGGTATATGAATGTACATATGTTTATGCGTGTATATGTGTATGCACGCATGCATGTATATCTGTGCATGTATGTTTGTGTGTGTATATGTGTATGTATGCGTGTATGTATATGCATAAATTAGTTTTTCGATAGGTAGATGGAGGCCGCAAGGACAGCTTTTTACTAAGCTGTTGACACGCTCTTTTCTGTTCCATTGATGCTAAAATTAGCTCCCTTATCCTGCAAGTTTTTATCTCCCTTCTACTGCAAGTTTTTCTGCTCTACTTCTATCCCTAATTATCCTTTCTTATGTTCCATACCATTGCTTGCTAAGAACTGTAATATTATTATTCTAATTTGTTTGATACTACGGTACTTAATCTTCAATTTTGGAGGAAATAAAATTATACGTATATTGTACGAAATAATTCAATTACTCTTGAAAGGCTATGTACTCAGTTTAGAATAACTATAAGTCGAAACCAAATCAGATTTTAGATGGTGAACTTGGTCGTTACCCTATCAATATTCCAGTTCATTCTAATGGTTAGCTTTTGGCAACGAATTATTAATGGTATAAGAAAGATCAAATTTCCCATAAGCTATACAAGATGTTACTAGAGATGCACAATAATGACTACTTTCACTCTAAATGGCTCCTTCAAATATAGGACAGTCTAACTAATAATGATTGTTTGAAGTAATGGGAGTCTCAACAAAATATACCTTTAGGCTTAGATAAAATGGTTGAGTTACGATTAAAAAATAAGTATAAAAATGAATGGTCAGAGCAAGTCTTTCTCTCATCTAAATGTCTCAATTATAGAATGTTTGAAACTGACCTTGTCTTTTAAAAGTATTTCTAATAGTTACCAAGTGATTTGGCCTCTGTCTTTTGTCGTTTCAGATGTCTGAGCCAAAAACCATCAATTGAACTATGTAGGTTTTGGGGCACAGACAAGGATGATAGAAAATGTGATCTTTGTTCTGAGTGTGAACCTGGCGATGAGTACCACTATCTTTTTGTTTGTATTGATTTTGAGGATCTGAGACGATTTTGTCTCCATAGGGGCCTGTCACGTCATCCAGGTACTGTATTGTATAATGATCTTATGACAGTTTTGTTTAAACTCAGAACATTTTGTAAAGAAATTCTACGGGGAAAAACAAATTCAACAATCAATTTCTCTTTTCAACAATATTTTCTACCCTACTGAATGATTTTTATTCAAATAAGTTCAACTTAAAATTGTCATCTGCAAATTGTTTGAATGCGGACCAGTCTTGAATTTCAAAAAAAAAAAAAAAAAAAAAAAAAGGGAAAAGAGTTAAACACTCTCTGGCTATTACCAAAAAGATGAAAAAAGAACACAGCGGCCTTAAAAATTCGCAGTGATGATGACGAATTTTATCTATTCATTTGTTTTTTGTTGAGTTTTTTTTTCACCAATATGACACCGTCAACCGTAAAGATAGTCAAATGCTTCCATGCAGTTTAAAAAGTATATAAGCACATAAGGTGACTTCGTTGAAAAAATAAAAAGGGAATACTTTGTTACTACAGCGATACAACATCTTGTATTTGCTTTGAACTACGAAAGAAAATTTTGATATTTCACGAGAAGGCATTTTGACGTCATGTACAAAATGAAAGAATGACGTCATCACAAACTACCTTATATGGAGATGTATTTGACATCATCAGATACGGGGTTTTTTTCACGTCATGTCCGGTTTTGTCGGTTTGGAATGTATAAATTTTACTAGAGATACTCAAAGGTATATAAAACATGAAAATATTTAGGTTTCAGCACTTCTTTCTGCCTTCGCAGGGCTTTTCAATCACCCTCGTTGAAAGATTCGACCTCTTTTTATTCAATTTTTGAAAAATCGCTTATAGTGAAATCCTTGATAAAAAGGATATTTGCAGGGAGTGTATGATCAAAATTTCAGTGATGGATATTTGAGTTTCTGCAAACACTTCTATTGATCACATAATTGACCAGTCGCTGTCTCCGCATAATCACTACTTTGCCCCACTCATTGACTCCAACAGGAAGTTTTAGTTCGATTTTAAACGGCGTTATTTTGCAAAATTAACCAGCAGCATGTAACAAAAGTAGAATGATTGATTGGCCACTTAAACGTCATAACTACGGCCTGTGTAGGCTGTAGCTACGATATTAAAGTTGCCAAAACCAACAAAAATATCCACATGAATGTGGAACGGTTTCAGGGAAGATAATCTGTTGTGATATGCAAATAAGGGTACCTTCTGAAAGTCAAGTGACTATTTGGAGTTATATATAGACAAGGTCGACCCATTTAGGGTTGAGGATCCTTTTCTCTGAATTGATAGGCTTTGTCTACCAGCTCGGAACGTAACAAATGGCAGCAAATGTTAAACTTCAAAGTTACATTCAAGTCTAAATGAACGATTTCATTGGTGGACTAATTATTTGATCCGCGATTGGTCAATTGTGGCCATGAGACCAGAATGATAAAGGTTATTATCGCTATGATGTAACTACAGATTATTCAAGCTGTGATGACGATACTATACAAAATGAACTTGAGACTGTAGACAAAACATGTCATAAACTTTTGAACTCTCGACGATTTCTAGAAGACCTCTTAATCCAAGGACATTATAAATATCCAGACGTCGTTGCATAATCCAACAGATTGTCCCAACTGACCGATCCCTAATCGTGGTCACTGACATACTGTCGATGCGCAAGCAAAATATCGTAACTACAGCTTTGATAAAGCTGTAGTTACGACATTTTGCTCGCGCTCCGACGATACGACATAACAGTTTGACTTAGAATGTTAACGTCATTATTTTGTGAGATATTGATGGTGCGCGAACAATACGGCGTAACTACAGCTTTGATGAAGCTTTGGATACGATATTTTTCTCGCGTTCATACGATATGTAGTCAAGGACATAAGATAAAGGGCGGATCGTAGGTTGGCGACTTAAACGTCATAAATAAGCTATAGTTACGACGTTTAAGTCGCCATACCAACAAAAACCTGTTAGATAATTGTGGAACTCGAAGTTCACTTCTGGTCTTAATGAGAAAGCAAATTTGTCAACCGTACGTATGCTCGTGTGTTTTGTTTTAAGCCGATTCATTTTACATCGATTACGAAACAAGTTCTTACAACTTAAACTTATCCCTCTCGATTTCGGTTCCTGGAGAACAGTATCCACGCAGGCGAATTAAACAACCGAAGTCGGTCGCGGCTCTCGGAACTCGAAGTCAGGACCTCTTGATCCAGAAGCCGATGCTCAACCTTTCGGCGACGGATACCATCTGCTGATATAATCATATGGTCTCATGTAACAGGGGTGTGCCTCGTGAACAAAAATACTGAACTCCAAAAATAACGTTTAATGTTTAGTGCTGTGGTCTGCCTTCTAAATATGAAAACTATACTGAAATGAGAAACTTTATATTTGCTGGGTACCAGGTAATCGTTATCATTACTCCCGTACTCATTGACCCCGTAACTCGAGCCAGCTGAAAAGGATTAACATTTATATATACCTCTCATGCTTAACCCTTTCCTGTACAATCCCGTGATTTTACGTTGTTATGATTTTATACTTTAGAAAATATTGTGGAAAAAAGAAGAAATTGCTTGTGACAAGCAATTTCTTCTTTTTGCCACAATATTTTCAACCCCAAAATATGGATTTATTTCAAATTGCACCTAATTTCCATTTTCATCTGCAACCTCTTTCAATTTTGACCAATCTAAAATTGAAAGAAACAACAACAATAACAACAACAAAAAAAACGGAAAGGGTTAAGTAGGGCATTTCAAAAAACGAAATTAGAGTGGCTTATTTTTTACACAGTACATGCTGGCAGTAACAAACAATTGCCAATATTGACGTTTATCAGATCCATAAAGATTGATTGATTCAATGGAGTTTAACGTCATTTTTAACAGTATTTCTTTCATATAGCGGCAGCTGAAGCACCTGACCGTGAATTCATGGTATTTCTCACACCAGTACTACTACTATATCATTTCCGAGCTCCAGCTGCTCATCCCACTTATGTTTACGATTATCTACCTATTTGCGGGAGACTTATGTTGGAAAGGATATTCGCAGCGACCGGGGATCGAACCCGGGACTCCTTGACTAGGATTCCTACACGCTACCACTGCGCTATGGCAGCGGCGAAGATCCAAACAGGATATCTGACAGAGGGATTACGTCGCAGGCATTTGCACGTGCTATTAGTGTTGTCACTTGACCGATACGAGATGAGGCCCAATAAAGGATACTTCAGACAAACTGCACCAAGTTTAAACGAATTTTTCAATCAATACAAAATTACCCATTAGAAAAGGACGATTTATGAAAGATTCTTTTCTTTTTTTCAAGTGCCGTTTACTGGCCTAGAAACAATAAACACATTTTGGGACAATCGCAATAGTTGTGGAAAGTGCGAAAAAATATCGATTTTGATCCGAGTGTGCAGGCTAATCATGGCCCAAACTTTCGCTCATGGCAATTCTATCTTACTACATATACATGTTTATTTCCGAAATATTAACTTATTACCACATAATCCCGTATCTTTTAGCGTTGAAGTGCCGCCGTCACAGCGCAGTCGGTAGCTCACCAAACTCCCCATCTTCAATTATGGGATGTCATGGGTTCAATCCCCGGCGGCGGCACATATCCTTTCCAACATTTGTCTCTCACGAATGGGTGGATAATCGTAAACCTAAGTGGGATAGCAGCTTGAGGCTAGGAAAGGATACAGTGGTAGTACTGGTGTGAGAAATACCAGGAATCCATTGTTAGGTGCACCAGCTGCCGCGATATGACTGAAATACTGTTAAAAGAGGCATTAAACCCCATTCAATTAATCAATCAATTTAGCGTTGAAGGAATATAGCCATCGAAAACACTGTTAGAAAAGAAAAATTCGCTTGTTAGAAGCAGTTACTTTTTTCTCGCAATGTTTTCTACCTTTTAAGGCCCTTACTTGGTCGTTACCCTATCAATTTTTTTAGTTCATTTCTAATAGTTGGCTTTTGGCAACGAATTATTAAAGGTATAAGAAAGATCAAATTTTCTATAAGCTATACAAGATTTTACTAGGAATGCACAATAGTGACTATCTTCACTCTAAATGGCTCCTTCAAATAATGTACTGTCTAACTAATACAGATTACTTGAACTTATGGGAGTCTCAACAAAATATACCTTTAGGCTTAGCTAAAATGGTTTAGTTAAGATTAAATGATAAGTATAGAAATGAATGGTCAGAGCAAGTCTTTCTCTCATCTAAATGTCTCAATTATAGAATATTTAAAACTGACCTAGTCTTTTAAAAGTATTTCAAATCGTTACCAAGTGATTTGGCCACTGTCTTTTGTCGTTTCAGATGTCTGAGCCACAAACTACAAATTGAACTAGGTAGGTTTTGTGGCATAGACAGAGATGATAGAAAATGTGAGCTTTGTTCTGAGTGTGAACCTGGCAATGAGTATAACTATCCTTTTGTTTGTATTTATTTTGAGGATCTGAGACGATCGTGTCTCCATAGGGGCCTGTCACGTCATCCAAGTATTGTATAGTATAATAATCTTATGAAAATTACCAATTAGGAAAGGACATTTTATGAAAGATTCTTTTCTTTATTTCAAGTGCCGTTTATTGGCCCAGAAACAATAGACACATTTTTTGGGCAATCACAATAGTTGTGGAATGTGCGAAAAAAATATCGATTGTGATCCGAGTGTGCAGGCTAATCATGGCCTAAACTTTCGCTCATGGCGTTGAAGGAATATAAAAAACATTGTAAGAAAAGAAGAATTCACTTGTAAGAAGCAGTTACTTTTTTCTCACAATGTTTTCTACCTTATATGGCCCTTACTTTTTCACTTTACACCAACTTATGTTGTTGTTTGTAGCCTCTTTCATTTTCGATTTTTTTTCTTTGAATGTAGCTAATTTGACGAGATTCATATTGCTATTTCACGAATTTCGCAGGTAGTACCGGACGAGTCAAATATATTCTTGTCTTTTGATTTAGCTAATTTGACGAGATTCATATTGCTATTTCACGAATTTAGCAGGTGGTACCGGACGAGTCAAATATATTTTCTGTCTTTTTATTTAGCTAATTTGACGAGTTTCCAATGTTTATTCCACGAATAATGTATGTGGTTCCGGACTAGTCACGTATTTATAGTTTTTCTCATTTGATCTTATTTGACGAGTTTTAAATGCGTATTTCGTGAATTTCGCAGGTGGTACCGGACGAGTCACGTACATTTTTTCTCTGCTTATTTAACTCATTTCGAGATGTTCAGTATATCGTTGTCGTCGTTCTAAAACGACGTAACTACAGCTTGAATCAAGCTGAGTTACGACGTTTTAGAACGACAACGACGATATAGGGATTGTTTTACGGTTCGAAAAACAAGGATTTTAATATCCTCTTTAAAGCCTTTGTAATAGCAAAAGGAGTTTTCCTCGCCATCATTATTTCTGCTTTTTCCCATTTTATTGGTTAAAATCTGTCGATATCTATGTATGTAATTTATAATGATTATATGATGACGATGGGCATCATATTTTCAAGTAATGCTTTTAACACTTTCCAGTACAAACCCGGGATTTTACGTCACTGTGATTTTATACTTGAGAAAACATTGTGGAAAAAGGAGAAATTGCTTGTAGCAAGCAATTTCTCCTTTTCCCACAACATTTTCTACCACATAGGATAGTCAGATTTCAAATTGCATGCATTTTTCATTGTCGTCTGCAACCTCTTTGAAATTGGACCAGTCTAAAATTTCATTAAAAAGGAAAGGGTTAAGAACGCGGCCAAAGCGCAGTTGTTAGCGCGACGGAGTCTCAATTCATGGGTCCAGGGTTCGATCTTCGGTCATGGAAAATATCCCTTTCGACTTTTATCTGAAATTTGTCTCCTACCTATGTGTAATGTAAACCTAAGTGTGATCAGCAGCTGGAGGCCCGAACAGGATACAGTGGTAGTACTGGTGTGAGAAATACCAGGAACCCGTTGTTAGGTGCTCATTGAAAGCTGTCGGCTTGATATACAGTACTTTCGTGTGAGTGTTCTGAATTTGGCAAAATTATCAAAACTTGACGAGTGAACGTAAAGAAAGAAAGGAGATATATGATATATTGGAAATTATTAAACATATATAATCATAAAATATTGTTAAGAAAAAATAAGGTGTTTGTTTCATACTAAAATAATATTACTTATTCTAGAGTAACAATGTTAAAACGGTCCGGTTAGACGAAGTTGCTGTATAAAGCTGATAAGCGAAGCTGTCTGTTTTACGCACGATTGGAATGTTTTGTTTAACAAACTAATTGGTCATTCATAGGATCATATTCGCACTGTCTGAAAACAGTTTGGGCGTGCTCGGACTTTGGGTCTATATATTTTTACCTCCGAATTCTACTCAAAGGATGCAACGTCTACATACCGCTTTTGAGAGGTGTACATAATCATGTTAACCTGGTAAACGACCGCCAGCCCTCTCTCGCTCTCTTTATCTGGAGATTATAAAGCGCATATTTACATAACAAAATTGGTCTGTGTGGTAGAATACTCACATCGCACGCAAGAGTCTTGGCTACACGCTCAGTTCCCCCATCTCTCTCACTCTCTAGCTCTCTCTCGCTAGGTCCACTGGCTGATAGCCAACGAGCTTTTGTCATGATGCGGAGTCCGTTGTCCGTCCGTCCCTCTGTCAACTTTTACTTTAAAAATCTTCTCAGAAAGTTCTGAACATAATTCAACCAAACTCAACCAAATTTCACAGGAAGGATCCTTTGGTGGCCTTTATCAGATCCCTTCAAAGCATTTTGATCGGGTGAAAAATATGTAACGATATATACATGTAAATATATCGTTACAATACCTCCACGGGATGAAAATTATTGCGGACAGGTTATGTCCCCTAGTGCACAAATTGGCAGATCTGCGCATAATCGACTGTATATTTGGGTAGAAAGTGGATCTCCGATAACCCGACCATCAAACCTTTTCTATCCAGATTATATATCATCTGTATACATATCTCAGGCTTTCAGCGCTTTGATTTAAAAGAAATTTCGCAAAGGCCTAGAATCGGTCAGTGTACTCCTTTATCCATTTCCCCAAGAAAGTAATGAGAAATATGTGTTTTTAATTCATTGAATAAAAATTCCATACAAACGCAACCCTTAAAGCGTTGGAAAACTACCGCCCTACATAGCTGCGATAATCAAAATTGTGTTACGTCACCGTAGCTATGTCTTTCATGGTTCTTAAAGTGTGTTACGTTTTCGTAGCTATGTCATTTATCAGCCTAGTATCTGATGGCTTACCGTCACGTCTTATTGTGACAATAAGTCGTCATAATGTAAATATTTTCATCCCCTATCAAAACCGCAAATCACGTTTCTTTTAGTGTTTACGCGAAGAATATCGTATTTTACATAAAATGGGCTATGTTATCGTAGCTATGTCTTTCAAGCTTTCTGAAATAGAGAACGTCATCGTACATTTGTTCTTCATGTGTCTTAAAGTGGGCTTTGGTATCGAAGCTATTTCCTGCATGGTTGTGAAACGGACTGCGTTATCGTTACATACATATCCTTCATGCTTCATTTAGTGGGTTTCTTTATCGTAGCTATACCCTTCATGCGACATAAAGTGGGCTTCATTATAGTAAATATGTCCTTCACGAATCGTATAGTTGGGTTCGTTATCGAAAATATGTCCTTCATGCGTCATAAAGTGGGCTACGTTACCGTAAATATGTTCTTCATGATTCGTAAAGTGGACTACGTTATCGTAGTTATGTTCTTCGCGATTCGCAAAGTTGAGTTCGTTATCGTAGCTATGTCCTTCATGCGTCATAAAGTGGTCTAATTTATCGTAACCATGTCCTTCATGCTTCGTACAGCTGGGTTCGTTGTAGGATTCGCAAAGAGGGCTACGTTATCACAGTTGCACCTCTCACCCTTCTCTTGTTTTCCGAAGAACGGGTTACGTTATCGGAGCTACATTTGTAATCCTTCTCTCCTAGCTGAATCACTCATTTTACGATTTTGGTTTAAATCTATTCATTTTAAAACGATTTGGAAACCAGTCCTTACAACTTAAATTAACCCATCGCGCCGAATTTTTTGTCTGCAATTGAAAGAATCGGAACCAATAGCCGATCCCGGAAATCGAACTCGGGACCTCTTGATCGAGCAATCGAAGCTCTGCCTCTCTCCACGGACAACACCGCTTGTGTTTCAATAAGAGTTGCGTGATCCGAACTATTTGCTTCGTTCTTTATTAATTGGGCTGCTGTGTGTTTTATCTTTCGCTAATATCTCATTAAGTTGACATGCGAATGTTTATTGGTATGATGAAAATAACCTTGTGTAACACTCAGTATTAGAATGTTTTCATGATATAAAGAAGTGCAGAAATATATTTACTATAACAAAACCCTTCTGTTAAAGGCATTACCAGACGACATATTTTAGACTGGTCTAAAAATTAAAAGATGTTCCGGGCACCAGTTTAGAGTTGGTGAAATTCTAAAGTTGTTTTGTCTTTTGTGGTAGAAAACAGTGTGGATGATAAAAAATTGCTTGTAACAAGCAATTTCTTATTTATCCACAATGTTTTCCCAAGCACGTTACTTGAGAGGCGTAAAGGGCGGTATTGTGTTCGTTAAGCCATAACCAAATTGACAAATTTAAGACTGGTCCAAATTGCAGACGGCAATTCAAATTTGATGAAATTTTGGATTTATTTTACTTTTTGGGTAGAAAACATTGTGGATAATGAAGAAAATGCTCATACAAGCAATTTCTTCATTTTTTCTTTTCATGGGGTCGTCAAAAAACGTCATTGGTAGGGAATAAGTTAAGACATTTAATTTGAAGTGTAAACAAAGAGTTGACTGCATACTTATTTGGGAAACAGTTAGCAAATGTCTGACTTTTACTGTTACATGCAGAGCTCTTAGACATAGCTAATCCACTCAGAGAGAAGGGTCCTCAACTTAAGATAGATCGACTTTGTCTATATCTAACTACATAAAGTCACATGTCTTTTTGAGGTGCTCATTCTCAAACATATAGATTTTATAGATATACTCAGCTAAAAAAATGAAAAAGAAAGTAACCATCCTTTACTTCTCTACGAATGAATTAAATGAGTATAAAACACCAAAATTGGGTTGTAAATTTTGGATGCAGAGTCAGTACCTCATGTGACTATCATTTTGCCCAATGCACGTTGTGATTCGACGGTGCATACTGTTTAAGTAACGTCGTATGAAAGGCGCAGGCTATTTGTTCCGTTCAACAAGTAAGGCTGCTTGCAAGTCGTTTACCGTGTTGATTGCTTGATTGTTCGAACACGACGCACTAGATCGTCCAAGATGTATTTTATGGGAACACTATTATCCAGTAATTACCCCGCCAACGCAAGGGACGACGGCACTAGTCGAACTTTGCGACCCGGCGGCGATGTCTGAGAATTTGGCCGATTCGCACGATTGGGTTGGACATTGAGATGTGCCGCACGAGGCGCACGTGCAAAATCATTAATCCGAATTCTCGCAAAAAACGCATGGATTACTATTGACAAAATTTAGGTCAACAGGTGCTCAATCGATTATACATAGAGTTCCGTGGTCTAGTGGTAGGATCGATTCGCACGATTTGGTTGGACATTGAGTTGTGCTGCACGAGGCGCACGTGCAAAATCATTAATCCGAATTCTCTCCAAAACGCTTGCATTACTATTGACAAAATGTAGGTCAACAGGTGCTCAATCGATTACGTAGAGCTCCGTGGTCTAGTGGTAGGACGCTGAACTCGGAATCTGAGGGCCTCGAGTACGAACCCTCACCGGACCGTGGGAATTTTTCTGAGAGGGTTCGAAGCCAATGTGCTGTGGCTGCCATGGGCGCCGTATGTTAACAGCCGAAATACAATTCGATGATCGGGGGTTAAAAGGTAATGTCGTTTCATTACGCAAGGTTAAAGTGTAAGGTCATTTGATTACGCCAGGCGAGGAAAAGACTATAAACCCAAAACTTTAAACTTTAAACTTTAACTTTAATTGATTACATGTTCATTGCATCTGATTAATATTTGTGATAAATCTATATTGTATGATCTGTTGCGATTTTAAAAGTTTGCACTTTCTTTTTGGGCTTAGTATATAATATTTGATGTTGTGCGTGTTAGGTGAAAATATTGGTTGCTGACTGCCGTATATGAACAGTCTAGCAATAAACCCTCGAATTAATCTAGGTAAATGTCAAATTTTAAAGTCTTACCCTTGAACTTACCATTTCCCAGAAATTACAACAAATTAAACGTACAATACTCATATGATATACAGATATCTCTCAATGAAAGGCATCTGCTTTTAACAAGGTCAATGTCATTTAAAACGGTCAAAGTCAACAATCAAGGTCAAACCTTAGAAATACAAGCGCCATTACGGCGATAGAAGTGTTTCATGAAAAACATTTTGGTAGGGCTTGCCATGCATCCCCTTACATTCCTCAACATCAACGGCTTTTATTTACCTGTCTGTTTAACCTTTTCTTTTTGCAAAATTTTAGACCTGCCCAAATTCAAAGGATTTGAAGACGAAAATTGGAAATGGATTAAATTTAAATTGATAGATAACCATTAGGAATGGTAGATATATTTTAGAAAAAGAGGAAACTAATTGTTACGATTGTTGCTCAATTATGAAATAACTGGGGCGTAAACACAAGGGGTTGAACAGGAAAGGGTGCCAAAAATAATGAACTTCTGAGATATTGTAATTTCAACCTCTATCCGTCCGTAGAAATTTTAGATCCGCCCCTATTCTGTTACAAGCTGTCAATTGCCGTCAATCAAAAATACATAGACAATGCAAATAATACATTTGAATTAGATCGGAAGTGAACCGACAATGTTTTCATTTCTGAGAAGCACTTGTGTTGGTTTGTCGATATAGTTAAACGGCGTAACTGTATCGTATTCAAGCTGTAGATACGGTGTTTAGGTCGCCAACCACCCATTTAATTTTTGTTACATGCTACTGGTCATATTTTTTCAAAATAAGGCTATTCTATAATACATAAGAATTTCCTGCAAGAGTCAGTGGGCGGAAAAAGATCTGTCAATTTCTTATATAATACGTCAAGTACAAAAATTGAAATACCAGAAAGCTACAATTTGATGCGCGTAGGTCAACTGGACTATGTCTCAAAATGATAATTTGGGCTAAAGTTTGCTTCCAATTCAAACAAGGAATGAAACTACTGCTGCGATCATCGCTCTAAAATCGTAATAAAAATGCTTCGTAACGAAATTAAGCGCAAATAACGTTACATTTTTCCATCTGTAAATTACATCATTCATCTTGTTGGAATTAACTCTTTCCAGGATAATCACTGACTTTTAAGTCCCTGTAATATTATACCCGACAGAACATTTTGGAAAAAAAAAGAAATTGCTTGTAAATTGTGTTGGTTGGTTACTTTTTAAATTGCACTCACTTGTAATTGTCCTTTGTAATTTCTTTCAAACTAGACTAGACTAAAATTTTGAAAAACAGGGAAGGTTAAAAAAATCCCCGTAGATAATATGATAAAAGTTTCCAAATTTTGTGGAGGTTACAATTACAAGTGAGTGCAATTTGAAAAGAAACTAACCTGTAGGAAACATCTGATTAAGGTGATAATATTTTGGGTCTTTTACGTATCACAAATATATGAAAGTTTTACAAGATCATCCTAGACTTCCATGCCCTCCGTAGATCCGAACTTTATAGATACCCGAATGTTACAATATGTTGCCGTATTCCTGTATACGGGAATAGTCGAGCGATAATCCGGTCGAGTAGAAGGAAACGTTAGAAAATCGCTTGGCTATTCCTCCCAGCAATAGCCATTCGCCTTCGGCATTTTGTTCCCGATTGAGGCTGAAAGTTATTTCCGTCTATCGCCTAAACCGTTCACTAAAATTTATTTATCACGGAAAAAAGCTATTAAACGCGGTTATCTTCAAGGATACAGTTAATTTATTGTTTTTGTTTTTTCCTTCAATTTTCAAAGGCAAGCGGGGCTATTGTCATAAAGTTGTGCCCGGCTAGCACCCTTCCGTCCGTTCGTGTGTATGCCCATAAATTTTTTCTTTGACTTTCTTCTCAAAATAAATTTAGACGAAATAAACCAAATTTCACAGTAAAGTTTCCTAATACTCTTGATCAAATTCCATTAAGAAATTTTGATTCAATGAAAAAGTGGAGTGGTATGTGTCTATACAATGTATAGGCATATACATTTTTTTTGTCTTAAGCCTTCGATATGGTATATAATCGAAAACTTTGTGTTATGAGATTAGTAAGATTGTAACCAAATTAAGTGAAACTTCATCAGAAACTTTAATTGGTTAAAATACATGACCGTTTATTCCTACCCCCCTTTTTTTAAGGCAACAAAGCGTCAGCTTTGATAGAGGTCGTCTCAAAGTTCAACGAATGCAAACTGCCACTGGAGGCTTAGCCACTAAAAGCCTACGCCATAAAAAGTAGTTCTTGTGTATTTCAGGAATATTGTAAACGCTGCATGAAAGTTCATCTCCTAGGTGTGTTAGCACACTTGAGCACATCGTTTTCAAAAAGCCTCTGATCAAAGTTTTCAAAGAAGTTGCAGAAGATAATTTCAAATTGTTGAAAATTGTAAAATATTTATCTGTAACAAGCAATTTCTTCATTTTCCACATTATTTTCAACAATCATTTCTTTGAGGATCGTAAAAGCGAGGGATTGTTCGGGAATGGGTTAACTCCTTGGTTACTTTAACCTCGTTTCTTTGTCATGATAACGTTTGATAAAGAAGATTATTGAACAAAACAATGCTCTGCTAGCTTCCAGTACTTTTCAGTACTTTGATTTAAATACATGAGCAGGAAAAATAATTAGTCTACCTTTCTAGAAAATATATCGTCACCTCGTTCTAAAACTTCTTTACTACAGCTGTAGTTACGAGGTTTTAAAACAAGAACGACGATGTGTCTATTTTTCGGCTGCTTCCTTTTTCCATAACATATATTAATTTTTAGAAAGTGTTCCTTGCAAAGCTACACAATAGCAAAGATATGACGGATCAGCACTTGATTCTAAAAAAGTTATCAACGAATTTAATCCATTACCACATGCTGACACATATATTTTCCATGATAGTATAGGTTGCTCTTTTGATAGTGAACAAGTGAATGCCAAGTTTCAAGTGAATGCCTTTAGTAGAACCAGAGATATCACAAAATGTTAAAGTTTTTGCTCCACGACAACGACAACGACACCAAGGCTATAGCAATACCTCGGATTTTCTCAGAAAAACAGCCGAGCTAAAAATACAGGAAACTTACGAAGCTGTAAAATAAATACAAATTGAGGTTATTCTTAACCCTTTCCCATACAACACGATTTTAGACTACTTCTATTTGGAAGAGGCAGCAGACGAAAATTCAAAGCGCATTGAAAAATAACCAATGTAAAGGATAGAAAACATTGTAGGGAAAGAAGAAATTGCTTGTAATAAGCAATTTCTTCTTTCCCGGCAATGTTTTCCTTAATACAAAACCTAAGTGATTGTACGGGAAAGGGTTAAAGACAACGGCAGCAACACCAAGGCTATAGCAATACATCGATTTGACTTTGAAAAAAGCCAAGCTAGATGTCAGCAGAGTGTCAGCAAAATTGATTGATTAGTAGAACCTGTACAAAATACAGTAAACAGAAGAAGCTGTAAAATAGTTACAAACTTAGGTTATAAATGATTAAAGAGTTATCTCTATTCTTATTTCAGTTTGCCCTTATCAAGTGTAGACATATTTCAGTTTTCAAGTGAATGTCTTTAGAAATAAAAGAGATATGACACAATGACAAAATTTCAAAGTGAAAAAGGAGCATAATTCTTGGACATATGAGTTTTGAATTACCACCCTTGGCAAATTAGGTTGCTCTTTTGATAGTGAGCATATATTCCAAGTACGAAGTGAATGGCTTTAATAATAAGAGAGATATCACAAAATGTCAAAGTTTTTTTGCACAACGACGACGACAACGACACCATCAAGGCTATAGCAATACCTCGGGTTTTCTCCGAAAACAGCCGAGCTAAAAAAGGGGAAAAGGGTTAAACTGTTGAGAAGTTGCGGTCCCTAATGGATAGAAGCCGCAATGTATGATAGTCTGAATATCCCTGGAAAATGTTTAATTGTCTTGATTTACTCGAAAAATTCGACTGACTGGGTGGTCCATACGCATATTTCTTCACACATAGTTTCAGCTTATGCTTAAATCTCCTATGTATTAAAGCATAGAACACCGGATTTAGAATTGTTGAGAGTTTGGCGAATATAGCTGGAAGAGACACTGATAACGGGGTTATAACGGAACTATTTCCCCATAAGGCCACAAGACTCACAATAGAATAGGGTAGCCATGACACACAAAACACTGTGACCAATATGATACCCGCTTTCGCTGTTTTTAGTTCATTCCTTTCGTATTGTTTGTTCCGTCTTGTTCTTCTTAGTGCCCCATCGCTGTAGGTACTACTGTTCCTATCGCGGAAATATTTGTGTTCGTGTGAACGCACTCTAAAAAATATGAGAGAATAACAGGTCGCAATGGACGTCACGGGAATGAAAAAATACATTAATTGTATGGTCATGTTATAAGCTATGTTCGTGAAAGATCGCGTGAAAAAATCGAACGTGCAAAAAATCTTCGAAGCGTCCTGAACGTAGTTCCCAAAACCAACAATTGGCATTGACGCTCCCCCCGCCGCCACAATCCATATGATGACAATGGCTACGTACACGGCGGTTTTATCGTCATTAATGGGAACAGGTGTCTTACGGTTGATGACGTAACATCTGTCTATAGCGAGAGCAGCAAGGGAGAGAATCG
Source organism: Fragum fragum (assembly GCA_946902895.1). Taxonomy (NCBI): domain Eukaryota; kingdom Metazoa; phylum Mollusca; class Bivalvia; order Cardiida; family Cardiidae; genus Fragum; species Fragum fragum. The sequence goes on from OX336365.1 coordinate 82,627,962, forward strand.
TAACAAAACCAACGTAGGCACCCAGGAATGCGTCGACTTTACACACTGAAAAGAGAAGATCCGATATACAACACCAAGAAAGTAGCCAATCTAGGTTTACAATGAAGACGAAGTAGCAGGAATCACAAAAGACACGAATCACCGATCGCACTCGAAAAATCAATAGACCAATCAAATACTCTTCTAGACCGGAAGTGAACTTTGAAAGTCGACATTTATGTTTAGCAATTTTGTAAGTTTGGAAACTTAAACGGAATATTACAGCTTATTCAAGTTTAAGTTACGACGTTAGATCGCCAGCCAACCATCATGACAGTGGATTTTACGAAATAACACCGTTTAACCCATTCCCACACAACAAATTTTAGACAGGTCCAATTGAAAGTAGTTACAGACAACAATTCTAAGCTCATGAAATTTTAGATTTGTTCAGTTTTTTTTTGGTAAAAAAAAATATTATGGAAATGAAGAAATTGCTTGTTTCAAGCAATTTCTTCATTTTCCGTAATGTTTTCCCAATTGTTTTTCTTGGGGACGTCCAAAAGCGTTATTGTGAGAGAATGGATTATTTTATCTATCCATCTTTTAACTTCTTTCTTCCCTGATTATAGTTTTATTACCTTCCTTTTTTCATTATATCATTCAACTTTTCATTTTTCTTCCAAATTACCTTCCTAATCTCTCCCTCAATTCGAACTTGCCACTATTCTTATTAGTATACATGTATGTATATTGATTATTTCCGTTTATTTATCGTCGCTACCGTAGCACATGCCCATATGAGCGACGCCCCCAGAATACGGTTAGTTGTTACGGGGGATAGTGCAAGGATACAGGACGAAACTGTTGAGAGCTTCGCCTGGTTCTTTAACGTGGATAGCATCGTCACACGGGGCCTCGGTTTAACGTCTCATCCGAAAGACAATTAGTTTTGTCAGTTGATATGGTCAGCCCAGGGCTCGAACCCGTGATCTTGAGGTTTGAAGTCAAGTGCTCTACCAACTGAGCTAATCGGGCTGACATGTATGTATATTCTATATAGTTACCATTGTAAATGTTCTTTGTATTGTAGGGGAAGGGCCGATACTAAGTTGTTAGAACTTGTGGTCCGACCCCATTTCATGTTTTATGTGAAATAAAATATGTTTAAACCAATGGATTAATATCTTCGAACTTCCTGTCAGGGATCAGTGGGCGTGGTCAGCGATCCGTCAATAAACGGATCGCCATTGCAAATAAAAATTCGAATAATTTAATTGTTAGTTTCGTCTATCAAAACGAGCGATCTGATTGGTCGAAAAATTTAATTCATACTTCCATGAACAAAATTTTGAGTATGCAGCCATTTTGAATGCTTCCGCACAAAATAGTTCACTACAAAAAGGTATCAAAATTTGTTAAGTTGTTGCATTTTTCGCTCGATGCTATTAAATTATGAGAAATGAAGATAATATTTTTTGTTTTCATGGAGGTATGAACCGAAAAGCCTACTCACACACTGTATGAATCCGCTTCGCGTATTCATACAGTGTGATTAGGTTTTTCGGTTCATACCTCCATGAAAACAAAAAATATTCTCTTCATCTCTTAATTGAGCAAACAAATCCGAAATGATATGACAAAATAAAAATATGTGTTACACGCGATATTTTCACATGTCAAGAGTTAGATGTCTATACATTGTACAGACACTTAGAACAGTATCGCAATTAACCCTCGATATACCAGCAGGCTTCTAAATCCTCGTTACTACAGGTCATATAATCTGTGACTGACGGATCGCCGACGTCAATCAAAAAATCAATCAACCTATCAAATCATTTAGACCGGAAGTGAACTTTAACCCATTACCAGATTGCAAAACTTTAGACTAATCCAAACTGAGAGGAGTTGCAGACGTCGAATAAATGTTTTTGAAACTATTGATTTTTTTTAACTTTCTTGGTAAATTATATTTTTGTAAAGAAGAAACTGCTCGTAATGAGATTTTTTTCATTTCCATAATATTTTTAAGGGGGAGGGGGCGTCTAAAGGCGTGGATGGGTTAACTTAGACGAAGCATTTTCGTCGGTTTTGCGACTTTAACGTCGTAACTACAGCTTATTCAAGTAAATAAGCGCTACAATTAGATATATTAGATCCATTAGTGTGGAAACCCTGGCTCAATAACGTGACTTACTCATTTTTTTTATGTCTGAGATTTGCTACGTATCTCGGAAAAAGAGATTTTGTGAACATTGCGAAAATTTTCTTTATTGTCAACAATCTTTTCTACTTTCAAATGTTTTCACAATATTTTCCTCCCAAGATGCAGATTTGAATAAATCGTCAATTAAAAAGTGTCGTCTGCAACTTCTTTGGATTAGGACACGCCTAAAATGATGGCGTATGGCAATGTATTAATTCTTGCCCACACAAGCCCTCCGTTCTACGCCCCCAAAGTAATAACGTTTGGAAAACATTATGGTAAGTGGATCAAGCAATTTCTTAATTATCCACAATGTTTTCTATTCTAAAAGACGAAATAAATTAAAAATCCACTTACTTAATTTTGTCGTCTGCAGCTGCTTTAAAACTGTGTTAATTTGTAAATTCATGACTATCACGTGTAACAAAAAGAAAACTATTTTTGTGAGAGGCGTATAAGTTGGAAGCGTGTGGGAACGAAATATACTATGTATAAGTTTATGGAAATTGATTCGAAAAGATCAGTGATTAGTGTTGGGATAACTACGGAATCCCGTTTCCGCCATATACTTTTCGACCTCGAAAGTAAACACTACACAGAATTACTTCACTCAACTTATCGACTATCAATTTTCATTAGGCAGTAGGCTTACGAATATCAAGTTTTATCGTTCAACCATTTGGTAATAAAAAAAAAGAAATGTTAACTTTTTTTTAAATTGCAGTTGTCAAAAAATTTCAGCTTTTAGGTCTGATTTGTAGGCAGAGACTTTAAACTAATAAACCTTGAAAGGTCAAAATGTCGCTATGAGCTTATTCAAACTTTCATTTTTCTTGGTAAGATATTAACCTACAGGGTAAACTATCTTAGGGGTTATGTAATATAAGTACCGGCTTTGTTGCCAAAGCTGTGCATCGAATAAGTTAGACGAAGATCGCGCTTTTTATCCTTACCCAAGTTAAAGGGAGAAAAGGTTTTAGAATTCGACTTTGTGGAAACCTCGATCGGATATTCGTATAAGCAAAAAAGCCAATTTCTGGGCAAATCGCATTGTCTGGCTCTAATCGACGTATGTAAGAGATATTTTCACTTTGAATTAAAAGTATGAATTGGCCTATCGCTCCACAGAATTGTTAAATTGTTCTTTCTTACAATGTTTTCAATAGCTATATTTCTTTTTATTTAGAACTGTGTGGTAATCGGTTAAGCAAAAGTATATGACTATGAATAATCAATCGCACAAGAGAAAATGATAATCTACTGAAATAAGGCCGCCCCACAATTGTCTACTGTTAATCCCTTCTGAGATACCACAGCTGTCCCAAACCAAATCGTTTCGAAACAAACCAGAGTAGCTACTTTTTATGCATGCATTTCTTTGGGGCTAGCAATTCAGATTCTCACATTATTCTCTAATTGATGCTACCAAAGCCTGGAATCTAGTGACATCTAGTGACATATCGTCGGTGTTCTACCAAAATCTCGCAACTACAGCTTATCTTAAGGTTTTGGTAGATCACCGTCAAAATATAGGATAGAATGTTGCCAAAGCGGGGAAATTCCAGGGATACACTGACAACGAAGACATTGGCTCTAAAAAGATTTAGTTTGATTGCCATATACAATGTAATATGTATATGCAAAACGATTCGACCTCTAGGCCAGTTAATCATGATTTCTAAGAAAAGTTTAAGGATAGGACCTAGAGATTATTCAACCTTCTCACCCACCCCGGAAAAATAAATTAATTAATTCATAAATCAGCGAAATTTGGGGAAAAATATAAACAGGGGAATGGCTTTCTAAGCATGTCAAATGTGTCAATTAAAGAATCAAACGGCCAATCAAATAATTCATTTAGACAGGAAGTGAACTTTTGCCGACATTTTTCTAAAATATTTCGTTGGTTTTGCGACTCAAACGCCGACACTACAGCTTATTCTATAGTTATGACGTTTATGTTGCCAACCAATAATTTTACTCTTTTGTTACATTCTACTGGCCATAGATTTTACAAAATAATGCCGTTTATTATAGAAGCGGAACTTCCTGTTGGAGTCAGTGGGCGTTGCGAGCCGAGTCAGTGGGCGGGCCAGGGTAACATTTAATGGTAATCATTCAATCAAACAAATGATAAGCAACGGAAAGAGGATAAAATACTTAATTAGGAAAATAAACTTAACGTGATTTAGGCCACAGTTTAGACAGTCTTACCAAAAATCGACACCTTGTCATATTTGACCGATTTTCTATGAACAAAAAATGATAGCTTGGGCCTGTTTTCTCTGAAGAGTTTGGAAATGTTTGTTATCACTTTTTGTTGTAGAGGAGCGAAATATCTTGATCCAAGTAAGTCGTCGCTCGCACAAGCTGCACTGAGTCGAAATCGGTTCGCCTTTGTCAGGGTCGTTGAATGCAGACTGACAATTCTACCTTACTATCTTATTTTACTTTTGAATCAGCAATACTACCTGACCTGTGTTGGATACAATCTCTTTTTCAAATATTTGTTATACGGAATTGCCAGATTGTTCCTTTATTTCGAATGGTAAACAGTATGTAGAGGTATTGAGAATCCTTGCTTCTTAGAATCTTAATTGATCAATCGCGGCTGTCAATCAATAAATAGATCTACCAATCAAATTTTTCTTGCAGCCCGTAGTTGTGCTTTGAACTCTGACATTGGCCGCCGGTTTTTGAAACATTTTGATTGGTTTGGCGACTTAAACGTCGTAACTACAGCTTATTCAAGCTGTAGTTACGACGTTTAGGTCGCAAACTATCCATTTTAATTTTTCGTTAAATGCTACTGGCTAATAGGTTTTGCAAAATAGAGCCTTTCTAAATCGAAGCGGAAGTTGCTGTTGGACCCAATGGGCAACGCAGTAAATTGGCGGGGCCAGCGATTAGTCAATTGGTCAATTGCTTCAATAAATCGGTTTATATGGTTGGTTTCTCTGGCCTAATGAAAGGGAAGTCCTACAACCGTTTGTATCGATGTGAGGAGATAAAGCCCTCCCAGACGGAATTTACACAGGACATTTGACAGCGTCATGACAACGTACGATTGACGTAAGTCTGGTGTTAAACTGATAATTACCCAGTAAGAATAATCTAAACTACAAAAGGGAAACTCTTAAACGGCTAATCTTGACTTTCCTCATTTCTGGACAAAAAAAAAAAAAAAAAAAAAAAACGAAGTCAACACAGTCTAATATCTACTGTTCCGTGTAACGCTAGATTGATAAGTCAAAATCTCTGTAACAATTTTTTGTGGCAAAGTTATGTTTTTTATATTTATCGATTAGATCAAAATGTCGAAACTACAACCATGTCAAAAACTCAAACTACTCAATTTTTGTTGGAGGATTTAGCTGGAAAAGTGGCAATTGCTCTGCTTAATTTCTAGTATGCATGCAAAAACATCTCATTTGGATTAATTAAGATATCTCGAAAATCGTATCGTTCGGGTTTCAAGTAAGTACAAAAAATGTAACTTACAAAGAAAAAGAATAAAAAATAAATAAATAAAAAAATGTTTACATACAATGTGGTAAATAAAGCTTGAGTAACTAATCTTCGGTTCTATCCTAACTAACCATGGGCAATGTCTAATTTTTGAAGGGCCGGGGAAATGAGAAAGCAGCTTTAACGTTTGATGACTTGTAAATCTTACTTGTAAATCCAAAATCGTTGTTTAAGGTCTTTGATAGACAATTTTTCATCAAAACAGGCAAACAAAGCACGCACATCAGAAGATCCACGACTGCCAGATTGATAACAAACATGTTCGCTGTGGTCCGTAAACTTCGGTATCTGAAATATACAGATGTGTACATGACACATTTTCTGGTTAACTTGCTTGAATTGGAATTAACGCCACTTTAAACAGTATTTCAGTCCTATCGCGGTGACTCGAGCATCTAACCATGGATTCCTGGTATTACAAACAGCAATACTACCACTACATCCCACCTCCAGCAGCTTATCCTACTTAGGCTTACGATTATCCACGCATTGGTGAGAGACAAATGTCGGAAAGGATATTTGCCGCGACCGGGAATCGAACCCGGGACCCGCCAAATTTGTACCAAATGAAATCAAGGTTAAGGCTATGCAAGTGCAATAACTGTTTTCCGTTTTTCAGGTTCTACACGGTAACGGAAAGCACATGTTTTTATATTATTTATGCAGTCATATGGTTCCTATATGCCATGTCATAGCAGTGACATCACATTGGTATGAAATATATATTTATGAACACCTTCTATTTGTGATAGAGTTATAGCTCAAACTGCTAGGAATCGTTTGTGAGCAGCTGACCTTCGAGCTTGAAGAACTTACAATGGACCGATTCTTACACCTTATCATTGGCGCAAAAGATTGGCATGCGCCAAACGGCCCCTAAGCAATGGAACTCAAATGGCTTTAGAGACTAACCGCAATTCACAATGCGGTTTGCTGTTGGTAGGGTACGTGTGTACCTCGGACCTGTAAAATCTCATGCTCAGTTATGTATTACAGAAGTGGACAGATTTGGCGGTTGGAATCTTATATTATTTGATGTTTTAGTGCTCAAGGACGTTCTCCCTTTATTGTTGTTCTAGACAACCCAACCGCTAAACAGTACAGGGATCCGATTTTGCAGCCCTTTTTACTCCCTTTTGTACAAAGAAACGGCCCGATATTACGTTTCAGTACTAAAATGCTAAGCCACACACAGTATTTTTACCTCACGACCTTCTGAGAAATGCCGGTATTGAGGTTTATACTGGCCTTGACGCAGCCCTGACCTCAATCTGATTCAGCATATCTAGGACGAGTTATACCGCCGTGTCCGTCAGCAAGTCAATCCACCCCAGACGTAAGGGGATCTTTAATGTACGCTTGTTGAACAATTGCGACGTCTTCCTCAGGTAGTGCTCACAAATGTTCTAAGATCCACAAGAAGGCGCTGTGTTACTGTTAGAGATGCTAGTGGTGGACACAATCGATATTGAAAAAAAACAGGTTTACCTTTTGATCATCATGTGAAACTTATTTTGAGGGTACCCTACAACCTTTTGCGCTGTGTTACTGTTAGAGATGCTAGTGGTGGACACAATCGATATTGAAAAAAAAACAGGTTTACCTTTTGATCATCATGTGAAACTTATTTTGAGGGTACCCTACAACCTTTTGCCGTTTATCAATATAGCACGCTCGCGTTGAGAAATTTGTATACCTCTACAAATAGCCAGATATTTTATGGTCTTCATGCTAACAGAAAAAGCCTTGCAGTCGATCTAATATGAAAGAAAATTGGCGGAAAAATCACAGTATCAAGTTTTCATTTTTGCAGAATAGGTATACTTATCCTGGCGTAGGAGTACGAAGATACGATTTCAAATATTTTTCTAGAAAAGTATTTTCTCCTCTGGATGCATTAAGAATACTACAATCTTCAACAAATACCCAGAAGAACTTATTTTCTCGTCTGTCAATTAAATGATTAATTGATACATCGTAATGTTGACAATTGACCTTCGATAGAAGAGACGCTTTCACTTATACGATAACATCTGGGTAAATAGAAAGCGCACAAATCTTCTCATTAGCCCTCTTGTTGCAGATAACAAATGCTCCTTTCATTATTTTATCGCTTAACAAACGACAGCGGAGTTTCATCACTGTGTTGTAAGTTGTCCGTTAGATTTGTGTAGTTTGTACGGTGGTTTTGAGTGGTCAATCAAAGATGGCGTCCATGGAACAACGTGAGAGGTAGGTGTCTTAGTTTTCGTCGATAATATTTCCTTAAATGACCGTATCTTGTCTTGATACTGTTAATATCGTACAGGAGAAATGTATACCTATCCACGGTTCTATATATCAAAGTACCAGTGTTGCCCTAACGCCGTCGGTCGTAATGCAAACACAGCCCAACACGGAAATTTTTTTTCGAAGCGAGAAAGTTGTCTTTTTAAGCATGATTATATAATAATCAGCAAACTAGGAAACAAAATATTGCTGTAACTTGGATGTTTTTAATATGCCCTTTCCTATGGTTACGGCTATTTTAAACAAAATTGTTCAGAATGGCCACAAACGCTGTGTTTAGAAAATGATCATACAACGGTGCAGTCACGGTGAAAATATGCAGACACAACGGTGCAGTTTCTGTGTGTTGTGAACGGTGTAGTTATTATTTTAATAACAAATTATGAACGGTGTAGACATAAAGCAATTATTGTGAACGGTGTAGACATGAAGCAATAAAGAACTTGTTATTTCTCAAATGATATTCTTTTTAATGCTTAATGAAATTATTGCCAAATTTCTTCAACAATAATGTTAATATATGACAGATTTGAAAATGCTTTGAAGCAAAGAAGGTGACAATACGTCTGGAAAAAAGAAATACTTTAATCAGAATTGAGGAAGATTCCAGTTTCTTTGCTATTTCTCAAAGCAATTTCATAAGGGTCAAATAGAAGAAAAAATCAAGAATCTGACAGTGTCATTTTTTAATTCATTATTTTTATTTTCAGTTCCATGCTGTTCACTTGTTACCACTGCCCTTTCGAAGGAAGTTTTGAAAATGTTGTGAAGCATTCAGAACAGGACCATTCCAACCAGATATTAAAAGTGCGCAGGAGAGAGATAAATGAAAAGACTGGCTAAAAAGGTTTGAAACTCTGAACTTTAACATAATTCCAGATATTGTAAAAAACTCAAACCAAGATATAATCCCCATTTACGATCCTGGAACACACAAGATAGACCTCATCAACATAGAAAACCAGGATTTTGGAATTAGCAATCTTTCTATCGATGATATCCCTGATTTTGAATGCATGAGTCCTGTACATAAACAATTACGAAGTTCGACACCCCATAAAGTCGTTCAAAAAAGCTCCGACCGTAATTCCAGATAATTCAATTTGATGTGCTGAAACAGATGATACGGATAGGGACTCATCTCTTTCTGCACGGGACATGGAAATAATGGTCGAAATGAAGAGTTTGCTCTCAGACGTGATTAAGTCATTATGAAACGTTGATCAACTTGGTAATTGGTTATCTTTTCATCAGATGGTCAAGGAAGGTCGGTTCCCGATGGAAAACATTGCATTTCATGTGTGTAAATTCTACTCTCTGAAAATACCTCTTCAATGCGTTTCACACCAATAGTCAAGCGTTTTTGGCGAGTAGGATATTGTCTTTTTCATGGCAAATGGTTACATTTTATGAGTGGGCCCTAAAATCTTGGTCAGAAAATTGCCAGTCCTGAAGAGGAGGTCACATCTGAAAATGCCAAATAAATTTTGCAGTTCCGTACAGAGCAACTGTTGGAACCAGGAATAGGGCGTTTGACGAAGACGACGTAAAACCTGGCTTACTCACACCGATGATCGATAAATTAGCGGAACAAACAGACGAAAACAAAACTTATAAACTCTGCGTTGACGAAAAAAAGATAAACGCTGGAAAATGTAAGACAAGTGGTGATATTGACCTGTTTGGCTTTGAAAAGTCACCTACGCTGAATGAAAGAAAAGCTAAATTGCAATCAGAAATACTTTTGCTAAAATCTGTGTCAGACATTCTTGACAGCGTATCCATACGTAGGAAGGTGCACTTAGAAGATATATCACCAGATGAAAGAGATAGTTTCGTGCATCTTCTTCTTGAAAGTTTGAAGGTAGTGGGTGAAAAATACGTACTTTGAGAGAAACTAAATTAAACAAAGATCTCGTGCTAGAAAGGTTGAAGAAACAGAGTGGACCTGACTGGCGAAATCGAAATTTGTTTTGTTATCAGCTCCTTGAAAACAGATTTATATGACATATCCAATTGCATAAAAGATATGCTCAGTATTGTTGACGACATTGGGTTAATGGTTGCATCATTAAGAAACGCAGAACACCTTTACTCGCGAAGTAAGCATGTGCCGCTAAAAACACAGAGCAATTATGTTCACTTGTCTGGTGCATGCAGTGAAGCTGATTTGACAGAGCCGAGGAAAATAAAACAACAAAGTGAAAGGTGGCATGAAATTCGTAAATCTGCGAAAGTTACTGGAAGTTCACTTAATAGTGCCCTCGGTTTAGGTTCATTAAAACAACAGCTAGAACACTTTGATAAAGTTGTCTACAAAAAAGAACCAAGCAAACCAACATCTGCTGTCCAAACAAAAATGAATTATGGGTTTGAACAGGATTTGTTTGTTTGAATGGGGTTTTACGTCGCTTTCAACAATCTTTCAGTTATATCACGGCGGCTGGAGCACCTAACAATGGCTTCCTGGTATTTCTCCCACCAGTACCGCCATCACATCCTTTCCTAGCCTCCAGCTGCTATCCCACATAGGTCTACGATTATCGACCCATTGGTGGGAGACAAATAGTCGGAAAGGATGAGTGCCGCCGTCGGAGATCGAAGGGTTTGAACAGGAGATAAATGCAATAGCAACTTTGGTCGGCAAGGTTTTACCCGTATTCGAGCCGTCACTTGTGTATGTCGAAGAAGGTTGTTACAAAAGAACTATTGGTAATGACCCAAACACGGTTGAGATCGTGATAAGTCCAGATGGAAGTCTTAAGAAAAGTCAAGATAGTACAGCCTTTTTTGCCATTGAATGCAAATGTCCCTTTCCTGGGAAAAAAATCACCACCCAAGTGTACTACAGAATTCCAAAGTACTACATTACTCAAGTGTTAGCAGAAATGTATAGCATGGATTGCAAAGAATTGTACTTTGTTTGTTTTTCGGAGGGATCGTGTTTGGGTCATTATAAATAGTTCTTTTGTAACAACCTATTGCATCATCTCCTGTTCAAACCCATAATTCATTTTTGTTTGGACAGCAGATGTTGGTTTGCTTGGTTCTTTTTTTGTAGACAACTTTATCAAAGTGTTCTAGCTGTTGTTTTAATGAACCTAAACCGAGGGCACTATTAAGTGAACTTCCAGTAACTTTCGCAGATTTACGAATTTCATGCCACCTTTCACTTTGTTGTTTTATTTTCCTCGGCTCTGTCAAATCAGCTTCACTGCATGCACCAGACAAGTGAACATAATTGCTCTGTGTTTTTAGCGGCACATGCTTACTTCGCGAGTAAAGGTGTTCTGCGTTTCTTAATGATGCAACCATTAACCCAATATCGTCAACAATACTGAGCATATCTTTTATGCAATTGGATATGTCATATAAATCTGTTTCAAGGGAGCTGATAACAAAAACAAATTTCGATTTTCGCCAGTCAGGTCCACTCTGTTTCTTCAACCTTTCTAGCACGAGATCTTTGTTTAATTTAGTTTCTCTCAAAGTACGTATTTTTTCACCCACTACCTTCAAACTTTCAACAAGAAGATGCACGAAACTATCTCTTTCATCTGGTGATATATCTTCTAAGTGCACCTTCCTACGTATGGATACGCTGTCAAGAATGTCTGACACAGATTTTAGCAAAAGTATTTCTGATTGCAATTTAGCTTTACTTTCATTAAGCGTAGGTGACTTTTCAAAGCCAAACAGGTCAATATCACCACTTGCCTTACATTTTCCAGCGTTTATCTTTTTTCCGTCAACGCAGAGTTTATAAGTTTTGTTTTCGTCTGTTTGTTCCGCTTATTTATCGATCATAGGTGTGAGTAAGCCAGGTTTTACGTCGTCTTCGTCAAACGCCCTATTCCTGGTTCCAACAGTTGCTCTGTACGGACCTCTTCTTCAGGACTGGCAATTTTCTGAACAAGATTTTTGGGCCCACTCATAAAATGTAACCATTTGCCATGAAATAGACAATATCCTACTCGCCAAAAACGCTTGACTATTGGTGTGAAACGCATTGAAGAGGTATTTTCAAGAGAGTAGAATTTACACACATCCATAAATAGATGAAATACAATGTTTTCCTTTGGGAACCGACCTTCCTTGACCATGTGATGAAAAGATTACCAAGTTGATCAACGTTTCTCAATGACTTAATCACATCTGGGAGCAAACTCTTCATTTTGACCTTTATTTCCATGTTCCATGCAGAAAGAGAAGAGTCCCTATCCGTATCATCTGTTTCAGCACATCCAATTGAAATATCTGGAATTACGGTCGGAGCTTTTTGAACGACTTTATGGGGTGTAGAACTTCGTAATTGTTTATGTACAGGACTCATGCATTCAAAATCAGGGATATCATCGATAGAAAGATTGCTAATTCCAAAATCCTGGTTTTCTATGTTGATGAGGTCTATCTTGAGTGTTCCATGATCGTAAATGGGGATTATATCTTGGTTTGAGTTTTTTTTACAATATCCGGAATTATGTTAAAGTTCAGAGTTTTCAAACCTTTTTGGCCAGTCTTTTCATTTATCTCTCTCCTGCGCACTTTTAATATCTGGTTGGAATGGTCCTGTTCTGAATGCTTCACAACAATTTCAAAACTTCCTTCGAAAGGGCAGTGGTAACAAGTGAACAGCATGGAACTGAAAATAAAAATAATGAATTAAAAAAGACACTGTCAGATTCTTGATTTTTTCTTCTATTTGACCCTTATGAAATTGCTTTGAGAAATAGCAAAGAAACTGGAATCTTCCTCAATTCTGATTAAAGTATTTCTTTTTTCCAGACGTATTGTCACCTTCTTTGCTTCAAAGCATTTTCAAATCAGTCATATATTAACATAATTGTTGAAGAAATTTGGCAATAATTTCATTAAACATTAAAAAGAATATCATTTGAGAAATAACAAGTTCTGTATTGCTTCATGTCTACACCGTTCACAATAATTGCTTTATGTCTACACCGTTCACAATTTGTTATGAAAATAATAACTACACCGTTCACAACACACAGAAACTGCACCGTTGTGTCTGCATATTTTCACTGTGACTGCACCGTTGTATCATCTTTTTTTAAACACAGCGTTTGTGGCTATTCTGAACAATTTTGTTTAAAATAGCCCTAACCATAGGAAAGGGCATATTAAAAACATCCAAGTTACAGCAATATTATATTTCCTAGTTCGCTGATTATTATATAATCATGCTTAAAAAGACAACTTTCTCGCTTCGAAAAAAAATTTCCGTGTTGGGCTGTGTTTGCACAACGACCGACGGCGATAGGGCAACACTGGTACTTTGATATATAGAACCGTGGATAGGTATACATTTCTAATGTAAAATGATATCAATATGAAGGCATGAAACGTCTGTTTAAGAAAATTATTTATGAAAACTAAGACACCTACCTCTCATGCTGTTTCGTTGTCGCCATCTTTGATTGACTGCACAAACCTAACGGACAACTTACAACACGGTGTTCATAGCCATGAAATACAAAATGGGGGCAAAAGGAAAAGGTTTACAGGGGCGAGAACTTAATTGAAGCAAGCTTGTAGCCTTAATCTATGTTTCTCTACACTAAGAAATACGTGAATTTAAGTCATTATTAGTCACTTTAATAGTCGTTTTCGAAATCTAGTTTTAGCCAATTAAGAATTTTCCTGTCGAAAAGCTCTTTTGTGATATAATGGATAGGGAACATGAGCGAATTTTCTAGCGCGTCATTTGTCGGGCTGATGGGTTGGTTACCTTATTTTCCAATGACCTGTGGACCGACATTTCCAACAAGTTCGCGAGTGTACAAAACGAAGACTTTGAGCTTGTCCATGACATTTCTAACTATTTTTCATGTATCTAATGTAAAGTCAGTGACCCTGTCCATTAGAGTTTCAACAATTTCAAGAGTGAACAAAGCGAAGTCAAGCCAATGACGTCACCAACTAGTTCACATGTGCCTAAAGCAAAGTCAATGACCTTGTCAATTGGCGTCTCCCAGCGCGGCCATAGCGAACTCGGTAGCGCGTCTAACTCTCAATCATGAGGTCTAGAGTTCGATCCCGGCCGCAGAGAGTATCTCCCACCAATGGATAGATAATCGTGCACCTAAGTTGGATGAGCAGCAGGGTGATCGGAAAGGATGTAGTGGTAGAACTGGTGTGAGAAATACCAGGAATCGCTGGGTAGGTGCTCCAGCCGCCGCGATATGACAGAAATACATTTAAACGTGTTAAACCCCATTAAACAAACAATCAAAAACATCTCCAACAATTTTGCATAAGTCGCGAAGTCAATGCGTAGTCTTGACATCCACATAGTGCATTTGAAAAGTCGCTGGTCATAATTTAGTTTAGAGCATACGGTAAATAATTAGATCTTATTTTTAATAGGCGCATGGTAACCAGGAGCAGAATAAAGACTTTGAATTGAAAAACAAACAAAAAAAGAAAGCCCCAACAGTTTATATAGTCTCCAGACTACATATAGAAAAGCAAACCAACAAAAACCGTCTTAGCTTCATTAAATGTATCTGAATAATTTTGCTAATGTTTCTATTTTGAACTGAATTCACTAGTTTAATGTGTATAAATATATAATTTTGCCTTGGTTTTGCAATCCAGGAAATATGGCGTGTATTCTACAAGAACATTAAACATAAAGGGACAGCTTTTCAAGGTCTTAGTCAATTCGCTGAGTTGTTATCTGTCGTGAAAGATATCATCATGAAAGCAGATTAATTGAAAAGCCTACAGACATATTTGTCTACGCAGTACGCATAGAAATATTCGGAAGCATTTCATCAAATTATTGCCATTTTGAATGTCTCTGAAATGATTTACATAAAATAGCACTTTCGAAATACAGGCTTTTATTGTAATTTGAAGGTTTGGAATAAAAATACCTGAATTTCATTTATACTAGATTTCTAAAGCATTTTTAACTTCTGTGAGATTATAGCGTGAAATTTATATGAGATGCATTAAAGTTTTTTTTATCTATTTATTATTATTATTATTATTTTTTTTTTGCAACAGAGATTGGTCTCGGGCTTCAGTAGACCGATCGCAAGGCAAATCAAAGAATCAATCGACCAGTCAAATTATTCAATTAAATCGGAAATGAACTTTGAATACTTACATTGGCTGACATTTGTGTGTAGCACTTTTGTTGGTTTGGTGACTTAAACGACGTAGCTACAGCTTATTCAAGCTATCGTGATGTCGTTAAGGTCACTGACCAAAAATTTTATTTTTGGTTACATATTACATGGCCATAAACTTTGCAAAATAACATCGTTTAATTTCAAAATGGAACATCCTGTCGAAGTCTGTGGGCGTGACAAGGGAATTCAGTGGGCGTGGCAATCGATACGTCAGTTTACAAATCTTTGATCCGTTTATTGACCACTTATAGCACTGGTTATATTGGGTTCGCATACTATACAAAATAATAGTGTTATAGTAGGGTAGAATCAGCATTTATTTAAAAAATAGTTAGGCCTGACTCTATTAGAATCTCAAACTTAAATTCAGTAAAGATATTTCTAACTTGGTAAAGCATTTCAAAGGCCCTTGTAAAGGTAAACGTCATGAATTGAATTAAAAGTTATATAACAAAATAGATGGATAAATAAAAAATAGGTAGCGTTTTATATCGTTATATACAATTTTCATTTGTAAAGAAAACGACCTTAGTGGATATCCGTTTTTATTCTCTACCGTGTACATTTTGAACAAAGGTGACTGGTTTCCGACCATTAAAGGTGAACTACATGTTAAACGGCTACTTTATGTGACAACTTGACACTAAAACCATGAAATCCAATTTCAATTAAAGGTACACACGAGAAATTTCTGAAAGCTTTCGTGTTAGTAAGGTCCATGTGCGTTCATAGCCACGAAAAGCAGTGTCAACCGTACGATACTTCACCTCATGTTTCATTGATTTTAGCTTATAAGTTTCAGCATCCGTTTTTGTTGTGTGGGGGGGGATGTTTGTTTTACGCCGAGGTAAAATTTGATCATTCATTTCGTCGGTTCGCCGGCAAAATGTAGTAACTACAGCTTTATTAAACTGTAGTTACGATATTTTGCTCGCGCACCGACGACTGGTTTCGGGAATAAACCAGTTTCAGCTTTCGGGCCCAAGAACTAAGGCAACCACCAAACAAAATGCTAGTGCGTACCGGTGACTTGAATTGGTTTCGCACCCGTTATCTGCGACTCCTCAAAAAGTTCGGATGTTGTCACGATGTTTCAGTGGCCAACGACAATAAGCCAAGACATAAAGAAATGCATTAACTATAAAGACAGTAACGTCTATAAATGACAGCCTGTAATCATTATCGAATGCTTCTATTACCAATTGATGGATCGCCGCTATTATTCAGAAAAAAATCCGATTGACCAATTAAAGATACGTTTAGACCGGAAGTGAACTTTGAACTCCAACATTTATAATAAACATTTCTGTTGGCTTGGCGACGTTACGTCTTAACCACAGCTTATTCACTGTATAGTTTCTACGTGAAGGTCGCTATCCAACCATTTTTTTCGTTTTTGTTGTTGTTACATGTTATACTGACCATGAATTTTGAATTATAACGCAATTTGCTATCTTACTCCAACTCCCTGTTGGAGTTCGGTGGGCGAAGCTTTCACGAGTCTTTCACAAAATGAGGACGAATCTTACAATTAATCTCTGTCCATTTTTTATTCTTAGTGTACCCCAACCCCCTAAATCTAAAGTTCTTCACCCTTTTTGCTTTTATCATAAAAGCCAATGTTAAAACCATTCACAGACGGTGACCCTTTTTCACGCCGCACCAAGAAAAACAATTTGAAAAAACATTGTGTAAAATGAAGAAATTGCTCGTAAGAAGCAATTTCTTTATTTTACACAATGTTTTCTATCAAGAGAGTTAAAGAAATCTCAAATTTCTGTCTGCTACTCCTTTCAATTTGGACCAGTCTAAAATGTTGACGTTTGGGATTGGAATAAGAGAGGTCTGAAGTAGGGAAAGAACGAAAAAACAGACACAGTTCGTGGAGCAAGTTAAATCCTTGAGAACAACTTCTTACTTGCATGTTGACTGCAGACACTTGATTGGATTGTTTGTTAAGATCAACTGCATTACGCAAATAACGTCAACTAATTGAGACAATTAATTATTAGCAGTAACATGTATTCCATCGGGACCCATTCTAGGGAATGTCTTAATAACAAACAACAAACCTCTTTTTTCTCATTCATCAAAAATGGTCGCCCACCCGGCCTCAGCCATAATTGACCCTTGTCATGTTTTGACAGGGGGTATAGGCAATGATTGGCCTGCACACATGTCCAGTCTGTTCTTAGTCTACACCACCTGTGTTCCCTCTAAGCCATAGTTGTCCATAAGACTAATTATCTCATCTATGATTAACCCATGTCATGCTGATTCCGGAATATTCCTGCTTTGGCAGGAGGCATAGACAAAGATCAGCCTGAACACATATACAGTCTGATCTTAGTCTATGCCGCCTGTTTTCCCTTTAAGCCAGAGTTGCCCATAAGATTAATTCCCAAACTAATTATTTACACTGACCCTAATTCAAGCTGTAGTTACGAGGTTTTAGAAAGGCAACGACTATATAATAGTACCTTGCAAGAAGACGTAGATACATTCGGGCATGTATGGATAACTGGATCTATTATCATTTCATTTTTAGTCAGGTTTACCCCTTGTCATTAATAAAAAATATGGCCCCACATAAAGTAACCTTATCCATAAATAGCCCTTCAACAGATTAAAAATTCCAGCATTTTATTGTGGACTATCAGGGGATGTCAAAGTACCTTTCGTTTGCAAATGTATAAGTCTCATATTTTACTCAAACTGTGATTACGACTTTTAAGTCGCCAAACACCCTTTTCTTTTACGCCACTGATTACATATTTACAAAAATAATAGCCTTTATTACCTAACTGTCATGTCGGAAGGCAGTGGGCGGGGCAAGCGAATTGTTTATTACCCATTCCAACGCAATGACGCTTTTAGACGCCCCATCTAACAATTGGGAAAACATTGTGGGAAATGAAGAAATTGCTTGTAACAAGCAATTTCTTCATTTGCCACAATTTTTTTCTAACAAGAAAGTTGAAAAATTTAAAATTTCATAACATTAAAATTGTCGTCTGCAACTCCTTTGAATTTCGGCCAGTCTAAAATTTTACCGTGTGGTAATGGGTTGAGACAAAAACGTTGCTACATCAGACTAGTTTTCTTTAACCCTTTCCTGATTTTTTCGAAATTTAAGACTAGTCCAAATTGAAAGCGATTGCAGAAGACAGTTTAAATTTAATACAATTCGAAATGTAATCATCCTATGTGGTAGAGAATATTGTTGGAAAAGGAGAAATTGCTTGTTACAAGCAATTTCTTCCTTTTCCACAATGTTTTCTGAAGTATAAAATCACACTAACGTAAAATCCCGGGTTTGTACAGGAAAGGGTTAATTCAACAACATTTTGTTGATGATGCAATGTTTTCAAACCAAGCTTCCATCGCTTCTTCATTAGACACGAGGTTAATGAAACGCCGATGGCCTTTTAATATAATTTCCTAACCAAGATCTATAAATAAGCCAAAATACATTACCGCACCGTGCTACAATGTCAGTTCCACTGTTTGGAACTCATTTACGATTTCAATGCCTTCATTAACCGATTTATAAGGCAATTTCAACGCATTATCGCCAAGTTTGTGGACATTTCCAAGAAATGTTTGTTACAAATCACATTTTTAACCGAGTAATAAAAATGCAAAGTTAATGGTAAACAACTCTCGATTGATATTTTTTTTTCCTAAATCGAATCTGTTGAAAACCGAGAATTTAAATGTATGTGTCTGAAAATTGGATTTTAAAGTCGGACAATAAACGCAAACAGTTGCTTTTTGAAGCTTTGAAGTACTATCAGGTCATGGTGTCGATTACTTTCAGTTGCTTAAAGTAACCCATTATCAGACGATATTTTTTTCACAATGTTTTCTCAAGTTTTTTTTCTTGGGGATGCCCCCCCCCCCTCCCCCAAAAAAGCGGGGTTGGGTTGGAATGGGTTAACCCTTTCCCGTTTTCAGAATTTTAGACTGGTCCAATTTGAAAGAAGTTACAGATGACAATTAAAAGTGAGTGTAATTTGAAAAGTAACCAATCCATAGATTAAAAAATATTGTGGGAAATGAAGAAATTGCTTGTTACAAGCAATTTCTTCTTTTCCCTTAACGTTTTCTCAAGTTTAAAATCACAGGGACGTAAAAACAAAAGATTGTGCAGGAGAGGGTTAAAGAAGATTGTTTCGAGAAAATAATCAATATCTCTGATACGCTTTTCAAGTAGTTTTTGTTCATAATGTTTTAATATCATGAACTTTAATAATTCGTACAAAATTATAATTCAAGCGAATATATATTTGAAATGATAGTCTTTGGCGTTGACTTTAGAGTGCTGACAAAGGTATTTTAAACGCGTTTTCATGACGCCCCGTGTTACTAAACGGGTTTTAACCCGATTTCAAAGGGACCGTTCCAAAAGATAACATAGTCATTTTGTGTAAGTTTGAAATGAACCAGTTAAAAACAACAAAATGTATTGTTTTAATTGAATTTAAATTCGTTTTGCATAAGGTTGTTTTTCCCGAATAATATGACTTAATTGACCCAATTCGAAAGGACCATTCATAATCACGGTAAATATATTCTGTGAACGATTGCTGAGAATCTGGTGATAAACGTGTTGTATAGTGTTAACCAATTACCAGATGACAAAATTTTAGACCAGTCCAAATTCAGAGATGTTACATATAACAAATTCTAGTTGATGAAATAATGGATGTTTTTTTTTATTAAATTTTGGGTATAAAAACATTGTGTAAAATGAAAAAAATTACTTGTAGCAAGCAATTTCTTCATTTTCCACAATGTTTTTCAAAGCTTTATTTCTTGGAGGCATCAAAAATGGGCCTTAGTGTGAGAATGGGTTAACAGGGACATTTCAATGCAATTTTCATAAATCCTCCTTTTTTTTTCGTTTACTCGAAGCAAATCGTCGTTCGCCGAGCAAAATGTCGTAAATATAGCTTCAACAAAGCTGTATCAATTTTACTAGCTCAGCGAAGAAATGATCCAAAAGTAAAAACCATTATTCTGGTGCACTTTTAAAGAGAGTGCAATGAAAACTTTTGACTTTCTTGTGCCAAGGAGAACATTTCAATTCAATTTTAATACCGCCATTTCTCTCCTGTCTTACTAAATGGAATTGAAGAAATTTTCAGGAAGACCTACTATTTTGATGGTAAAACAATCCCGTGAAAATGAGAGTTTGAAAATAATTCGATGTAAATTGAGGACGAATCGCTAAGTTAACTGACGGACGATCGAAATGACTCGGGGACGGGAAACACGCTATCGCTTCAGATCATCTGGTTCTCGGCCAGTAAAGCTATAAATAATGGTTTACTATTAAATTATGACAAGGCGAATTGAATATTTCATAGAACTTTTTATGTGTTTAGAATTAAAAAGCCCCCAAGCCTTTGTCTCCAGGGATCAATGACCCAGATCCACAATGTATATGTATGTTGTAGTAGCATAAAATGTGTTCATATAATAAGCCATACAGAATTTTATTCAACCACAGATTTCTTCAACTTTTACGCGCTAACGTACATAAAACGGCTTATTATATATTGAGAATCGGTTGAAGATGTTTTCAATTTGTCCGTCTGCACCGTCACTTAAAACCGATATCTTAAGGTTTTCCAAGAATATATTCTAGAGATGAAGTGAACAGTTTTTGTTTTCATGGAGGTATGAAACGAAAAAAATAGCACACTGTATATAAATACGCGATTTTTACTAATATGTAATGTCAAATATTTGAGACAATCAGTCTTTTCCTAATCAGAAGTGTATAAAGTTAGCTGTAAAACATAAGATTACGGCTTGCCTTTTTGAGCCCGGAATATACCTGTTTTGACAGGACATATAGACAAAGATCAGTCTGCACATAAGTGCAGTCTGATCTTAGTCTACATCTCCTGTTTGTGTCATTCTACCTAGTGTTGTTTAAAAGATTAATTTTCAATATACTTTTTTACCCTAAACTAGTGCTTATAGGCCTTTCATTTTAATGCAAATTTATATAAAGGTTTTAATCAGCATTACAACAGTTAAAGATATTTTTATAACTTCATGGTTTAATTATATCGAAAATAGTGACAGTTGTCATAAGTATAACCTGATAAAGAAAGAAAACAAGTTATTTATTTGAGATCCCGTCTACACATTTAAAAACAATGATTAAATTTCGAACAAACAATATCAAATTGCCTATCAAACAGGGGGATGGTCGAAGACTGAAATATCGGAACGAATATGTACACTTAACCCATTACTAGATGACAAAATTTTAAACAGGTCAAAATGTAAAGGAGTTGAAGACTAAAAGTCAAGGTTGATGAAATTTTAGATGATTTCAACTTTCTCAGTTGAAAAAAATTGTTGATTATTGAGAAATTGCTCATTTTCTTCATTTTCCACATTGTTTTCCCAACTTATTTTCTTGAGGGGCGTCTAAAGGTGTCACTGCGAGGGAATGGGTTAGAAAGATCGAAATTGGTGACAAATACCATTACATATTCAACTGTTCTTCCTTTGTTGCAAAAAAAAAAACAAACAAAAAAAAAACAAACGTTTTAAACACCTTGATTTAACGAAAGGTTTAGCACATTGAAATTAAATTCCTTATGAATACTAAAACAACAACAACAACAACAACAACAACAAAAAACAAAAACAGAAATTGTAAATCTATGCAAATTTAAAGGGACAATTATGGAAAATTTCCAGCTTTCGATCTCTGCCCCAATCTCTACCTTTTTATGAAATATATGTAGATTGTATCTGTTTTTGCCACGTATATTTGTATTTCATTTTTAACCTCCTGTTTCCATAACACGGAACGGGGAGAATAAAGTGTATTGTATATTGTATTGCGTCAGAGCCATAGCGCAGTGGTAGCGTGTCGGATTCTCATTCACGAATTCCCGCGATCCCCGGTGGTGGCAAATATTCTTTCTGGCATTTGTCAGTCCTCAAATGAGCGGATATTCGTAAACCAAAGTGGAATGAGCAGCTGGGGGCTCAGAAAGGATGTAGTGGTAGTATTGGTGCTCCAGCCACCGCGATATGACGGAAAACTGTTGAAGTGGCATTTAACCCCATTCGATCAATTCAGAAATATCCCTAGTTCGAGCCCCGTATGTGTTACGATAGAGGTACAACATCATGTACATATTTAAGGCAGGTGACAGGACAAACAGGGAATATTACGTTACGATAAAGATACATCTTGTATTAACTTTGAGCTGAGGATGAAAATTTTGATATTTCACGAGAGTGGAATATCAGATTTTCCTCCGCAGCAAGAAGCAAACACAAGATGTTTTATAGCAATCGTAACGTAATATTCCATTTATTGTATACCTATTTTTTAAGTAAATACATTTTGATAAAAAATCTGTATTTCCATTACTATTTCTCAACACCTTTGCCATTCTGGTTACGTTTATTTCGATTATGACGTCATATTTAGAATGAATATGACGTCATATACATAATGAAAATGACGTCATGTTAGACTACCTTATCAATCGGAACTCCTCGTTCAATTCTACGAATCAAACTTCGGATCTACATCGTAGGACTATTTCAAATCTCCACGTGACAAACCCCCAAAATGACGCTATCCGTTATGCAAAGCAAAAGGGGTAAGATGCAACTTATAAATGTTCCTCAACAAGTCTATTTGGTCTTCAAGGAATTTTGGTATAAGAGCGAAACGGAACAAAACATTAGATAACCACATTGGAAATTGAAGCTTTCCAGCGGTTTAGAGACTTCCGAACCATCCGGGTCTACCGAGAAAACGTACTGCGTTTTTCTACACTGTTTCCGGCTTGCACCGTTTTGTTACATAATGCTCCGCCTTATATACGTCCGAGGTCTGTTCCCTAAGATAACGAGAAGGGCCGAGTGTTTTCCGATTAACTACTTTATATGGAACCGTATTTGACACTGTCAGATACGGATTTTTTCTGACGCGTCCGATTTTGTCTTTTTTAATGTATATTTTTTACTAGAAACATTTATTTGTATAACATAATAATTATAATAATTGATTTTATGCTGCATTATATCAATGATAAAATGAGCTAACTGCAAAGGACTTATGACTTCCGGGCAAAGAGCGTTATCGGATTGCCTTAGTTATGAACAAGCCCTATAGATCGGTCAAAGTTGATCAGGTACATGACATGCTATACAGTTATTATGATTTATATAAACCTTATTAATTAAGAACTGTCACACAAAAATGTCATAATTCAATTTGCCCCAGTCTCGAAAATATATGCACTACTCAGAATTTGACAGAAATCATTTTTATACATAAGCGATCTTGATTGGTATAATCAAAATCATGAATATCCTTTTCATTTCGTATATAAATGTTTTTTATTGTTTAAGTTTAAGTGAACTGTTCTTGCCCTGATAATGCTGAATGTCCACTTAATGTAAGTGAATGTAATGACCCATCGAACCTTGCGAAACGCTGTGTTTTAACCCATTCCCACACAGTGAAATTTTAGACCAGTCCAAATTGAAAGAATTTGCAGACAACAATTCTAAATTATTGAAATTTTCAAAATCTTTGTCTCTCTGGGTAGAAAACATTGTGGAAAATGAAGATATTGCTTAAAACAAGCAATTTCTGCATTTTCCATGTTCTTTTTTCAAAGCTATTTTATTGAGAGGCATAAAAAGGGGGGGATTGTTTGGGGATGGGTTAAACGCCACTTTGAACAATCTTTCGGCTATTTCACAGTAAAGTTCACTTATTCATCTTGGGTATCACAAGTTCAAGCCAGGGGTTCTGAATGTCTTGCCTGAGCGTGTATACCTGACAAGCTGCATGGTCGGGATTTGAACCTCTGTCTTAATCCATTTCCACAGGATGAAATTTTAGACCAGTCCAAATTCAAAGTAGTTGCAGACAACAATTCAAAGTTGATGAAATCTGTAAAATCTTTGTCTATTGGGGTAGAAAACATTGTGGATAATGGAGAAATTGCTTGTAACAAGCATAATCTTCATTTTCCACAATGTTTTCAAAACTTCCATATCTAGGAGTGTTCAAAAGCGTAACTGAGTGGGAATGGGTTAACTCGAACACCAAAGTTGTTTATGTTGGCTCATAAACCCATTACCTGACTAAAATTTTTTACACTTGTCAAAATTAAACGGCGTTGCAGACAACAATTCTAAATTTATAAAATTTTCGATTTTTCTAAATTTTTGGGTAGAAAACATTGTGTAAAATGAAGAAGTTGCTTGTTACATGCAATTTGTTTATTTAACACAATGTATTTCAAATCGTTTTTCTTGGGGGATGTAAAAAAGCTTTATTGTTTGGGAATGGGTTAAGCTTCAAAATGCAATTCGATTCCATCATTTTTGAGACAGATTACAAATATAAAACATTTCAGGAGAAATCTAAAGAAGGATTTAATGTCTGTAAACGACTTTTCATAACTGTAGAGGAGCCTATTGCATTTATTTTTATATTTTCTATGAATATGTATGTCCAGATATGCATTATGTTTACGTTTACGATTTAATGCACCATATAGGCCTAGTCCACAATTTACATTTTCGTGCACGCGCATGTGTTTATTTGTCTGTGTGTTGTTTTGCCACGTTCTTGTTTATTTATATTTCTTATTTTAGGCCTTAGTGTAAATAAGTTAATACTATACTGCTGTTTTAAAACCATTCCCAAAAGACGAAAATTTCGACTGGTCCAAATTTAAAGAAGTTGCAGACGACAAATTATGGTCTCTTTGTCTATATGGCTAAAACCCAGTGTGGAAAATGAATAAATTACTTAACAAGAAATTTCTTCATTTTCCAATACGTTTTTCAAATCTTTTTTTTAAGTTGCGCAAATCCGCGGGTTTTATGGGAATGGTTAACGCTTTCAGACGACCCTTAATATTAAAGCTTAAGAAAACATTATCCAAGAATACGTATTAGAAGGCAATTCGATTTTCGGCCTAAACTTCGCAACTTTGTGATTTAGAGATTTTATCACGTGACGGATCGCCGGTCACGCCCACTGAACTCCGACAGGAGGCTCGACATAGAAACTGAACGGCGTAATGTTACAAAATATATTATCATTAGCGTGCAATAAACAGGTAAAGTTGATGATTCGTGACCTAAACGCCGAAACTACAGCTTAAACAAGCTGTAGTTACGACGTTTTAGTCGTCAAACCAACAGAACGGTAATGGATAAGTTTTTCAGAACCTGCTGTAGGTCAGAACGAACAGCATTATTAAATTGAAGTAAGGATAAGTTAAGGGGGCGCATCTTTTGATCGATTGAATGGGGTTTAACGCCACTTTCAACAGTTTTTCAGTCATTTCGCGAAGGCTGGAGCACCTAAAAAGGATTCCTAGCCTCCAGCTGCTATCCTCCTTAGGTTTACGATTATCTACCAATTGGTGAGAGACAAATGTCTGAAAGAATATGTGCCGCCGAACCCATGACTTCCCAATGATTGAAGATTAGGAGACTGATGCGCCACCGACTGCGCTTTGACGGCGGCTGCGACGCATCTTTTGATAGCGCTTGCTGAATTTGACGAAACTCCATTTACTATGACCTCACAAAGTAATACAGATATCGGCGGGGTTTTTTTTTTTTTTTTTTTTTGTTTGTTTGTTTATAAGGTGAGTTATTATAAACAAAGCAATGCCAGGCCCATGTTTGTCAACCATTTCGAATAAAAAACGTCTTTTCTTTCATGGCAACTGAGTGAAAAAACACCAAAAACTTTTTTTAAGATAAACCCTTTCCTGTACAATCACTGGTTTTTACGTCCTTGTGATTTTATACTTGAGAAAACATTGTGGGAAAAGAAGAAATTGCTTGTAACAAGCAATTTCTTCTTTTTCCACAATATTTTCTACCCTACTGAATGGTTATTTTTCAAATTAAATCCGTTCTGAATTTTCGTCTGCAAGACCTTTGAATTTGGACAGGTCTAAAAATATCTAAAACAGGAAAGGGTTAAAGGTCCAAAAGGAGTTCAAGTTCACTTCCCACGTCTTATTGAACGATTTGATTGATCACTCGATTTTGAATAAACAAGGCCGATCCGTCAATTGAACGTGATCTCAGAAGAGTTGACGCGTCTTAGTTACATATCAACAGTGAAAATATAATTCGGAAATACCATTTATTCAGTCGTTTTTTAATTAAAATTGTTTATCATTTCAATTACAACGTACATATTTATTCATTTTTTAAAGAAAACAAGTTTGAATTCAGGAAAGAAATAGATAAAAATATCAAAGATAACGAATTTTGCAGCATTTCTTTTTGTCACAATAGAGGTTACTATCGAGAAAAGGGCAATGGAATTTTGGTCTTACTTCGGGATAGTATTTATTAAATCCAAAACAACTAAACTATCGTATTTTTTATGCGCTGGAAAATTGAAGCTTATGAAAACATTGTAGAAACTGCTTGTAACTATTAATTTCTTCTTTCATCACAATGATTTCTTTCACATCTGACAGTTTATTATCAGTTAAGTTTCACTATGATATTTCGTTGCAACTTTCTTGCAATTTGGACAAGTTTAGAATTTAGTCGTCTTGTAATGGATAAGTTTTTCAGAACCTGCTGTAGGTCAGAACGAACAGCATAATTCAATTGAAGTAAGGATAAGTTAAGGGGGCGCATCTTTTGATCGATTGAATGGGGTTTAACGCCACTTTCAACAGTTTTTCAGTCATTTCGCGAAGGCTGGAGCACCTAAAAAGGATTCCTAGCCTCCAGCTGCTATCCTCCTTAGGTTTACGATTATCTACCAATTGGTGAGAGACAAATGTCTGAAAGAATATGTGCCGCCGAACCCATGACTTCCCAATGATTGAAGATTAGGAGACTGATGCGCCACCGACTGCGCTTTGACGGCGGCTGCGACGCATCTTTTGATAGCGCTTGCTGAATTTGACGAAACTCCATTTACTATGACCTCACAAAGTAATACAGATATCGGCGGGGTTTTTTGGGTTTTTTTTGTTTGTTTGTTTATAAGGTGAGTTATTATAAACAAAGCAATGCCAGGCCCATGTTTGTCAACCATTTCGAATAAAAAAATCTTTTCTTTCATGGCAACTGAGTGAAAAAAGACCTAAAACTATTTTTAAGATAAAAGATCCAAATTCAAAGATTTTGCAGACGAGGGTCTTAAACATATTCTTTAATTCCGCGAATTCTACTTAAGAGATGAAGAGAATAGATTTTGTTTTTATGAAGGTATGACCCGAAAAAACTAATCACACTGTATGAATCCGCTGCGTGCTCAAAATTTGTTCATGGAGTTGTGAATATTTTTTTTCGACCAATCAGAACGCCCGTTTTTGATGGACGAAACTAAAAATTAAATTATAATGCGATAAAGAAGAAATATTTTGAAAATCGTCTCCTCCTATATCAAGATCACTTTTCCATGTACAATCGACCAATCGCGACTGTCAGTCAAGAAATCAATCTACCACACAAATCATTCATTCAGTCCGGAATTAAGCTTTGTACTTAACAACAATCGCCGCCATTTTTGTTATTATTTTTTGTTTGTTTGGCGAATTAAACATCGTAACTACAGCTCATTCAAGATCCCCAACCAAACATTCTACTTTTTTGTTGCATGCTTCTGGCCATAAAATTTGCAAAATAACGCCGTTAAAAAATCGAAGCGGGATTTCCTGTCGGAGTAAGTGGGCGTTACCAAACGAGTAAGTGTGGGGGTGGAGGCAGCGATTGGTCAATTTTACTTGCACAATTCCCGTATCTTATAATATCCTAAAAAATATGTTATATCTGTTCAATAAAAGCCTACGTTCTGGTATCAAGCACTTTACACAGAAATGAATATAAAAATCTTTTAAAAAAATATTCTCTGAACTAACAAACATGCTCAGAGCTTTATATGCGCATGCTCTCTTATCAAAATACTTAAAGTTATGTCTCTCAAATGAAGAGAGTTGTGGTAATCAAGAAAACGCAAAGAAAATCTTTAAAACAAATCACAAGCTGTATGTCCAACAAGCCCGGAAGTTTTACATGTAACATTGGCTTGGGGCTTTCTACCAAAATATTTCATTTTTTAACCTATACAATTCTTTATTTTAGAATTGTACACTGAAAACATATACTATTATTTCAACACATTAAAAATGTCACTAATTGCTCTAATATCAAACATATATTACAGATAGAGGTGTAGAAGGGAATATTTAGAAGTCTCCCTCACCCCCCCCCCATTGCCCCTGGTTCTCTCTACCTATCACCCTCTCTCTTTAGCTCTTTCTCCTTTATTATTTTAAATAATTGGCGTTTGGTAGCTCTGCGAAAAATTAGAATTGCAAATATTTGCGAATGTGTAAAGTAAAGGCAATTTCAGTTTAAGATTTTATTTGATCAATTACTATATTCTCTTTTACCAATGTTAATAAAAATAGATAAATAAAAAAATAAATGATAAATACTGCCAAAAAGAAAGTCCTTACTTTTCACTGAAAATCGCTTTAAATACGAATGATTTAAATATGATAGTACATTCTTGTTCGTGAAACATCCTAATTTTCCTACAGCAAGAAATTCCAACACGCGTTTTTTTTTTTTTTTTATTACAGATTTAACATTATATTCCTTATTTACAAATATCTTGAAAAGATTAAAATTACTTACTTTGAAAACAATACCAACACAAGTGTATTTCCAACAGACCCCACGACTAAAGTTATGCTCATGATCACAAGCAGACTGATCCGGGTCGCCTCTGACAATGGTGGAAAGTCCTCCCATCTTTTTAGAACAATATCCTCTCGATATGCTACCGACCAATTCATTTTTATACATTGGTTTTGTGGCTCAAATAAAACAATCGCAGAAGGTGTTCTAAGCAATTGGAAATTCCTTTACAATGCAAGAACTTTCGAGCTTGATGACAAATCTATCCTTGAGATGTATATATAGACATGCAGGTTGTGACCTAAGTCCGGCATTTATTGGAAATCTCTCTGGCCCATTGAATAGGATTATACCGCCAGTGCGCGGGCAAAATATCGTAACTACAGCTTTATCAATTCTATAGTTACGACAATTTGCTCGAGCACAGATGATACTTATTACGGAAGCATTGACCTTGGGACAACCCTTATCATTCGGCCGTGTTCTGCACTTCTTCACAGGGGAACAATATGTAGACAATAAGAACTAGTGAACATAATTTGTAAAATGAAACCGAGCCATTAGGTGCTTTATAAACGATGAAAAAAAAAAAAGAAAAAAAAAATGAAAGTAAGACGAAGGTTTTCAATGACGTGACACCCGTCTATTTTTGTCGTCTGTTTGTCAGTCCAAGCGTTAATATATCTTGAATATGAGATTAAGACAACAAACAAGTTTGAATGCTTCTGAAAATAGTATGGTCACAAGGATCATTTCGTTTTAAGTCGTTTTATGCTTTCTGTGCAAACCAGGTGTTCGAACTAGCTGTATTATGCACTAACAACTTCCATTTATGTTGCAGAATGGGTATAATTACGCGTGCAAGCGTAAATAACTCAGGGGCAGTCACAAAATACAGGCGTGTGACCTTAAACATTGAGCAAGAACTCTTATGAATTATGGGTGCGCACATAGATTACACGCATAAACTAAAGGATATCACATTTTTAAGTGTGCTTGCTCAAACAGAGTGCGTGAGTTTTCTTCACGCGTGCACTCTCAATGTTCGAGCGCGCACACGTAAATTTTATGGTTGCATCTGTATCATTTACGCATGCATGTGTTATTTTATTCCTACACGACTTAAAGCAGATTTTGACCAACATGGTACACCATACAGGTTAACATCATGGGGGCTGTTTCTTTTGGAGTTTGGTCAATTCCGTAAGATAACAATGGGAATGCGGGCCATTGGAACTTTTCTAGTTAACGATAATTTCTGAATGATTTGCATTTGATCGTTTTAGATTTAAAAATAAATGTATGTATAAATTCTTACATGTTTGCACTATTTTGTAGATACCCTCCCCCCCCCCCAAATGGGTTATGGGTTACGACCTTCAGTCTCGTACTGAATCCAGATTACGCAATCCGCTGTTCGACCTCCGAGGAACTCGAAAAGTATTAATTATGCGCACTAACTTTTATAGAACAAATGTTACCGCGAAAAGTCGAAAAGTGGAAGTTTTTGACCTGAAAATTGTCACAAAAACGGCGTGACGAGAAATTTGACGTCATCATTACAGTATCCGTAACAGTTCAGTATATCGAGGGGTAAGAGCAAAAACATAGTATGGGTCTATACACTGTATAGACCCATACTATGTTTTTGCTCTAACCCCTGGATATATTTAGATATAAGAAAATTGGTAGCACATAATAAATAATGAATATTATGTTACGATAGATATACAGAAGGTCGAGTGGAATATCAAATATTCCTCGGCAGCGAGAAGCAAATACCGGATGTTGTTCCGCGATCATAATGTAATATTCCAGTTATTATATACCTTACTTGTTACTTAAAAAAATGATGTAATAGTAAAAAATCTGCATTTCTACAAGTAATTCCCTCTAGAGAAGACGATGGGTGATACAGGAGATTAAGATGAAATTTGTTATGAAGAGCATGTAAGGGCGTAGTCACGTGATCAGGTCCCAAACCTACACCTGTCTCGATCATCTCAATACAAATCATCGGGTAAATCTATATTTGTTTGTTTGAATGGGGTTTAACGCCGCTTTTAACAATTTTTCAGTCATATCGTGACGGCTGGAGCATCTTACAACGGAATCCTGGTATATCTCGCATCAGTGCCACCATTTCTCTTTTCATAGCTTCCAGCTGCTATCCAACTTAGGTTTACGATTATCCACCCATTAGTGAGAGACAAATGTTGGAAAGTATATGTGCAACCGCCGGGGATTGAGTCTATGACACCCTATGATTGAAGACTGGTACCAACTGCGCTACGACGGCATCTGATGGCATGACTTTATATATGAAATGAACTCGCAAACCCTTGCGACCAAACACTAGGAATGACGATTGTAGCCTATACATGTATATCAAAGTAAACTAAACGAAGTTTTAGATTTAATCTATTCGCACACAATTCCGTTATCTGACGCCAACAAAGAAAAAGATCTTCGGCAAACACGGTAGAAAATGAAGAAATTGCTTGTAACAAAATTTGGACCATCATAAACTGGTATGACATAATCTGAACCCGTAACTAGACGATAGAATTTAAGACTGGTCCTATTTGAAAGGAGTTGCAGACGACATTTTGAAATGCACTGAATTTTGAAAATTAATCGCCAGATAAGGTACAAAACAAAACAGCCAACTTTCTCCTTTTCCCACGAAGTTTTCCATGATAATATTTTTTCAAGTGGTCAAAGAGCGTGTATGTGTTGTAAAGGGTTAACCAAACAATGCATGCGAGTATCACGCTAGACATTTTGAAAAATCCAACTCTTACAAAAATATATAATGGTTATCTCCCTTCATATCAGGAATTACTTTATAGCGAACATACGTGCCAAGTCTCAACTAAATATCTAAAACTATAATACCCAAAACAGTAATATGGCGAAGTTTAAAAGTTTTCAATACCGAAAATCCCGACACCTACCTTGACGTCGACAAGGGGGTCATTTTAGTCCCCAGAATAGCCGATCAAGGGGTGGGAAACTGAAAGGTCGGGTACAGCAGATTCCAAGCCATTTCCAAAATTTTTGATTGGTCCAAATGCAAAGAAATTGCATACAAAATTGGTGCAAAACATTATTGATAATGTATAAATTGCACGTAACAAGCAATTTTCCATTTTCCATAATGCTTACCAAAGCATTTTTGAGGTACGTAAAAAGGAGAATTTGTATTGGAATGGGCTTATTATTTAAAAAAATCATAAAAAAAAGTAATAATAATAATAAAATTTCGACACTTTCGAAATGGTACCTTTTTATGTAATGAACAACATTCATAACCGTGAATCACTGAAATTATTTGAAAAAAAAAAATAAATAAAAAAAAATGTTAATAATAATCCAACTCTATGGATCCACTTTACGAATTCATACAAAAGTGTGATTAAGTTTTTTGGACTAGTATAAAATTTTGCTGTCTTGTAATGGCTTAAAACAAAGATAATATCTCTTCATTTCTTACAATTCAATACCACCAGCAAAACAAAGAAAATAGTTTGCTAGCTTTAAGAAAAAAGATATGGATCTAGTTTGTGCGCAGGCATCCAAAATAAGTGAGCACTCAAAATTGTGTTCTTGGAAGTATGGAAAGAAAAAAAACAGCCAATCAAAGTTTTTAATCTTTAAAAATGAAACTAAAATTGAATTATATCCATGTGGGAAGGTAGGTGGTGCACTGAAATCATATATTGTTGCGTAGGAGAGCGAGTGTGACTAAAGAAATACGATTCGATTGAAGATACACGACTCTCTTGCTTGATTATATCATATTCTTGCAGAACTTCACGGGTTAGCCCTTTAAATGTTGGTGTGAATTCTAAGCTCCAAGTTACGCCCGTTCAGTTTCACCACAAAAACACCTGTAAAGTTCAACAGCAACCTTTTGAGTCCAGAAAAGCATAATAATGTAAAATTATAGTGAGTTATCAAAGTTCAATTTGTTCTATACAGGTATGGACAAATTAGACTTTTGAATACTCTCTATAACTTGTACATCCATATATACTTCAATGGCGTAGTGAGATTTACGCTAATGATTTTCAATTGGTCAATAGCGAGTGCCAATCAAGAAATTAATCGACCAATCAAATCTTATATTCAACCATAAATTCAGCTTAATCAATCTGTACTTACGACGTATATGTCGCCAAACAACCCATACTCTTTTTGTAACATGCTACTGGCTATGACTTTTGAAAGATAACGCCGTTTAAAATCAGTGGAACTTCCTGTCGGAGTCAATGGGCGGGGCCACCGAAGTAAGAGGGCGGGACCAGCGATTGATCAATTGAACCTACCTTTAGCACACCCTTTAACCCTTTCCTTTTTAAAAAAAAATTAGACCAGTCCAAATTAAAGGAAGTTGCAGACGACATTGGATGCAATTTAAAATGAAACCATCCTTTTTGGTAGAAAATATTCTGGGGAAAGAAGAAATTGCTTGTTGCAAGCAATTTCTTCGTTTTCCACAATATTTTCTTAAGTATAATTCCGTGTTTGAACAGGAAAGGGTTGATAACATAGCCTAAGTGATCAGAGTTTTTACAATACAACTTACCGGTATCCGTATACTGATACTCTAAAGCGATTAAATTGGTGTCCAAGGCATTAACTTGTCTGCGAGGACAAAATGTTGGAAATGCACTTGACAGATTCATCCTGTTTTTGTGTAAACACTTGAATTGTAATGTCAAGGCAATTGACCAATCGCTGACCCCGCCCACTGACTCCTTTAGCCCCGCCCATTGACTCCGAGATGAAGGTCCGGTTCAATTTTTAACGGCGTTTTTTTTTTGCAAAATTTATGGCCAGTAGCATGTAACAATGGTTGGTTGGCGGCTTAAACGTTGTTACTACAGCTAATTCAAAAGTGATTGTTTAAGTCGCTAAACAAAAAAAAAAAAAAACAACAACAACAACAAAAAAAAATGATTCACTAAAATTGCTGCCAATGTTGGAGTTAAAACTAAAGTTCCAGTCTAATTGAATGATTTCATTGGTCGACTGAATATTTGATTGACACTCGCGATTGGTTAATTAATTTGATCGGCAAGAACTGCTTTCTTTCCTACTCTGTTCTACTGTATTGTTCTGGGTGTAAAGTTGATATTTGATTGGTATGTTTTTATTTAACAGTTAAAGAAAGTTGAGATTTTTGTTGTTTGAAAACATATGCAGGTTATACGACATAAGACATCATTAAGCTCTTATTACTTTTTAACTATTTGTCCTTGACATTCAACCGGTATTTTGAATATCAACTAATTCCATGGCAATGCCATTTCTTAACCCTTGCCATGCTGGATACAATTCTCATCTAAACACACATTAAAATCAAGGGCCTGAAAGCACCGGAAGTATTAGCTCAGGGTCATTTTTTAAATTAGAATTATAAACATCTCTGTGTTGAAAGAGTCAAACATGAGGTGTAGGCTAAGACCAGACTAATTATACTTCCTGCCAAAGCAGAAATATTCCGGCTTTAGCATGACAAGGATTATGATGCACAAGGTCTTACCCCGTTAACCAAAATTTGATTGACATGTTATGATAGATCTTCTGAAATTTGATTCATTTAGATTGAGCCGACAAATTAAATACTTCTTCAAATATGCCTTTTGCATACGATATAAGGCTTTTGCCTTTTTTCACACGACCAAATACGATAAACTCTTACAAGATATTACTTAAACAAACACAAACAACTGGGGTATATATACTAGTCAAAATTTGTTAAGGATCACCTTTTTTTCTAATTAAATATATTTGTATCTTGAAACAAGTGTTTTTTGTGTTTCCTAGTACTCTACGGGTTTAAGTATTGATATTTTGTTGGAGATCGAATTTTTCGGTGTAGGCTTACTCGAAGGGAGTAATGGTAAAATATTCAGCATTATCGGTGCTACCATGAAAATAAAGAAACGAGTATTTACACAAATTTAGAAGTTTTATGTACTGTAATAGCGAGTGTGGTGATACCGGCAGATATCCTCTTAGAATTTTGTCCTCCAAAAGAGTTATTAAGTACTGGCTTCGAATTCTAAATATGTCAGATAACAGATTTGTCAAGCTCTGTTATAAAATGCTCTTATATTATGATAACCTGGGATACCAAAATTGGGTTTCAAATTTGCGTATACATCTATGCAGAAATGGTTTCGGCCAAATTTGGGAAAACCAAAGTGTTCAAAATGAAAGCATATTTTTATCTCAATATACTCAGCGGTTAAAAGATCAATTTATTCAGGAATGGAGAGCTAGTTGCATGGAAAATTCAAAGTTAAATTATTATTGTGGATTTAAAAACTCTTTTGGACAAGAAAAATATTTGTCAATTATTGATGTGAAAAAATTTAGAATATGCCTTTCCTCATTTCGAAGTTCTTCACATCCACTTATGATTGAAAAAGGGAGACACTATGGTATACCCAGAGAGTATAGATTTTGTATTTATTGTGATTCTTATGTTGATGATGAAATGCATTTTGTATTGATATGCCCTCTATATTAAATGATCTGAGAAGAGATTACATCGATTCAAAATATACACGTGTACAAAATGAAACTTCGTTTTATAATCTCATGTCATCAAAAAATGAAAATACAATCCGAAATTTAGCAATGTTTATCTTTTATGCATTAGAAAAAAGAAAACTGTATTTGGAATCACAAGAAGTATAAATCTATACTTATTAATTCACATTGTACCTCTGTAAAACTACTATGGTCAAATAAATTAGTATGTACTCATTTACAGATGAATAGCTATATAATGATATTATAAAAATAATTATTGGAATGAAATTTATGATTGTTTAACTTTTCAATATGCTATAAAACATTTCATTTGTTTTATATTTTGTACACTTACACATAATTTTGTAAAATGTTTGTATATGTGTATGGGCCGTTGGCCTTTTTATACAAATAAAATTTGGAATTTGGAATTTGGTGTCCTTTTGTTTCAATTACCACCTGATAACGCCTCCGCATACTGCTAAAAAGCCTATTGACCTTAATACTGTGGAATTTGATCCTGAACATATACTGGTTGCACGGGGCGTGATAAAAAGCTGTCCGTAACATATCTCAAGCCTGTCGTAATGGACTCAGGTCCGAGGATCTAGCTGGCCATTCAGAACGGCCGATTGTGGTTAGTTCGAGATATTGATCGGTGATGCGGGCTCTATGTGCACGGGCATTGTCATCCGTCAGAATAAAATTTTCACTAACAACATCTGCTTATGGTCGAATTAAAGTACCTGAGAGCTGTCAACGTGCCGTTTTCAAGACGTGGAGGCCCGTTTTCCCCAAGCACTTATTCACGCTCAAACCATGACCGAGTCCCCGCCAAACCGATCATGTTCTGCCACACAAACTTGAGTAAAACGCTCATTTTATATTCTTCATACCCTAGCACATTTATCGATAAGTCCACGCAAAATCTAGAGTCCTCTGTAAATAGGGCTGGAGCCAAGTCATCTTATT
The DNA here is from genome assembly GCA_946902895.1 of Fragum fragum. Taxonomy (NCBI): domain Eukaryota; kingdom Metazoa; phylum Mollusca; class Bivalvia; order Cardiida; family Cardiidae; genus Fragum; species Fragum fragum. The sequence goes on from OX336365.1 coordinate 82,664,352, forward strand.
AACACGATTCCGTGCCCCTGCATGTGATATCGGGTCAACGTGTACCGGATTGCATGTCGTCTTGACTTAAGACCAACATCATGCAGCTGATTTCCGATAGTTTGGTGCTTATTTGCACACCGGCTGTTCTGGAAGTCCCTAAGTGACGTTGCCTTGTCCAATCGGTGACGCCGTTCCTGAACCACCAGCAATCGGTCTTGAACCTCATTGGTTGAGCGTTCTCGACCCCAGGATGCAAATGCCTGACATTTTCGGTCGTGATAAACCGATTCCACACAATGGAAACATCACTATGGATCTTACTAAGGACACTAGCACCATGTTTTTGGGGTAACCCAGAATGAAGCATGCCGATGCCCTTATTCTTCTCATCTTCACTAAGATGGCGTCTTAAACGTTTATCTACAATATTTGAATGGAAACTAACTCAAAATTTGTGGTAACTTTGTTAAAAGTTAGATAAAAACACCTGGGTTATGTCTTTTCCCGAGATCCTTGTGCGTACCAAATCGACAGTTTTGCTCCTATCTTTACATAAAATCTGTTTTGATTTGTTTTTGTGAATTCTATCAAATTTTGAGTAGTATATATCAATGCAATCTACATATAAAAAACAATAAATTTTTCCATTTTTTTTTTAGATTTTAGAAAATTGTCAATATTATAAAACTGACAAATTCCAACTGTTTTTGTACACTAACCAATTAACCAATCACTGGCCCCGCCCACTTATTTCTTTTACCACGCCCATCGACTCCAACAGGAAGTCCCGCTTCGATTTTTAAAGGCGTTATTTTGAAAAAGATACGGCCATTAGAATGAACCAAAAGAGTAGAATCGTTGGTTGGCGACGTCGTAACTTCAGTAAGTACAAATAAAAGCTTATCAAAAAATGGCGGCCAATGTTGAAGCTCAAATTCTAATTTCGGGCTGAATGAATGATTTGATTGGTCGATATATTCCTTAATTGATAGCCATAATTGAATTACCAGACGACAGAATTTAGACTGTTCAAAATTTAAGGGCAGGAAGGCGAGAGACCACGTGACTTTGCCGGAAATAGTAAATTTAATGGCTCCCAATATTCGAAGGGGAAATTTTCCTCAATAAATTTGACACTTAAAACCGATTATGTCAAACATGATAATTACTGGTTTATGACGTCTTGACATCATTACCTGGTCTCGACGTCATAATTGACCAATCGCTTGCCCACCCACATGCTTCGTAAGCCCCGCCCATTGACTCGGCGTTATTTTGAAAAAATTTGGTCAGTAGTATTTAACAAAAAGTAGTATAGTCGGTTGGCGACCTAAACGTCGTAGCTACAGCTTGAATAAGCTGTAGTTACGACGTTAAAGCCGCCAAACCAACAAAAAAAGGTTACATAAATGGTGGCGAATGTCGGAGACAAACTCATTTCTTCTCAATGAGTGATTTCATTGATCGACCGGTTATTAGATTGACAGTCGAGATTGTTCACTTGACTTCATTTGTAAATGTTTAAGGAACTCTATTCGCCTTTTATTTTTAACATAGGAATTATTGCGTTATAATATCAGATTACTTTAGGTTACTTTTTTCTTTTCAATCCTTAACTTAGATTTATCCACATTCCGAAATATTTTTCTGTAACAGTGGAATGAAGTCTGTTTCATAAGGGTGTAGGGCGAATCTGGTCCCGAGGTTCGCGTTCTTCAAATTAGACCACGGACTCCCCAACTTAGGTACCGTACGATACATGAAACGATGATTATATTATCTGTAGTTTTTTTTATTTGAAAGCTCTAGGTCTATAGCAGCAAATCGCCAACTAGAAATAACATTAATTTGAAACATAGTGTTTAGTCATTTTCCTTCTCGTTGCCTATTTGCGCAATGCGTGTGATCATTCTGTTGGGGGCTCCAGCCGCCGTGATATGACTGAAATACTGTTAAAAGTGGCGTTAAACCCATTCATTCAATCAATCTAAGAGTGCAGGATATTTTTATATCACCCATACTTATATTCTTTAAATCCCCGTGCATATTCAGGAATTTGTTGGTTTATGCAGAACGCTCAGTTAAATCCTGGTAGTAATAGATTGTTACCATAAGTTATCGCATATCTATGGTTCAGCGCGAAACAGTTGTAACTGCCTATATGTTAATAGCAGTTACAACTGTTTCGCGCTGAACAATCGATAAGTTGTGGATCCAAGAGTCCACGCTTTTTATTTCCGAAAACGAAAGGAAAATGATGTTTTCTTTTCAGCCCCAGATAGATCCTCAACCACCAAGGAAAGAAAGACAATGCATTCAGGGAGGAACATGATTATTTACCAAATACGACAGGAATTAAATTATTCTAAGGCAACTGTTAATAATGATGTGAAACAGTAAAAGGGACACAGCGCTGTCTTAATTATTTGTATCAACTACAGGAGAAGGACATTTTACTTGAAAAGAAGACTTTTATTCAGGAATCTTAAATACGATTACTGTTCCATTATGCCGTCTTTACTCTCCTAAAGACAGTCCTATTTAGACAGTATTGTAGAAAGCGACGTAATTTCTTCTTTAAACACATTCTTTTTACCATAAAAGATAAAGATTCCTTAAATTTTATGATTTGAAATTAATGGCTGCAACAACAATAACAAAAAGCCGACATCTATTTGATACTGTATGAGGAATTAATAAGGCCAGTCAAGGTTAATGTAATTCCATTCACTGAGTATTGATAAAAAGTATGTTCTGTATTATAATCTGGTTCAAAAAGGACTAATGGCCACCTATTGATAAAACTATGGTCCGTACAGCAATATTGTTCAAAACAACAAATGCACTTAGTTGTTTTACAATTTTTATCCACAAACTACTGATTTCAAGAAACAAAAACATTCAATCTCAAATCCAGACCTGTATAACGAATACCTCAAAGTGAAATCGGACGTTAGATCGTACAATATACTCGAGAACCTTTCTGTGATTTACGAGATGGTATTTTCGGACGGCCACGCGTACAACTATCCTTGTCTAATGAAATCTTTCACTATAGACCGACCAATATCAAATAAATCTTAAGTGCGATTTTAAAAATATTTGATTTGATACAACCTTTTCTCCGTTCGCAGAACATTTAAAATTCACCTGCTGTCAGTTTGTTTTCATTCTTCTTTTCTCTTGACAGTTGGTACCGAAGGTTACAAATATTTTGTCCGGCAAAGACCATTTGCCGGACAGACGGACGGACGCGCCAGGCAAAAACGTTATAACAACTACAAGATGGTGGAATGTAATTCCTTTACCATTGTCCTGCTATACATTTTTTCTCTTTTCACTTTGTTTGAAAACTTTGACATTATTAGATCGATCTTGTATTCAAAGATTTCTCTCATAACAACAACAATAAGCAAACAGTGTAGGCTAAGATATGACTTCACGTCTGTGCAGGCTGATATAAGTCTATACATCTGTCAAAGGAGAATATTCCTGGGATCAGCGTGACAATGGTTAAGACACCGTAAAAAAGTAAATTAGTATATAGTTAAATTTTGATGTTTTTCTATCCTATAACAGGCTTTATATCTAATATGTTGGCATTGGACTTTCAAAACCTCTTAACTACAGCTTTTGGTCGCCAATCAACCATATACTGCTTGGAAAAGTTTCAGATAGTTCACCGAAGACCGCTCTCTATCCAAAATAAGCACATGCGTAGCTAAAAGAGAAAAGTGACCTTGATAAAGCAGTCAATTTACCGAGGAAACCTAACATTTTTCCAATACCCTTGGACGTTTATTGTTTGTGTTAAGAGATGAAGAGAATATTTTTTGTTTTCATGGAGGTATGAACCGAAAAACCTAATCACACTGTATGAATACGCGAAGCGGATTCATACATTGTGTGATTAGGTTTTTCGGTTCATATCTCCATGACAACAAAAAATATTCTCTTCATTTCTTATAATTTAATAGTATCGAGCGAAAAATACAACAACTTTACAATTTTGATACCTTTTTGTATGGAAATATTTTATGCGGAATCATACAAAATGGCTGCGTGCTCAAAATTTTGTTCATGGAGGTATGAATTAAATTTTTCGACCAATCAGATTTGTCTCAATTTAACGTTCATGGATTGATGAGCGACATCTCTTACCAATATTATAGCTTTACCAGTTACCTACACGGTTCCGCCAAGAAAAAGGTTTGGGAAAACATTGTATAAAATGAAGAAATTGCTTGTTACATGCAATTTCTTCATTTCCCAATATGCTTTCTATCCTACGAGACATAGACTTTTAGAATTCCATCAACTAAAAGTGTTGTCTGCAACTTCTTTCAATTTCTACCAGTCTATTATTTTGTCGTGTGATAATGGGTTAACCCATTACCGGACAGCAATATTTCAGACTAGTCCAATTTTAGAGAAGCTGTATAAAGATGATAATTTCGAGTTGATGTTTTTTTTCCATCCTTTTGGATAGAAAGCAATTGTGGATAATGAAATAAGCTGTAGTTATGACGTTTAAGTCGCTTAACCAACGAAATCATTCACTAATTTAGTCGGAGTTCAAACTCAACTTCCAGTCTAATTGAATGATTTCATTGGTCGACTGAATATTTGATTGACACCCGCGATTGGTCAATTAATTTGGTCGGCAAGAACTGCTTTCTTTCCTAGTCTATTCTACTGCATTGTTCTGGATGTAAAGTTGATCTTTGATTGGTTTGTTTTTTATTTAACAGTTAAAGAAAGTTGAGAATTTTGTTGTTTAAAAACATATGTAGGTTATACGACATCAGACACCATTAAGCTCTTATTACTTTTTAACATTTTGTCCTTGACATTCAACCGGTATTTTGAATATCAACTTATTCCATGGCAATGCCATTTCTTAACCCTTGTCATGTTGGATATAATCCTTATCTAAACACAAATTAAAATCAAAGGCCTGAAAGCACTGGAAGTATTAGCTCAGGGTCATTTTTTAAATTAGAATTATAAACATTTCTGTATTGAAAGAGTCAAACATGAGGTCTAGGCTAAGACCAGACTAATTATACTTCCTGCCAAAGCAGAAATATTCCGGCTTCAGCATGACAACGATTATGATGCACAAGGTCTTACCCCGCTAACCAAAATTTGATTAACATGTTATGATAGATCTTCTGAAATTTGATTCATTTAGATTGATCGTGAGCCGACAAATGAAATACTTCTTCAAATTTGCCTTTTGCATACGATATAAGGCTTTTGCCTTTTTTCACACGACCAAATACGATAAACTCTTACAAGATATTACTTAAACAAATACATATCTCCCAACTGTGGTATATTTACTACTCAAATTTTGGTAAGGATCACCTTTTTCTAGTTTAATATTTTTGTATCTTGAAACAAGTGTTTTTTGTTTTTCCTAGAACTTTACGGTTTTAAGTATTGATATTTTGTTGGAGATCGAATTTTTCGGTGTAGGCTTACTCGAAGGGAGTAATGGTAAAATATTCAGCATTATCGGTGCTACCATGAAAATAAAGAAACGAGTATTTACACAAATTTAGAAGTTTTATGTATTGTAATAGCGAGTGTGGTGTCCTTTTGTTTCAATTACCAACTGATAACGCCTCCGCATACTGCTAAAAAGCCTATTGACCTTAATACTCTGGAATATACTGGTTGCACGGGGCGTGATAAAAAGCTGTCCGTAACATATCTCAAGCCTGTCGTAATGGACTCAGGTCCGAGGATCTAGCTGGCCATTCAGAACGGCCGATTGTGGTTAGTTCGAGATATTAATCGGTGATGCGGGATCTATGTGCACGGGCATTGTCATCCGTCAGAATGAAATTTTCACTAACAACATCTGCTTATGGTCGAATATAAGTACCTGAGAGTCGTCAACGTGCCGTTTTCAAGACGTGGAGGCTCGTTTTCCCCAATCACTTATTCCCGCTCAAACCTTGACCGAGTCCCCGCCAAACCGATCATGTTCTGCCACACAAACTTGAGTAAAACGCTCATTTTATATTCTTCATACCCTAGCACAGCACATTTATCGACAAGTCCACGCAAATCTAGAGTCCTCCGTGCCCCTGCATGTGATATCGGGTGAACGGGTACCGGATTGCATGTCGTCTTGACTTCAGACCAACATCATGCAGCTGACTTCCGATAATTTGGTGCTTATTTTCACACCGGCTGTTCTGGAAGTCCCTAAGTGACGTTGCCTTGTCCAATCGGTGACGCCGTTCCTAAACCACTAGCAATCGGTCTTGAACCTCATTGGTTGAGCGTTCTCGACCCCAGGATGCAAATGCCTGACATTTCCGGTCGTGATAAACCGATTCCACACAATGGAAACATCACTATGGATCTTACTAAGGACACTAGCACCATGTTTTTGGGGTAACCCAGAATGAAGCATGCCGATGCCCTTATTCTTCTCATCTTCACTAAGATGGCGTCTTAAACGTCTATCTACAATATTTGAATTGAAACTAATTTGAAATTGGTGATAACTTTGTTAAAAGTTAGATAAAAATACCTGGGTAATGTCTTTTCCCGAGATCCTTGTGCGTACCAAATCGACATTTTTGCTCCTATCTTTATATAAAGTATTTTTGATTTGTTTTTGCGAATTCTATCAAATTTTGAGTAGTATATATCAATGCAATCTACATGAAAAACAATTAATTTTTCCATTTTTTTTTAGATTTTAGAAAATTGTCAATAGGGGCCTATTATAAAACTAACAAATTCAAACTGTTTTTGTACACTAACCAATTAACCAATCACTGGCCCCGCCCACTTATTTCTTTTACCACGCCCATCGACTCCAACAGGAAGTCCCGCTTCGATTTTTAAAGGCGTTATTTTGAAAAAGATACGGCCATTAGAATGAACCAAAAGAGTAGAATCGTTGGTTGGCGACGTCGTAACTTCAGTAAGTACAAATAAAAGCTTATCAAAAAATGGCGGCCAATGTTGAAGCTCAAATTCTAATTTCGGGCTGAATGAATGATTTGATTGGTCGATATATTCCTTAATTAATAGCCATAATTGAATTACCAGACGACAGAATTTAGACTGTTCAAAATTTAAGGACAGGAAGGCGAGAGACCACGTGACTTTGCCGGAAATAGTAAATTTAATGGCTCCCAATATTCGAAGGGGAAATTTTCCTCAATAAATTTGACACTTAAAAACCGATTATGTCAAACATGAGAATTACTGGTAAATGACGTCTTGACATCATTACTTAGTATTGACGTCATAATTGACCAATCGCTGGCCCATCCACATGCTTCGTAAGCCCCGCCCATTGACTCCGACAGGAAGTCCTGCTTCGATTTTAAACGGCGTTATTTTGAAAAAAAAAATGGCCAGTAGTATGTAACAAAAAGTAAACTACAGATTGAATAAGTTGTAGTTACGACGTAAAAACCGCCAAACCAACAAAAAAAGTTACATAAATGGTGGCGAATGTCGGAGACAAACTCATTTCTTCTCAATGAATGATTTCATTGGTCGACCGGTTATTAGATTGACAGTCACGATTGTTCACTTGACTTCATTTGCCTTTTATTTTTAACATAGGAATTATTTCGTTATAATATCAGATTACTTTAGGTTACTTTTTTCTTTTCAATCCTTAACTTAGATTTATCCACATTCCGAAATATTTTCTGTAACTGTGGAATGAGGTCTGTTGCATAAGGGTGTAGGGCGAATCTGGTCCCGAGGTTCGCGTTCTTCAAATTAGACCACGGACTCCCAAACTTAGGTACCATACGCTACATGAAACGATGATTATATTATCTGTATTTTTTTCATGTGAAAGCTTAAGGTCTATAGCAGCAAATCGCCAACTAGAAATAACATTCATTTGAAACATGGTGTTAAGTCTTTTTCCTTCTCGTTGCCTTTTTGCGCACGGCGTGTGATCATTCTGTTAGGTTCTCAAGCCGCGATATGACTGAAATACTGTTAAAAGTGGCGTTAAGCTCCATTCATTCAATCAATCTAAGAGTGCAGGATATTTTTATATTACCCATACTATATTCTTTAAATCCCCGTGCATATTCAGGAATTTGTTGGTTTATGCAGAACGCTCAGTTAAATCCTGGTAGTAATAGATTGTTACCATAAGTTATCGCATATCTATGGTTCAGCGCGAAAAAGTTGTAACTGCCTATATGTTAATAGGCAGTTACAACTGTTCCGCGCTGAACAATCGATATGTAGTGGATCCAAGAGTCCACGCTTTTTATTTCCGAAAATGAAAGGTAAATGATGTTTTCTTTTCAGCCCCAGATAGATCGTCAACCACCCAGGAAATGAAGACAAGGCATTCAGGGATGAACATGATTATTTACCAAATACGACAGGAATTAAATTATTCCAAGGCAACTGTTAATAATGATGTGAAACAGTAAAAGGGACACAGCGCTGTCTTAATTATTTGTATCAACTACAGAAGAAGGACATTTTTCTTGAAAAGAAGACTTTTATTCAGGATTCTTAAATGCGATTACTGTTCGATTATTCAGGTAACTTGACGGCCAGCAGCCGTCTTTACTCTCCTAAAGACAGCCTATTTAGACAGTATTGTCGAAAGCGCAGAATTTTCTTCTTTAAACACATTCTTTTTACCATAAAAGATAAATACTCCTTAAATTTTATGATTTAAAATTAATGGCTGCAACAACAATAAAAAAAAGACGACATCTATTTGATACTTTTTGAGGAATTAATAAGGCCAGTGAAGGTTAATGTAATTCCATTCACTAAGTATTGATAAAAAGTATGTTCTGTATTTTAATCTGGTTCAAAATGGACTAATGGCCATCTATTGATAAAACTATGGTCCGTACAGCAGTATTGTTCAAAACAACAAATGCACTTAGTTGTTTTACAATTTTTATCCACAAACTACTGGTTTCAAGAAACAAAAAAATTCAATCTCGAATCCAGACCTGTATAACGAATACCTCAAAGTGAAATCGGACGTAAGATCGTCCAATATACCCGAGAACCTTTCTGTGATTTACGATATGGTATTTTCGGACGGTCACGCGTACAACTATCCTTGTCTGGTGAAATCTTTCACTATAGACCGACCAATACCCTCATAAAATGTATCTTAAGTGCGATTCTAAAAATATTTGATTTGATACAACTTTTTCTCCGTTCGCAGAACATTTAAAATTCACCTTCTGTCAGTTTGTTTTCATTCTTCTTTTCTCTTGACTAGTGCACTACTTCCTGTGGTCATAGACAATTGGTGCCGAAGGTTACAAAGATTTTGTCCGGAAAAGACCATTTGCCGGACAGACAGACGGACGCGACAGGCAAAAACGTTATAACAACTACAAGATGGCGGAATGTAATTCCTTTACCATTGTCCTGCTATACATTTTTTCTCTTTTCACTTTGTTTGAAAACTTTGACATTATTAGATCGATCTTGTATTCAAAGATTTCTCTCATAACAACAACAATAAGCAAGCAGTGTAAGCTAAAATCAGACTACACGTCTGTGCACGCTGATATAAGTCTATACATCTGTCAAAGGAGGAATATTCCTGGGATCAGCATGACAATGGTTAAGACATCGTAAAAAAGTAAATTAGTATATAGTTAAATTTTGGTGTTTTTCTATCCTATAACAGGCTTTATATCTAATATGTTGGCATTGGACTTTCAAAACCTCTTAACTACAGCTTTTGGTCGCCAATCAACCATATACTGCTTGGAAAAGTTTCAGATAGTTCACCGAAGACCGCTCTCTATCCAAAATAAGCACATGCGTAGCTAAAAGAGAAAAGTGACCTTGATAAAGCAGTCAATTTACCGAGGAAACCTAACATTTTTCCAATACCCTTGGACGTTTATTGTTTGTGTTAAGAGACGAAGAGAATATTTTTTGTTTTCATGGAGGTATGAACCGAAAAACCTAATCACACTGTATGAATACGCGAAGCGGATTCATACATTGTGTGATTAGGTTTTTCGGTTCATACCTCCATGAAAACAAAAAATATTCTCTTCATTTCTTATAATTTAATAGTATCGAGCGAAAAATACAACAGCTTGACAATTTTGATACCTTTTTGTATGGAACTATTTTGTGCGGAATCATACAAAATGGCTGCGTGCTCAAAATTTTGTTCATGGAGGTATGAATTAAATTTTTCGACCAATCAGATCGCTCGTTTTTGATAGACGAAACTAAGAATTAAATTATCTATAAATGTCGTATATATAAATAATGCTTATTATAAAATGAAGAACAACAAGATGCTGAAGCTACAATGTTTAATTAAGAACTGAACTACAGTTACGATAGTAACAGAGATTATATAGAATACATTCAAGTAATACGATAGTCATATTAAAGGTGGTACTGCTGCATAGTACAGGGATCATAGAATGAATACACAACAATTTGTCTCAATTTAACATTGCATGGATTGATGAGCGATATCTCTTACCAATATTATAGCTTAACCAGTTACCTACACGGTTCCGCCAAGAAAAAGGTTTGGGAAAACATTGTATAAAATGAAGAAATAACTTGTTACATGCAATTTCTTCATTTCCCAATAAAGATGATAACTTCGAGTTGATGATTTTTTTTCATCCTTTTGGATAGAAAGCAATTGTGGATAATGAAACTGCTTGATAGATGCAATTTCTCCATTGTCCACAATGTTTTCCAAAGCCATTTCCTTGGGGCATAAAAAGGAGGGATTGTGTAGGAATTAATTAAGATAAGCTTAACGTGAGCTATTTGGCATTATTGTTACCGCATAAATGTTCGACTTCGCCTGACCCTTTTGTATGCTTGTGTATTTGTCTATATTTGTGCGTGTGTGTGTGTGTGTGAACCGTGTCTAAAAGTGACGGAACGTTGGCTCTATTCATTGATTTCGATAGCCACGCCCACTGAGCTCTGACAGGAAGTCAATTTTCGATATTAAACGGCGTTATTTATGTAAAATTAGTGAATCGTAAATTGTCAACTTATGTAATGGCTGGTTTCCGACATAAACGTTGTAACTGCAGCTTGAATAAGCCCTAGTTATGACGTTTAAGTCGCAAACCAAAACTAATGCTTCACTAATGTCGGCCAATATCGGAGTTCAAAATACACTTCAGGCCCACATGAGTGATTTTATTGGTCGATTATTGTTTGATTGACATGCGCCATCTAACAATTTATAGAGGATAATTAACTGGTTATTCCAGATATGAAAAAATATTTCACGAGTATGCGTTGTTAGGCGTTGAAAAAACGAGTGCGCAGCACGAGTTTTCAACGCCTAACAACACATCCGAGTGAAATATTTTTTCATATCTGGAATAACCAGTTGATTATTCTGCTTATTATATACCTCATTTTCTTATTTTTTCATTAAATATCGAAACAAATCTTTTTGATAGAGAGAATGTCTATTGAAAAGGTGCGGATGAATACACGATAAAAGACCAGAGCGACGCCCACAACACTGAAGAAGTCGCCATTTTTATACTCTTATACACTCTTTATAATGTTACTTGGTTGGAACAAAAGTAGTTACCAAATTACGACAGAGAGTGACACTGAAAAGTGTTATCGTCATTCCAGTGACGATATCAAAATTTATTACACTGAGAAATCCCAAGATTTCACAGCAAGGTATTTGATAAAATGTTTTACTATAAGCATGATGGTTTTCTACAGAATATGCCATTCAACCTCGACGTTTTTCTAGTCAACGCATTCGCTGTTATTACGGCTCCGCCTTATGCAGCTTCAAGCAGTTTTTGTAAGTTTGCGGTAAGCTAATGAAATTCAGTACAATTAGATAGTTTCAGAAAGAAAGCTTACAAAACCAAAAGTCTCGTAGGTCTGAAGGACTGTCAGATCATATACTTGAGAAGTTAAAGCTGGGGATAGAAAACTGTGAATCTTTTAAGTGTTAACAGAAAACAATCCTTTATCTGGGAAGGTCAAATTACTGTTTTATGCGCTAACTTTTACCCTTGTCATACTGAGCCCGGAATATTCCTGTATTGGAAGGAGGTATAGTCAAAGATAAGCCTGCACTCATGCTTGTCCATTTTAAGTCAGCGTTGTATTTGAAAAAAAAAATCGAATGAAAAAGTGACCAACAGAAAGGCGTTCAAGTGTTTTCGGCCTTTGATTTCAATGCATTTCTTTTAAGAAAGATTTTATTCAGCATGATATGGGTGATATTAAAGGGCTTAGTTTACGTACTTATACATTACATATAGGACTAAGGTACAAAATCTCAAAATCTAAGCTTTTCGACCAGGGTAACATGATAGCCAACACTTGATATTTAGCAGTTACATCCACAAACGTTCAGCTGAGGAGATAGTCTGGCTCTTCAGTAGTGATTCAATGTCAAGTTTACATTTTGCCTTCTATTAGAATACTGTTTCATGGTTTATCTTGCCACTTTCTTTTCTTGAACACCAATCTGTGTCGCATGTTTGAGTGGCATTGTAAAATTGTTATCATTTATGTTTATTATTATCAATATTGTTTTTGTTTGTTATCAGAATACTTGTTATACTTTCTAGCTCACCTGAGCACAAAGTGCGAGGTGAGCTATTGTGAAAGGTCATTGTCCGTCTTCCGCCCGTCTGTCAACAATTTCTTTAAATATATTCTCCTCAAAATCCAGCAGGCCAATCAAGCTGAAACTTTGCAGGGATGTTCCTCTAAAAAAGTTGTTAAAAGAATTTCATTCCGTAAAAAACACGGCATTTGAAAATAGGAAAATCTATTAAACTCTGAATTTCTTTTTCAGAAACTACAAGGCAAAAGGCATAGACAGTTCATTTGTAGCTAATCACATGGTTCTCTACCAATTTTTCAAAAATGTAACCCATAGGATCAAAAAATGACCCGCCACTGAGGCCCAAAATCCAAAATAAAATGCTCAATTAGAGCAAGTTCAAAATCTGTTTCTCCTTGTTATATACTATGTTTTTCAAAATAATGCCCCTTGGTTAAAAAACGGCCCTGTCACAGGGTTCCTAAATACGCAAAAACCGCACAATTTCAGCAAGTTGAAAAGAAAAATACACGTACACGTTTTCTTTTTCACTTTAAGGCCGGTGGTTCTTTTTACTTTGAAGATGTCCCAACCTTATAATTATCTACTAAAAGGGATGAAATTATGCTCGTAGGATAACAAGCGCCCTTTTCTGGATGTCCGATGTTAGGGAAAAACGCCTAATAAGACCATGTTCAAAAGTCTTCCTTCCCCAATATATAAAGTTTAGGGCATTCGTGTTTGGTTTATAGCATTATTTTCTACCATGTTTGTTAGAGTTACAGCACTGGGATAACATGGTCCTGCCCCAGAGTTCCAAAGTATGGAAAAACGCTCAGTATGGCTAAGTTCAAGTCTTCTCTTTCTGAAATATAAGGTGCAGGACAGTCATATTTAGTAGGTGTTTTTTTAGTATGTTTTTTTAACTTATGTCTGTCGGGTCCAAAATAAATCTATCACACCAGTCCAAAATTTGGAAATAGCTCAATTTCAGTAAGCTAGTTTATTCTTAAATAAGGCATAGGATATTGAATTTGGTATGTTACCCGATAATTTTCTACAATTTGTGTTTGATTGTCCCCGAGGTGTAAACAAGTATTGCCCAGGGGCTCATATTTGGGAAGAAATGCTCAATAAGAGCAAGTTCAAAAGTCATCTCCTCCAAAACTATGAGGCCTAGGGCATTCATACATGTGTTTGCTACTTACCATAACCAGACTGTTTTGTACCAACTTTCTGAAAATTACACCCACAGGGTGAGAAACAGTTTGAAATGGTGTTGCTGTTAAAAATTTTTTAGCTCCAGTTGCTAATTCTTTATTCCAAAAATTACATTAACTAGCAGATGACTCGGGTGAGCGATTTAACCCATTCCAACACAACAAACTTTTAGACTGATCCAAATTGAAAGAAGCTGCAGATGACAATTTCATGTTGATGGAATTTTGAATTTTTTCGTCTTATCAGATAGAAAACATTGTGGATAATGAAGAAATTGCTTGATACAAGCAATTTCTTCATTTTCCACAATGTTTTCCAATGCTTTTTTCTAGAGGGGCGTAAAAAGGAGGGATTGAGTTGGAATGGGTTAAGACTAACATGATCGTCTTTCAAAGAAGATGAGGCATATTGATTTGCACATGTCGGTAGGTTAGTCGGCTAGTCGGTCAGTCTGTAGACCAATTTTTTCCGGAGCATAACTTCAAAAGATTTGAAACTGAAATCAACAACAATCACAGGTAAATCTAACTAAGGAGAATTGCAGTGACAAGAACTATAACTCTGCTTCTCATAATTTTGGAGTCATTCTTATCTGGAACATAATTAATAAAGTATACCAGCTAGAATCAAATAAAATAACTTCACAGGTAGGTAGATCTTATGTAAAAGAAGTGCAGTGAAAAGAAAGATAACTCTACCCCTCCTACTTTTTGAGTTATTTCCCGTTGATAATTTTGGAATTAATTTTTGTCCGGAACATAACTCACGGACTATTGAAGCACGAACCTTTACAGAGAAATAGATTCCAACAAACTTATAAAGTCAGTCAGTTTGAATCACGAAACTTCACAGGTAGATAGATCTCATGTAAGGAGGCTACAGTGCACAAGAAATTCCTAGGATGGAATGCGGACGTAAAGTGAATCACAATAGCTCATTCTGGGCACTTCTTACTTTGGTGAATTCAAACAAGTTTTTAGATGTTATTGCCTCATGCATAATAAAAACCCTAAAGCCAAATAGTTTGTCAAGGAAAGAATTTCAGGGGCAGATCTTCCCAGATAATTGTGTATTTAGTAACTAAGGTATGATTGAAATTCTTCAGAAGTGTATTTTGCGATTTCAAGTCATGTTTGCTGAAATTTTGAGATCGGGACGTATACGACTGATTCGTTACCCGTAATGCTTGCTTAACTTCGAAATTGACCGTAACATGCAAAGGTGCTGATGACTAAATTTTGGATTTTCTCCGTGATCAAACGGAATATACGCTAGTTGTGTGTATGACTAGCATAGTGAAAACGTCATCACAGTCGTCAAAATTTCATGTATATATATATATATATATATATATATATATATATATATATTTGCATTTAGGCGTAGAGTTCTCTTAGTAATTTTGTTGTGTGTTTTCTACCTCTTTAATAAAAACTTGGAATACTGGTAAAACTCCAGATTCTTGGTATGAAGCAACCATAATTCCCCTGCTTAAACCAGATAAACCCAAACTGACCCAGCGTCGTATGGACCAATATCTCTTACACGTACTTCTACAAAGCTCATGCAAAAAATGATTAAACCGAGACTCTGCAGTTATATAGAAAAGAATAGTCTAATATCAAATTATCAATCAGGCTGCAGACAAGGACACTCTTGTGAAGATAACTTAACTAGATTAGAGACCAAAATTCGACGCGTTCAAAATAGCAAACGTTTTCTTATTGCTGTACTTCTGGATTTAACTGCTGCTTTTGACAAACTATTGAATTCTATGGCAATACTTTATCTAAAAAAATAGGCCTGAGGGGTAAAATTTTGAATTGAATCAAAGATTTTCTAGAAAGTAGAAAAAAAGTTGAATATCAAGGTCATGTTTCTGAAACTGTTGAAACTTTGAACAGGTGTCCCCAAGGAAGTGTATTATCGTCCATCATTTTTTCACTTGTCATGAACTATCTTAGAGATAAAATGTTGATGATAGCGCAATTTTGACGGAGTCAAAATGTCCAAATTAGCAGTTAAAAAAGCCTAAAAGGCTCTAAGCTCGATCGACACTTGGAGCAAAGAAAATGGCTTTCGAACAATTCCTATAAAAACAAAGGTAAAATCTAAATTATAACCTCGCGAACAAGACCAGGATTTCCCTAAAATCTATTTAGGCAAGAACGTTCTGCAATTTAGCTCATCAGCATTGTTCCTAGGGCTCATCTCTGATAAATATCTTAACTGGCATGAGCACATAAATAAACTTACCACAAGAGTTGATAAAGACATAAATCTCTTAAGATCAATTAAAGGCTATAGTTGGGGATGTGACAAAAATCCATATTTAACATTTATCAGAGTTTAATAAAATCCAAACTGAATCATGGCTCTATTGTTTACAACTCAGCAAATAATGGTGTGCTTGAAAAACTCCAAAAATTACAAAATAAGGCCCTTAGGTTCATCACAAATTGACCAAAACACACACCCATATGTACGTTGATATCAGAATGCAGTGACCTACCCTTATAGCAACAAAGAGAAAAGAACATGTTAAAGTATTGGGCAAGATCTATAGGCCATGGCGAAAATCTAGCGATAAATGAAAAAATTGACACTGATCCAATCTTTCTCTTTAATCAAAAACGGGTCAAACCAGTTAAAAATCCTTACTCTCAAAAGATTCAAGAATTGACCTCAAAATACAATAATATATCTAGTGCAACCGTATCAAAGAGACACTTATGAAATATGCAAACCAGACAAAGATTTAGAACTAATTCATCATATCTCAAAAAAAGACAACCACAGTCTCCAATTATATAAAGCAAAAGAACACTTGTCAAAATACAGAAATTCAATCAAAGTGTATACAGATGGCAGCAAAGACCAAGAAAAGCATATAGCAGGGGCCAGGGTTGTTATCTTTTATGAAGAAAACTCTGTTATTTGAATAAAGGGATTAAAATGGATCGTGGTTTGTCTATATACACATGTGAAATGAGTGCTATTGACTATGCATTGGATTTGCTTAAGAAAAGGGATGCACATTTATTCAAAAACTCAAATATAACGATTTTTACGGATTCCCTAAGCTCGTTACGATCTATGTAGTCAGGTTAACCCAAATCACACCCTGAAATCCTAGATAAAATATTACTCAATAGAAAATTTTAAAGAAAGAGAATTAAAAACCACGTTTGTATGGATCTCAAGCCATGTGGGTATAATAGGGAACGAAATAGCCGACCAAACCGCTAAAAAAGGAGCGACTTCGGGTGAAATGAACAAAATCAAACTGAATGTTAAAGAAATGTACCATCTCATTGAACATAGCATTAAAATGAATTTAAGAAAACGGACTTATCAAAATACAGTTATTGTGATCGACCATCAGCTATCACAGTTTACAGTTCTAACAAAGTCCATGGCCCAGTTTACACAAAGTTAAGGCTAAAGGTAAGTCGTTTAGGAGCAGAAAGATTTCCTAAGGTAAATTGCGAACGATGTGAGATACAACAAACCTTTGACCATGCCTTCTTTGAATGTCCGTTATACAAAGAGAGAGTCGATTTTAGAAATGAATTACTCTGCATGGATATACCAGTTAAAAGTAGAAAAAGCCTAATGTTCCAAGAAAACAAATTGGCGCTTCAAACAAGAAATGCTGTCTTTCAAGTATTTGAAAAACATAAAATTAATAGATAAACTGTAGTTAATTTGTTTCTATATTGAAGAATAAGATTAGGGAAAACAGTACAGATAAGGTAAAGATTTTAACAATTTAAACCAACATTATGTCTGATTGCGCAAACAGTGTAGATTGGGCTTCTAATTAATTTGACCAATTTCATTTAACCAATATTAAAATAACAACAACAGTAAGCAATCTGAGGCTAAAGTTACAATGCTAAAATTCAAACCCATGCAGAGTTTAAGGTGTAAACATAATGTAAAAACATCTACCACAATCAATGTGATCTTCTGTCGCATGAAAAGTAGATCGGATCTGATTTGATGTACAGTACTTTCGTTTGAGTGTTCTGAATTTGGCAAAATTATTAAAACTTGACGAGTGAATGGAAAGAAAGAAAGGAGATATATAATGTATTGGAAATTATTAAACATATATAATCATAACATATTGTTAAGAAAAAAGAGGGTGTTTGTTTCATACAAAAATAATATTACTTATTCTAGAGTAACAATGTTAAAACGGTCCGGTTAGACGAAGTTGCTGTATAAAGCTGATAAGCGAAGCTGTCGGTTTTACGCAAGATTGGAATGTTTTGTTTAACAAATTAATTTGTCATTCATTGGATCATATTTGCACTGTCTGAAAACAGTTTCTTTGTGTCTCTGTATATTTACCTCCGAATTCTACCCAAAGGATGCAACGTCTACATACCGCTTTTGAGAGGTGTACATAATCATGTTAACATGGTAAACGACCGACCGCCCTCTCTCGCTCTCTTTATCTGGATATTATAAAGCGCATATTTACATGACGAAATTGGTCTGTGTGGTAGAATACTCACATCGCACGCAAGAGCCTCCTTGTTCGAACTTGGCTACACGCTCCATTCCCTCATCTCTCTAACTCTCTAGCTCTCTCGCTAGCTCCACTGGCTGAAAGCCAACGAGCTTTTATCGTGATGTGGTGTCCGTTGTTCGTCCGTCCGTCAACTTTTACTTTAAAAATCTTCTCAGAAAGTACTGAACACAATTCAACCCAACTCAACCAAAACTCATAGGAAGGGTCCTTGGGTGGCCTTTGTCAGATCCCTTCAAAACATTTTGATCGGGTGAAAAATATGTAACGATATATACATGTAAATATATCGTTACATTACCTCAACGGGATGAAAATTATTGCGAGTAGTTTGTGTCCCCTAGTGCACAAATTGGCAGATCTGCGCATAATCGACAGTAGATTTTGGTAAAAAGTGGCACCTCCGATAATCCGACCATCAAACTTTTTCTGTCCAGATTATATATCTCCTGTATACATATCTCAGGCTTTCAGCGCTTTGAATTTTTGATTGATTTTGCTGTAACTTTTGGGAGAAGATACGGTTGTAATAAAATGAGGAGTAATTGGAAAGAAAAATAAAGCTTAAAGATAAAATATATTCGACATGTCTTATTGTTAAACGAAATAAGGGTTTCTGTGCTTTATAATGTAATAGCAAAAATTAATTTCTGTTTGACATCGTATCACATCGCTTTCCTGTTTCACCAAATTTTAAGACCTGTCCAAATTCATAGGATTTGAAGACCAAAACTTAAGTTGGATTTAATTAGAAAACTAACCATTCATCAGGGTAGAAAATATTGTTGAAGAAGATAAAATTAATGGGACGTAAAAGCCAGGCATTGAACAGGAAAGGGTTAAGGAACATAATTGATTAAAGTTTTTATTCGCGTTTTTATACAACAACTGATATATATGAATTAATTTTCATTGAAATTTGAATGATAAAAGAAAGAAATCAAAGGACTGAAAGTACTGAGAAGTTGGAATGCGCTGAAAGGGTCATAACTGTGGAATTCGGTTCAAATTCATTTATTACTTTCCGGGTAAGCCTCCCTTCCTTTAAACTTAAAACAGCATTCCCATTCGTGTACATATGTGCGTGAATAACACACAAAAAATAAATCCACACACAGAAATCAAAAACTAGCATTGTCTTAACCCATTCCCAGACAGTAAAGCTTTTAAATGACCCTCATTATGAAAGCTTTGGAAAAAAATGTGGAAAATTAAAAAAATGCTTGTTATAAGCAATTTCTTCATTACCCACAATGTTTCAAGCTTTTTCTTCATTATCCACAATGTTTTCAGTCCAAAAAGACCAGGATCTTAAAGATTTCATCAACTTACAATTGTCGTCTGCTACTTCTTTGAATTTGGACTGGTCTAAAATTATATCGTGTAAGAATGGGTTATAATCTCGTGTCACGCACAGCAAAATTAGAATTTTCGAGCATAACATTCTCCTTTTGATCAACTGTAATAAGTGAACTCCTTTTAGAATCTTGAAAACAGAGAATAATAGTTTCTACAGTAAGAAATCAATGACCTCGGTGATTACTTGACCCTCAACTCTGTAACGATCATACTAAACTCACGTAGATTTATGAGTATATGTGGAAACTTTTTTCAGGGTGATCGATTTGAAATACCGGTTTAGACTTAGGAAAAAGGAATATTTAAAGCGTTGTGAGTAAAATCCAAAAGAAAAATCAAAGTACTGATAGCACCGAAGGCCAGAAAATTATGGGAGGTGTAAGATACAAAAACAAAGAAATTTACACAATTAGGCAGAATGAAAAGATTTACAATATGCACCTTCAATTTTTACAATTCATTAAATGGTTTTAGCAATATTCTAAATTTTGTTGATTCAATCAGGGCCCAAGATGATTAACTTCTTCGTCCTCAAGTGACAATTTACTCAAACTTTGACTTCAGATCAAAGATACATCCCTATAGAAATGATATCGTAAATGCGTGAAAATCTAGAAAAGGGTGGTAACTTGTTGCAATATTTAACGTAAATTAGAAATAGAAAATTTACTCAAATTAGAAGTTTGAGTAAATTCTCCATTTAGAAGAGACAAGATGCATGTGTAAATCACCAATCCCCCCCCACTTCCATTTTTTAGACACAGTTATTTGGTACAATATGGAAATCAGTAGTAAAACTAGTGTTAAAGTTTAAATTTTACTCATATTTAACCTTGAAAATGACCTTGATTGATGCCATTGAAGTTGGTTCCAATAGAATGGTCTTGTCCCAAGCAATAATCATGTGAAATAGGAAGGTTCTATCTCTTACCATTCAATATCAAAAGTTTTTTGCGGACTAATAGAGTAACAGTTAAAAAGAAAAACGGACAGCGAAAAAACAACATGCCCTCGATTTATCGATATTGGGGGCATAAAAAGTTTGATTATCTTATGATTACTATTCTTCACCATAGCCTGTACTTAGATAATTTAATAGCAGTCCCAAACAATTATAATTTTGATAAACATCCACATTAAACGTCAAGCTCTTTGCTAGAAGAATGATGATTATTCTGTGCCACCATAGCCTTGGCTTAGTCAATTCAATAGCAGTACCAATCAGTAGTATTTTTGGAATATTTATTTATATCACAAAATAGTCTCAAAGCATACAAGAGTACTGTACGAGTCAGAGAGAATGAAACAGGTCTTCAGAGAACCCCCTATGGTAGCCTTTAGGAGAGACAGGAATCTTAGTGACACTCTAGTTCACGGCAAAACCAACAGTATAGTACGTAATTGCCGTGGTCCTTGTGTTACTGGGTGTCAGATGTGTGCGATAGTGTTAGATAACCAGGTAACGGATACCAGCTCCAACAGATCATACGGTGTCCCGTCTAACACTAGTTGTAGGGAAAGAAATGTTGTGTATGCAATTAGTTGTAGGCGGTGTGAAAAGGTTGTTTATGTTGGTGAGACGGAAAGACAGTTGAATGAAAGAATGAAGGAGCATCTTCGGGATGTCCGATTGAAACATGAAAAACCAATCAATTTCCATTTCAAATGGAAACGCACATGGATATGGATTTAAGGTTCACTGTTTTAAAAAAGATGTACTCTGCAGACAAAATAGAGCGCCTGGTTCATGAATCAGCATGGATCAAAAAATTGCAGACGGTACAGCCATTTGGTTGCAACGTAAAGGAAGCGCAATTCCATTAAAGTTACTTGACGTCTGATTTAGCGCGGGTACGTTAACGTCGCGCAAACGTTATCATACGACGTTGACGTCATATCCTCTGTTAGATCAAACAAAATGGCTATAATGAGTGTTGGTAGAATTATGTTCTAGATATAGATTTATTTTCTTTTTCTTGATAAAGGCATTTTTGCCGAAATATTGAAAATTAGAGTGATTTTGTATAGTGTTTAAACACTTCCCTGAGGAACATTTTATGATACTGTAATAAAGCGTAATTTAGTAAATAAGTAGAAAACCGGAAGTTGATATGTTTACATTCTAATTTTCAAAATCTTCTACTTTCCTTTTGCATCTATTTGTTTTTCATTGAGTAAAAGATGTAAATCTCACAATAGTCGCGTTTGCTTGATGCCTACGATCCCCCTCAATCGCTCTAGAATGTTTTAAATCACTGGGCGGCGTGATTATTGTAAAAATGCATTTGCGACCTGAGCCATACTTGTAAAACATTGCCTATCTATGGTCACATGACTACCACATGCCCCTTGAGATCACGTAATTACCAAACACGGGACGGCGAATCACAAAAAACAAATTACGACGCTGATTAATTCCTTATTTTTCAATAATTTAAAGCAAACTAAAGCATGGTTAGAAGTCTCTAGAAGAACTTTTATATCATCCTTTACATGTGCCACATTATTGTCTTCGGCTACAATTATCTTTTGTCCGTGCAAAGTTGAAATGAGAAGTAACCCGAGGTGTATTCATATCTAAGAGATCACGTAATACGTGTTATCAAAAAACCCCGAAATGAAATTGTCTTGTGTTCATTTTGCGGTTTTGTTAAATGCTCCTCATTCCAACTTAAAAACGATAATTTCAATTTCTTTGTTTTGGCCGTATTGACTACCTGTAAGATCTGGCTTAGGCCGTTTTACCTAAATTATGAGCCGTTTTGACCTCGGTGGTTGCCACTAGTGATATCATCTGAGATAAAGATAAAACTTCACTCGTTGCTGTTATCTTGACCTTTAAAATAGCAAAGCGCAACTCAAGTGAATTTTGCCCTGATACAACTAAAATGTGTTCTCATTAAATTGTAATATCCCACCCAAACGATTGGAAAAAGGACCAAGCTTCATTAATAGAATTTAGGTGGAATAATTTTCTCCGTAGAAATTGCTCTCATTGATCAACAACTAACAGCCATAGGCTAATGATCATAGTCAATACTAAACATTCTTTGTATTAAAGCGACTCTCAGGCCGTTTAGAGCTTTGATTATTATCATTATTATTATCGTTTGTCTTTTTCAGTAGAAAAAATGTAGACAATGAAGAAAATTGCTTGTTACAAGAAATTTCTTCTTTTTCACAATGTTAATACAAAGCTTTAAATGACTTGTGTTCGCCAAAAACGTTATTGTGTTGACATTGGTTAAATGTTTCCTCTATAAACATTTAAAAGGTTTTCCCCAGTTTTCTCTGTTTTAATTGACGAGTATTCGATACATGTACTTCAGTTAATTTTCACAAGAGGTATGATAAATTAGATTTCGAAAATACACTGAAGAACGCCAGCATCCTCTAAATGGAAATACTTTCAAACAGTTCAGTTTAGTAATTTAATGATGTATTTGGGAAGAGGATGGGAGAGAATTAAAACTTTTTTTCTTTCAGAATTTTTTTTGAAAGAGCAGAGTTTACTCTTTTTGGGAAATGATTTTTTGGTATGACGCCAAGTTTGTTTTCTGTTAGAGGCATTTGAAAAAGGTATTTATTATATTCCTAGCTCTGAACTACATGTACTTTTATTTCCAAAGGGCCGGATTACTCTTGGTTAATATTCAGAAGATAAGGGCCTACTAATTTTACATCTAAAACAAAGGAAGTTTTTGAACAAATCCTCTTCAAAAAAAAAAAACAAAAAAAAAATCAACCGTAATAAGTTTTTAAAACATGAGCTTCATATGTTACAATTTTCTGTCGAAATAATTGCGATCAAGACATGCACGATGACCTAACATTCAACCTTTTAAGGCTACTAATCAAATAAAAACCAGTAAGAAACAGAAGAAATTAACGTTCATAAATACAAGAGCAAAATAACCATTTGGTTAACAACTGGTTTTAAACAATAACGAACCTGGATATCTGTGTTATCATTGATTGACTCAAACAAAAGCATAGTTTTCCGTAACGTCAAAAATTATACCAGAGGTGCGTTCTTTTCGTCGAGATTCTTAAGATTTTTAAGATGAAGCGTTCTTTAGATTAAGATTTTTAAGCCGCTAAATAAGAATCTTAAGATTTCTTAATGAGGAATTTAAGCGTACTCGGCATTGGCTTAAACGAGTAGTCTTGACGACGTTGAATATTGTCACCCAAAATAACAAAAATCGTTCTTTATGACGTCTTAAAATCTTATTTAGCGGGATTTTTCATCTCGACGAAAAGAACGCACCTCTGACCTTGTATACTGACGACATTGCAGTTAAAGTTACATACACGCAAACCTAACCCGCATGAGCTTGTTTTGTACGCTCAAGTTTGGAGACGGATTGATCACACACTGCCTGTCCTATGATTCTGTTCGAGTCTTGTATGGTCGATCGATGTTCGAAATATCCCGGTGTCTTTAGATCGACGATAGGTTGTCGCCCTTAGATTGGTACCACTGTCGACTTAAACACGGCTTCGTTAAAGTCGACGACGGTACCGGTCTTAGTCGCCCTTGGATACAGTATATGTGTCGTCCAAATTATTTGCGCGTCAGATAGCACAAATCTCTAAGTGTCCTAAAAAACGGATTTTCCCTCAAGAATTCTTTTAAACCATGGCCCACTTGGAAGGGTAGTTCAAGATTGAGATTTGAAATTATTGAAAAAAAATCGTGATTTTATGAACCGAGACCGCTATTTGTCCAAAAACTCTTACCTGAGTGGATGACTGCAGAAGTAAAATAGCACAAGTGATAGTTTTTGGTCCAGAAAGAGTTGTTATCAATATCTTGTCAAAGAAATTAAAACCAAACAGACATTCTTACCATGATTCAAGATATTTATCTCTACATAGCAAGGGAGATTTTTCATATTTGGCCTTGTGAACAAGTTTTTGTCATGAAAACCAATATCGTGCTTGATCGAAATATCAAGAAGGCAAGCATTTTCACCAGATATTAAGACATGTGAGCTAAAGTTTTGGCTTATGGGGTGCACATAACGTTTTGTGTGTTTTTTTCTCCCAAGGTTTTGACTTAATGACCTAGTTAGTGAATCATTTGACGAAAATATTTAGTTTGACCGATATATTATACAGTCGATCATTCTGACCAAATATGAAGATCTGTAACCCAGATGTAACCTCTTCGATTTCAACATCTTTTACGACAACAAGTATGTAACTCCCGGAGTATTCTTAAGATATTTAGAATCTAATTAAAAGCAAGACATAGCTTAGCTCCAAAAAGAGCAAGATCGCAGGTTAGTCTTGTCTTTGTGTAGACCCTGTTCATAAAGTTTTGGTATTCTTTGGAGGATAAAAGAAATAATGCTGAACTCGTCGAATCCCGTAAGTTGCTTTACCACGAATACAAATGTGAACCAGAAACTTTCTTCTGTTTACACAATCGTGTATTGACTCTCGTCATGCTAAATTCAAATCCTACACAGAATTGCTTTAAAATCAAAGGACTGACAACACTTGGAGGTCTAAATGAAGGTCAGATTGCACATGTGTGCAGTCTGATTTTAGTCTACATCACCTGTCCTTTTCAAGTCGGAATTGTCCATAAGACCAAATTCCAAACTAAATATTGATCCTTACAACCAGACATACAGCAATATCAGTCCTTTGAATGTAATACAATTTTTAACAGTAACTTTATTCAGAATGACAATGGTTAAGGTGAAATTTGAATCTTAAGCTGCGTCCGCCGTTAAACCTGGGCTTTTCAACTCCGACAATAGTCACCATTTTTGTTAACATTTATTGTTGGTTTGGCGACTTAAACGTCGTAACTACAGCTTAATCAAGCTGTAGTTACGACATTTAGGTCACCAACCAACCATTTAAATTTTACAAAATAACGCCGTAAAAAATCGAAGCGGAACTTCGTGTCGGAGTAAATGGGAGGGGCCTAAGGTGTCAGTGGGGCCAGAGGTTGGTCAATTACCCTCCAACATTGTAAAAGCTATTTTTGCGGAATTGGTATGATGTATTAATTTCTAATTTTAGCGCCGTTTAAAATGTTGTCGATAAATTCTTTTAATTTGGACCAGTCTAAAATGTTATAATGGATTTAGGTGTATAAAAGATAGAAAAGTCCAAATGATATGCATCATCATAGGCAGGGAAAGCTAAAATCAGCTATTCTTTTTTTTAAATATCATTGTACTAGTCAGACAGCAATCTTGCGATCTTTCCTGCCTTAATTTTTTTTATTCTATCCTTTCTCGTATAATCCTTGTTTCCAAAGATTTTATATAAATACAACTCAGTTACACAGCTTAAAGCTTACACAGATGGAAACAAGAAAATTTGTCCGTTCTCTACAGTAATTTTTCTACTATTAAAGCATTGTTTCTACTTACGAGCTTTTGCATATTAAATGCATCCTCTTTAATTTCGACACGTCAGAAATTTGTCTGGTAAAGAATTGAATGACAAATAAAAGTTATTCTGTTGCAAAATATACTCTCTCCACAAAGAAAGTATGCACTTTTTAATTTTAAATATCTCGAAAGTGATCGCAAGAAACGTGGAATTGGCACAATACAGACCAAGTCTGCTCCAACGACCAATTGATTAAATAATAACGGGATCTTGGGATTTATTCGGTTAACACACATTGTTTGATTTTGTATACATGTATTATGCATGTACAACTCACTATTGACGGTTCGCTGGTGCCGCCCACTGACCTCGATGACACGCCCACTGACATATTAAACGGCATTATTTGTAAAATGTAAGCCCAGTAACATGCAACAAAACAGTAAAATGGTTGGTTGGCGATCGTCCCAGGTCTACCAGTAAAGTAGCAGTAAAATGGTTGATTGGCGATCGTCCCAGGTCTACCAGTAAAGTAGCAGTAAAATGGTTGATTGGCGATCGTCCCAGGACTACCAGTAAAGTAACAGTAAAACAATCTTAGTTATTCTTGATCTGGTTGCTTGATTGCAGTAATCCCAAACCTTCTCAAAATAAGACATGCTGGTTGTTTGCAGTGAAACGAAACCTCAAAATAAGAGAGGCTGTTTGTTTGTAGTGAATACAAACCTTCTCAAAATCCGATAGAATATCCGATATTGTCATGCTGTACCAAGAATTCCCATTTTGGCAAGAGGAATCATTACAGAAAAGCCTGCAAATGCATCGAGGAGGCTGGTGTTCCTAAATATGGATTCCCGGTGTTTCTCACATCAGTACTACCACATCCTTTCCGAGCCTCCAGCTGCTCTTCTTTAAACCTATGTTTACGATTATCTACCTATTAGTGGGAGACATATGTCGGAAAGGATATTTGCCGCGACCCTGGGATCGAACCCTGGACATCATTATTGAGATTCCGACGCGCTACAAACTGCGCTATGGCCGCGGCTCTAAATATTGAAACTTTTCAAGGAATCATAGTGCACGCTTTCTACTGAACCTGAGAATAGATATTCCCTTAGGATGCAGTTTTCAATGCAAACGAGCTGTTCAATATCTGTATTCAAATAAAGCCGCGCCGTTAAAAATGCTAATTTAGAATGTTTTTGTCCGTATCAAATTACTAGTACATTCAACCCGTCGATTTCAATTTGCCCTATTACACGAAAAGATATCTTCTCGGAAATTTCGAGTATTTTTTCTCTTTAATTCTTTTGTTCTTAACCGCAGTGCCTAGCGAGATATTGTCATTTTTAATGAGCGTATGAAAGGTATTTTGTGGGAGATCAACAGCTCGACATTTTTGCTTTGTCACCTGTTGTCATGACGACTTTGTTCTACTACCAAATGCTGTTTACAGTACCTTACATGAGCATTAGATTGTTTGACAAGAGTGTAAAATACCGGAATTGCATCTTAACCAATTCTCAAACAGTGACGCTTTTTGACGTTCATCAAGAAAAATAATTTGGAAAACATTGTGTAAAAGCAATTTCTTCATTTGACACAATGTTTTTACCAAAAAGTTGAACAAATCTTAAATTTCATACAAGTTTAAATTGTCGTCTGCAACTCCTTTCAATTTAGATAAGTCTAATACTTTGCCGTCTGGTAATGGATTAAGTGCCATAGCAAAAGAAATGATGCTATTTTCTTTATAGTCTATGCATGTATGTCTCTTTGACAACGTCTGTCAAAGGATTTGGAATTATATTTAGATAATTTTGTTTTAAATGGATTCACTTGTATTCATGGTGTACTTCTTCATGATTACTGTCGAACAATTTTTGAGATATAAAGAAAGTCCAATAAATATCTGCAATACTCCTTGTAATTAAACATACCATGGTTTTTTTCATATTCACTCCGATTTCGCTTTATTCAATTGATACGAACTGATCAATTAGTGCAAAGCGGACTTATACCCTTCCCTAACTTATGTTGAATAGTAAACTTTTTTACCTTCGTGACTCCAAAACGATAGGGCACCTTCGTGACTCCAAAACTATAGGGCACCTTCGTGACTCCAAAACGATAGGGCACCTTCGTGACTCCAAAACGATAGTGCACCTTCGTGACTCCAAAACGATAGTGCACCTTCGTGACTCCAAAACGATTGGGCACCTTCGTGACTCCAAAACGATAGAGCACCTTCGTGACTCCAAAACGATAGGGCACCTTCGTGACTCCAAAACGATAGGGCACTTCTTTTGAAACATTGGAACTTATTGTATGAAGTTTTATTTGGTTCTAGAGTTAGAGCAGGTAAACGAAAAAGTCTACGGACAGACGGACACACAAACATCGTGAAACCAATGCACCCCCCTACTTCGTAGATTGAGGTATAATGATGATTTAATGAGCACTCTAACGATTGATTTAAGAGTGTTTAAGTCATATCGCCGCGGCCGGAGCACCTAACAATGGATTCCTGGTATTTCTCACACTAGTACTACCACTACACCCTTTCTTAGCTTCCAGCTACTATCCCACTTAGGTTTACGATTCTCCACCTATTGGCGAGAGAAAAATGTCGGAAAGGATATGTGTCGCCGCCGGGGATTCATTGATTGAATGGGGTTTGACGCCACTTTTAACAGTATTCCAGTCATATCGCAGCAGCTGGAGCACCAAACAATTGATTCCTGGTATTTCTTACACCAGGACTACAACTACACCCTTTCCTAGCCTCAAACTGCTATCCCACTTAGGTTTACGATTATCCATCCAATGATGAAAGACAAATGTCGGAAAGGATATGTGCCGCCGCCGGTGATCGAACCCGTGACATCCAATTTTGAAGATTGTGAGTCTGATGCGCTACCGACTGCGCTATGACGGCGCCAGCCGGGGATCGAACCCATGAAATCCCATGATTGAAGCTTGGAAGTCTATGACGGCGGCTGAATACTCTAATGAACCGTTGTAAATGTAACTACATGTGTATAAAACGAAGTTTACAAAATGGCAGGCTAATCTACAAGTGCACAAAACGGCAGACCAATCGACAAGTGTACAAAATGGCAGACTAATCTACAAGTGTACAAAATGGCAGAGAAATCTACAAGTATAAACAAGATGTGTTTGAGAAACACCATCCCCAAAACAGGAATTCTTAGAAACGGGTGATTTTTATTGTTTTTTTCCTTGTTTAGGGAAAAGGGTTAAACTTTTGGCCTTGACCTTGATGAAATGACCTTCCCCAGTTGCGCCTTGTTAAGACCTATCTACATACCAAATATTAGCATTGTAACTTAATTAGGTATGAAGTTATAGGAAAATGTTTAATTGGCAGGCTAAGTTTTTGAGTAACGTTTTAGGGAAAAGGGTTAAAATTTTGACATTGACCTTGATGAAATGACCTTCCCCGGTTGCGCCTTGTTGAGAACTATCTTCATACCAATTATTAGCATTGTAACTTAATTAGGGATGAAGTTATAGGAAAATGTTTAGTTGGCAGGTTAAGTTTTTGAGTAACGTTTTAGGGAAAAGGGTTAAAATTTTGACCTTGACCTTGAAGAAATGACCTTCCCCAGTTGCGCCTTGTTGAGACCTATGTACATACTAAATATTAGCATTGTAACTTAATCAGGGTGGAAGATATAGGAAAATGTTTAGTTGGCAGGTTAAGTTTTGCAGACAGACAGACAGACGGACAGACAGACGGACACCGGTAAAACAATATGCCCCCGATCTATCGATGCGGGGGCATAAAAATGGCAGATCAACCGACAAGTGTAAAAATTGGCATACCAATCTACAAGTGTACTGAATGGCAGTGTACAAAATAACAGACGAATCTCCTAGTATACAAATTGAGAGACCAACCGTCAAGTGTGCAAAATGAAAGACCAATCTTCAAGTGTACAAAATGACAGACCAATATACTAGATTACAAAATGGCAGATCAAGTGTAAAAATTGGCATACCAATCTACAAGTGTACAGAATGGCCGATCAATCGTCATGTGTACCAAATGACAGCCCAATCTACAAGTATACAAATTGAGAGACCAACCGTCAATTGTACAAAATGGCAGACCGATCTACTATTTGTGTACAAACTAGCAGACCAATCGACTAGTTTACAAAATAGCAGGCCAATCTACAAGTGTACAAAATGGCAGACCAATCCACTACTTTACAAAATGGCAGACCAATCTACAATTGTACAAAATGGCAGCCCAATCTAATTGTGTACAAACTAGCAAACCAGTCTACAAGTCTACACTTTTTTGTATAAAAAAAGACACAACTTGAGCAAAATAAATAAAACAAATATAAGATTTTGGGCTTTGTACAAAACAATCCAGTAATGCTTTAAAATGAAATTGAATGCCTTTGGCTTCATAGTTTAATCGATTACCAAACTATCCCAGAATTTGTCGCCCTCAGGGGAAAAGGTTTAAAAAAGCATTGTGAGAAAGCAAGCAATTTCTCCATTTCTATTTAAGAAGAATCCTTTCAATGCCATTTATGCAATTTTCAATCCAAGGAGCAGAGACATTTTTTATCCTAAGAGCATATTTTCCTGTAACATAGTACAAAATTATTCAGTCATGCTAAAAACCAAATATGAATGCCCTTCATCTTATATTTCAGAAGGAGAAGACTTTTGAAGTTGCTCTAATTGGGTGTTTTCCAAAATTTTGGACCTCTGGGGCAATGCCATGTTTTATCCCAGGGCTAAGATTTTAGCTAACATAGTAGAGAACCATTTGGATATGCTATATACAAAATATGAATGCATTAGACTTTGTAGTTTTGGAGGAGAAGACTGTTGAACATGGTCTAATTGAGCATTTTTACGAACTTTGGACACCCAGGGAAGGGGTGTTTTTTAACCTACAGGCATAATTTAATCAAAATTGATAGATAACAGCCAGGCTATGCTACACTCAAAATATAAATGCCCTCCGCCTTAAAATGAAGAATTTTTTTCAACATACTCAAATTTTGCGTTTTTCCAAAATTTTGGACCCCTAGTCAGGGCCGTTTTTGACCCTTGGATGAAAAATTTTTGTGATATAGTACAAAACCATCTAGTTATGCTACATACCAAATATGAATATCCTAGACCTTATAGTTTAAGAGGAGAAGCCTTTTAGAAATTGCTCTTATTAAGAATTTTCCAAACTTCGAACCTCAGGGGCAGGGCCATTTTTGACCCCAGAGATTATTTATTCAAAAACTTGGTAGAGAACCATATGATTAAGCTCTTTACAAAATATAAATGCCTTTGGCCTTGTAGTCTATGAAAAAAACAACATCAAAGATTTACTAAAATTTCCAATTATCATATGCCACGGTTACAAGAGTTTTTCACGGAATTAAATTCTTTTAACAACTTTTGAAGAACTTCACCCAAGGAATATCCCTGCAAAGTTTCAGCTTGAATGGCCTACTGATTTAGGAGGAGAAGATTTTTAAAGATATTTAAAGAATTACTAAAGATTCCCATTTTCATATGCCGCGACAACCAGAGTTTTCGACATAATTAAATTCTTTAAACAACTTCTGAAGAGCTTCACCCAATGAACATCCCTGCAAAGTTTCAGCTTGATTGGCCTACTGGTTTAGGAGGAGAAGATTTTTAAAGATATTTAAAGAATTACTAAAGATTCCAATTTTCAAATGCCGCTGCAACCAGAGTTTTTGACGGAATTAAATTCTTTTAACAACTTTTGAAGAACTTCACCCAAGGAACATCCCTGCAAAGTTTCAGCTTGATTGGCCTACTGGTTTAGGAGGAGAAGATTTTTAATGATATTTAGAGAATACTAAAGATTCCCATTTTCAAATGCCGCGGCAACCAGAGTTTTTGACAGAATTAAATTCTTTTAACAACTTTTGAAGAACTTCACCCAAGGAACATCCCTGCAAAGTTTCAGCTTGATTGGCCTACTGGTTTAGGAGGAGAAGATTTATAAAGAAATTGTGGACGGACGGACAGATGGACAGACAGACAGACGGACGGACGGACAACAACCGATCACAATAGCTCACCTCGCACTTTGTGCTCAGGTGAGCTAAAAAAATCATAGCTTGATCTCAATCATTGATTGTTTACGGACTATTTGCATGGGATATCATATTTTGAACTATTTACAGACATAATAGTTTCGGGCTAATGTTTGAATACATAATAGAGACTTATATGAGCTGCCCAGGGGAAGTTTTTTGAAATATTATAAACCTATTTTTTAACTATATAGAGATATGTAAGTCCGAAATAATCCGTATTTTGTGAACAGGTACATTTGTCAGTCTTTCATCACGATATGCGTTTATCCTCCACATCCTTTGCGGCGCTTGACACACATTCTCCATTTAAATATAATGCGCGACTTAGAAGTGTTACAAGCAATTTCTTCTTTTCTCAGAATATTCTCAACCTCACATTGCCCTTATTTTGTCGTCTGCAGTCTCTTTCAACTAACACCAGTCTAGAATTTTGTCATTTGGGAAGGGTTAAGATAGATCAAAACACACAAATCAATCAATTTTCTCTTTATATCATTACAAATTAATATCGATGAACTCCATCCATTATTATATAAAAAAGCTAGGCATGAACATAGCAAAAAAACCCACTCAATCACATTACACTCACAATGCACGCGTATCAAACGTGTGTTTATAACAAAGTAAAAATCCAGTTGATGTTTTTCTATAACCTATTTCCAGACGACAAATCATGAAATATTGTAATACACTGGTTCTAATCTACAACCTTTAGTGCGGAAATCAGATTATCAAGAAAGAGTTGACAAATCACTGGTCAAGACCATTTTGACTCAGGAAGTTAGACTGAGATATCAACCCATAGCCTGACCACAAAATTTTAAACTGGACCAAATTGAAGGAATTTGTAGAAAACATTTTAAAATGCACTAAAATGAGAAAGTGACAGCCAAATATGGTTGAAGATGCTTATGAGAAAAGGAGGAATTACTTGTTAAAATCCCCGAACAAAATCTTCAAGGATATTCTTTCTTCAGATCTTCAAAAATCCTAATTGTGTGTTTATGTCCTAAACAGTATTATTTAAAAAAAAAAATATGGTCAGTAACATGGTACATGTAAAATGGTTGGTTGACAACCTGAACACCTTAACCCATTCCCACTTGACAAAATTTTAGACTGGTCCAAATTGAAAGAAGATGCAGACGACAATTTCAAGTTGTTGGAATTTAAATTTTTTTCACCTTTTGGATAGAAAACATTGTGGATAATGAAGAAATTGCTTGATACGAGCAATTTCTTCATTTTCCACAATGTTTTCCAAAGCTTTTTTCTTGAAGTGCGTAAAAAGGAGGGATTGAGTTGGAATGGGTTAACTACAGATTGGATACGCTGTAGTCACGTTTAAATCTCAAAAGTAACAAAAAGGCTTCATATAAATAGTCTACCAATATTGGAGTTCAAAGCTCACTTCCAGTCCAAGTGTTTGATTTATTTTGATGATATTTTTTAATATTGACAGAGGCAATCAGTTACAAGACATATATCGAAGACATAAAAAAGGCTGTAAAAATACAACCTTTCACTCAACTATCCATATGTAGTTTCGAAAATTCATGTAAGTGCTTCAACATACAGTTCTACTATTTAAAGATAAAACAAGAGCCGTCAGAGATGGATTATGCTCCCCGAATAAGGCTTTTGTCACAGAACTATATGCCACTATTGGACAAAAATCTTTTTATTGAATGCAACTATAGTTTGAGAGTTCAGTTCACAAGAAATTTGGAAGTTTGACAAACATTAAAGGAAGCTGTTTGGCTTCACAGGCCTGATTCTAGTAAAATTCAATATCATTATATGGTAAAGGGTTAAATATTTCACCTTCACTATCCAAGTTATAAATGAAAAATGTCTTCATACAAAAAATGAAGACTCTAACTTGAGTAGTATTGCAGAAACAACAGACTGATTTATTTTATAAAAGGATATATACAAAATGTAAAGCTACATGGCATTAAGCCCCCTTTTAGCATGGTAAGGCTCATTGGGTAAAAAAATGAAATAAAAATTACCTAGGGCTTTTAATAACAACATTTATGTAAAGTAACAAGAAATTTTGACTTTTGGGAGATGTTAAAGTTAAAATTTTCGAAATTTTGACATTGAGAAATGACCTTGACCTTGACAGATGACCTTGAACCACATACCAACAGAAGGGTCATGTCATAAGCATTGCACATGTAAAATATGAAGAGTGTGTCACTTACCATTGTAAACTTAAAGACAATGTTAAAGTAAAGCTTTTCGAAATTTTGACCTTGAGAAATGACCTTGAACTTGACAGATGACCTTGACTTTAGTACCAAAAGAAAGTCCATGCCATAAGTAATGCACAAGTAAAATATGAAGGCGATATCACTTACCATTGTATACTTATGGGCTCTGTTAAAGTTATTTTTTTTTTTAAATTTTGACCTTGAGAAATGACCTTGACAGATGACCTTGAACTTAATTCCAACAGAAAGGTCATGTCATTAGCAATGCACATGTGAAATATGAAGGTTATATCACTTAACATTGTAAACTAATAGACAATGTTTAAGTTAAGATTTTCTAAATTTTGACCTTGAGAAATGACCTTGACTTTGAATGATGACCTTGAACTTGGTACCAACAGAAAGGGTTTGTCACAAGCAATGCACATGCGAAATATAAAGACTTCATCTGTAACCAATCAAAAGTTATTGCCAATTTTAGTTTTTGCGGGGAAAAAAGACAGTTAACATAAAGGTAATAACATTAAGGACCCTTTACCCATGACGCATTTTTTTAAACGAAAATTCCCGTTAGTTTAAGGTCAAGGGGATCTGATTTGCTACTCAAATATGATATTTCATGAAATTCTAACAATTAGTCTTGGAGAAATTGGCAAAAAACTAGTTTTCACATTCAGGCCCCTTTTTCCATGATGCAGCCTTGAAATAAGAAAAATCAAAAAAAGGGTCTTGGAAATTTCCTAGGAAGATCATATATGAAGTTTCGTCCATTTAGGCCCAGGGGTAGCTGAGATATGACTTCAGACGGATGGACAGCTGGAAGGAAGGACAGACGGACACACAGGCTGGCGACTATATGCTCCCCCCGAAATTTTTTTTTGGGAGCATAATAAACGATGGGGTTAACCAATTACCAGTGAACAAAATATGATATTCAAAAATCAAAAAGGTCACAAATGACAATCAAAACTGTGTTTTACCCATTCATATACAATCATG
This sequence comes from Fragum fragum, assembly GCA_946902895.1. Classification (NCBI taxonomy): domain Eukaryota; kingdom Metazoa; phylum Mollusca; class Bivalvia; order Cardiida; family Cardiidae; genus Fragum; species Fragum fragum. Next base: position 82,699,728 of record OX336365.1, read on the forward strand.
CCTTTTGTCTTCCCTCAAGAAGGCTTCAGAAAACATTGTGCAAATTGAAGAATTTTCTTGTCACAAGCAATTTCTTCATATCCAAAATGTTTTCTCCCCAAAAGACAAAGATAAAAAAAATATCAACTTGAAGTTATTGTCTGCAACTTCTTTCAATTTGGACAAGTCTAAAGCTTTCTTGTGTGGCAATGGGTTAAAAAAAACTGCATGCGAAGGAGGAATTACTTTTTACAAGCAACTTCAAACCATCTCCTCCCAATCTATCTTTTATATGCCCCTGAAGAAAAAAGCTTTGAAAACATTGTGGAAAATTAAGAAAGTACTTGTTTGCTTGTTACAAGCAATTTCTTATTTATCCACAATGTTTTCTACCCTAAAAGACAAAGAATGTTAAATTTCCTCAATTTGGCATTTTAATCTGCAACTCCTATCAATTTGGACCAGTGGAATATTTTGTAATTTGGTAATGGGTCAATGCTTTCTACAGCTTGTTTATTTCAGCCACTCAAAACTGTGGTGCAATGAGTTCAAAAGTGTATAAACAGTCAATGTCATCTATAAACCAAAGTGAATATGCTAACCTAATAGATTGAAAATTAATTCAGTTGGGGTTATTTATAGTGGAACCTCAATTAGGACACCCTTGACTAGCAATCTCTAACAAGTCATTCCCTTAAGGATATATGATATACCCTAATTTACTGACGAGGGCTGTCAATCAAATCATTTATTTGGACTGGAAGTAAACTTTGGACTTTTCTATTCAGCATTTTTTATTTTTGTTTTGCAATTTACATATATGCTTCATAAATACACCTTATTCAAGTGTAGTTACATTGTTTAGCCTGTCAGGCAGCATTTCTAATCATTTATTACAAGTTACTGACAATAAATGATGTAAAATAACACTGTTTAGTATTGAAGTCAAACCTCCTGTTGGAGGGGCGTACTGACTATAAATGATGTAAAATAACACTGTTTAGTATTGAAGTCAAACTTCCTATTTGAGGGGCAGGTCAAGTAATCGTTCATTATTTAAAAAGGCATCTAACCAAGAGCACCACCTATACGGGTTTTCGACTCTCACCTCTACAGTTACTGATATTGCATTAAGAAATCCAAGTCAAAAAAGAGACATATTTCTAATAAAAATGAACTTAGGATTTACCCTTTGATACTTTAATTTGTAATAGTGAACTTTTATCTAAAAAGCTTTGGAAATCATTGTTGAAAATGAAGACATTTCTAGTAACAAGCAATTTCTTCATTATCCACAATGCTACTGACCATTTTTTTTAAATTTCATCACATAAAAATTGTTGTCGGCAACTTCTTTGAATTTGGACCAGTCTAAAATTTTGTCATCTTTCAATGTGTAACAGAATATTAAAGAAGATGACCAAGATGGTCCTTAATGGCTCACCTGAGTCTCCTTGTGAATAAAAGCAAATTTCCCCAAAACAGAGTACTCAAGCAAAAAATTTGTCCAAAGATTTCATCCTCTATTTCTAAATAAAATGCAACATAATGGCAAAGCAAAATTGACACCAAAGGGAACTTTTCTAAAAACTTATGAAAAGAGTCATCTGGTGATGCAAAACATTCAATCTCTTGGCCCCACACAAAGATCTTTTAAAAATATCCTAAGCTATTTTTATGTAAATTGGCATGGGAAGGAGCCATGTGGAACCAAAAGGACATTATCTTAACAAGAGGAAAAGTTGTCACAAAACAAGATTTCAATGGCTTCATTAAAATCCATTGATAATATAGGGTAGATCACATGAAGACAAACATTGAAAACTGAAAATTTCATCAAAATCTGTTAAGAATTGTGGGAGAAGTTGCACAGACAACAATATTGACAGTAAGTCTCCTTTTCCCATGACAAAGCAACAAAAACACAAAATGCTGATGATAAACAATAGATCACAAGAAGGAAACATTTGTTGAAAATCTCGTCAAAATCATCGAGAATCTTAGGAGAACTTATGCACACAAGATAAAGTTAACACTTACCTATCTGACCAGAGTGCTGGCTGGAGCCCAAATGAGACCCTGTGATAGACGGTCACCAGACAATGTCACTAGCAAAATTTGGAAAATCTAGGCCTTACGGTTTCTAAAACGAGGAATTTTAAAATTTCCTTCCTTGTTTCGTTGTAAATAGGGTGTGCCAAGACGGAGCAAATATGAGACCCTTCAGTAGAAGGTCAGTCACCAGAATGCCACAGGCAAAATTTGAAACCTCCATGCCTTATGGTTTCTCACAAAAAAATTTTGAAAGATTTTCTTCTTTGTTTCCTTGTAAAATAGAGTACCTACTAGCGTAGCCTAAGTGAGACCCACTGGGGCATCATTTCAAGGATGTTAGTAGAGGGTTATCAGATGTCACATGCAGAATTAGAGCCTTTGGGTCTTAAGGTTTCTCATATGAAGATATTTCAAAAAATTTCCTCATTTTCATGGCAACCACAGTTTTGATAGAATTAAATTCTTTTAACAGCTTTGGTAGAGCTTCATCCACAGCAGATCCATGCCAAGTTTCAGCTCAATGGCCTAGTGGTTTAGGAGCAGATGTTTAAAGAAATTGTTTAGGGACAGACAAAGGATGCCAAGCACCGTACAAATGGATTGGTGCCAGAAAATGACCAATCACAATATCTCACTTTGAGCACTTTGTGCTCAAGTGAGCTTCAAATGCCGAAGCTTTTACACAACAATGACATAAGCGAGGCTCTGACAAAACATAAGGTTTTCCCCTTTAACAGCTTAACTATCTCTGAGACTTCAAATCACTGATATTTTGAGCCTGTTATATCTGTCCATTTGGACCAATCTAAAATTGTGTAATCTCTTAAAAGTCATCAAATGATTATGCAGCTTGTTTTAGGTACATATGTATATAGGATATACTCTTAGAGTCCAATATTAGCATTCGACATACCTCTGGTATATTAGCATTCGACATACCTCTGGTTTCTCATTACAATAACAAGATTCTTATAACCCATTTGCACACACTTACACTCTTTGATAACTTGACAAAGCTTTGGAAACATTGTGGAATATACAGAATTTGCTTGTTACAAGCAAGTTCCTCATAATCCAAGAAGATCATGAAGATTTTTTTTTAAGCAACATCTGTGTTTTTCATTTTGTTAAATCTAAATTTTCATAGTCTGGTAATGGGTCAAGAATGTCAGACACAAGTTCACAAGTATAAGCTATGGTAAGTAGGGTACTGGTACATCCTTTGCAATACAAGCACTGGTCTTGTAAAACGGAAAAACTCTGCGGAAAAATAATTGTTTATCACAAACAATATCTTTTTTACTCTCAATATTTTTTTTTCCTCATCACAAAGGACTTTTCCCTAAATTTTAATCCTCCTCAAATATCATATATCCTTTACATCTTTTCAATTTTTGCAAGTATTATTCATTAACCCATTACTAGACGACTAAATTTTGGACTGGTTCAAATTGAAAGGAGTTGCAGACAACAATTTAAAGTATATGAAATTTTAGATTTTTTCAACTTTATGGATAGAAAACTTTGTATAAAATGGAAGAAATTGCTTGCATCAAGTAATTTCTTCATTTTCCACAATGTTTTCAAAAGCATTTTTCTTGAGGGGTGTCGAAAAGAGTCATAAAGTGGGAATGGGTTTAGTAAAGAAAGGCAAAAGGTTGATTTCCATTAATTGGTATAAAACTAGAGGCTCTTTAGTGTCTATATCGCTCTATAAGCATGAAAATACTGAATGTTTTCAAAATATCAAATTTCTTCTTTTCCTACCTCATATAAAATGCAATTATTTCACCTTAAATAATTTTTGCAGTTTTTTTTTCAATTTGACCAATGCTAAAAGATTAATCATCTGAAAAAAGAAGATTATTTCATTAGCCCATTCCCACACAACAAAATTTCAGACAGGGCCAAATTCAAAGATTTTGCAGACAATGAGTTTTATTTTTTTTTTGTCTTTTGAGGTAGAAAACAGTGTGGATAATGAAGAAATTGCTTGTTACAAGCAATTTCTTCATTTTCCAAAATGTTTCCAAAAGCTTTTTGTCTTGGGGGAGTCAACAAGATTTACTGTGTGGGAAAGGATTATTTGCATTCTGACAATAACAACACTCTCATCCCAATCAACATTCTGAAGTTGATATATCTATCACAGAAATGAAAGCACAGAGTACCTTCAAGGCCAACAGTCCTTACATATCAACAATTTAAATGGGACAAAAGTTCATTAATACTCTTAGGAATAATATTTCTAGCAGTGATCATTACAACAAGACTAAACTTTTCAGCTAGGTGTGTACTGGGTTCATGTTCTGAAATCGTTGACAAAATATGAACAGATTAACCCATTACCTGCCAGCAAAGTTTTAGACTGGCCCAAACTAACAGAAGTTACAGATGACAATTTTAAGTTTATGAAATTTTGGATTTTTTCAATATTCTGGGTAGAAAACAATGTGGAAAATGAAGAAATATAAATCAAAGGACTGAAAGCACTGGGAGCATTAGTTGTGGGTCACTATTTATTTTTAGAAGTATTACATAAATAATTCTTGCTTGAATTGGACAAACAGATGGTGTAGACAAAGATCAGAAGGCAAAAATGTGCAGGCTAATCTTTGTCTATACCCCCTGCCAAAACAGGAGTATTCTAGGTTCAGCATAAAAAGTTTGTTTGTTTGAATGGGGTTTTAAACCGCCTTCAACAATCTTTCAGTTATATCGCGGCAGCTGGAGCACCTAACAATGGAATCCTGGTATTTCTCACACCAGTACTACCATCACATCCTTTCCTAGCCTCCAGTTGCTATCCCACATAGGTCTACAATTATTGACCCATTGGTGAGAGACATCTATGACAAAATCTCAAAATTAATCTTTTCTATTGCTGATCCCATGGAATGTATTCCTGCATTGATAGACAACATTGACACTGATAAGCATGTGTGACATTCAACAATTTTAATTTTACCTGAAACATGGACACTTTGCTGCCTGAACAGCCATGAAGTTCTTTTGAAATATTCCCAAATCGTACTAACAACCTTTGAGTTGGTATCAATCTAAAAAGGGCACAGTGAAGACTCTGATCACACTGTTCAGATACAAAGGCTTATCTGAATCTTTACTTTGCATAGATGTGTAATTGTTAGAAATGCCAAGCAGGTGCTCGAAAGTAGTTTTTACCCGACCTCATTTCATTTTGTATGACTATGATTAACTCTTGACATGCTGAATAAAATCTTTTACGGAATTGTATTTATATCAGAATTGTATTAAAATTAAAGGTCTGACAGTATGGAGGCAATAACTGTGTAACAGTATTTCCTATGAGAGCGCATTAACCACAGTTTTGGATTCAAGGGGACAAATAGGAGGTAAAGACTAAGATCAGACTGCACATATGTGCCAACTTTACCATCTATCAAAACAGGAATATTCCAATGTTCAGCATTACACAGGTTAAACTAAATACAAAAACATTCACAGAATTACTTGGCTATTCACTAACCTTAAAAAACTTCAACACATTAAAAGAAGACTGTCTGTTTGAATGGGGTTTTACACCACTTTTAATGGTCACAGCGCAGCAGCTGGAGCAGCTAACCATGGATTCCTGGTATTTCTTATACCAGTACTACCACTATATCCTTTCTGAGCCTCCAGTTGCTTGTTCTACTTTGGTTCATAATTATCCACCAATTGGTGGGAGACAAATGTCGGATTGATTGAATAGGGTTTAACACCACTTTTAACTGCATTTCAGTCATATCCAGCAGGTAGAGTACCTAACCATTGATTCATGGTATTTTTTTTCACCAATACTACCCCTATATCCTTTCCAAGCCTCCAGCTGCTTGACCCACTCATCTTATGCCTCTATACCGGGAAATATTTTTGTATGTAAGGAAATCTTTTTCGAACATACTTTAACCACAATGATCTATAAATTTACTGACCAAAAAGAAACCTGAATAAAAATTGAATAGAAAAAAGTTGTAATGATTTCTGTTTTATGAATTACATTTTTAATCATCATACAATAAAAGACATTGTTTTTTATAGTATGATTTGTATCTAAGAACCAAACCCTACAAAATAATGTTTAACAATCTTCTTCAGTCTTTGATGCATTCACCAATGGGTCTATATAGAAGACCTATGTGGGATAGCAGCTGGAGGTTAGGAAAGGATGTAATGGTAGTACTGGTGTGAGAAATACCAGGATTCCATTGTTAGGTGCTCCATCCGCGGCGATATAACTGAAAGATTGTTGAAAGCAGCATAAAACCCCATTAAAACAAACAAACAAAGCATTCCAAGATAAAGGCTTCAGAAGACATTTTGAAACATGAAGAAACTGCTTTTTACAAGCAAATGCTTCACTATCCACAATGTTTTTGACCTAAAAATTCAGTGTTTTTTGAAATTTCATTACTTGAAATTGTCGTAAGCAACTTCTTTGAATTGAGAAATGTAAAATTTAGTCATTTTTAAATGGGTAGAGATTTCAAATAAGTTATGATTTTATGATTTCCAGTTGGTACTCCACAAAGAGTTCTCCAATTCGTTGAAAATCATTTACTAGAAAACAAAATATGTTGGTGAAACACCTTGCCCATGTAATAGCCTTTTTCTAAAAATAACCATGATAAGTGACCTTGACCAATGACCTTCTTCTTACAGCCAACTGATGCCTATCAATGCAAGGAACATATATCCCAAATATGAGCCATGTACATGTTTCTTCAAAGATGTTTGAATAATAGCAAAATATTCAGGTTTTGCAGGCAGACCGAAGGTCATAGGTATAACAATATGACCCTGATCTTATCTATGTGGGACATAGAAAGATATATAGGGTAGAAAATATTGTGCAAAAACTAGAAATTGTTTATCTCGTTTTATCACAATGTTTTCCATACTTTTCCATTATTAAGGCATCAAGATATTGGTTGGAGTGGTGACGGGTTAATGAAAATGATAAAAAAAATTAGACTCTGTACCCTTGTGACATCATCACATCACCGGTATACAATTATTATGATTCCATTAAAAATTCAAAGCATTCAGGCAAATCAGGTAAACAATACATACGCTAAATATTTATATTTCAATTTTAGTTTTTCAAAATTCCAATAATCTGATTGGTTGAAATATTTGTTTCATACCTAACAAAAAATGTAAGGAACTATTTTATATTCATGCACACAAAGTGGTTTCACAAAAATTGTCTAAAATCTTTTGATTTTTTTTACATATACCTTGAATATATTGAAATAAAGATTGTATTTTTTTCATTTAACCCATTGCCACACAAGAAAATATTAGACTGGTCCAAATCGCAAGAAGTTGCAGACAACAATTTCAAAGATAAAATTTTAAAATCTTTTATTTTTTGAGTAGGAAACATTGTGGATAATGAAGAAATTGCTTGTAACAAGCAATTTCTTCATTTTTCACAATGTTTTCCCAAGCTTTTCTATAATGGGGCATTTAAAAGTATCAATGTATGAGAATGGGTTAAGTATGAAAATTTTACTGGATCCAACCTCCGTATGAATGCACTAGCTACGTAAAAAGGGCTTCTCTCAATAACAAAGACTTTACTTGCCAAAATTTTATGCATAGTTATTATTATTATACTTCAGCCAAACAAAAGTAATTCCTTAAATTGTTTATTGTGAGGTTTTAAGAAAAAAGACAGAACATTCATGCGCAATATAATGTACCATGGGCACCTATACTAAAAATCCTAAAATGTTCCTAGATCTTTCTTTGACAGACTTTACCTTTGAGAACTGATACTAACCTGGCAAAAATTTGTTTGTTTGAATGGGAATTAATGCAGCTTTAACAATTTTTCAGTCATACCACAGATTCCTGGTATATCTCGCACCAGTATCACCATTACATCCTTTCCCAGCCTCCAGCTGCTATCCCACTTAGGTTTACGATTATCTACCTATTGATGAGATACAAATGTTGGAAAAGGATATGTGCTGCCACCGGGGATAGAACCCTTGATACCCCAAGATTGAGAATTGGGAGTCTGATGAACTACCAACTGCGCTATGACAGCGGCCAACCTGGACCAAAACTAATTCACTAACCTCCTAACTTCTGAAAGTACATGCTTCATTCATGAACATGCAAAATACATCAACCCATTCCCTCACTACAAAATTTTAGACTGGTCCCAATTGATAGAAGTTGCTGAAGATAATTCAAAGTTTGTGAAATTTTAGATTTGTTCAATTTTCTGGGTAGAAACACTATGAAAAATGAAGAAATTGCTTGTTGCAAGCAATTTCTTCATTTTACATAGTGTCTTCCTTAGTGTTTATCTTGAAGGTTTTCAAAAAGCATCATTGAGCTAAAATGGGTTTATATCATCTAACAATGAAGATATTTCAGCTTATCCCATGCCCTTATGAAAAAAAATTAACTGATCCACATCATGAGAATTCACAGACAACAATTAAAGTCTGAAATTTTAAAAACTATCTTATTGAGTAGAAAATATTGTAAAAAGCATTTTTTTTCATTTTCATGATGTTTTTCACGGCTTTTTATTAAGGGGAGTGAAAAACCGGAGTGTGTGGGGAGGGTTTAATAGTTCTGAAACAACAGTCATTTAGGATGGCCATTACTAAAACATCCTTTCTAAAGATGACTGACATTTGTCGACAATTAAGATGTCAATTCACCTTTTTTGTCTATTTAGCAAATTCTTACTCCTGATTTAAAGGCAATAAATCTATCGCAAGCAATTTCTTCATTTAACAAAATTTTTTCTCCCTAGAACATTGAAAAATCTCAACAATTTTAAACTTTAAAATGATGTCTGCAACTCCTTTCAAATTGTGCCAGTCTAAAATTCTGCTGTCTGGTTGTGGGTTAAGGATATAAAGAATTACTTAAAGCTAGAAGCCAATTTTTTCTCCATGCATATCATTCATTTGAATTTATATTAAGCCTGTTTGCAATTGATTGCCTACCCTACCGTCATATTAGAACATGCTAGGGGTAGGGGCCCGGAAGTAAACTAATAATCTTAGTTATATGACTCAGTGTGACAATCATGTATATATCGTTTAATATTGCCCTTGTTGTACAATTGTTATACATGAACCTGGGTGAAAGCTTTGGATAATATGATGGGAAATGAAGAAATTGCTTATTAAAGGCAATTTCTTCATTCCCCAAATGATTTTTACCTGAAATGACAAATAATTTTTAAATTCAACTAATTGCCACACAAGGTACCCTTTTGACGTCCCCTGAAAAAAAGATTTAAAAAAAATTGCAGAGAATGAGGAAATTTAATTTCTTCATTTTTTGTGTTTCCAATCCAGAACGTTGAAAGAATGTAAAATTTCATAAACTTTAAATTGTAACCTGCAACTCCTTTAAATTTGGGCCAGTCTAAAGTTTTGTTGTTTGGGAATTGGTTAACAAACTTCAAATTGTTGCTTGCAACACTTCAGTTTAGGCAAATCCAAAATTTTGCCAAGTAGTAATGGGTTGCATACAATAGTGAAAACCATAATTAACTTTTTCCTGTTTTGCAAAATTTTAGACCAGTCCAAATTTAAAGGTTTTGCAGACGAAAATTTAAAGCTGACTTCATTTGAAAAATAACCATTTAGTAGGGTAGAAAATATAGTGGAAAAAGAAGAAATTGCTTGTCACAAGCAATTTCTTCTTATTCCACAATGTTTTCACAATTATAAAATCACAGGAACTTAAAAAACAGGGATTAACCAGGAAAGGGTTAACAGTTTGGTATAGTTTAAAAACAATCAACATCCTTTGCTCGCTATATATTTACCATCAATTAAAAGTGGCTTGTGGCCAATAATTGATCACTACCCAGTGAGAGAAGGGTACTACACTGTTCTCTTTAATAATTTTGTTTATACCAAATCTGACATTAATATAGCTTTTTATATAATTGCTGGATTTTGATAGCAAAGAAATGTAGTTAGAAAATAAAACCCATTTATTTCTAATTTCCGCTAAAATTGGAACTCAGAGAAATTAACACATTCCCAAACAATCCCAATTTTTTACGCCCCTCAAGAAAAGAGTTTGAGAAAACAATGTGGAAAATGAGGAAAATGCTTTTTAATAATTTTCATCAATTTTAAGATGTCATCTGCAACTTCTTTCAATTTGGACCTGTCTAAAATTTTGTTGTCTGGTAATGGGTCAATGACTGTGCAGTAGTAACAATTAGGGCAGATCATAAAACATTCATCACAACTCTTGGTCAAAATAACATTTACTGTCAGTGGTCTATGAGCTAAATAAATTCTAGCGGTTGGGAGGTATCAAATCCAATGTAATAACAATAAACCTACAGCAATAACATATTTCATAAATAGTTCAACACAGATATACAAATATTCACACAATAATACTGGATCAAAAAACCTTGACTGTGTCTCATTCATACTCTAAAATCTGCTTGTGGTAAAACAATAGATAGCTGAAACAAAGAAATAAATCATTTCATTAATAGTCCACACTTACAAAATACAAAAGAAAAGCCATTTGAATAGACCCATATCAATTATTTCTGTTGATAGACTTTACGACATGTTAATCATCTTGAAAACTTTCCAGTCTACTGTTATCAAACTCCCCATATACAATATTTCATTTAACCCATTCCCACACAATGACACTTTTAAACACCCCCCAAGGAAACCTATTGGGAAAAAATTGAATAAAATGAAGAAATTGCTTGCAACATAATTGTTGTCTGCTACTCATTTCAATTAGTCTAATTTTTTGTCATCTAGGAATTGGATAATATACAGAGACAACAGAGACAACTTATTCTAGTGCTTCATGGGTATCAAAAGTAATAGTTTGGCTCTGAATGCATTGCCTACGGATATACCCTAAGTGAAGTTAGGACAAGAATCTGTTATGCTCATCAGATGCCCTTACCAAAGTCAAAGTCTATGACCTGCTTATTTTTTTTAATATCAAGATACATAAATCACTTCAAGTTAGACTATAATCTGATGGAAACTGTGCACTGTATTGCAATCAGAAGGGTATTATACTTAAATTTTCAGAAGATCCCTTATCCTGTATAACAATGATTGAATACACCTAGTTCTGAAAGGAATGATCTGTATGTTGACATAGTTATTCTGTGAAAGTTTGAAGAGATTCAGATAAAAACTGTAAACTTTTTTCTACTGATGAGAAAGTTTAAATAGAATTTCATAAGGGCCCATTTCTTGTTTTACCTGACCTGAGCAGTTTCAAAAGGAATGATCTTATCACAGTACAAACTTTGTTCTGTTTTGTTTTATTTTTGAAAGGGATTCTGAAGGAAACCATTGGCTTTATAATTTTTTGAGATTATTATAATGAAATTGTAATAAGACTCCTTTTCTCATGTTACTTGATTGATTGAATGGGTTAAACACAACTTTTATCAGTATTTCAGTCATATCACGGTGGCATGATTTATTTAGGAGGAGAAGATTTTTCTGTAATTGTGAAGGGACCGACAGACAGATTGGTGGTTGGATGCTGGACAATGACCGATTACAATAGCTCATCCAGAGCACTTTGTGCTGAGGAAAGCTAAATCAAAGTCCTGAATGGCCTCAAATGCAGTCAGGACTGTATATTAACAATTTGAATGATAGTTGAAGTCATTCTCTGATTTGTCTGTTAAGTTTTCCTTATTATGAAATCACATTTGAAGACTTCCAATTCCCCCCCCCCCCAAGAATCCAAACCATGTTTTCTCGCCCATAACTGACTTGATCAACAGCGTAATTTTCGAATTCAGACAAATATACGAAGGATAGTTTAAGGAGCATCACCCTCCGATATTTCAAAAGATAACAACTGTAGTTACGAGATTTTAGCAGAAACCGACGAAGTTCAGCGTGCAAAGAATCATTAAATTCTACTCTTATCATCCTTGTCTATCGGAATTGAATAATCCGTAAATTTCTACAGGTCTACAAATTATGGTTCTCCTTCAGTCCACGCCAATATTTAAAAGCTAGAATTTTCACCAGAGACAATGTTTTATTATTATTATTGATAGTTGTCGGAATTAATCTAATTCAATTTAGCTATACACCAACCTAAATATTTTGATCCTTGGACAAAAGCAATAAAATCTAAGTATCCCACAATAACCCGTCTCCTTGGAGACCTACGAGTTGTTGAACACCTTGGGTAACTGACGCATTGAGAAAATGTCACATGGATCGACCTTGGAACCTCTTTCACAGTAATGGACATGGTCTAATTTCTCTACAATTGTTAAAAACAAGGTAACAATAAATCAACAAAGAACTCTATTTCACGAATTGGGAATTTACTCGGAACAGATGCACGTGTACAAAACCGGGTTAAACCTTGTAGCTGGTAACTTTTAAAATCGTAAGAATGAAAGTTATAATAATCAAAAAAATCCAAGACAGTGGAATGTCTAGTTTCACTTTCGACTATGTCTAAGATCGACGAATCGTTGAACACCGAGGCCTACCATACCCATTTTTTGTTAAATGAAATCCGTAATGATGGTAAGTTCAGACAGTCGATTAAATGATGTCAGAGACATAAATGTACTTTTGACATAACAACAAACCCGGAGGATTCCCTCTATCGAGTGGCCTGGATGCAACACTGTTTAAGATGGTATAAATAGAAATACCTGCAGAGGTCGTTACCTTAATTGCTGCGCATATTTAGTGATTTGGCTTTTTGCTGTCATTCTTTATGAATGGGCTTACATTCTCAGATAATATACTACAAGAAATTATGAATCAATTCATGAGCAAGGAAAAAATGTTCAGGTCATTGTCCAGTTCCTAGAACCAAAGAGCGAATTCGGGCGATTCCTAGATTAAAGTCAGTATCCTAACTGCAATAAAAATGTTCATAGACAATTGGACAATGGACACAGCACCATGACAATAGACTGCTTGCTTCAACCAGAAAATACTGTTTTCGCAAATGTCCTCTCTGTCTTCTCTTACAGACTAACCTATTTCTAACCCTTTCCCATACAATCCCTTTTGTTTAAATGGGGCATAACACCACTATTAACAGTACAAGTATTTCAGTTTTATCACGGCCGCTGCTGGAGCATGGAACCATGGATTCCTGGTATTTCTTAAACCAGTACTACCACTTCATCATTTCTGAAATGCCAACTGTTCATCCCACTTAGGTTTACAATTTTCCAACCATTTGTGGGAGACACATGTTGGAAACGATATTTGAAGTGACCTTCGACAGAACAAGAAATTTACTTTAATACCATATCCCTACCCCCCCCCCCCTACAAAAAGTTTTGAAGGAGAGTGATAAGTTGTCACTTACCCTTCACTATTGAGCACTTGTTGTGGGGACGCTTTAGTAATCAAATGATCATCACATTTAAACCACTGATTTTTATGCTGTCGTATAAAGCAGGTATAATGTCCGCATTCTATAGTACCACTGTGATTGACAACAGCAAATAATGAGTACCTGAAAACATTCATTCAACTAAAATTTTCACAAAACATTTCATAGATCCCCCCGAAATATTTTTTTCATTCAAGTAGCATAGATGAATGAATGAATAAAGTTTTATGGTACATTGATAGCTGAGGTCATTAAGATTGTTAAAACAAATAAATAATTTCCAGATTATGTAAAATTTGACATGATAAAATTATGTTGGTTGGTAAAATTGTGTAAAAGATAAAAAAAAGTGAAAAAAAGACTGTTGTATACATTTGAATGTGGTTGTTTCATTAGATCAATGGCAAATGAAGTATGAAATGTTTGTTATGAATGTTGAATATTTTTAGAGGACTGAAATAATCCAGTGTGAGCACAAGGTACATTGGCTGTCCCCAGACCAGAAGCCACCCATGGATATCTCCTCCCTATGGAAAATTTATATATATATATAATTTTTGAATGGTAATGAAGGGTGGTTAGAGACTAAAACAATATATAATAACTTCATTGTATTAATGGTAAATGAAAAATGAAATTATTTTTATAAAAAGATGTAAAGGTCTGAAATAATTCAATGTGATCATTTAAGACTCAGGGCCTAAAAAGAGAAAATTTGTGGTAATAGGTTAGCTTACACATCAGAAGACAGTGCTCTTAACCCATTCCCACATGATAAAATTTTAGACCACTCAAAATTCAAAGAAGTTGCAGATGACAATCCAAAATTGATGATTTCTTTAAAATCTTTGTCCTTCTCGGTAGAAAACATTGTGAATAATGTTTTCCGAAGCTTTCATATTGAGGGGCACTTAAAAGCGTCATTGTATGGGAATGGGTTAAGCAATAAACCTACTTATTTCTGTATGAAAGCCCTTTGGTATTAACGTCATGGTCACTCAGTAGTTTATCATCCCGGAATGAAGACATAAACGGTGTCATATCAAGCTCTTCCGGGAACGATACAAAAGTTGAGATCTTCTTGTGGTAACCCGTAGAATGTTCAAACCTCTGAAATACAAAACAGATCATAGTGGCTCTTATCCCCTTGACATTGGTTTGAATGTCCCCATATTGAATACGAATTTCTCTGATGACCATACAAACATTTTTCAACAAGTTTTTGGAAAGATTAAGTTATAATTGTAACCTGAAAACAGTACAATAAAAATCTTCCATTAATCCTTCAATTCTTACAAAAATATTGTGATTACTCAATAGAATACATTCAATCTTGCTCAAGTTATCACTTCTTTTAAGCAACCACTTTAGTAAGCAACCAGCATCAAAAAACTCTTTCCAAAAACAAGGGATCTTCATAATTGAAGGTTTTTGGTGGTGCTCATTAGAAATGTCTCACTGAGACGATTCTAATGAGTTCAATCACCATAGGATTAAGTGAAAAACATGCAATAATTCATGTATGCAGTCGAACCATCTCTTCATATATGTTACGAAAAAGTGTATTAAGCGAACATGCTCTTAAAGGACCACATTTTTGCCGTCCCTCGAGAGGTTTCTTAATACAAGTTTAACTGTATCTGAATATGAATTACCTGATGCCTATATTCAAAGATATTTGATTGATGAATATGTCTTTTCGGGGGATTCGTTGAAATTGCTTATAACAAGAAATTTAATCTTTTTCCACAATGTTTTCAAAAGATTGTTTGTTAAAGAGTGTAACAAAGATAATGAGTTTGCTCTTTACCAGGCTACAAAATTTTGGAATGAACCAAATTGAAAGAAGCTGCAGATTACTCTGAATTGAAAATTAAAGGCCATATAGGATAAACAACATTGTGATTAGAATAGAAATTGCTCGTGTCAAGCAATATCTCCTTTCTCACAATTATTTCTTTTATAGCGTAATAGTGTGGGATTGGGTTAACAAAACAACTTCAGCCCCTCATAACTAGAACTCCCTTTCAGAATGTTTTAACCCTTGTCATGCTGAGCCCGGGATATTTCGGATAGGCAGGAGGTATGGACAAAGATCAGACTGCACATAAGTGCAGTCTTTTCTTGGTCTACATCTCCTGCTTGTACTTTTCCTGCCAGAGAAGTTATAAAATTAATTTTCAAAAGAAATATTGATTATTGAACAACAAGTACTTTCAGTGCCTTCAGCCAATTGATTTTAATGCAATTCTGTGAGGGATTTTTTACAGCATGACAAGGATTAATTTGTAATATTTCTTGCTTGAAAACTCACCTTTAAATGAAAACAAGCCACAATGGGTAATTTTTTCATTGTGAGTTGTTTCGTCGACTCCTGATATTTACCACAGTTATTACATTTGATTTTGGCTGAACTACCTAAATGTTCTGGTTTTGTAAACCTGCAAATAAGACAGAAAATAATGATTCATGGAATGTTAAAGTTGTCAGGCTAGTTATATTGCTAATGGTCCATCAACTCAGTCAGACATTAACCCATTCCCACACAGTGACACTTTTGGATGCCCCTTAAGAAAAACAATTGGGAAAACATTGGGAAAAATGAAGAAATTGCTTGTGACAAGCAATTTCTTCATTTTCCACAATGTTTTCTACCAAGAAAAATTGAAAAAAAGTAAAATTTCATTTGGAATTATCATCTGCATCTCCTTTGAATTTGGACCAGTCTAATTTTTTGTCATCTGGTAATGGGTTAAAATTGTTAGGCCAGTCATACTGCTAATGGTCCATTGAGCCTGTCAGAAATTAATTCTCAAGTCCTTTCACTACACTCACTCATGCCAAAAAACATTACAAGAAAAGAATAAATCACTTTTAAATAAGCAATTAATCCTTTATTTATTCTTTATCTGGTGCATATAATTTGGATGCCAAACTTGTCTGACAAGGGATTTTCTACCTACAGACAAGACCATTTTTGAAGGCCACTTGTCAAAGAACAACAAAAAGCTAGAGGTTGCAGTTTGGTTAATCATTGTCAATTTTGTTGGGAATTTTTCTCTTGATTTGTAAAATTGTCAGGACTAATTTTCTACCATTCCAAAATCTGCCCTGGTATTTCCCAACAAAATTGACAATGATTAACCAAACTGCAACCTCTAGACTTTTTGTTAGATTTGAGCTTCTTTTTAACTGGCTTGACATTTTTTTAAACTTTTTGGTATAAATATCATTTAGATAAACATTCTCAACAATTTCAACACTGATCAACCAAAGATTCTGAACCATTCCTTATCAATAAGGTTTTTCTAATATTTATATGTCCTGGTGAAATACTTTTTGACTACATTAATTCAAATTTCGGAAGTATTTTGGAAAAAGGCATGACCTAGGCAGGATATAAGGCAAACATTGAATTGGTGTCCTAGGTACTTGAAAATAGGGGTCAAAATGGTCCTTGTTAAAAACTTGGGAGTCTTGGAATTTAGCATTGCTTGTTTTTTGTTAAACCATAATAAATGAATCTATATAGATATTGAAGTTAATGCACAAAGTTTTAAATATTAGAAATTGTTAAAGGTGAACATAGTATTTGAAAGCAATGACCTCTGGGGCTCAACTTCATCTAGAATTGTTGCAAAGCAAACAAATACCCCACACCAACGCTTTGTCACTCAAGTTGACCATTGACCTTCATTACTCCAAAACAATAGGGCATCTCCCTGGGTCATGAATAACATGTGTATAAAGTTTCAGAGTCCTTGGTCAAATGGCTTATTAATTAGAGCATGGAAATGTTTTTTTTATCAAAGTTCAATTGTGACATTTGCCTTTGACCTACATGACCTTACAATAGGGCACCTCCCTGGGTCACAAAATATCAAAGCTCTAACCTAATTATTTTGACAAAGAAATTTTTTAAAGGTTTCTCCTTTAATCCAAGGTATATATTTGCTCACACAATATAGGGCCAAATTCCAGCGTATAGGAATTCTTTGAAGTATTTAGTAGAGTCTCAATAGGCATTGATAAATGCGAAATATCAACGCTCTAGGCCTAATTGCTTAGGACGAGAAGATTTTCGTAGATTTTCTTCTTTATTCCTATCTCAAATTCCTATCTCAGTTGATTAAAAAGAAAAGGGCTAATTTTCAGAGTATGGTAATTTTTTGAAGTATTTCGGTAGAAAGTCAATAGGTATTGACACACACAAAATATTAAAGCTTGAGGTCTTATGGTTTGGGAGAGGACAAATTGCACAGATTTTCATCTTTATTCCTATGTAAAATCAAAGATCACACAGAAAAGGGCTAATTTTCATAGTATGGTAATCCTTTGACGTATTTTGGTAGAGGGTAAAAAGTTGATGATTAATGTCAAATATCACAGCTCTAGGCCTTATGGATTTGGAGAGGAAGAATTTTAAAGATTTCCTTCTTTATCCCTATGTCAAATCAGGTATTGCTCAGGAAAGGGCTAATTCTAAGATTATGGTAATTCTTTGCAGTATTTTGGTTAAGAGTCTATAGATGATGATTTATACCAAATATCAAAGCACTAGGTCTTATGGTTGAAGAAGAAGATTTTGATAGATTCTCTTCCTTATTCCTATGTCAAATCATAGATCACACTTAAAAGGGCTAATTTTCATAGTATTTTAAATCTTGGAAGTTTTTTCACAGAGGTCAATAGTTGATGATTTATACCAAATACTCTTAGGCCTTATAGAGTGGGAGAAGTTTTTTTGAATTTTTTTCATTGCTCTTCATGAATTTTAAATCTTTGAAGTATTTTGGAAGAGCATGACCTATGGATTATTTCTGTGAAGTTTGGTTGAAATTTCACGGTTAGTTTAGGAGAAGGAGATTTTTTGTGTGAACTGACAGATGGACGGACTGATGGACCCCAGACGATGACCAGTCACAATAGCTCACCCAGAGCACTTTGTGCTTAGGTGAGCTAAAAACAGTGTCAAAATGATCCTAAGCCAAATCTTTTACTGAACTTCAAGAGGCTCAATTTGTAGATAAATCCACCTGTAGTTGCATGACAGAATCCAAGAGAAGTAATGATTTTTCTGTTACCTTTTCAAACAATCCGTCAGTGAGGTAGGGTCGTAGTTCCCAGGACTATTGGAATAACCTGAAGTACAGCAAGACAAATTTACATAATGAAGTATATTTCAAATCAGCTATTTCAATATCACAATCAAAAGGTGTAGTTAAGATAATTAGGTAGTCCACTGACAATATGCACCTACACAACAATATTAAATGTAGCTTATTCAATCTATATCAAGTTAGTTGATCATCAATAGATGTTGAGATATACCAGAATTTTAACAGACGCAGGTTTTACAAGTCTGAGACTCAAAAAAAAAAATTAGGAGAAACTAGAAGTCTAAACAAGAGCACCACCCATAGGCGCCAACGCTGGGCTGCAGGTACTGGATAATTAAAAAATTCTAAGTCGAAAAAGGGGCTTAACTCTTACAAAAATACTTTTAGAGTTATCTTCCTTGATAGTCTAGATAGCTCTTGTGATGGTCAATTCACATGTCAAGTTTCATGAGGATATTTTCAATAACAACAGAGATATAACCAAGATTAAAGTTTGTCACACCAACGCCAACGACGCTCAGGTGATGACAATAACTGATGTGATTCCCATGGATCCTTTGAGGCATAACTTCAGAAAATTAAAGACTGATTTAAACAGTCTTCAATTCTTTTCTGAAGTTGAGCTCCATGGAGTCACTGATGCCAAATACTTTGGTTACCTTTGTAATATCTTAGTATCTGTAATGTTTGAGTTTCATCATATAAGCTCAATATTTATATGAGAATCAAGATGAGAGTAATGGTTAACCCTTGTCATGCTGAATTAAAACCCTATATAGAATTGCTGACAGCCCTCAAAGATCTTATTGAGAATCACTATTTCTTTTGAAAATTGATTACTTAAAGAGGACAAACAAGAGGTGTAGACCAAGATCAGTTTGCACTTATGCGCAGTCTGATCTTCGTCTATACCTCCTGTGAAAACAGGAATATTCTGGGTTCAGCATGACAAGGATTTAGATAGGGACTCCCAAACCGTCAGCAAGGTCTCTTATTACCATGGCTTTCTGTCCCTGGGACCCCAATTTGTAAATATCAGACTAAATGATATACCATTTTTGTGTAACAATTGATTGAAATGGGTTAACAGTATTTCAGGCGGCTGGAGTTCCATTCCTGGTATTTCTCACTCCAGTACTACATCTTTTCCAAGCATATAGCTGTTCATCCCACTTAGGTTTACAATTATCCAACCAATTGGTGGGAGACGAATGTCTGAAGGGATATTTGCTGCAACCAGGGATCAGACCCTTGACCTCATGATTGCGGTTCCGACATGCTACCACTGTGCTATGGCCGCAGCCCCCTTATTTCTCTCTTTTCTCTTTTGCTCTAAAGTCTACAGCAACATATACATCTGGGCCCGAGATTATCAAACTTTTTTGTACTCATCTAAGAATTTGCTCTAATTTCTACAGAAAGTGTTTGAAAAAGAGACATTATATTGGTAAATTATGATTTAAACACAAATTCTACAGAAAACATAAACAAATAATTTATTTAAACTTGAAGTTTGAGTAATTACTCAATTGAATACAATTTTTTTTTTTTACAATCTTGGGCCCAGATATATAAACTTTGATAAAATAAAACTTGTATGAGGTTACACTTGAAAATCCAATTTGAGAATTAGTGAAATAGAATCTAACAGAGAATACATGGCAGGACAAGAAACTGTTTATTGCCTTAGCCCATTACCACACTGTAAAAGTTTAGACTGGTCCAAATTGAAAGGCATTGCAGACGACAATTTAAAGTTTATGAAATTATTTTTTTTGTTCAACTTTCTTGATAGAAAAAAGTGTGAAGAAATTACTTATCACAAACAATTTCTTTGTTTTATACTATGTTTTCCTAATTGTTTTTCTTGAAGGGGCGTCCAAAGGCGTCACATAATCCCTCATTTTTACGCACCTCCTGAAAAAATTTTGGCAACATTGTAGAACACGAAGAAATTGCATGTTAAAAGCAATTTCTTCATTATCAACAATGTTTTCTACACCAGAAGTTAAAGAATTTTAAATTTCACAAACTTGAAAATGTGGACTACAACTTCTTTCAATTTGGACCAGTCTATAACTTGGTTGTCTTGTAATGGGTTAAGTATAAGGTATATTGAAAATAACATTACATGGTTCATAACAGCTGAAATATTTTGAGAATCAATGAGTTCATTTTTCTAAATGAACAAAGGCTTTACAGGAGAACAAGAACATTTGGCATAAAACATCTAACATGTGGCAAACAACCTTGATATTACTAAGTACTCTAGAATAATATAATTTTTAGTTTCATATATCAAAATTGGTCATTCTGAGTGGTCGAAAAAAATTAATCATACTTCCATACTTTTATTGCTTGATGCTATTAAATTATAAGAAATAAAGAGACTATTTTTTGTTTAACCTAAAAACCTTATCACAATAATGTATGAATCCGCTTTGCATATTCATATAGTGTGATTAGGTTTTAGGTTCATACCTCCACGAAAACAAAAAGTAGTCTCTTCATCTTTTAAATACCTCAGGGTAAAATCTATTTCTAGTCAGATGACAATAATTTCAAATTGCAGAATTTAGAAGTTTTTGATCGAACATCATGATTGAAATTGAAAATATGAATCAGACTGTCTAAATATCCTTAATCCATTACCAGGCAAAACAGTTTTAGACTGGTCAAAATTTTGCAGAAAAAAAATTGCAATCCATGAAATTTTGGATTTCTTTTACTTTATAGGTAGAAAACATTGTGGATAATAATGAAATTACTGGTGAATATCTAAACATTTGAATGTGCCTTGAACTAGTGACCTTGTTTTTTCTCCATGTGACCTTTTACTGAGCTTCACTAAAATATAATGAAGACACACATTCTGATCAAATAATTAGTTATTTGAGGCAAAGATGTGCCCTCTACAGTGCATACAATTTAAGCCAGTGACCTACTTTTTGACCCCACATGACCTAATTTAAAGCTTGACCAAGAGATTATTAACACAAAGACTCTGATCAAGTTTGATTGATTTTACAATTAAATTTCCATATGGCCCCTTTTCCTTGTTTCTTAACCCTTGTCATGCTCAACCAGGAATATTCCACTTTTATCAGGAGGTATAGACAAAGATCAAACTGTACATAAGTGCAGTCTGATCCTAGTCTACACCTCCTGTCTGTCCTTTTGAAACCAGAATTGTTTATGAAACTTACAATGTATTTTCAAAAGAAGTAGACATAAGTAATTAGAAAATATAACTAAAAACAAGTGGGTCACTGGCCCTGAAGATGCCACCTGAATCAATGACTACAGATGTAAAAATTACTAAGAGAATAATTTTGCCACAAAAGTGACCCTTAGACAATTCTTGTGCATGAAATCAAGAATAAAGATTCTTACATTGTTTCAAGGTATTTAAGCAGGAAAAGTAAGATGATCATTGCAATGTAGAATGATTTAGATTAGACTTAGTGACCTAGTTTTTGACCCAATGTGACCAAATATACAACTAGACATTTAAATTGAAACAAACATTTTGACCAAATATTATTCAATTTTAGCCCAAAATGAGGCATCCAGAGAGCAAACAAGGTATTTCTATCATATGAACTAGTAACCTAGTTTTTTACCCCACATGACCCAAATTTGAACTGTGCCGAGAGACCATAGAGACAGTAATTCTGACCAAATAGAAAGTTACTTGAGCAAAAAGTATGGCCTCTAGAGTGCAAATAAGGTATTTCTAAGATTTGACCTTTTGACCTTGTTTTTTACCACAACTTCACTGAGAAATCATGGGAACAAACATTCTGACAAAATATCAAGTCATTGGAGCCGAAAATGTGGCATCCAGGGTCCATACAAAATATTTCTTAGACCTTGTGTCCTAGTTTCGACCCCATATGACCCAATTCAAACCTTGCCAAGAGACCATAGGGACAATCATTCTGACAAAGTTTGAAGACATTTGAGCAAAAATGTGGCCCATAGAGTTCAAAAAGATGTTGACACATGATGCACAACAGACGACAGATACAGCATGATCACAATAGCTCATCTTGAGCATACTTTGCTCAGGTGAGCTAAAAAGGGTTAAAGTTCTAGGTCACGGGCTCATATAATTTGATCTGAAATGAAAGAATATAACTTGATGAGTATATAAATCTTGATGATCCTGGTTGTGAAAATTCAGAAAATATGAGCAAGGTAATTTTTTTTTTAAAAAAGTTGGTCAAAGTCATAGTGTCATGGTTCTTAATCTGAAATGAAAGTTTATCACTTGATAAGAGTACATATAAAATTTAATTGCTCTAGGTGAAAAGAATAAGAAAATATGAATTAGGTTAAATGTTTGGAAGTTATGTCAATTGATTGATTATATGAGGTTCAACACCACTTTTAACATTATTTCAGTCATTTCGAGACAATTGGAGCACCTAACCATGGACTCCTGGTATTTCTCATGCCAGTACTACCACATCATCCTTTCCAAGCCTCCAGCTGCTCATCTGGTTTACAATTATCCACCCATTGGTTTTAGTTGTCAGATAGGATATTCACTGCGGCCAGGGGTAGAACCCGGAACCCAATGATTAGGAGTCCAACGTGCTACCACTGTGCTATGGCTGTGGCAAAAGTAAGGTCAAAGGTCAAGGGTCATAGTCCTTGGTGTCAAATAAAAGCTTATCATCAGATTGTTAAAAAGGCTTACCCTATGTCAAGGCATTTTTGAAAATATAAGCCAGATTAAAGATTTTGTAAAAGCCTTTCGTTAAGTTTTTTAAATTAGATGAAGGTCAAGATTACAAGATCAAAGATCATATTGCCTAAAACAAAAGCCCATGCCCTAATGTGCTTTTGTAAAATACGACACCCAAATCCCCCAAGGTTCAATATTGACTAAGCTATAAAACTTCAACCAAGTGGGACACTGACAAGGATCACTGATTTCCCCGAGGTATGACTGTGACTTTTCTGAGACTTTTGTCCCAAATGAGCTGAAAAAGATTACAAAATGGAGCCAAAGAGTAAGCATCAAAACATATTTATATTGTTTCTTTTTACACTAAGCTGCCTTACTGGAAGCTAAGAGACTAAATGAGGTTAATTCAGTAACTTGTGAAAGGGTTATGAGGTGATTATTAATACAAAATTTAATCCAAGCTTATAGTACGACTGTTTGCCCTTGAAATTTTTAAAAAAATGTTCTCTGTTTCTATGTCAAATAGCTTGTGCCTAGGCTAAGTCAAATTTGACCCAAGATCAATATTTTAAAATGTTTTCCAGAGAGTTCTGTGTGATGCTAGATTTAAGATATTAATTCTCTAGGCTATAACACAGATTCCTCAAAATTTGTTCCTTTGTTATTTCATGTACATCTACTGCAAGGGTGTGTCGGATAAAATGAAATATGGCCCTCAGGGGCACACATGGACAAACTTAGTAGAGGTGTTATATAGAGATACCCCATACCAAATAACACATGGCTGGTGTTGTTAGCTGTAGTTTTCTGTCATTTTGACACCAGTAAAACCACAACAGTCTATCTGAGCCACCAGCTGCTCACCCCACTTAGGCCCTCTTCTTATCATTTGCCCATTGGTGAGAGACAAATGACAAATTTCTTTGATTATTTTCAAAGGTGGGAAAGAATAGTGCCCAAGTGTGAGAAAATTTTTTGTGAAAGCTATGCCTTTCAGAGAAGAAATTGTGGTCTCTGTATTAGATTGATTGATTGATTGAATGGGGTTTAACGCCGCTTTTAACAGTATTTCAGTCATATCGCGGCGGCTGGAGCACCTAACAATTGAATCCTGGTATTTCTCACACCAGTACTACCATTACATCCCTTCCTAGCCTCCAGCTGCTGTCTCACATAGGTCTACGATTATCGACCCACTGGTGAGAGACAAATAGTCGGAAAGGATGAGTGCCGCCGTCGGGGATCGAACCCGGGACCTTTAGATTGACAGTCCGACGCGCTACCAACTGCGCTATGACGGCGGCTCTCTGTATTAGAGAAGTAGAGCATTGGTTTCACAACTAAAAAAGTCCAGGGTTGAATTCAGGGAAGCAGTTATCAATTTCAGCTCTTGTCATTGGCTACTAGTATATTCTCAAGGAAGAAGAATTAAGAGGATTTAATCTATGTTTGAAGAACTTGCTTCACAATAGACCTAATATAAATAGATTTAAACCAGATTAGAAAACTCAAAATTTCATAATTTCTCAGCTTTGTTGCATCAGCAGAACTACAAGTGGATCTCACAATGAAATATTTGAACAACTTGTTTAGAGTTTAACACAAAGGATATCCTGCAAAGACTACAGGGGGGTAAAAAGAAGGGATTGTGTTTTAATGGGTTATTCCTACCCTTTTTAGGGTAGAAACAAGGTTATGTGAAACAGTCAGTACTAGTATCAAACTTTTAGTTGAAATGATGCAGTGTAAAAGAGAAAAGATACACTCCTTTAAATGTATACACTTATTCTAAAAAAAAAAAAAAAAAATCACCTATTTCTACACAGTGATGCTTTCAACCCATTACCAGACATCAACATTTCAGACTGGTTCAAATTATAGAATTTTTCAACTCTCTAGATAGAAAACATTGTGTGCTTTTCACAAGCAATGTCTTCATTTACACAATGTTTTCCTAATTGTTTTTCCAAAGGGGCGTCAAAAAGCGTCATTATGTGGGAATGGGTTAAACACCCCTAAGAGAAACTAGATGGTTGTCCCAGGACAACTGCTGTCGAGCTCGCAATTTTTTGTTGGTATCATGCTCCAGATAAGCACAATTTTTGTGTTTGACCTTGAGCTTTGATCTTCAACTTGAAACTATCCAAAGAATTCTTTCAAATGGCACATCTACTCATGATGGAGAACAATTGTGCCAATTTATTTTGAAATCCTTCTATAAATTGTAGAAGAAATGCTCCACACAAGCACATTTTTAGTGTTTGACCTTGAGCTGTGACGTTGAACTTGAAGCTATCCAAAGAATTCTTTCAAATGGCACATCTAATCAAGGTGGAGAATAATTTTGCCAAGTTATTTGAAATCCATCCATAGTTGTAGGAGAAATGCTCCAGACAATCACAAATTAAGTGTTTGTCCTTGAGCTGTGACCTTGATTTTGAAGCTATCCAAAAAATTATGTCAAATGGCACATCTACTCATGATGGAGAATAATTGTGCCATGTTATTTTGAAATCCATTCATAAATGTAGGAGCAACTGTCCTGACAAATTTGGGCGGATGGACGGACTAACGCACTAATGCACATACACTGACTTGTCATAGCGACAACTATGTCTCACTCACCGCAAGTGGGCTCGACAAAAAACATTGGAAAATATTGTGGAAAATGAAGATATTGCTTGTCACAAGCGATTCACTGGTTATCCACAATGTTTTTTACCCAAAAAAGACAGAGACTTTCATAATTACATCAACTAAACATTGTGGTCTACAACTTCTTTCAATTTGGACCAGTCTATAATTTTGTTGTCTGGTAATAGGTTAAATTCATGAAGCTATATACCTACAATATAAATTTCATCATGGTCATAAGTGAAAAGTTAACAAAGACAACAAGACTGTCACCAAGTGTACAAATACCCCCAGCCCTACCTTGACTTTGTCACAGTGGATGTGTCCTCAAAGGTCCTTGGTCAAAAGCTTTTGTAATTTCCTTCAACTTTATAGCTAAGGTATAAATATCCAAATCCTACCATCCTTATTGATTCATTGATTGAATGGGGTTTAATGCTGCTTTTAACAGTATTTCAGTCATATCCCAGCGGCTGGAGCACCTAACAATGGATTCCTGATATTTCTCACACCAGTACTACCACTACATCCTTCCTAGCCTCTAGCTGCTATCCCACTTAGGTTTATGGTTAACCACCCATTGGTGAGAGACAAATGTCGGAAAGGCTATGTGCCGCCGCCAGAGGATCAACCCATGACATCCCATGTTTGAAGATCAGGAGTCAGATGTGCTACCAACTGAGCTATGTCGGGGACTCACCCACCATCTGTAACATATATTGAATTTAAAAAGTTATCTGTATCCTCTTTTAATTCCAACTAGAATTGTAGCAAACTAGACTTATACCTCAACCAGTGCTTTGTCACTCAAGTAGCACAGTTGACCTTTGACCTACATTACCCATTAAGTTCAATTGTGACCTTGACCTTTGTAATAAAAAAACAATAGGGCACCCCCTTAGGTCATTGGCAACAATTGTATGAAGTTTTAAGTTTGTAGGTCAACTGGTTAGAGTATGGAAACGAAAGAGTCAGGGGATGGGCAGACACAGAGACATAGTGAAACCAATATAACCCCTCTCTGCTTCATAGGTGGGAATTATAATTAGCTAAGCTTTAAAATTAATAGCCTGGTAGAGCTCTAACATTTTTCAAAGAAAACTTTTCACATATAACAGGAGTGTAGCTTTCTATTTTGTTAAGGTTGTAAAAGATATTTCACCTTTTCCAGGCTTATTTCCACTCTCTACATTCAAACATTCATGCTTAATTAGTTACTTTTTCAACAAAGCAAAGAAATGTGTTTTACAATGCAATCCTGAAAACATTCACCGAAGGCTGTGAACAGCACTTGCTTATTTGAGTTGACTGTCTTGACCATACAATGATGCTTTTTGACGCCTCTCAAGAAAGCAATAGTGAAAACATTGTGTAAAATTAAGAAATTGCTTGAAACAGGAAATTTCTTCATTTTCCACAATGTTTCTTTTACCAAGAAAGTTGAAAAAATCTGAACTTCATAAACATTTAATTGTTTACTGCACCGCCTTTCAAATTGGAATAGTCTAAAATTTTTTAGTCTGGTAATGGGTTACGATACTGAATGAAAACCGTTCTTGATTAATTCAAATTCACTTTTTAGAAATATCAATGAAGTTTTAACCATTGACCCAAGGAAGATTAACTTTTCTAACTATTAGATTGAGACCTTTAGAAGAAATAAAGCTCCATTTCTTATGTATGCAAAGACATAAAAACATGAACGCTCCCCCAACAGCAACTGATCTGGAATATGCCCTAGATACATTCTTTTTTTCTACTACTGTTCAGCAAGTTAATCCTTGTAATGCTGATAAAACCCTTCCCAATCAAAAGTAAATCAAAGGGCTAAAAGTACTGAAAGTACTAGTTGTATATCAATATTCTGATGAAATTTAAATTTCATAAAGAATTCCAACTTAAAGGCACAAACAGGTTGTATAGACTAAGATCAGACTGCTATTAGGTGCAGGCTGATCTTTGTCTATACCTCCTGCAAAAATAATAGGGTTAATAGATAACTCATATTGGCCTCATTATAGATCGCATACCAGCTTTAACCTATTGGAAGTAAACTAGATTTTCAGACTCCCAAAAGAAAACAAGAGGGCAGTTGGCCCTGGGGCGCTCACCTGAGATAAAGGCTCTTTTTCTTTCAACAGTCTAATTTCATGTTAAGGTTAGGATTATGAAACAAGTGGGCCACAATTACATATAAAGACTATGAACCTTGGGATCCAAAAGTCTAAATTACAAATTCCAAGGCTTTAGTGCTGATTTGAAAGAAGGAAAAAACTTTTTCCATAGGTTATAATTTCAGAAATAAGAAAGAGTCTGTGAACTGATGTTTCATGCCTATACCCCCCCCCCCCCGCTTTGCCCCGGAGTCCCGAGGATCATGATTTTAGCTATTTTGTAAGAGATCACTATACTGATGCTTCATGCAAAATATCAAGGCTCTTCGCCTTCTGGGTCAGGAGGAGAAGACTTTTAAAAATTATTTTAAAATTTCACTTTTGTTGCCATGGCAACCAGAGTTTTTAACAGATTTCAATTCTTTTAGCTATTTTTGAAGAGGACCACCTAAGCAACATTTCTGCTAAATTTGGTTCAAATTGGCCTAGTGGTTTGGGAGATGTCATTTAAAAAAACGTTCTTTATTTCTATATAAACCCCACCCCCCTGGGGCTCCGTTCCTGGGGACCCGAGGATCATGATTTTAGCTATTTCAAAAGAGGTCAATATACTGATGCTTCATGCAAAATATCAAGGCTCTTCGCCTTCTGGGTCAGGAGGAGAAGATTTTTAAAGATTATCTTAAAATTTCACTTTTGTTGCCATGGCAACCAGAGTTTTTAACAGATTTCAATTCTTTTAGTTATTTTGGAATTGGATCACCTAAGGAACATTTCTGCCAAATTTGGTTCGAATTGGCCCAGTGGTTTGGGAGGAGATGTCATTTAAAAAAACATTCTTTATTTCTATATAAACCCCACCCCACTGGGGCTCCGCCCCTGGGGACCCGACGATCATGATTTTAGCTATTTTGAAAGAGGTCAATATACTGACGCTTCATGCAAAATATCAAGGCTCTTCGCCTTCTTGGTCAGGAGGAGAAGATTTTTAAAGATTATTTCAAAATTTCCCTTTGCCATGGCAACCAGAGTTTCTAACAGATTTCAATTCTTTCAACTATTTTTGAAGGGGACCACCTAAGGAACATATCTGCCAAATTTGGTTCAAATTGGCCCAGTGGTTTGGGAGGAGATGTCGTTTAAAGAAATTGTTGAGGGACAACGCACAACGGATGGACGCCGGACGAAAGGTGATCACAATAGCTCACATGAGCACTTCGTGCTTCATGCAAAAAAGGTTTTAAAAAATATAGTGGAAAACGAAGAAATTGCTGGTTACAAGCAATATCTTCATTATCCAAAATATTTTCAACCCTAAAGGTAAAAAAAAATTCCAAAATTTCATGAGTTTGGAAATGTCATCTGCAACTCCCTTCAATATAGATCAGTCTAAAATTTTGCCGTCTGGTAATTAGTTAAACAATTACAAGATGACAGCATATCAAATTTAAAGAAGTGGTAGTGAACATGAAATATTTCAGTACATGTATTTGTCTTTCAAAGAAAAAACATTGTGAGAAATATTGATATTGGTTGTTACAACCAATTTTTTATTTCCACATTGTTTTCATTTTCAATTTATATTTCTTGAGGGTAATACATTTAAATCTATGGCATTTTAACTGAATTCAAATTTCCAAATGGCTATTGATTAAAGTTCTAGCAAATTTATCAGAGTTAAGATTAAAATCTGTCTTAACCCTTTCCTGTACAATCACTGGTTTTTACATCCTTGTTATTTTATACTTGAGAAAACATTGTGGGAAAAGAAGAAATTGCTTGTGACAAGCAATTTCTTCTTTTTGCACAATATTTTCTACTCTAATAAATGGTTATTTTTCAAATTAAATCAACTTTAAATTTTCGTCTGCAAAACCTTTGAATTTGGGCAGGTCTAAAATTTTGAAAAACAGGAAAGGGTTAACAAACTTTACCATACAAAGCCCTGAATGATGATTGGTCATAGAATAGTTTTTCAAAAGAGGTATCAAACAACAATTACCGTTTTCAGTGCTTTTTTTCTTTTGATTTTAATGCATTTCTGAATAGAACTTTATTCAGCATGATGAGAGTTTATAGGTTCAAAGAAACATAGCAATCCTTTGTTTAAAGTTTATAACCAATTTCCAAGTTGAGATATTTGCCCTAATGAGATGCATCTGGGTGAAAAGTGCCAAAAACATAAGAAAGGCGCATTTGTAAACTTACATCAAAAGGAATGATTGGAAATCTGATATGTATTATATTACAATCTGGACTAAGGATAAATATAGGGAGGCTTGGTAATTTGTGTCAATATTAACCCTTGTCATGCTTAAAAGACTTGTTTCCTGGAATGCATCAAAATAAAAGGTTTTGATTTGAATGGGGTTTTACGCTGCTTTCAACAATCTTTCAGTTATATCGCGGCGGCTGGAGCACCTAACAATGGAATCCTGGTATTTCTCACACCAGTACTACCATTACATCCTTTCCTAGCCTCTAGCTGCTATCCCACAAAGGTCTACTATAATTGACCCATTGGTGAGAGACAAATAGTCGGAAAGGATGAGTGCCGCTGTCGGGAATCAAACCCGGGACCTCTATATTAAAATAAAAGGACTGAATGCAATGGAAGCTTTAGTTGTTGGTTAATATTTCTTTGAAAACTGATTTCATCAACAACTCTGGCTTTACTTGGACAAGCTGGTGGATTTGACGAAGATCAGACTGCACATATGTGCAGGCTGATCATTGTCTTTACCTCCTATCAAATCAGGAATATTCTTGGTTAAGCATGACAGGGGTAAAGTAAAGTTGTCATCGAAAATGACCTCGATGTCAAATGGAATTATCTTGTATTGGGTGAATGGTTGCATCAAATTTAAAGGGCCTGCAATAGATAAGCTTTATATGAACTCTAAACTGACCATTCACAGCTGTCAATCAAGGAATCAATCCACCAATCAAATCATTCATTCAGCCTGAAATCGAGCTTTGAACTCGAACATTGGCTGCCATTTGTATGAAACAATTTTGTTGGTTTAGCAACTTAAACAATGTAACTGCAGCTTATTCAAGCTGTAGTTACAACATTTAGGCCGCAAACCAACCCTTGAACTTTTTTGTTACATATCACTGGCCACAGATTTTGCAAAATAAGACAGTTTAAAAACGACATGGAACTTCCTATCAGAGTCAATAGGCTCGGCCAAGTGTGTAAGGGATAGAGGGGCTGGCGATTGGTCAACTGATTGTATGTGAGCAAGTACAAGAAATCTAACTCAGTTCTGAGTCTACAGACCAACCAATGAACAGACAAACCAACTGACTGAATAATAGTCAATTGAATTTAAAAACCAAGAGCCATGTCGGACATGGCCATCCCCTGCTGTAAAAGCTTGATAGTAAACTGAAGCCAGTTAGATTTAGGCTTCTTGTGCACTGCATTTCTTCTCAATGAGTTCGATAGTAGCTATGATACTTTCAGAGATATGCTCAGGACAAAATTTAAGTCTTTAAAACAACAAAGGGCAATAACTCCAAAATCATGCAAGCAAGAGTTGTGGTTCTTGTGCACTGCACTTCTCCTCAACAAGATCTATCAACCTACGGAGTTTCAAATTATTAGCTATTATACTTTCAGAGATATGCCCTGGACAAAATCTTAGTCTTTAAAACAACAAAGGGCAATAACTCCGAAATTATGCAAGCAAGAGTTGTTGTTCCTGTGCACTGCTATTCTCCTCAATAAGGTCTATCGACCTATGAAGTTTCAAGTTGATAGCAATTATACTTTCAGAGATATGCTCCGGACTGGTTTAGTGACAGAAGGACAGAATGAAGGAAGGACGGACGGAGACCATTACTATATCCACTTTGCCGAAATGGCAGGGGATAACAAGAGCAGCGCCCACTGGTGCCAACACTCGGCTGCAGGTGCTGGATAATGCAAAAATTCTAAGACGAAAAAGGGGCATAACTCATACAAAAATGCTTTTAGAGTTATTCACCTTGATAGTCTACATAGCTCTTGGGATGGTCAATACACATGCCAAGTTTCATGAGGAATATCTTCAATAACAACAGAGATATGACCAAGGTTAAAGTTTGTGACACCAACGCCGACGTGAACGACGCTCAGGTGATGACAATACCTCGGGTTTTCTCCGAAAACAGCTGAAATTAAAAACTTATAATAGACAATTAATCAAAGAGACCTTCTTCATTTTTTAACCATGCGTATCAAATCAAATATTTAGCATAAAATCAACCTACCAGATCCTGGTGAGGAGTTTGAGCCGTTGGAGTGTGAGGGTAGTCCTGGTCCGAGGTCTAATGATATGTCCCATATTGGGTCTATAGTTGTGGATACATTACTGAAATAACAGGTACAAATAACTGTAACAGACAGTGCTGGTCTTCCTGTTCTAAGGTATCATGATATTTCCGTATAGGGGTCAACACTTGTTGAAGCATAACTAAGATTAATGATATCTCAGTTTTAAAATGGGAGAATTGACCAATCACGGCTGTCAATCAAATAACTAGTCAACCAATGAAATCATTTATTGAAACCAGAAATGAGCTCATTGAAACCAGAAATGAGTTTTGATCTCCAACATTGGCTGCCTTTTTTTAGTTGGTTTGGCTACTAAACATTGTAACTACAGTTTATTACAGCCGGGCAGATTCTACTTTTTTGTTACATGCTAATGAATAGTTTTTGCAAAATAACACCGTTTAAATCGTAGAATGACTCTCTGTCTGATTCAATGAGCATTGCCAAAGGGGTAAGTGGGCAGGGCCAGTGATTGGTCAACTGGACGACAATGCTGGTTAATTGTCTAGTGATATATTCTCTTCTGCACCATAGTCTTTAACCGAAAATAACTCCCCTATTAAAGCAATATTCTTCATCCAAACTCTCCTAAAAAAGAAATATTTTACATCTGAACTCCCCTTAAAAAGCCATATTTTCACCCAATCAAAGTTCCTTGAAGGAATCTGATAAAGGGTCACCAAAGGATCACTCCTGTGAATATGTTCTAATTTCATCCACTGATTTTTGGGAAGATTTTTTCTAAAGCTTTCACCATATTCTGAAATAAACCCAGCCCATAAAAGAATTGTTTTTCTTTAATTCAAAATTCTTTGACTGATTCGGATAAAAGGATCATTTCTGTGAAACATGTTCAAAATTCATCCACTGGTTTTAGACATTTTCAAAATTTCAATGTTGAAGCCCTGCCCATAAAAGCAATGTTTCAATCCAATCAAATTTTGGAGGAATATGATAAATGGTCACTCAAGGATCATTTCTGTGAAAATCAGTTGAATTCAGTTGAGTGCTTTCCTAGGAGAAGAATTTCAAAGTAAAACTTTATTGATGGACATTCGGACACGAAGACCTGACAATAGCCTGCTGGCTCTCAGCAGGTGGAGCCTAAAATGCAATTAGTTATTCTCCTTATTGGTATAGATTACTCTTTTGCTACTAACCATGTATTCAAGTTTCAAGCAAATGTGTTCCATAATACCAGATATTACAAAATGCCAAAATTTGGTTATTTCATTACTGTGAAAAAATTCAAGATTAAATGGTGACGTTTTCCAAAGCACAGCTTCAAAAACCTTTTCCTGTCCAATTTTTTTGTTTTTTCGTATGTTATTTCATACTTGAGAAAACATTGTGGGAAAAGAAGAAATTGCTTGTAACCACCTGTAGGGTTTTGATTAAAATTAGACTCACTTTTAAATAAAACTTTCAAATAAAACCAGTCTAAAATTTGAGAATAAACAGGTAAGGGTCAAAATCTTAGAAAAAAATCACTTTAGTTGTCAAACTTCATCATGTATATAGAATACAAAACAGCAAAATTTATTTTCTCACGTGTCTGAGCCACCTTTGAATCCTATACCATTGACATATAACACCTGACTGTAGTCTTATAGTGATTAATATCCAATCCATAAAACATTGGCAATTTTATTATGTAAATTACTTATAATTTTGAAATAAACATCTGACAGCATTCTACTAGTACTTTACCATTGTACATCAAGTTTAACCCATTCCCACACAATCCACCCTTTTACAGCAACTCAAGAAAAAAGCTTGAGAAAAGATTGTGGATAACGAAGAAATTACAAATTGCTTGATTCAAGCAATTTTTTTATTATTCACAAAGTTCTCTACCCCTGAAAAACAAGAATTTTAAAATTCCATCGACTACAATATGTCGTCTGCAACTTTCAATTTGGAGCAGTCTAAAACTTTGTTGTGTGTGAGTGGGTTAACACTTACTTGCACTGTTGACATATAACATCTGACTGTAATCTACCGGTAAATATCTGATCTATAATACAATTACAGTTTTGTGGACTGCCTGTACTCCTACTGTGGGATCCCGCTGAAATGATATGTGAACAATATCTCAAGATGCTCTGTAAAAGAGTGAAGTTTTGGCAAACATCAATATTCATAAGGTTAAAATTTCAACAAAGCAGGGCTCCCCCTGAAAATTTTTTTCTTGCACCTACAAATTCCCAATGGCAAAAATTTGGAGCCACTTGGCGCCAATTGGAGACGAAAGAGGGGCCAGTGTGAACTAGACATTGTCGCAAAGCAGAATAATACCCCCCAACAGCGCTTGTCGATATACAAGTGCTATCCGCCAAACGGCTGTAACAAAAAATGGACTTTTCAATTAAAGGGCCATAAATCAGTCAAAAATAAATGACCATAACCAAAATAGGATATTCACATCTCTGACTTACAATGAGTTTTTCTGTGAAATTTGAATCAAATTTGTCCAATGGTTGCTGAGATATTGAGGGGACAGGATTTTTCACCAATGGACCATAACCAAAATGGGACATGCACATTTCTGCTTGATACGGATTATATCAGTGAAGTTTGAATCAAATCTGTCCCATGGATGCCGAGAAATTGAGCGGACACGAAAAAGCGACAGACAGACTGACCGACCCACAAGCTGAAACCTATATATTAAGATTTAAAAATTGCTCAGACAATGACAATATTGAATGGAGAGAGAAGGAAACTGTCTACAATTTCTCTTTTGTTTGTCAGTACTTTTGTAACAAAGAGTGATTTATGATTTAATTCAATGAAGCTTTCCAAAGTATTGTGTGACAAAAAAACTTCTTCTTTTCACAATGATTTCCTCCATAAATAATGTTTAATTAACATGCACTTTGAAATTTTGTCTGCAACTTCTTTCAATTTTGCCTATCTTGAATTATGTAGGGATGGATTAAACTCAAGGGTGATGTTTTCTTTCAACTTCAATTGAATAAAAGGTGCAAAACGAGAGAATTGACATTTGAAAAGAAAGTGCCAAGAACGCCTCTATGCCTGACGATGGGAAAAAATTTTGTTGACCCAGAGAACTTTGATTTCTAATGTCTGCAGTACTTTAATTACTTGTGTCCAATATTTCTCATTTCTCCAAATTCACTTAACTTTATTATATAAAATCATCAAAATGTTATCTTCGCTTTTAATTCGACACCCTAATAAATTGCAAAAATGGTCGAGGAATAAAGATCGTCATTTCACACCCCGCCCCCCCCCCAAGAATTGTGACTCTTCTCCATTTTAGTTTACATGATGGTACTGGGTGTGGTGCTTGGACACCCCTCAAACTCAATTGGTGTTAAAATCAATAAGGTCAGCAATGCGTAACAAATCTGTCTTGATTGACATGGATATTGTAGTCGCGTGTTTCACAAACAAATCAGCATATGTGTGAATGATAAAGTTGCGCGTCGGTAATTCTTTCAATGGACTCAACATCCCTTTGTCTTAATTTGAAAGCTGTCACCAGTTAAATCCCCACTTTGCCGATTTTGGAGCCAGAATTTTTATTTTGTCGCATTTGGCGCCATTGGCGATTGGCAGTCCTGCAAAGAATCAAAATTATATTGAAATAGGTTTAAATTCATTGAGTGACAAATAATTTGTTGCCATTATGGCCTTCACTTTGAAAATTAATGATCTCAACTTGTTTAAAATTTTGAGTGGTATGCATTTATAATTTTAAAATTATATTCAAAAACAAATTCAGCAAGCCATCGTATGTCATATAATAGTTGAATGGTGGCCAGCTGAGTTTAGCACCTTGTGTACTTTGGTGTGAGGAAAACTGAAGTTTGTAGGAATAGTTTTAAAGAGAAAGAAAGATTGACACTTATACAATGAAACTTTATTTCTAAAAAAACACTTTATGGACCACTTAAAGTGGTTGTTCAAAGGAATTTTTACTTTATACACTTTCTTGTGACATTTGTAGGATCAACTTGTTAATATGAATTATCTCCTTATTCTGACCTAATTCAATGTTGTTCCAACTCATTCTAATGAAACTAGACAACATAGGATTTTAATGGAAGTTGCTTTAGCCATATCCAATAAAATGTGTTTATTTCTGCTACCGCAGCACATGCTCTCATAAGTGAAGCCCTCAGAAGATAGTTAAGTGTTGCAGGTGATAGTGCAAGGATACAGGACGAAACTGTTGAGAGCTCCGTCTGGTTCTTTTATGCACTCGATAGATAGCACTGCCACAAAGGATCTCGATTTTAATGTGTTATCAGAAAGACAATAGTTGATGTGGTATGCCACAGGCTTGACCCTGTGATCTTGAGATTTAAAGTCACATGATCTACAAACTGAGCTAATAGGGCTGATTTAAAAAAATCTTTTTGTACACAGGTTCAAATTAAAAGAGCTGCATAAAATAGTTTTCAGTTGAATGAATCAAAAGTTCTGGGTCTTTTGGGGTACAAAACATTGTGGATAATAAAGAAATTGCTTGTCACAGGCAAATTCTTCATTTTCCACATTATTTTCTAAAGCTTTTTTTCTTTAGAGGCATACAAAGAGGCATATGTGGGAATGAGGTGATAGAGGTAGTTACTAAAGCTTGATCAAATGGAAATGAGAGATCAACCTTTTCCCACACAGTGACGCTTTTGGACGCCTCTAAAGAAAACAATTGGAAAAAACATCGAGTAAAATGATGAAGTTGTTTGTAAAACAAGAGGGCTGTTGACCCTGGGGCTCTCACCTGAGATAAAGGCATTTTTTCTTTCAACAGTCTACTTTCATGTTAAGGTTAGGATTAGGATACAAGTGGGCCATACTTACATATATAGACTATGTACCTGGGGATCAAAAAATCTAAATTACAAATTCCAAGGCTTTAGGGCAAATTTGAAAGAAGGAATTAACTTTTTTCTTCACCCTCTTGATTCATGGGTTACAATTTCAGAAAAAAGAAAGAAGTCTGTGAACTGACGCTTCATGCCTATAAACAACCTCCCCTAAGGAACAAAAATCATGATTTTAGCTATTTTGAAAGAGGTCAATATACTGATGCTTCATGCAAAATATCAAGGCTCTACACCTTATTTCTATATAAACCCAACCCTCCTGGGACTCCGCCCCTGGGGAACTGATGAGGATCATGATTTTAGCTATTTTGAAAGAGGTCAATATACTGATGCTTCATGCAAAATATCAAGGCTCTACACCTTCTGGGTCAGGAGGAGAAGACTTTTAAAGATTATTTTAAAATTTCCATGTGTTGCCATGGCAACCAGAGATTTTAACGGATTTCAATTCTTTTAGCAATTTTTAAGGGGGACCACCTAAGGAACATTTCTGCCAAATTTGCCCAGTGATTTTGGAGGAGATGTCATTTAAAAATTGTTCTTTATTTCTATATAAACCCAAGCCCCCTGAGCCTCAGCCCTTGGGGACCCCAGGATGTTGATTTTAGCTATTTTGAAAGAGAGGTCAATATACTGATGCTTTATGCAAAATATCAAGGCTCTACACCTTCTGGGTCAGGAGGAGAAGACTTTTAAAGATTATTTTTAAATTTCACTTTTGTTGCCATGGCAACCAGAGTTTTTAAAGGATTTCAATTCTTTTAGCTATTTAAAAGGGGACAACCTAAGGAACTTTTCTGCCAAATTTGGTTCAAATTGGCCAAGTAGTTTGGGAGGAGATGTCGTTTAAAGAAATTGTTGACGGACGACGCAGGATGAACTGAAGATAGGTGATCACAATAGGTCACTTGAGCACTTCGTGCTCAGGTGAGCTAAAAAGTAATTTCTTCATTTTATACTATGTTTTCTATCCAGAAAGTTTAAAAAATCTAAAATTTCATCTACTTTAAATTGTTGTCTGCAATTCCTTTCAATTTGGTCCAGACAATTGGTCAATTTTGTCGTATGGAAATGGGTTAAAAAAAGGAGTGTACAATAATTTACCAAGAGGAGTGTACAATGATTTACCTATACAATGCCTATGTAGAAGGTCAAGTGCAGCAATCAAGAATTCATGAGCATCTTGTTGTTCATAACCCGCTAAATGTCTGGCGCTAGTCCAAACTAGATGTAGTAATCGATATGGAATGTATGTAGAGC
This sequence comes from Fragum fragum, assembly GCA_946902895.1. NCBI lineage: Eukaryota > Metazoa > Mollusca > Bivalvia > Cardiida > Cardiidae > Fragum > Fragum fragum. Next base: position 82,738,163 of record OX336365.1, read on the forward strand.
TGATTCCAGAATAGAACTGTAACAATCAAAATAAAAAATAATCTAAGCATTCTTATAAAACAAGAAGAGAGTCTTCAAAAACATTCAACCAAGGCTGCCAGTTATCAATCCCATCACTGATTATCAACTGGTTACAAGATGAATCATTCAGATGACAATGATTTTTGTTCAAATTTCTAAAGGTTAGGACTACAATGGTTTTTATTAGATCTTAGTTTATGGTACGGAATTACAGATTTTGTCCACTTATCCACAGACAGGTAAGATATGATTTTCTACTTGTCTGTAAAAAAGTAGAGAGACAAGTTTCGAGAAAACACCTTCTTCATTAACCAAAATATCCAATAATTTTATGATGTGTCTTCCAGATCTATTTTGTACCGTGCAAAGATTTTGCCCTTGTAAATATCTGTGGCTGAACAAGTTGCCTTGAAAAATGTACATGTCTGCAAGTATAAAAGCCTATGTCGGGCAAGTCAGGTATGGGAATTCCACACCCCTGGTTTAGTTATAAAATGTTTAGGAATAAAGCTGCTCATCCAACTAAAGCTCACTAGGTTTCATCAGCCTATCAGTGAAAGATAGATGACTTATGTCTTTTGTCAAAAATTCCAAAGGATTTTACCCAAGCACTTGGTCAAATGTTGTAAAGAATATTGTCAAACCAGTAAATCAAAGCTGGTCAAACCTGGTGATAAAAAGGCACAACAATAGTACAGAACAGACTGAGCAAACTCTAAATGACATTTTCCTTAAACTCATTTTTGACAGGCAAGACTTTCAAACAAACACTTTATGGAGTAGAGAGAAATTATTTTACGCAGAAATGCATTAACACTTATCATGCTGAATAAAAATCAGTTCCCTAAAATACCGTTTAATCAAAGAATTGAAAGCACTGGATGCCCTTATAAAGAAGACTTGTGTTTCTTTTGAATATTAATTTAACAAACATATACTGTGAATAATAACTCCACTTCTTCTGCTGTTTCATTTCTTGGACCCCACCAACAGCTTTTTACAAGAGCAGCAGTGTACTAGCAGGTAGTGGAGACTAAGATAAGACTGCAAATAAGTGCAGGCTGATCTTTGTCTATGCCTCCTGCCAATACAGGAATAGTACGTGTTCAGCATGACAAGAGATAAGAAATACCTCTACTTACTTCTTGAAATATTCTGGACAGCTCACAGACAAGGCACTGCTCATCTGTTTCCTTGCTGATTTGACAAATATGTTTGTCAGCTAGAAAATATTCTCGCAATACTGGGGTGTGGATTAAGGCCTGGACTATAGAGTTCATAAAACAGGTGTTACCTAAATTAATGAGCCCTCTCAGTCCTGAAACATATAAATAAAAGCTTTACCCACTGACCTCATCTATTGAGATAAACAAAGTTAGTTTGCATAATCTATGATCAGGTCAAATAATTCCTAATTGGCAGTGACAATCTATCAATTAACCCATTCCCACACAACCAAATTTTAGACTAGTCCAAATTGAAAGACGACAGCAGACGACAATTTCAAGTTGAGGGAACTTTAAATGTTTTCATCTTTTTGGATAGAAAACATTGTGGATAATGAAGAAATTGCTTGATACAAGCAATTTCTTCATTTTCCACAATGTTTTCTAAAGCTATTTAATTGAGGGGCGTAAAAAGAAGGGATTGAGTTGGAATGGGTTAACACCATTATCAGGGTTTGAAATTCTACTCTTCTGCTCGTCCTACACAATTTTTTCCTTCTTTGTCTATATATGCAAGCCGAGTGAAATTTGAAATTAACCCTTGTCATGTTGTATAAAATCCATTTCGATATTGTATCAAAATCAAAGGGCTTAAAGCACTGGTAGTACTTGTTCAATCATCAATATATTTTGAAAATTAATTTCATAAACAACTCTTGCAAGAAAAGTAAAAACAGGAGGTATAGTCTAAGATAAGACTGCACTTATGTATTCCTGGTTCAGCATACCATGTGTTAATGTTTTCCGAAGCTTTTATCTTGTGCATAAAATTTGAAATTGTAATTCACTGATCGGGGGGTTAAAGTGTAAAGTAAGCATAGAAAAAGACTATAAACCAAACATTAACTTTTAAAAAGCAGAATTATGCGGGAATGAGGTACTCAATCCTTACCAATTGTTGATCTTTCTTCCACTTTTCTTCGTTTTGTATTCTTCTTTAATAATTCTAGCTCCTTGTGGTTTGGCTGCCATACAGCAAACTGGTTTATCATTCCTGTACGGAAGCAAGATATGTTTATTTATTCAAGCTAAAGAATATTCGGTGTGTCACATGACTATTAAACAAGGGAACCATTTTGATTCTGTATCACTCATCTGAAACTTTACAGTTTAGCAGATTGTTAAAAGTTTTATTTCAATGTAAGATCTATAACTCTGTGAAAACAACAGGACCATGGTGGTTCTAAATCACTCCCCTGAGTATGATGGTTCAAGGCTTTATAATATATACAAAATAGCAAAGCCCTCTGCCTAATTATTTTGGAGAAGATGTTTGAGTATTCAGGGTCGAAAGTATTCCAAAAATGGCACTCGTCCTGCAGGGCAAGTAATATGAAAAAGTCACTCGTCCTGCATCGACTATCACACGTCCTGTATTAAGTCTACGGTTCTTTAAGAAAAAACGACTTTGTGCAGACGAATCAAAAACACAAATTTAGAACGTCAGAATCAGTTTTAATTTGGAGCCCTAAAATGAGCGGATCAAGTGATACAATATTGTACTCATAAAATATCGTGGCCTCTTTTTTCTTTATAATTCATAGAACATGACTTTATAGGATAAAATACGCAAAAAATATGCACAAAATGCGTGAAATTTGTTGCTATATATTCATGACGATATTCTTAAATTTATGATCGATTAATTTCACGGTGTTCAGGTGCCGGGTCATATCATGCGAAAACCAGAAACAGTAGAAAATCAAAGTACATAATTGTTTATTTATATATTGTTGCGAACTTTTATCTCCAAATTTAATCAAATGCAGTTTTTTGGGTATTTTTATCTGTATTGATCCTGAAATTATTTTTTAAGTAAGGTATTGTTCACTCGTCCAGGCGGACGACCGCCTACAGATTTTCACTCGTCCTCCGGGATTTTCTGCTCGCAAATACGAGCGGACGAGTGGATTCTTTGGACCCTGATATTTTCTCTTTTAATCCTAGGTATATTGATGATCCCAGCATAAAGCGCTAATTTCCTGAATATGGTAATGCTTTGATGTATAGACATCAATACATACCAAATATAAAAGCTCTAGGCCTAATGGTTTTCAAAGATATCATTTTCTATTCCTATCTAAAATAAGGGATCACACAAAAAAGGGCTAATTTTCAGAATACAGTAATTCTTTAAAGTATTTTGGTAGAGGGTCAATAGCTGATGATACATACCAAATATACAATGTCTAGGCCTAATGGTTTTCAAAGATATCATTTTTTATTCCTATCTAAAATAAGGGATCACACAGAAAAGGGCTAATTTTCAGAATACAGTAATTCTTTGAAGTAGTTTGGTAGAGGGTCCATAGCTGATGATACATACCAAACATAAAAGCTCTTGGCCTTCTCGTTTGGGAGAAGAAGGTTTAAAAGATTTCCTTCTTTATTCCTTTGTAAAATCAGGGATTGCACAGAAAAGGGCTAATTTTCGGAACATGGAAATTCTTTGAAGTATTTTGGAAGAGGATCAATAGATAATTATATGTATCAAATATCAAAGCTCTAGGTTTTTGGTTTGGGAGAAGAAGGTTCTCAAAGATTTCCTTCTTTATTCCTTAGTAAAATCAGGGATCGCACAGAAAAGGGCATATTTTCAGAATACAGTAATTCTTTGAAGTATTTTGGAAGAGGGTCAATAAGTGATGATACATACAAATTATCGAAGCTCTAGGCCTTATCGTTTGGGAGAATAAGATTTTCAAAGATTTCTGAAGAATTTTGGTAGAGGGTCAATAGATGATGATATGTATCAAATATCAAAGCTCTGACCTTATGGTTTGGGAGAAGAAAATTTTCAAAGATTTCCTTTCTGTATTCCTTTGTAAAATCAGGAATCGCAAAGAAAAGGGCTAATTTTCAGAGTATGATAATTCTTTGAAGTATTTTGGTAGAGGGTCAATAGGTGATGATATATACCAAATATCAAAGCTCTTAGCCTGATAGTTTAGGACGAGAAGATTTTTAAAGATTTCCTTTGTTAAATCAGGGATTGCAAAGAAAAGGGTTAATTTTAAGTGAACAGTAAATCTTTGAGGTAGTTTGGTAGAGGGTCAATAGGTGATGGTATGTACCAAATATCAAAGCTCTAGGCCTTATGGTTTAGGAGGAGAAGATTTTCAAAGATTTCCTTATTTATTCCTTTGTAAAATCAGGAATCACATAGAAAAGGTCTAATTTTCAGAATATGATAATTCTTTGAAGTATTTTGGTAGATGGTCAATATGTGATGATATGTACCAAATACCAAAGCTCTTGGCCTTATAGTTAGTAGGAGAAGACTTTTAAAGATTTCCTTCATAAAATCAGGGATTGCACAGAAAAGGGCTAATTTCAAGAATACAGTAATTCTTTGAAGCATTTTGGTAGAGGGTCAATAGGTGATGATATATACCAAACATCAAAGCTCTAGGCCTTATGGCTTAGGGGGAGAAGATTTTGTTATAATTGTTTACGGACAGACGGACGCATGGACAGTTACCGATCACAATAGCTCATCTTGAGCATGTTGTGCACAGGTGAGCTAAAAATGTTAATTTGAACTGAGAGTAATAATTTGAAGTATCTTGGTAGAGAAGCATATAAGGTAAGGTCTAAACAAGAAATTAAAAGCTGTAAACTTTTATCATTGCAAAGATATTTTTTCTTTATGATTTATATGAATAGGTCTGAATTTCAGAACACAGGACTTTATTTCGTTCAAGTGTTAGTTTAACCATTTCCAACTCAAACCTGCCTTATCAATACCCTTAATCCATTACATGACAAAATTCTAGACTGGTAAAAATTCTTAGAAGTTACAGACAACAATTGAAAGTTGAAGAGATTTTTAAAAATCTTTGTCTTCATGGGGTAGAAAACATTGTTGGAAATTGTTGTGACAAGCAATTTCTTCATTTTCTACAATGTTTTCAAAAGATTTTTTTCTTGAGGGCAAAATAAAAAAAAAGCAGAATTGAGATGGAATGGGTTAAAAGTAGCACTATGATTTTAAATCATAATGGACAATGAAGAAATTGCTTGTGATGGAATGGGTTAAAAGTAGTACTATAATTTTAAATCATAATGGACAATGAAGAAATTGCTTGTGATGGAATGGGTTAAAAGTAGTACTATGATTTTAAATCATAATGGACAATGAAGAAAGTGCTTGTGATGGAATGGGTTAAAAGTAGCACTATGATTTTAAATCATAATGGACAATGAAGAAATTGCTTGTGATGGAATGGGTTAAAAGTAGTACTATGATTTTAAATCATTCCAAGATCCTAATATGTGAAAGAAACCCTATATTGTGGGTACTCAGAGATGATTAAAATGATTACCTACAGCTTAGGGTTTATAGCTGTATTGGTGAAATATTTAAATCTAAAATATGAGTTATGCCCTCTATCTGTAACTCTGTGTATCTGCTATACAGAGAAAAATCTTTCTTCTCAATTTTCTTTTTCAGCCCTTTATGTTAAAATGACAAATTAGTTGCAGAATAATTTCACATATTCTTTGAGGTAGACATTTAACTCATTCCAACTCAGTGACACTTTTAGACATCTTTAAGAAATAAAGCTTTGGAAAACATTGTGGAAAATGAAGAAATTTCTTGTCAAAAACAATTTCTTCATTATCCACAATGTCCTCTACCCCTAAGATAAAAAATACATAATTTCATAAAACTTTTAATTTTCGTCTGCATCTCCTTTCAATTTAGACTAGTCTAAAATTTTGCTGTGTGGTAATGGGTGAAAAGGTTGCAAAATAAGTTTGTTAATTTGACAAGAGTTATTGAATGTCCATACCTAATGAAGGTCTTTGGCACATAAGTTTGGCAATTTTATCAAATTCATTGTCGTATATATAATCTCCACATACAAAACAGTAGACCATACCATACAGCATATCAACAGCTGAAAAAATAATGAACAATAAGTTAAAGGCAAACTCAAATACGGCATGTAAATTTTCATCAATCAAACTATACCCTACCACCACCACCACCCAAAAAGGAAGAAAAACAAAGAACACTTAAACTAGTAAACTAATGAAATTTTATTTTTATTTTATTACCAGGATATTAAGTCTTGCAATAAAGAATTAGATGTCACCTCTGGTAGAAATTTTCAGGGGTTTGTCTTTGTCTGTGTTGTCTGAAAACACTTGTTATTTCCTGGGATTAAGAAGTTATAATAAATTGCTCATTTCAAGTGCTGATGTTGTGTTAAAGAGAAAACCTCACCTAACCAATGTTCATTTTTGTAAGCATGTTGATGTATATGATGGTCTGTGTAGCACCCAAAATAAACACAGGACAGACATGCATGTAGTCTTAGCTCATATAGTCGACATGTATGACAAACACTGTGTCTAGCCTGCAAAATTACAGATAAACAAAGTCATACTGTGTTAAATAATCAATTCTACAGAAATATTACAAGATATCAATTACATTATAGAATTAAGATTAAACTAGATTAACTTGTTCTTTTACAAAGCGATGGAAGAACAGTTGTCTGACAGGATAACAATTATTCTCAAACTTCAATTTTCATGAAAATTATACATTTTAATTTGAAAAAAATCTTGACAGTTATACTAGCAGTAAGAAGCAACTCTTAGACGTTGACTGAGAAAGATTTGTAATACATTTCTAACATTGTTTTGGAATAAGGGAAAATAATGATGGTAGTCAAGGTGTGGCACTTCAAAAATGACGGCAGCATTTAGATATCTTTCACTGACAAGTCATATGAACATATTGTTAATACAGTTGTGCATTTAATATTCCCATTTGTTTAGTTATACACATTTTTGTTAGATATATTTTGAGGATGCAAAAGAGAAAAAGGCAGCTGTCAAATTATTTTAGGTCCATGTTTAACCTTTCTACGCCTGCCATCAGCTGTTCGACAGTCGATAAAACAAGCGTGTATTATTCTGTAAGAATCAGTTCCCTTCTCGGATTTCAGTGCTTTTAGGTGCTGACATCCTTCGAGGGTCATTTTGTGAGACTATAGCTGAAATTTCGCTTGAATTTCATCTCGAAAGTAAACCCTTATTTGAAACAAAATCTCAACAATGATTATGCGCAGCACTGTCAACGTTTTTTGTTTTCGTGCGCAACCTCGGACTTCCTTCCGGGGAGCTACTTTCACTTTGCAATCAACGCGTTATTCTATGGTCAAAGATTTATTTGTTATTTGGTAAAAATTAAAATAAAAAAGTTCATTTACATACTAGTAGTTAAACCAAATCATTGGGGGACAATAGAATGATTTTCAGTAACACTACAATGATTAAAATTTGAAGCTACTGTCGTGTACTAGTGCTCACCGGGTACATGTATTTCGGACAGGTAACCCGGGTAGACATCTGTACCTGTACGTTGTAGAATCCTTTAGGGGCTCTTATACAATGGTAGTATGTGATGCCTTTTTCCTTTTGTGTCTTTTATTTTTGGGGACGTTTTAAAGGCCTCTAACGGGCCTGTATGTACAGTTGCTTTTGGCAAGTGGATAGTGATGTTTACAAAGGAGTTTTTGTATTGAGCTTTTTTGTCAGTGGGTACAATACAATACATGGGAATATATTTCATGATACAATTTTGTATATGATTTGAGCTGCTTCTATTACTAAGACCAAAGGTCAAATGTAATTTTCAATAGCTCCACACCAAGAAGAAAATGCAATATACTATTCCATTATTGTAAACCTATTACTTATCAAATAAATTCTATGAAATAATAACAAATATTCTGTAATTCTACAAGTATTTCCCTTTCCTATAATTCTGATTATGTTTATTGGCATTGTGCCATATCATATACAGAATGAAAATGGTGTCATCTAAGACTACCTTATATGGAACCATATTTGATACTGTTAGATTTAGATTTTATTTAAAGGTACCATAAAATTCTTGTAAATGGCCATGCTCTAATAAACGCCCACCCCCTGGCATTGGCTCCTTTGATCACCTGCTCTACCCCTCGCAGTACAATAACATTACCAAGACATGTTGAGCCTGCAAAGTATTTCACTTTGAGCTGTGACCTTATCCTTAGAGTTGTTCAAAACTTTCTTTCAAATGGTACATCTACTCATGACAGGAACAACTATGCCAACTGATTTCGAAGTCCATCCTCAAAAGTAGGATTTATGCTCTTGACAAGCCTGACCTGGAGCCATGACCTTGATCGCTGAGCCATCCCAAAAATTTCTTTCAAATGGCACATCTACTCATATTGGAGAACAAACACCCCAAGGTTGTTTTGAAACCCATAAATCAATTTAGGAGATATACCCTGGACAAACTTGGACTGACCAGCACACATACACTGACATGTCATTGTGACTTGTAACTATGTCTTGCTCACTGCAAGTGGGCTCGACAATAAAAATTAAGATTGTCTTTATTCCCAGTACAGATGTAGACCTCATGGTCATGAACCCTTTCCTGTTCAATCCCTGTTTTTCATATCCCTGTGATTTTATAATTGAGGAGACATTCCATGACACTTTCTACACTACTGAATGGTTATTTTTATCCCCCGCCGTCTAGGCGAAGGGGATATAGTAATGGTCTCCGTTCGTCATTCCGTCCTTCTGTCATTCCATAAGAAGCCTAAATCTAACTGGCTTCAGTTTACTTTCAAGCTTTTAAGGCGGGGGATGGCCATGTCCGACATGGCTCTTGTTCAAATTACATCAGCTTTAAGTTTTTGTCGGCAAAACCTTTGAATTTGGACATGTCTAAAATTTTGCCAAACAGGAATGGATTAAGTCTTGATATCGGCACAAGTCTCAGACCTAAAGGAGAAACACATGTCTAATCAATACTGGTAACTTAACAAAAGCAGCACACATTTTCTTCTTCACTCAGTCTGCATTAGTATGCAAACAGTCTGAGGTGTTTCTTTTTTCTTATTCGAAGAGAGCATTGGAATGAACACTCAGGCTTATCCCATCCCACACAATAAAATTTAAGAACAGTCCAAATTACACGACAATTTCAAGATGATGAAATCTTTAAAATCAATGTCTTTTGGGGCAGAAAACGTTGTGGATGATGAAGCAATTTATTCATTCTCCACAGCGTTTTCCAAAGCTTTCATATTAAGGGGCATTTAAAAGCGTCATTGTGTGAGAATGGGTAAACAAGTTTTATTCAGTTTCATTTTCATAGCCTAGTTTATTTGCTAATAACCAATATAGCATTAGTTAATCCATTCCCACACAATCCCACTTTTTATGCCCTCAAGAAAAATCCTTCAAACATTGTGGAAAATGAAAAAAATGCTTGCTATTCCGTCTTTGCAAGGAGGTAGGGACAAAGATCAGCCTGCACATAAGTGGAGTCTGATCTTAGTCTACACCTCATGTTTGTCCCCTGTAAGCCAGAATTTCTTTTAAAAATCAATTATCAAAATGTAGCCGGATAGTCTATAAGGGGTGCTTATACTGCCTTGCCGTACAAGCTAGCTTTTATAGCGACATGGTAGAGCACTTGCTTCGGGACGGAGAGGTCCCTGGTTGGAATCCTGACAGAGTTGAATAATTATTTGCGGATTACGTTTGGCGCCAAAGGTAAATAACCCACATGAGATGATGGTTATGTGATTTGAGGTTGATGATGGTGAATAAAGAAGATTCGTGGAAGAACCTTAATTGTCGAGGGGGTGTATGTAGCCGGATAGTCTATGAGGGGTGTGTATACTGCCTTGCCGTACAAGCTAGCTTTTATAGCGACGTGGTAGAGCGCTTGCTTCAGGATGGAGAGGTCCCTGGTTGGAATCCATACGAAGTCGAATAATTATTTGCAGGTTACAAAAAGAAATATTGACCCTCAATAAGACTTTTCAGTGCTGTCAGTCCTTTGATTTGAAAGCAATTATAGTATAGGATTTTAATTCCGCATGACAAGGGTTAAGACTTTTCGATCGCTTAAAAACTCAGCCAATCCCTAAAGAAAGATATATGTTACAAGATCTGTCAATGATTATCAAACAGAAATAGATCTAGACAAAAGCAAATTATGATATATTTACTATTATAATTTTTGTCCAGCCTGCTTGTATGTGATTTAGTGTTTTAGTGCGTTGCTTTTTGCAGATTTGTCCAGAGCATATCTCCTGCATTAAATTTTATTAATAGATTTCAAGTAATGTGGCACAATTGTTCCCTGTTATCAGTAGATGTGCCATTTGAATGAAATTTTTCATACCTCCAAGGTCAGGGTCTCGGCTCAAGAAAAGTATTTCAAATTGAGCTTGTGCAGAGCATATCTTCTACATTTTATGGATGGGTTTCAAGATATCTTGACACATTTACTCTCCATCATGAGTCGACATTCCAATTGAAACATAGCTACAAGGTCCCTGTCAAGGTCATGGTTAACCCCATTCCCACACAACAACATTTTAGACTGGTCCAAATTGAAAGAAGCTGCAGACATCAATTTCAGGTTGATGGATTTTTAAACTTTTTCCTACTACTGGAGAGAAAACATTGAGGACAATGAAGAAACTGCTTGATACAAGTAATTTCTTCATTTTCCACAATGTTTTCCAAAGCTCTTTTCTTGAGAGGAGTAAAGAGGAGGGCTCGTGTGGGAATGGGTTAAAGGTCCAATACTTGATGGACTGGATGTGTTGTCCCTGGGCGACTCTTTAGTTCATAAGGATCACACAACTAATGGTACTAAAAGTTGTTACATATTCCAATAAAAAACAGTCATTTCTATGACTAGGTGAAGATTCTTCAGTTTCCTCAGTTTTACAAAATTATAGACTGGTCCAAATTCAAAGGAGTTGCAGACGACAATTCAAAGTTTATGAAGTTCTGAATTTTTCATCTTTGTCGGTAGAAAACATAGTGGAAAATGAACAAATCGCTTGTCACAAGCTATTTGTTCATTTTCCACAATGTTTTTCCAATTGTTTTTCTTAAGGGGCATCCAAAAGCGCCACTGTGTGGGAATGGGTTAGACCAATTTAAACACTGATTTGTTGTCTGCAAGTTGCAACCTTTCAATTTGGACCAGCCTAACATTTTGTTGTGTGGGAATGGATTATACAGTACTGCTCTAATGTTGATACTGTATATCTTAACTTAACCCATTCCCACACAACAATGCTTTTAAATGCCCTTCATTACGAAAGCTTTTGAAAGCATTGTGGAAAATGAAGAAACTGCTTGTTAGATGCAATTTCTTCATTATCCACAATATTTTCTACAAAAAAATACAAAAAAAATGAAATTTCATCTATTAAGAAATGCTGTCTGCAACTTTATTGAATTTAGACTTGTCGTAAATTTTATATAGTGAGAATGAGTTAAAACTTTTTTGATTTTCAGAGTAAGAGAATGAGAAGTTTGTCACTGCAGACAGTTTTAGGAGCCTTTGGAGCAACTTGTGGACTACTAGTCTTCATAAACTGGCTTCTTGGGTTTAGAAAAAAAATTCCTTTAGAAGATAAAGTGGTCCTTATAACTGGTGCTAATTCAGGGCTTGGGAAAGGTAAAGATTGGTTTTAGGATATGAGTACTTGAGAATATTCAAATCATTTGCCAATGAATTTTGGAAAAAAAATGATGTGGAAACATTGATATAAGTATGTATGTTAATGAAGTCAAATACATCAAATGTTTGACCATCTTTTAGAGATAATTTGTCAGACAAATGTTAAGAATGGTACTAGAAATAAGCTGATTTTGTAAAATCCTTATTATTATGCCTCTCCATGTAATTGGCAATGAGCACAGAGTTACCTCTGTGTGTGTGTGTTGGTGTGTGTGTCCAATTTTTGTCTGGAGCATATACTAATATACTAATTGATGGATTTCAAAATATCTTTGCTCAGCTGTTTTCCTGGATGAGTACTAGTGTCATGTGTAAAGTTGTGTTGGATACTCCCAAGTTCAAGGTTACAACTGAGGGTCATCTGTCAATAGGTTATGTGGGGGCATTTGTGTCCTTGACACATTTCTAGTTTCACTTCTTTTAGTAGGACAAGGATTGATTAACCCATTCGAACACAGCAAAATTTCAGACTGGTCAAAATTGAAAGAAGCTGCAGACGACAATTTCAAGTTGATGGAATTTTGAATTTGTTCGTCTATTTGGATAGAAAACATTGTGGATAATGAAGAAATTGCTTGATACAAGCAATTTCTTCATTATCCACAATGTTTTCCAAAGTTTTTTTCTTGAGGGGTGTAAAAAGGAGGGATTGAGTTGGAATGGGTTAAATGCTATGGGAAAGATAATTATTTGTAAACAGACAACTCAGTTTTAGACTGGACATTTTTGAAGTAGGTGGCAGACAACAATTGTTTAAATTGAAATAATGATGCTAAGAAGGGTGAAACATTGAGAGAAAATGAGAAATTGCATCATCCAAGCAATTACTTCCCTTTTCCCACAATGTTTTTCAAACCTATTTTCCTTCAATGAGTCAAAATCTGGAACAATGTTATAATGAACATAGAATGTTGGTAAGCACTACAGTCCCCTACAAAGGATTTTCTCACTCTTATTGGTTTAACCCATTCACACACAACAAAATTTTAGACCAGTCCAAATTCAATGAATTTGCAGACGACAATTCTAAGTTGATGAAATCTTTAAAATCTTTGTCTTATTGGGTAGAAAACAGTGTGGATAATGAAGAAATTGCTTGTAACAAGTAATTTATTCATTTTCTACAATGTTTCAAAGCTTTTTTTTCTTTGGGGCATCTAAAAGTGTCAATGAGTTGGAATGGCTTAATGTTTAACACTTTTAGAAAAAAAGCTTCAGAAAACATTGTGGAAAATAAAGAAATTGCTTGTTTAAAGCAATTTCTTCATTGTTCATGTTTTCTACCCCAAAAGACAGTGACTTTTAAAATTTCAATAACTTGAAATTGTTGTCTGCAATTTCTGTCAATTTGGACCAGTCTACAATTTTATGGTCTGGTAAAGATATAATTAGAATTAGTGTATTCAAAAACATGATTATATAAAACAGTCTATTGAAATTCATCATGTTTTGAGCTAGTGTATCATTGTTGAGATTTTAAAGCAAACATAACAAGACAAGCCCTCCTGAGCCCAATGTTAAATTTAGACATAATGTCTGATTTTCTTGGCTTGCTTATATTGTTGATCAGTCAAAGTTATTTTGTCACATAAAGGGCTGGCAGTACATGTATTTAGGCTGTTTGAGTGAACAAGGCAGGACTGGAGCCTTATGCATCTTCTGTATATTTTCAGCATGTGCAGAGTTGTTCATCAAACACAAGTGTAATGTCATTCTAGCTGGAAGAAATTTGAAAGAGTTGGGGACAGTTAAAACACAGTTAGAAAATGACTCTCAGGTAGCTTTATCCTTCTCCCATTTTTGAAATTTTAGACTGGTCCAAATTCAATGAAGTTGCAGATGACAATGAAAATTAGATGCAATTTGAAATGAAACTTTCCCTCTTCATAGAAAATATATTGAGAAAAGGAGAAATTTCTTGTGACAAGCAATTTCTCATATTTCCACAATATTTTCTCATGTATAAATTCACAGTGGCATAAAATCCGGGATTTGTACCGGAAAGGGATAATCCTCCTCCTGTTGATTTAAATTTAACATATGTTTGATACCTGCAATCAAAATTGGATTATGTTGGATGTACACAAAATATCAACCCTGGTCAAACTTTGGGATTTGAGCTTGCTGACCAGAGATAAACCTGTATTGCTATAGCCTAGTTTTCTGAGTGTTGAATGTTTTGTTTCTATCTTACTAAATATACCCATTTTTAAAAACCAACCAAGATTTACATACGCTTGATATGACCTTTAGTCTGATATGGGATAAAAAGCAGAGCTATTGTCATTTAACCTGGTAACAAGGTCCTTGTAAAGGGTCAAAGTTCAAATTGTAATCTAGTCTGTATTACTCGAACCTTTTTCTGATTTTCATTTTTAGCTTGGCTGTTTTTGGTGAAAACCCTAGGTATTGCTATGGCTAGGTTCGCTTCAATGTCTACGTTCTTGTCATCCGTAAACTCTGACATTTTGATATATCTCTGGTATTATTGAACACATTCAATTGAAACTCGGAATATATGTTCACTATCAAAAGAGCAATCTATACCAACAAGGAGGATAACTCTGAGTGCATTTTTTTTTACAAATTATGTCTCTTTTAGATTTAGAAGTTGTACCGACTATCAAGACCTTGAACAGCAGAGCGCCGGCATCTACATGCAGTGCTCTTGTTTTTCACCAAAATGTTCATGCTAGTACAAATTAGTAGGTAGAGATCCTGATTACTGTATTGAGCTTCTACAGCAGAGCATTGGCACCTGCTTTAACCCTTTCCTTTTCAATCCCTGGTTTTTACGTCCCAGTGAATTTATACTTGAGGAAACATTGGGGGAAAAGACGAAATTGCTTGTAACAAAATTTCATTATCTTTAAATTGTTGGCTAGTGCTTCTTTGAAGTTGGAGAAGTCTAAAATCTCTGGTACTGGATTAAGGAATTGTATGATTGAAGACTCAGATTTCATGTGCAGACTGATCTTTATCTTTGCTACCGTCCAAAACAATATTCAAAGCTTGAAAATGCTGTAATCAGAAAGCCAATGCTAGGTGTCTGTTGAATATATCAAAATTCGTATAGTCTTTTTATGATATCTAAGAAAATGGTTGTATATTTCACAAGTGATTTCTTCTTTTTCTACAATTTATATTTCTACCATACAGGACACATGCTTTCAATTACAGTGGAATCCTGTAAATTGTAACACTGATTTGTCAACTCTTTTGTTGGAATTAACCAGAAGTTACTATTTAAAGATGCTATCTGTTCTTTAAATCTCCTGTTTGTGCCTAAAGTCAATTGCAATTAAGCAGTGAATTGCTTTAATCACAAATTAAGAGAATTCTACAGAACTAATCACTTTGATGAACTTTTTTCAAAAAGTCTACTGATAGTCTAGGAATGTGCCTTAACGTTTGTCATACTAAATAAAATCAGTGTTAGACATTGTACTGAAATCAATGGGCTGAAAGTTCTTCATAGGGTGACTATTTGTTTAAGATAAACTTATAAACAACTCTGGATAAATAAGTCAAACAGGTGGTGTCGACTAAGATCAGCCTGCACATATGTACAGGCTGATCTTGGTCTATGCCTCCTGCCAAAAAAGGATTATTCCGTGACCAGCAAGACAAGGGTTAATGTAACAAGCTTATGACTATACATGGTGTTAATTTACAAATGTAAATGTTTTCAGGGTAAAAACTCAGCAGCAGTACTCCAATTAGACTTGTCTGATTTAGACAATATGGAAGTTAAAGTGTCTGAAGCCATTCAGCTATATGGGAAGATAGACATACTTATAAATAATGCTGGAATTAGTTACCGTGGTAATGCCATTGATACAGACATTGATGTTCATCAAAAAGTTATGCTTGTCAATTATTTTGGGCAGATTGCCCTGACAAAAGGTAAGTAGCCTGGTCATGTTAACCCATTCTCACACAGTGACACTTTTTGACGCCCCTCAAGAAAAACCAAGAAATCGTATAGAATTGAAGAAGTTGAAAAATATAATATTTGCAGACAACATTTTCAAACTGGTAAAAATTTAAAAATCATGGACTGCTTTCTTAGAAAAAAAGTGGACAATGAAGAAATTGAAGAAATTTCTTCATTTTTCAGAATGTTTTCTTATCAATTTTTTTCAGGGACATAAAAAAGCGGCACTGCATGGGAAAGGGTTGATATTTGTAAATGTACATTTATTTCATTGCCACACAATGATGTATTTTTACAAGCCTTATGCAAAAAACTTTAGATAAAATGTAGAAAATAAAGAAATCGATTGTAACAAGCATTTTCTTTCATTTCTCACCCTTCTTCAGTTCTCTCCCTAAAAGAATTAAAAATTCACATGCTTGAAATTGTTGTAGAGTGCTCTATTCAAGACCTTGATATTGTTTTTCTGATGAGACATTAACCCTATGCTGTTTTACAGAATTTTAGACCTGTCCAAATTCAAAGGTTTTGCAGACGACAATTTAAAGTTGATTATATTTGAAAAGTAATCTTTTAGTAAGGTTAAAACATAGTGGAAAAGGAAGAAATTACGTATGATAATATATCTTTCCACAATATTTTCTTATGTAAAACACAGGGATGTAAAAAACGGGTTGAACAGGAACAGGTATATACAAGGCCCTCTGTGATAGTTCTATACATCAAGCACATCAAAGAGCAAGGCAGCTTGTGCTTTTTTCTTGTATCCTTGTTCTACACCTTTAAAAAATAACTGTCATCTGGGGGCTTGTTTCAAAGATGATAAGCAAAAAACATACACACTTGTATTTAACCCTTTCCCATATCTCTGATTTTTAGCTCTACTGGCCGAAGGCCACTAGGACTATAGCGATGGCTTTTCCCCGTCCGGCGTCCATTTGTTAAACTTTTCCTTGTTTACACGATAGAGTCCACAGTTATCATCAGATTCTCTTCAAACTTTCACAGAATGATTGTACTATCATAAGGATCGTTCCTTTCGAAATTGAGTCAGATCCGTCAAGAAACATGGGAAAAGGGGCCTAATTAAAATTTAATTAAAAATCCTTGTTTACGCAATAGAGACCAAAGATTTCATCTGATTGACTTCAAACTTTCACAGAAAGATCATAAGGATTGTTCCTTTCAAAAATGGGTATGATCTGTCAAAAAACACGGGAAAAGGGGCCTTATGAAAATTAAATTAAAAAATCCTCGTTATCACTCTAGAGTCTACAGCTTTCATCGGATTCAATTCAAACTTACACAGAATGATTGTACCATCAAAAGGATCGTTCCTTTCGAAATTTGGTATGATCCGTCAAGAAACATGGGAAAAGGGGCCTTATAAAAATTTAATTAAAAAATTCCATTAAAAATTCTCGTTTACGCGATATAGTCAACAATTTTCATTGGATTCTCTTCAAACTTTCTCAGAATGATTGTACCATCATAAAAATTATTCCTTTCGAAAATAGGTATGATCCGTCAAGAAACACAGGAATAGGGGCATTATGAAAATTTAATTAAAAAATCCTCAATAACACTGTAGAGTCCACAATTTTCATCAGATTGTATTGAAACTTTCACAGAATGATTGCACCATCATAAGGGTTGTTACTTTGGGAATTGGGTCAGATCCATCAGGAAACACGAGAAAAGGGGCCTTATGAAAATTTAATCGAAAAATCTTTAAAGAAATCCTCATTAACACTCTGGATTCCCTTTAAACTTTCACAGAATGATTGTCCTATCGAAATTGGGTATGATCCGTCAAGAAACACAGGAAAAAGGGGCCATATGAAAATTTTAATAAAAATCCTCATTAATAATCTAGAGCCAACAATTTTCAACAGATTCTCCTCAAACTTTCACAGAATGATTGTACCATCATAAGGATTGTTCCTTTAGGAATCGGATATGATTCCTCAAGAAACATAAAAAAGGGGCCTTATTAAACTTTAATTCAAAGATCTTTGTTAACACTCTAGAGTCCACAGTTTTCATCCGATTGACTTCAAACTTTCACAGAATGATTGTACCATCAAAGAATTGTTCCTTTCAAAATTTGGTATGATCAGTCAAGGGCCACAGGAAAAAGGGGCCCGATAAAAATTGGATTGAAAAAGTCCTCGTAAACACAATAGAGTTCATAGTTTTTAACAAATTCCCTTCAAACATTCACAGAATGATTATTACATTACATTAAATGGATTGTACCTTTCTGAAGTAGGTTTGATCGATCAAGTTACATGGGAAAAGGGGCCCTATGAAAATTTAATAAAAAAATCTTAGTTAACACATCATGGCCCTAGATTTCACCTGATAGACTTCAAACTTTCACATAATGATTGTACCATCATAAGGATTGTTCCTTTCAAATTGGGTCTCATCCATTGAGAAACATAGGAAAAGGGGACTTAGGAAAATTCAATTAAAAAAATCTTGATTAATGCTTGTGAGTCCACAGATTTCATGGGGTTGTCTTTATACTCAAACAGAATAATTATACTTTTGTAAGTAGAGTTCCCTTTGGAATTGGTTCAGATCCATCAAGTAACATGGGAAAAGGGGCTATATCAAAATTCAATTAATAAAACCCTGTTAACACAATGAAGCCCACAGCTTTGATCAGATTTTGTTGAAACTTTCACAGAATGATTGGAAGGTCATAAATTTCATTCTTTTCATAACAGGGTTTGAACTGTTAAGAAATACAGGAAAAGGGGCCTTATGAAAATTTCATTTATAAATCCTTGTTACCAAGTCCAGAGCTTTCATCAGATTTTCTTCAAACATTCTCAGGATAATTGTACAATAATAATGATTGTTGATGTTTGCATTAGACCTGATCCGTCAAGTATCACAGGAAAAGGAGCATTATGAAATTTAATTTTAAAATCCTTGTACCACAATAAAGTCAACAGTTTTCATCAGATTCTGTTTAAACTTTCACAGAATGATAATTCCATCATGAGGATTCTTTCTTTTCAAATTAGGCGTGATCTGTCTAGTATCATGGGGAAAGGGGCCTTTTGAGAATTTTATCTATAATCCTTGTAACGAAGTCCAGAGCTTTCATTTGATTTTATTCAAACCTTCACAGAATCATTGTACAATAATCACGATTGTTGATGCTGACATGAGACCTGATCCTTCAAGTATCACAGGAAAATGAGCCTTATTATAATTTCATTTTAAAAAATTTTAAACCAAGATAAAGTCTGCAGTTTTCATCAGATTCTGTTCAAACTTTCACAGAATATTTATACCATTATTAGGATTGTTTCTTTCCAAATTGGGCCTGATCTGTCTAGTATCATAGGAAAAAGGGCTGTATGAAAAATTATTACCAAATCCTCATAATCACAACAATGTCCTCAGTCTTTATCAGAATCTCTTCAAACTTTAATAGAATGATGGTGCCATCATTTGGATTGATCCTTTGTAAATTAGGTCTGATTGGTTAAGTGACACAAGAAAAGGGACCTTATAAAAAATTTATTTCAAAACATCATTATTACAATAAAGTCCTCAGTCTTTATCATTTTGTTCAAACTATCATTAGGATTGTTCCTTTGTACATAGGGTCTGATTTGTTAAGTTTCACGGAAAAGGGGGCCTTATGAAAATTTTGTTACAAAAATTCTTGACACAATTCAGTCCACTGTTTTCATTGATTCTCTTTAACTTTTAAAGAATGATTGTACCTTCATCAGAATTGTTCCTTTTGAAATTTGGTTTGTTCTGTAAAGTATCATGAGAAAAGGGGCCCTATGAAGATTTCACTATAAACTCATTAACACAATAAATTCCACAGATTACACAGATTGATTGTACCATCATTCCAATTGTTGATTTTGACAGTTGATCTGATTATGGCAAGTGTCACATAAAAAGGGGCCTTATGAAAAACTTTCTTAAATATTCTGGTTAACACAATGATGTCCCTTGATTTCACCTGATTCACTTCAAAATTTCACAGAATGATTGTACAATCAATTAAAGGGTTCTTTTCAGAACTGGGTACAATACATCAAGTATCATGTAAAAAGGGGCCATATGATTTTTTTCTTTTTAAATATTCTAGTAAACATAATGAAGTCCCAATATTTCATCAGATTCACTTTTAGCTTTCACAGAATGATAAAACCAACAGTAAAATATCACAGGAAAAGGGGCCTTATGAGAACTTGATTTTAATATCTTTGTTAACACAATAAAGTCAACAGTTTTATCGGATTCTCTTCAAAGATGCATGGAATAATTGTGGCATTCGAAACACAGGAAAAGGGGCCTTACAAATTATCATTCAAAACATTCTTGTGTATGTGATGAAGATCACAATCATTATCAAGTTGTCTTTTAAATTTCACAGTACAATTGTAGGGTTGTAAGGAAAGTTCCTTTTGGAATGAAATTGATCCATCAGAAAACACAGGAAAAGGGGCCTTATTGATTTTCATGCAAAACAATCCTGTTTATGTGATAAAGTCCACAATTATTGTCAGATTCTGATGAAAATTTCACAGAATGATTGTAGGGTCATAAGGTAACTTTCTTTTGGAAATGGAGTGGATCCGTCATGAAACACGGGAAAAGGGGCCTTGAGGATTGTTGCTTAAAATAATAAAGGAGATAAAGCCCTTTTTTTTCTTTATGCATTCTTCTTTGAGTAATTAACTTCCTTAAATATCAGATTTCTTTAACGGAAAACTTGATAACCAACAGAACGTCTCAGGCCCTCATTGGCCTCTTGTTACATCCTTGTGATATTATACTTGAGAAAATATTGTGGAAAAGAAGAAATTGACATCTTGACAACTCCTCCTACAATTTCAGTCAGATTCAATTCATATTAGGAAGAAGTACTCGTTTGGTGCTGTACATAATTAAGACACAATTTGTTTGAAAATTTCATAAAGAATCATTGAGCTACTTCCCCTGATTAGACTCATAAACACTTCGAAAATTGTAGTCTTGACAACTCCTCCTACAGTGTCAGTCTGATTAACTTCATACTTGGAACAAATGTTCATTTCGAACTGCAGTTGTGCAAGTGAAGACACAACTTTCATGAAAATTTCATCAATAATTATCGCTGATTTGACTTTAAATCACTTGTGAAAATATAAATCAGATAAATCCTCCTACAGTTTCAGTTGGATTCACTTCATACTGGGCAGAAGTTTTCGCTAGAAACTTTAGATGGAAAAGATGAAACTTTTTTGAAATTCCATCAAGAATTAATTAGTTACTACCCCCGATTTTGATTTACAAATCTTGTCAAGACAACTCCTCCAACAGTTTCTGTCTAATTTACTTTAAACTTGGCAGATGTGTTCAATAGGAGTTGTAATTGTGAACAACACATTTTTGTGAAAATTCTATCTGGAGTTGTTGAGTTATTGCCCCTGATTTGACTGAAAAATACTTGCCTGGTCATCTCCTCCTAGAGTTTCAGTTTGATTCACTTCATACTAGCAGATGTGTTAATGAGGAGATATGCAAAACACAAATTTTGTGAAATTTCTACCAAGAATTACTGAGGTATTACTTAAAAATGCTTGTTCTGCATAAATCTTCCTACATTTTCTGCCTATTCACTTCAACCTAATTTGGAGTTCAATTTACATTTCACATTTTTAGCTCGGCTGTTTTTGGAAAAAAACCAAGGTATTGATATAACTTTTGTGTTGTCATGGTCATGGGAAAACTTTGACATTTTGTGATATCTCTGGTTCTACTGAAGGCATTCACTTGAAACATGGCAGACTTGTTCACTATCAAAACAACAACCTATACTATCAAGGGGGATAACTCTAGTTGCATTTTGTCCACTATCCAGCACCCAACAGCTGAGCGTAGGCACCTCCAGTTTGTGCTCTTGTTATATGCTGAATAATTATGTCTTAGTAAAGTAGGATTGTAAGTAAATGCAGAAAGCAAGACTCATTTATTGGCAAATATTCTAGACCATAAAATAAGGTTAATATTCAAAATGCACCTTAAATTATCTAGTCTTATAATTCTTTTGAAAGACTGGGAGGCATTATGTTCAAATTCTCCTCTAGAATAGCTCTTAATATTATAGTAGTTTAAAGGGATAAACAATTATTTGCTTGCATACAAAAATATACTTCAAATGAGTTACAAAATCAATGTTTTATTTGGAAGTTAAACGCGCTTTTAAATGGAAAAGTATTCTTTTTTCAGCTGTATTGCCATATATGGGAGAAGCTGGAAGAGGTCATATTGTAGCAGTTAGCAGTATACAGGGTAGAATTGCTATTCCACAAAGATCTGCATGTAAGTTATTATGCTCCCTTTCAATAAAGTGGTGGTAAATTGCCTTGCTCATGTCAGACAGTTGAAAACTTGACGCAGAATAGAGCTAGGATTACCAAATCTGGCACAGACATTTGTCTTGATATGTAGATAACCACTGTCAATTTTCAGATCAATTCATTTAAGGTCAAGGTCAATATGACCTTTAAATCTGCTATATATAGGTTAAACTCATCAAACCTTGACAGGATAGTTGACACAGAACTGATAAATCTAGCTCAATTTTGCACTCATCCCCATTGTTTTTCAGATTAATCTATTGAAGGTCAATGTAACTGGTTGACCATCAACTTTTTGATACATTCCATTAAAGGTCAATGTTGAACCATGTTGGACACTGAATATAGCTGGGATCACCAAATTTGGCACAGACATACATCTTTGAAACTGATGATCTCAATTGATTTCAGATGAATCCATTGGTGGTCGAACCTGTCGCCAGTAGCGCGTCTGACTCTTAATCTTCAATCATTGGATGTCATGGGTTCGATCCCAGGGGCCAGCACATATCCTTTCTGACATTTATCTCTCACCAATGGGTGGATAATCATAAACCTAAGTGGGATTGCAGCTGAAGGCTATGAAAGGATGTAGTGGTAGTGCTGGTGTGAGAAATACCAGGAATCCATTGTTAGGTGCTCCAACCTCCCTGATATGACTGAAATACTGTTGAAAACGGCGTTAAATCCCATTCAATCAATCAATCAAAGTCAAACCAGAATTCAGCATGTAGCAAAGATATCATTATACCCCCTAAAACACTGGGGATATATAGGAGTTAAGATTGTTGTTCCATCCATTGGTCCATCCATTAGTCAACCTTTAGCTGTCTGTCTGAATCCTCCCATAAGGATCTTTCAAAAAACACAGAAAAAGGGGCCTTAATGACAATTCTTTGTTAACACTCTAGAGGCCACAATTTTTGCTAAATCTTCATGAAACTTGGTCAGAATTATTTTTTGATCATGAGGGTGAACCCTATCGATTATGGGAGGATTCTATTAGAAAACACAGGAAAGGGGGCCTTAATGACAATTTCTTTGTTTACACTCTAGAGGCCACAATTTTGGCTCAATCTTCATGATACTTGGTCTGAATAATTGTTAGGTCATAAGGATGAAACCTATTGATTATGGAAAGGTTCTATCAGAAAACACAGGAAAAGGGGCCTTAATGACAATTTCTTTGTTTACAGTCTAGGGCCACAATTTAGGCTCAATCTTCATGAAACTAGGCCAGAATAATTATTAGGGCATAAGGATGAACCCTATTGATTATGGGAAGGTTCTTTTTGATAACACAGAAAAGGGGCCTTAATGACAATTTCTTTGTTAACGCTCTAGAGGTCATAATTTTGGCTCTATCATCATGTAACTTGGTCAGGATACTTGGTTGGTCATAAAGATGAACCTTATAGATTATGGGAAGGTTCTATAGGATAACACAGGAAAAGGGGCCATAATGACAATTTCTTTGTTTACAATATAGAACTAACAGTTTTGCCTCAATCTTCATGAAACTGTTTGTAGTTATTTGGCTCTAGTTGCACTTTTTTAACAGCAGACAATTCAGATGAGCGATCTATGAACATTAGGGTCCTTCAAATTTCACAGGTAGGCTCAGTATCAAGTACGGTTGTGCATATCCTGCTTTGGTTATGGTCCATTTACATTTCACAGAATTATTGCCTTTTGTGAAAAATCATGTCTACTCATTTTCTCTAGAATTAATTGGATTTGATATGAACTTCCAAGGTAGGCTAAGTATAAAGCAGAAATATGTATACACTATTTTGGTTATGCATTTACTTTTTTACCTTTAATTAAAAATCTTGCCTGCTCATTTTCACTATTATATAACTATTTGATTCCAATTTCTTGGAGATTTTGAAGCAGGTAGAGATGTACATATTTTATTTTACTAACAGTACAATGCAGTTTCACTAAGCTCTTGACATCTCGTGAAATTTCTTGACATGTTATTTCCTCATCATTTGCTGAAAAAGGATCAACCTCACAGAGTAGACTCACGAGTTTTGCTTATAGTTTCAAGGTTTCTTTTTAACTAGGGCCTTACGTAAATGATTAGCATTCATTGTCAAATTTTTGCCATACTTCCCTTTTTAATACCAAATAATCAAAGTTCTAACCTAAATTATGGCTTGATATTCCCTTGAATAAAACTTTACACACAGACTCGGTACCGAGCCGCCGTCATAGCGCAGTTGGTAGCGCGTCGGCCTGTCAATCTAGAGGTCCCGGGTTCGATTCCCGACGGCGGCACTCATCCTTTCCGACTATTTGTCTCTCACTAATGGGTCGATAATCGTAGACCTATGTGGGATAGCAGCTGGAGGCTAGGAAAGGATGTAATGGTAGTACTGGTTTGAGAAACACCAGGATTCCATTGTTAGGTGCTCCAGCCGCCGCGATATAACTGAAAGATTGTTGAAAGAGGCGTAAAACCCCATTCAAACAAACAGAGACTCGGTACCAAGCAAGGCATTATTCAAGTTACCAACTTTCTTTCCTGTGCCATGTTGTAGTTGGGGGGGGATTTATCACCTTCAATGATAGGTAAGTTTTCTCTAAATGCAATGAGGTTATTTTGCAATTAATGTGTCTGTAAACTGCCATTCATTTGGTCAGGGGTTTAATCCCGTGCATTGGCCATCATTCCTTTGACAGTGATTTGTGAGTCATGAATTGATGAAAAGTGGTCTAGGTTGGATTTGCAGCATTATCTCCTCAGAGGGTGGTTAAAAGAATATCTTGAAATAAATTAATAACTTATATGACTTGACCTTTATGCTGATTGAAATACCAATAAATGAATTCAAAGAAAGCTGCATGTTAACGAGGAGTTATGTTTGTACAGTCATCTTATATTTGTATATTATAGTTATGATTTAATAGACATATGGCCGTATTGCCTAGAACAGCTCATCCTAAAGTAGCAAACACTGATTCGATTAACGTTATCATATCATATTATAACTATTTATTTCTTCAACATTGTTTTCTTAATTTTTGCAGCTCACCTGAGCAGAAAGTGCTCATGTGAGATATTGTGATCACCCTTCAGTAGGTGTCCGTCCGTCGTCTGTTTCAGTCAATAATTTCTTTTACACATCTTCTCCATAACCACTGGACCAATTTTAACCAAATATGGCAGAAATGTTCCTTAGGTGGTCCTCTTCAAGAAAAGATAAAAGAATTGAAATCCTTTGAAAACTCTAGTTTCCATCGCAACAAAAGTGAAATAAGGAAAAAAAATCAAAATCTTATTCTCCTGACCAAGTTGGTCTAGAGCCTTGATATTTTGCATAAAACATCAGTATATTGACCTTTCAAAATAGCTCAAATCATAGTCCTCGCGTCCAAAGGGGCGGAGGGTTTGGTTCTGTATAGAAACAAAGACGGATTTTTAAATAACATCACCTACCAAACCACTTGGCCAATTTCAACCAAATACGATAGAAATGTTCCATTAGGTGGTCCTCAATGAAAGTAGCTAAAATAATTTAAATCAGTTAAACACTCTGGTTGTCATGACTACAAAGGTGAAATTTATAAAAATGTCTTAGAAATATCCTTCACCTGACCGAGAAGGCCTTAATCTTTTATATTTTGCAAGAACACCAGTATATTGACCCCCTTCAAAATAGCTAAAACCATTACCCTTGGATCTCCTGGAGAAGAGCCCCAAGGGTGTCATATTTTGAGGATTTTTAGATAATGTCATCTCCTCAAAGACTACTAGGCTACTTTCAACCAAATCATTTGAAAGCTACGATATCATCATCCTAGCCTTAATATTAAACTAGATAATAGAAAGAAAAGGAGCACATATCTCAGGTGAGCGCACCAGGACAAATGGCGTCTTGTTTTGAAAATGATCATCATTTACACGTGCTTGAAACGGATTGTTCTGTAGAAATCTTTCACACCAATGGGTGAATGATCGTTAACCTACGTGGGATGAGCAGCTGGAGGCTTGGAAAGGATGCAGTGGTAGTACTGATATGAGAAATACCAGAAATCTACGGTATTAAATCAAAGTACTATGACCGCCGGGACATGACCGAAATACTTTTCAAAATAATGTTAAACCCTATTCAATCCGTAGAAATCCTGATACGTGTACGTGTATATGCGTCTGCATCTGCTTACTATCCCAACCCACAGAGAAAAGGTAAACTGCCCTAACTGTACAAAGGAACTGCAAGATGCCATGTCAGTTAAAAAGTGTGCAGTTTCTGAATGAAAACACCATAAGTGAAAGATGGTGGTATCTTTAATACCTCTCTCCGAAATGCAGATCTCAGGTTGATGTTGACCTATCTCTGATAACTTAGCATCCCCTTATAATAGTCTGATGGGCAATTACTGTGCCCAATCAGAACCGTATAAAAGACAAATAATAACTTAATATTATAAAAGGGCTCAAAACCCAATTAGCTACTTAGGTTCCAAAATATATATTAATATCTTCAAACAAAAGTTATAGTTACATCTGAATTTAAGCTATTTATTTATCTTTCACATTTCTCTTTACAAAACTGGTGGTTTTACAATAGATTAGTAAACTGATACTCTAAACGTTAGATTATATGCAACTCAAATTATCCAATTATCCAATGCATTTAAACATATTTTTAACAAGAAATGGTTAAGATAATTAGGTACTTCAGTGGTAATGGCTAAAATAATGTTTAAAGTTCTTAAAACATAATAGTCCCTATTTAGACTGTGCTATAGTTGTAAATGTTGCAAAATGTTAAGTGTCTTTACAGATGCAGCCTCTAAGCATGCACTACAAGCCTACTTTGATACCCTTCGGGCTGAGATGTGCTCCAAGAATATTCAAGTGTGTGTTATAAGCCCTGCTTATATTCAGACTAACCTTTCACTAAATGCGGTGTGTTCTGATGGGTCTAAATATGGAGGTAAATCATTGCATTGATTTCTATTCAACAACAAACGACTCTTTCTATACAAATGATTTGGATTTTCCTTAATGCTATACATTAAGAATGACCATATTTTTTGTTTGAATAAAAGTCGCTGCCGTCATAGCGCAGTCGGTAGCGCATCAAACTACCAATCTTCAATATTGGGAGGTCATGGGTTTGATCCTCGGCGGCGGCACTATTCTTTGTCTCTCACCAGTCTATCTTTATTTGTCTCTCACCAACGGGGGGATAATCGTCAAACCTAAGTTGGATAGCAGCTGTGAATTTGTTAAGCCTGTTGTTAAGATAGGGATGCTAGGCCGGCAATCTATTCACTGTCCAGACGTAATTGTTACTTTCTGTACTTTGCCTTACTGGCTCGGTCAATAGCCTATCAATGACTTCATTACAACATCTATCTTTGTTTTCACTTTTCAGCTCAGCTTAGCAAAAAGTGCTCAAGTGACATATTATGATATTCTTCATCCAGCATTCTTACGTCATTGGCCAAGGCCATAGCACAGTGGTAATTTGTCGGACTCCTAGTCAAGAGGTTCCGGATTCGATCCCTGGCCGATCCTCATTGACATTTTTCTGCCACCAAGGGGTGGATATTAGTAAACCTAATTGGGATGAAAAGCTGAAGGCTTGCAAAGGTTGTGGTAATACTGGTGTGAGAAATACTAGGAATTCACAGTTTGGTGCTCCAACCGCCATGGTATGACTGAAATACTGTTAAAAGTGGCATTGGACCCCTTTCAATCAATCAACCCCTCCGTCGTCAATTGACAACGACATCTCCTCCCAAATCGTCCGTCAACAATTCCTTTAAAAGAACATCTCCTCCCATACCAAAAGGCCAGTTTAAACCAAATTTGGCAAAAAGCTCCTTAGGTGGCCCCTTTAAAAACAGGTAAAATAATTGCGAACCCTGGAAAACTCTCGTTGCCATGGCAAAAATGGGGAAATTTAAAGAAAAAAAACTTTAGAAATCTTCTCTACCTGATGCAGAAGGTGTTAAGCCTTGATATTTTGCATGAAACACCGGAATAATGACTTCTTTCAAATTTACTACAATCATTACCTTTGGGTAATCTGGGGCAGAAACTCAGGGGGTCTATAAAGAAATAAAGATTTCTGGGCGAAATAGAACCAACTTGGAGAAAGTCCTTTGAAAACTCCGGTTGCCGTGGCAGAAAAGGAAAATTTTATAAAATTATCCTTAAAGAACTGCCTCCTGACCTAGAGAGGTCTAGAGCTTAGATATTTTTACATGAAACACTAGTTTATTGACCTCTTTAGAAATGTGTAAAATCATTGTCTCTTGGTCCCCAGGGGCCTTTAAGGACTATTTAAACAACCTCTTCATTCCGAACCGAATTTGGCAGAAAAATTCCTTCGGTATTCATTTTTCACAATTTCCAAAAGAAAACCATTCAAAACTTTAGTTTTCATGGTGACAAAAGTAAAATTTAAAGAATAGATCTTTTATGATTTTCTCCTCCAGACCAAGAAGGAGTACGGCCGTGATATGAAACGTCAGTATATTGCTCTTTCTAAATTGCTAAGTTCATAACCCTCGAGTCTCAAGGGGCATATCTTCAGGGGGGAGACTTGATGGAATTAAAATGACAAATCATAAAATTAATGAGCCTGTTTCAACCAATTTTGACAGAAATTTTCCTCATATGGCTCTCTTGCACAAAAGCTAAACTTATAGAAATATGTTTAAAACTCTGACTTCCATTGCAACAAAAGTTGAATTTGAAAAAAAATCTGCTCCTGACCAGGTGGGCCTTGATATTTGCATGAAGCATTAGTTCATTGACTCATTTTATATTTCTAAAATCATTACCACTGGATCCAGACTCACAGAGGGGAGAAAAAAAAGTGTTCTCTATATATGTTTAAAGCTTGGTTAGGCCCACTTATATCATAATCCTAACCTTTACATGAAATTTGACTTTTAAAGAAAAATAGCCTTTATCTGAAGAGGTCACACCAGGGCTAACGACCCTCTTGCTGATTACCAAGTTGATGTACAATAAAATTCTTATTTTCACTTCTTTACTTCTTTACAGTAATGGATAAAACAACTGCCAAAGGCAAATCTCCGGATCATGTTGCTCGGATAATCTTGAAAGCTGTACAAAGAGGAAATCATGAAGTTTTGACAGCGCCATTTTTGTACAAACTAGTCGTCATTTTAAGAGTTTTGCTGCCTAACATTTATTTTTGGATCATGGCAAAAAGGAACAAGAGTGAACATTTGAAATCAACATGAGAATATTGAAAAAGAATTTTGTAACACTTGTATGAACAAAAGTCTAAGAAATATTCTCCCTGAATATATTTGATAGACGTGTTTGCTGTAATGTAATTGAAATTGATAAAAAAAAAGATAGACCATTAATTTGGACTTTTACCTCAAGGTGAGCTATTGTGGTCATCCTGAAGTTGCGCGTCGGACTCTCAATCACGAGGTCCAGAGTTTCAACATTTGCCTCCCACAAATGGGTGGTAATAGTAAACCTAAGCTGGATGAGCAGCTGGGGGCTCGAAAAGGATGTAGTGGTAGCAATTGTGTGAGAAATATCAAGAAACCATAATTAGGTGTTCCAGCTGCTTTGATGACTGAAAAACTGTTAAAAATGACGCTTAACCCATTCGAAACAAACAAAATATGAAAGAAAAAAGGCCCAAAAGAAAAACGGGGTTGTATGAGATCAGGTGATCAATTAAAGACTATCATGATCCTTTTGTTAATGTTTTTACAACACCTCGATTGGTCCGGTGGTTTAGGAGGAAAAGATGAAATTTTGACGGACGGACGACTGATGAACTACAGACGATGATAACTGGCCTAAAGTACTTTGTGCTCAGGTGAGCTAAATGTATAAACATTAAATGAGTATTTCAAATTCATTTATATATGTCAGTTTGGCTGACATTTTTGCAGTCATGAAGGTTAATGGTGACGATGTTAAGGGTGTTAGTAGTTAGTTTGCCTGACTCTTGAGATCTAGATAATAAAGTGTGATACCAATCTAACTCTGTTATCCCTCTTCTTGTAACAACTCTTTGGTATTGTCTTTTTGAGCCCTATTCTGAGCTTCCTAAGAGTACCAACAATATAGGGTTTGATTAATCACATAAGTAATTTACATTTCAAAATAGAAATCACTCTCTTTATCTGGAGCTTGAACTACTTTATTGTGGAATGTGTTCTTTGTGTAAGGGCCAGTCCAAATAACTCAGCTATTTAGACTAAAAAATAGTTCTCTTATTTTCAAATCCTTCCATTTCATATCTGTTTGGTTAAGTGTGTGAAAATGTTTCCAATTAATTTAAAGTCTTTGAATTAATGATTAAAAAAATAAAAATACATGTTATACTTTTGACTTTTTCTTTTCAATGCTTTTCAAGGGTAGTAATTTTGTATAGCATCCATTTCCAAATACCTTCTATGGTCAAAGGGAAATAAATAAAAAATTCCCTCTTCCTGTCTAATTTGAGTCAGCCTTTCTAAACAATAACCTTCTTAATCCTTTTCTTTTCAAATCTGGGGGTTTTTTTATAGATCTTGAAAATAGTGTGGAAAAAGAAGGAACTATATATCATTATATGCTTAAGCTTAGAAGTTTATGTCACCCACCCTGATGGCTGGATAATAGTAAACCTAAGTTGGATGAGCAGCTCGAGGCTCAAAATTGATGTTGTAGTAGTACTTGTGTGAGAAATGCCAGGAATCCACAGTTAGGTGCTCAAGCATCAGAGATTTGACTGAAATACTGTTAAAAGTGGCATTAAACCCCCAGCAATTAATCAATTTCATACCTCGGTCAAAATATCAACAATCAATTCAATTAAATAAATGTAAAATGTTGGTTTATCAGAATTAAAATTACTTATTCATATGGTGTTTGATAGACATATAATCTGATTTAACAGGTAAATAAAATGAAATTTTAAGTTCAGCTCAAAAAAAAGTAAAACAACAATAAAAACTCCACATGACAGAAATAGCTGATATTTCTGATACAAGATAAAGATTAAATTTTATATGAAATAAAGAAAGTATGAAGTTGAGACTTGAATATTACCTCGACATATCCGGAAGTTCAAGATTTCCAATTTCGAGATAATGAGTGTCGACTGTAATTGTACATTATGATAGGTCTGTTATATTTTAGTTTAACTTCAAACTTGGCTAGATTAACACGATAAAGTTATATTCGCCTAAAACTATGAATGTTACCTAGTGATAATTTAGATTCATTTCTCTATGAGTAATGTAATCATAAACCCATCTGGAACATGGCGACATTCAGGACCTTAAGTCCTTTGATTTCTTGATTAAAGCATTGCCTTTACCCTGTTGTAGTGCCAAAACCCTACGAAGGATTGCCTTTAACAATCCTTTAAATTCACATAACAGAAATGCATGTGTTTGGAGACCGATGATCCGGACTATTCGAAGAATTGGGGGGGCAATTCCAGTCACCTGGGCTCCAGTGTCTGCGTAATGGTTTGGTTATGCAAGTGTCATATCTCAGTTTCTACTAATGCTATTGCTCTGAAACTTTGCATATGTTTTGGGGACATATCACCCTCTAGACAAAGTTTCATTACTCTGACATTCATATTAGTGGAATTTTAACCCTTTTCGGACTTTGTGATAAGGAAAGGTTTGGTATTTTTTGTGGTCAAAGTTCTTTCAAGATTATGCACGTCGAACTGATCAAACACGTTTTGTGGGCTATTCAGAGAATAGGCATCTTCTAAGTCTTCTAGTAAGTTCTGAATGTAAGATAGGTCCAAACCGGAATTATAACGTCACCTTTTAAAATGACACAAAATGGAAAAAATAGATGTTCACCTACCCTGCTTCAACAGGAATTCGCTTCAAATGACAATCAAAGGACTGAAAGTACTGAGAAGTTGGAATGCGCTGAAAGGGTCATAACTGTGGAATTCGGTTCAAATTCATTTATTACTTTCCGAGTAAGCCTCCCTCCTTTAAACTTAAACCAGCATTCCCATCCGTGTACATATGTGCGTGAATAACGCACAAAAACATAAATCCACATACAGAAATCAAGAACTAGCATTGTATTAACCCATTCCCAGACAGTGAAGCTTTTAAATGACCCTCATTATGGAAGCTTTGGAAAACATTGTGGAAAATGGAGAAATTCCTTGTTACAAGCATTTATTATCCAAAATATTTTCTGTCCAAAAAGACCAGGATTATACAGATTTCACCAACTTACAATTGTCGTCTGCTACTTCTTTGAATTTGGACTGGTCTAAAATTGTATCGTGTTGGAATGGGTTATAAGCTCGTGTCACGCACAGCAAAATTAGAAATTTCAAGCATAACATTCCCCTTTTGATCATCTGTAATACCTTAACTCCTTTTAGAATCTTGAAAACGGAGAATAACAGCTTCTACAGTAAGAAATCAATGACCTCGATTATTATTTGACCCTCAATTCGGCCGATTCTGTAACGATCATACTAAACTCACGTAGATTTTCACTTCAAGTTTATGAGTATACGTGGAAATTTGCGGAAATGCGCGGAAACTTGTGATCGATTTGAAATACCGGTTTAGACTTAGGAAAAAAGAATATTTAAAGCGTTGTGAGTAAAATTAAAAAGAAAAAAAAACGTCAAACGTTAACGTCATTGTAACGTTATTGTTTGCACATCGTAGTTTTTGCCCTTTTCCTAAAAAAATCCTATAATATGATATAGATAACAGAATCAAATTATCTTCTGCGCTCCGTAGTCGCGCGATATTCGTTATTCGGCTTTAGAACCGTAAAAAAAATCTTGAGTAAAAAGGACCAAGCTGAAAGCTAGATGACACTTGTTAAAGGTTTGATGTGTTATTATTGATTTAAACTTGTAAATAACGACATTATAAAGCGCAATTATTTAGTGAATAAGTAGAAACCGGAAGTTTATATTCTAATTTTCAAAATCTACTTTCGTTTTGCATCTGTTTGATTTTTATTGAGTAAAAGCTGTAAATCCAACAATGATCGCGTTTGCTTGATGCCTACGACCCCCCTTAATCGCTCTAGAATTTTTTAAAGCACTGGGCGGCGTGATTATTGTAAAAATGCATTTGCGACCTGAGCCATATTTGTAAACATTGCCTATCTATGATCACATTATTTTGGTTAACCTGTCCCATCTACGCTGCTCTCCGATATCGTCAGATTAGGACAGGCTCGCCAGTCAATGGTCACATGACTACCACATGTCACTTGAGATCACGTGATTACCAAACACGGGACGGCGAATCACAAAAAAAAATTACTGCGCTGATTATTACCTTATTTTTCAATAATTTAAAGCAAATTAAAGTTTATATCATCCTTTACATGTGCCATATTATTGTCTTCGGCTACAACTAACTGATTGTAAGTTTAGATGAGAAGTAACCCAAGGTGTATTCATGTCTAAGAAATCACGTGATATGTGTTTCAAAAAACCCGAAATGAAATTGTCTTGTGTTCATTTTGCGGTTTTGTTAAATCTAAGTCGGAATTGCTCCGCATTCTAACTTAAAAACTGTCACTACATAAGTGGCAATTCTAATAAGCACATTGTACAGTACACCTCCTCTCCTGCACTGGTCAGGTGCCGATCTACTTTTCATGGGGCGTGACATCTCATTAACCGTTTTGTATGTTTCATATTAAATTCTGCATGTCTTTCTAATTTACTTAGTAGCTCTAAAAGAACTGCTGACGCTATTTTAGACCAAATAGTAAGTCAATACTTTTGGTAACACGAAGTGTCAAGGTGGTGTGTCCGTAATGCGTGCGTCCATCCATGTGGATGTTTGCGTCCATCCATTCGGATGTTTGCGTCCATCCATGCGGATGTTTTCCTATTGATTTTTAATCAAAACATCTTGTGCTCTGAATCTACAAGTGGAATTCCAAGTAAATTTCAAAAAAATATCATGGGCATGCTGACTCAGATCCCTTCAAGAAGTTTGATAGGGCCAGAAACGTAGGTTTTACTGTTGGTCTTGTCAGCAAAAGAGACCCTCTTTTGAAACGACACTGCTTTACTATGAATATTTGTTGTATAAAAGAAAGGTGCCTCCCTGAAGTAAATTGCTTACAGGTCTATGTTCTAATTTTGTAACTTTTCGAGACTTCTTTCCTCATTCCAATAATTTTATGAGTTTGGAGAACGACTTATTTGATGAGCATAATCGTTCCCAACAGCTCTTGTTTTAACAATTTTTATCTGCAACATTAATAATAAAATGTGTATCTTACTTAAATTGGTGTAAAACTGCTTTTAGTTGACTAAAATATAGCGATGTTAGTGTATTAACGATGTAGCGTAGCAAATAAGGAGACCCCCGGGGTATCCGAGGATGGTGTAAAGATAGCAACAAAGCTTCAAATTGACCAATCGCTGTTCTTGTCCACTGGCTCCAACAGGAAGTCTCGCTTCGTTTTTAAACGGCGTCATTTTGCAAAATTCATGGCCAGTAGCATGGAACAAAAAATGTGATGGTTTGTAAACGTCGTAATTACAGCTTGAATAAGCTGTAGTTACGTTTAAGTCGCCAAACCAACAAAAATGTTTCACACAAATTGGGGCCAATGTTTGAGTTCAAATCTAAATTCCGGGCTGAATGAATGATATGATTGAGCGATATAGTCCTTGATAAACAACCGCGATTGGTCAATTAACAAAGTCCTGTGTAATATTTAGGGGACTCCCGGCATGGAATAAGTAAGAGACTAACCCATTTCCATACAGTAACACTTTTTGATGGCCCTAAAAAAACGGGCTTTGAATAACATTGTGGAAAATAAAGAACTTCTGGCATTTTAAAAACAATTTCATTATCCACATTATTTAATACCCAAGAACACATTTCTTTTATAAAGTTCATTGATATAAAATGTCGTCTACAGCTTCTTTGAATTTGGAGCAGTCTGAAATTTTGTTGTGTGTAACACATATTTTTTTATTTATTATTTTTTTTAAACATGTGTACAGTATGCAGATATTAGTGTTGATTGCAGAAAAAATGTATTTGATAAAAATGTATAACGAATATTCAAATTTTGATTTTTTGTAAATAGATAGAATAATAAAGTAGTTAGAGTATCAACGTTATCGGTCTCGGTTGTGAGAAATTACCAGATAACACTGATATCTTAAGAAACTACCCTGTGGTTCTCAATGTATTCACTCGCCAGTAGATGGAATTTCTTTTCACACCATGACCTCGACCTTGACAATCAACCTATCTATCTATCTATATATACTGCCCAACTCCCCTTTCGGGTATTACTGGCAGGTGCGCGTCTGTGCTGGAATAAAAACTGTTAGACATTTGTTAGGGTGCAAAATTTTAAAAGTATTGTGAGTGTTAGATTAAAAGAGCTGCTAAAACATATTTTGGTCATTTAGGGACGGCTCACTATCTGAAAAGAATCAAGACTCTTTTTGAACGCTGCAATATCAGGTTGCTGTACAATCATTTCTGGAAGGCTGTTCCATAGTATCACTGTGTAGGGAAAAAAGGATATTTAAAGTAGGCTGCATTTGTGTGGATCTGTCTGAAAGATGCTGTGTGCATATGTCGGGTGGTCCTCACTGGTCTTTCAAGATAAGCTGGTACTGGCACTGCAACAAAATTGTTAACGATTTTATAAAACATCGTGACTCAGGAGATGTCTCGTCTGTATTGGAGAGTTTCCCAACCAAGCTCCTTCTGAATGCAGGTAACACTGTCATAATAAAAGAAATTATTTTGAACCCATCTTGCCGCTCTACGTTGTACTTTTTCCACTTTGTTGATATAGGTTTTTGTGTAGGGGCTCCAAACTGTTGATGCGTATTCTACCTGGGGTCTCACTAAAGTTTTATACGCTATTTCTCTGATCTTCTTATTTTTGGTCTGGATGATTCTGCGGAGAAAACTTAAAGTTTTATTAGCATTTGATGTTATATTGTCAATGTGTTTGTTCCAGGAAAGATCTCCAGATATTGTAACTCCTAGGTATTTGGCATTGGCCTTGTTGGATTTAAGTTAAGTGTGATATGTGGTTTAGGCGATTCTCACAGCGCCAGATCCGGGCACCGATAGTTAAACATCCTGTGAAAAAAATAAGATCATCAAAGATCACTGAGGCTCCTTAGGGGGCATGCACAATAAAGTAGGTATGCATGATAATTGAGTTTTGAAATACTACCTATTGACTACCTATTGACTGCTGGGGACCTTTTTTAACCCCTAATAACCAAATGACATGGAATTTCTCGAAGTAAAATTCATTATTTGTGAAAAGAGCTGTCTTGGTGAGACACAATGTGTATTGCCATTTTTTGTGAAAATCATTATAAGAATACGAAAAACTTGATTTTTTTTCATGAACCTGTGAAATAAAGAGCGCACCTACGTAAAAAGCCGCTGATTGCTTATAGTACCATCTTGCTTGCCATAAAATTTGAAAAATAACGCCGTCTGATATCTTTACCCAACACACAAAGGACTTTTAGGCATATTGGCCTGCGAGGCATAGATCTATATTTCTTTCTTGACGTTGTCATTCCGTCCCTCTTAGAAATTTAAGCTTGCTAGGTCTTGTTACCTAGTATTCGAGTGCCCAATATTTCCGCTCACAATCAAGCCTAGAAACACCATGATTGCCTCATGGGTCCCTAATTTTGGTAGACCTGAATTGTTCTGTGCAATCCTTTCTTGTTTAATCCCTGATTTTTTTGCGTTCCAATGTTTCTTCTGTTCCGCAATATTTTCACTCTGTTAAATGATTATTTTTCAAATAAATTCTAATTTAAATAATCGTCTGCAAAATCTATGAATTTGGACAAGTATAAAATTTCAAAAAACGATAAAGGCTTAAAGATGTCATGTCGGGCTGGTCTTTGTTTGATTGATTGTTTTTTGTTTTTTTTTTTGTCTTTTTTGTCTCCTTTTTATCGTTAGAAAATAGATTTTGTCGTCTGCTCATGAATACGCCCCATAAATGCCGCTCAATAAACTTTTAGTTTTTACGCCGCTAACCCGGAAGTGTTTACTAGTTTCACTTCCGAAATAAACTTTACAAACTCTAATCAAAAGTAGGCGTTTATTTTCCAAATGCGTCATGAATTTAGGCACAGCGAATTCGTACGGAAACGGGTTGCTATATGCGGGATGGAATCAGGACCAAGGTGGATCGAAATAGTTTTGAAATAGCTTTTGTATTGCTTTTTGACACAGAAAAATCTTGTCTTTCCTTTTACTCTCAAGTGTCCACTTCAAAAGACAAAGCATTTGACATCTTAAACACTTCTTGTTCAAACAGTCCCTGTTGTTTACGTCCCCTGTAATTTTATACTTCAGAGAACATTGTGGACAAGGAAGAAATTGCCTGTAACAAGAAATTTATTCTTTATACAACATTTTCTGCCCTATTGAATGATCATTTTTCAAATTGAATCCACTTTAAATGTTTATGTGCTAAACCTTTGAATTTGCACAGGTCTAAAATCTCGAAAAACAGGAAGGGTTAAGGTGATTGAATATGGAAGACTAGGCTGAACCAGATAGAGCAGATCTAGGGAAGAATGGTTGGTTGTAGTACATGTAGTAGTCACTGATGGCCCTCAGGGAAGACTTGGCTAACCCACTGTGTAGCCTGTTGTCTTCTATATTTGATTGCTGTAACCCTTTCTGTTTTGCAAAATTTTAGACCTGTCCAATTTCAAAGGTTTTCAAGACGAAAATTTAGAGTTAATTTAATTACCATTCAGTATGGTACAAATATTGTGGAAAAAAAAGAAATCGCTTGTTACAAGCAATTTGTTGTTTTTCTACAATGTTTTCTTAATTATAAAATCATAGGGATTAAACAGGAAAGGGTTCAGGTATAGTTTTGCACACATGCACCAATACAATGATAATTTGACTATGTGGACTAAACTGAAAGTAACATAAATTCAATTAGAATATTGCAGTATGAATGAAAAACAGATTCGTAACAATTTTTGTAAGAAGAATTACACTATTTTTGTTTACATACGCTGGTCATAGAGATTTCAATTCGGTCTCCCATAATTGAGTACTTTAGCTATTCATCCAAGGATCAAAGTCACACTTGCAGCATTGGTAAACAAAATTGAAAATGTATATTGAGTTATTATCCATCTATCTTACAAATTTCAGAAAGCATCTACATGACAACAACATTTGCAAGGACAAAAACATACCCAAAATATTTACATGGAATGAGAAAATATAGTATAAACTGGGTGGAGCAAGAGTTTTAACCCATTCACACACAATGATGCTTTCTAATGCCCCTCAAGAAAAACTATTGGGACAATAGTAACAAGCATTTTTTTTCATTTCAACAAATGTTTTCTATTCAGAAAGTTTAATAAATCTAAAATCTAAGAAGTTTTAAATTGTCAACTGCAACTCCTTTCAATTTAGACCTTTCTAAAAAAAATTCTGTCTGGTAATGGGTTAATCCATTCCCACACAAAGACGCCGATAGATGCCCCATAGGAAGAAGCTTCAGAAAACATTGTGGAATATGAAGGAATTGCTTGTTACAAGCAATTTATTCATTATCCACAATGTTTTGTACCCCAAAAGATAAAGTTTTATGAAATTTTAATTGTCATCTGCAACTCCTAGACTGGTACCACTGTCGACTTTAACAAAAAAGCCGACAGGTATACACCGAATTTCGGTACATACACGGAAAGCCTGGCCCGTTAGGTTATTTTCCTTACTAAATTCGAAAACGAGGTTTACGCATGCGCAGCTAATATTGTTGAAAAAATTGGACACGCCCAGTACGATAAAAAATCCTACTTTTTGTTGTTTTAAAGCATTCAGTTTTAATGTTAAATCATCTTTACATTATCAATCGAATTTGTGTGCGAGAAAAACCATGGAATGTTATCCTTTTCATGTAAAATATATAAGGTATTCCGCGTTCTGCTTCAGCCATATTGTTTACAAACAATGGACCAGCCAATCAGATTCGATGTTTGGATATACGTCATTAAATGCCCATCATCCCATCTCTATATGCAGTCGTTTGGGATCTACCTGTCGGCTTTGTTAAAGTCGACGGCGGTACCGGTCTACTGCAACTCCTTTCAATTTTGACCAGTCTAAACAATTGTTGTGTGGGAATGGGTTGAAGTATAATTTGTATTCCTTTGACATATTTTATACACTGCCATTGATTAACACTGATTTAACACTGAGTTAACTGCACATGCACAGAAATGAAACCGATGGAATTTAGAAGACTGTTCGAATACGGGAAACTCAAGTACGACTGTGTCTTTAAATAAAGTCATAATCATTATAGTATAATGGTGTTATTTTCCTGGAATGTCTGGTATTTAGTCCTAGAGCAAGTGTTTTTTCTGACCAAAATAAACAGAGAATATTGTTCCCCTGTTCCTCGATCCCAGTATATATTTTTCCTAGGTGAAATTTTCAAAAGTATCAAAATTTTTGTAGATCCCAGGTTTGATTCCTGGTTGTCACAAGTATCCTTTCCGACATTTGTCTCCCACCCATGGGTGTATAACCATAAACCAAAGTGGTATGAGCAGATGGAGGCTCTGAAATGATGTAGTGGTAGTACTGGTGTGAGAAATACCAGGAATCCATTGTAAGGTGCTCCAGCCACTGTGATATGACTTAAAACTGTTAAAAGTGGCATAAAATCCCATTTTATTATTAAAAATATTTTTAGTAAAACTGGACAGATTAAAAGTAAGTTGTTCAGTTTTTTGAAAAAATGTAATTTTTTTTCTTTTTCTTGTATTCAAATACAAGAAAATTTCATTAAATGCGAAAAGCAATTTCCCCTTATTTAACTTTTCCTAACAATTTTAGACTGATCCAAATTCAAAGAATTTGCACATGGCATTTTATAGTTTTTAGAAATTTAAAAGTCTTTGTCTTTTGTAGTAGAAAAGATTGCAGATGTAATGAAGAAGTTGCTTGTAACAAGCAATTTCTTCATTTAACACAATTTTTTCAAAAGATTTTTAAGGGGCAACAAAAACTGTTATTGTGTGGGAATGGGTTAAGTGTAGTTTTGATTTATTTCAGATGACATTTTTTGTTTACTATCAGTTAATTACATAAGGCAATATGCACAATTTAGGGGGTATGTGGATTATGTTATGTCACTTAAGTCTGACCAGGATTAAGTGTTTTAATCCTTTCTAATTATGTTTTTGGGGGGTCGAAAACTGTCAAAGCAACAAAAGGCACTTTCCTTCTTGTTTCTCTTGGAAGACTCAACCAATGTAAGAAACAAAGACATGAATCTGTTTTCATCTCTTGAAAATATTTTCTGCAATTTCATTCAGATCTGCCAAGGCTCTCCAGAATCTCCAAAAAATTATCTCGTTTTTAGCTCTACTGGCCACTAGAGCTATAACGATGGCTTTTTCCTGTCCGGCGTCCGTCCGTCCGTTAAACTTTTCCTTGTTTACGGGATAGAGTCCACAGTTTTCATCAGATTCCCTTCAAACTTTCACAGAATGATCGTACAATCATAAGGATCATTCCTTTCGAAATTGGGTCAGATCCTTCAAGAAACACGGGAAAAGGGCCATTATGAAAATTTAATTAAAAATTCCATTAAAAATCCTCGTTTAAGCGATAGAGTCCACAGTTCTCATCGGATTCTCTTCAAACTTTCTCAGAATGATTGTACCATCATAAGGATCGTTCCTTTCCAAAATGGGTATGATCTGTCAAGAAACACGGGAAAAGGGGCCTTATGAAAATTTAATCAAAAAATCCTCGTTTACACTCTAGAGTCCAGAGTTTACATCAGATTCCCTTCAAACTTTCACAGAATGATTGTACCAACATAAGGATCGTTCCTTTAGAAATTGGGTCAGATCTGTCAAGAAACATGGGAAAAGGGGCCTTATTAAAACTTAATTAAAAAATTATCGTTTACGCGATAGAGTCCACAGTTTTCATCGGATTCTCTTCAAACTTTCAAAGAATGATTGTACCATCATAAGGATCGTTCCTTTCGAAAAGGGGTATGATCCGGGGTACTATCATAAGAATTGTTCCTTTCAAAATTTGGTATGATCAGTCAAGGACCACGGGAAAAAGGGGCCCGATAAAAACTGGATTGAAAAAGTCCTCTTAAACATAATCCATAGTTTTCAACTAATTCTCTTCAAACATTCCCAGAATGATAATTACATTAAACGGATTGTTCCTTTCGGAAGTAGGTTTGATCCATCAAGTTTCATGGGAAAAGGGGCCCTATAAATATTTAATAGAAAAAACTTAGTTAACACATCATGGCCCTAGATTTCACCTGATTAACTTCAAACTTTCACATAATGATTGTACCATCATAAGGATTGTTCCTTTCAAATTGGGTCTGATCCATTGAGAAACATAGGAAAAGGGGCCTTAGGAAAATTCAATTAAAAAAATCTGAATTAATGCTTGTAAGTCCACAGATTTCATGGGGTTGTGTTTATACTCAAACAGAATAATTATACTTTTGTAAGAAGAGTTCCCTTTGGAATTGGTTCAGATCCATCAAGTAACATGGGAAAAGGGGCTATATGAACATTCAATTAATAAAACCCTGTTAACACAATAAAGCCCACAGCTTTGATCAGATTTTGTTGAAACTTTCACAGAATGATTGGAAGGTCATAACTTTCATTCCTTTCGTAACAGGGTTTGACCTGTCAAGAAACACAGGAAAAGGGGCCTTATGAAAATTTATTTATAAATCCTTGTTACCAAGTCCAGAGCTTTCATCGGATTTTCTTCAAACATTCACAAAATAATTGTACAATAATAATGATTGTTGTTGTTTGCATTAGACCTGATCTGTCAAGTATCACAGGAAAAGGAGCATTATGAAATTTAATTTTAAAATCATTGTACCACAATAAAGTCAACAGTTTTCATCAGATTCTGTTAAAATTTTCACAGAATGATTATTCTATCATGAGGAATTTTTCTTTTCAAATTAGGAGTGATCTGTCTAGTATCATGGGAAAAGGGGCCTTTTGAGAATTTTATCTATAATCCTTGTAACCAAGTCCAGAGCTTTCATTTGATTTTATTCAAACCTCCACAGAATCATTGTACAATAATCACGATTTTTGATGCTGACATGAGACCTGATCCTTCAAGTATCACAGGAAAAGGAGCCTTATGAAAATTTTATTTTAAAAATTTTACACCAAGATAAAGTCTGCAGTTTTCATCAGATTCTGTTCAAACTTTCACAGAATGTTTTTACCATCATAAGGATTGTTTCTTTCCAAATTGGGCCTGATCTGTCTAGTATCATAGGAAAAGGGGCTGTATGAAAAATTGTTACCAAATCCTCATAAACACAACAATGCCCTCAGTCTTTATCAGAATCTCTTCAAACTTTAATAGAATGATTGTACTATCATTTGGATTGTTCCTTTGTAAATTAGGTCTGATTGGTTAAGTGAAACAAGAAAAGGGACCTTATAAAATTTTTATTACAAAACATCATTATTACAATAAAGTCCTCAGTCTTTATCATTTCCTTCAAACTATCATTATGATTGTTCCTTTGTACATTGGGTCTGATTTGTTAAGTTTCACGGAAAAAGGGGCCTTGTGAAAATTTTGTTACAAAAATTTTTGACATAATTCAGTCCACTGTTTTCATTGATTCTCTTTAACTTTTAAAGAATGATTGTACCTTCATTAGAATTGTTCCTTTTGAAATTTGGTTTGTTCTGTAAAGTATCATGAGGAAGGGGGCCCTCTGAAGATTTCACTATAAACTCATTAACACAATAAATTCCACAGATTAAACAGATTGATTGTACCATCATTCCAATTGTTGATTTTGACAGTGGATCTGACTATAGCAAGGGTCACATAAAAAGGGGCCTTATGAAAAACTCTCTTAAATATTCTGGTTAACACAATGATGTCCCTTGATTTCACCGGATTCACTTCAAAATTTCACAGAATGATTGTACAAATACTTAAATGGTTCTTTTCAGAACTGGGTACAATCCATCAAGTATCATGTAAAAAGGGGCCATATGATTTTTTTTTTAAATATTCTAGTAAACATAATGAATTCCCAATATTTCATCAGATTCACTTTTAACTTTCACAGAATGATAAAACCAACAGAAAAATATCAAGGGAAAAGGGGCCTTATGAGAACTTGAATTTAATATCTTTGTTAACACAATAAAGTCAACAGTTTTATTGGATTCTCTTCAAAGATGCATGGAATAATTGTGGCATTTGAAACACAGGAAAAGGGGCCTTACAGATAATCATTCAAAACTTTCTTGTGTATGTGATGAAGATCACAATCATTATCAAATTGTCTTTTAAATTTCACAGGACAATTGTCGGGTTGTAAGGAAAGTTCCTTTTGGAATGAAATTGATCCATCAGAAAACACAGGAAAAGGGGCTTTATTGATTTTCATTCAAAACAATCCTGTTTATGTGATAAAGTCCACAGAATGATTGTAGGGTCATAAGGTAATTTTCTTTTGGAAATGGAGTGGATCTGTCATGAAACATGGGAAAAGGGGCCTTGAGGATTGTTGCTTAAATGATAAAGGGGATAAAGCCCTTTTTTTTTCTGTATGCATTCTTTGAGCAATTAACTTCCTTAAA
This sequence comes from Fragum fragum, assembly GCA_946902895.1. Classification (NCBI taxonomy): domain Eukaryota; kingdom Metazoa; phylum Mollusca; class Bivalvia; order Cardiida; family Cardiidae; genus Fragum; species Fragum fragum. The sequence continues at coordinate 82,781,977 of OX336365.1, forward strand.
TATCAAATTTCTTTAACGGAAAACTTGATAACCAGTAGAGCGTCTCAGGCCCTCATGGGGTTTGACACTAGATTGAAGGTCTTGAGCTGAGTCTTGAACTAGATGTACAAATAATGAATGATTCGGTAAGATGGAAAAGAAGTCATGGATGGTTTTATACAGTGTTTTCATTCCTAGTGAACTCTTTTATGAAATACCCCTGAGTGGTGAAAAGTTCAAAACAGGTTAATATTTTAGAAAGCCATATTAATTTTGTATGTGACCAAAGTAAAGTAATTACTTTTTGTACTTTTTAGGATGCTTTGCTTGTGGCATGGAAAATGGTTTTAGAGTGTACAATGCTGATCCACTGAAAGAGAAAGAAAGACAGGACTTTGCAGATGGTGGAATTGGACATATTGAAATGCTCTTTAGATGCAATTACTTAGCCCTTGTTGGTGGGGGCAAAAATCCTAGATATCCCCCAAATAAAGGTATGTCTCCTAACACTTCTCTTGTCTCAATACCAGACTGATCTAAATTAAAAAAAAGTTCAATTCAAATTGTGTTTACAATGAAAAGTAAATGTCTAAATTGGTAGAAAATATTGTATAAAAATGGAAAATTGCTTGTTATTTGTGTGACCCTTTTCAAAACTTATTTGTGAAATTTGATTTACATCAGAATTGGGGCATGGCGGGGCTGGGCTTATCAGACTTGGAGAAATCATGAAATAATTCTTTAAAAATATTTTCCTCCTAAACCACTTGGGAAATTTGGACCTAACTTATCTGGAATTTTCCTTGAATGAACCTTTTCAAAACTTGATAAGGAAATTTTTAAGGTGGGGGCAGTACTGGCTTATCAGATAAATTTTCTCTTAAACCATTAGGCCAATTTGTACCAAACTTGGCATAACTGATCTCTTGATTTGAGAAAAAAAGTTGGTATTGCAGGAATTGGCTTATCAGACTTAGAAAAAATAACAAAACTCTTAGGTGAGCGATTCAGTGCTATTTTGGCCCCCTTGTTGTTTTAGAAACCCAGATTTGAAATTGACCAAATCTTATGCTTATAGTTGGTTTTTTTTAGGCCAACTGTTACTTTTAGGCAATTCTGGTATGTTTCATGTTTATGTTTGGCACAGAACTTAATCAGGTCATAGATTTAAAGTGAATAACTTTGAAACTTGGTCACTTTAATTTTTGATCACCTTTTGTGACAAGCAGCCATTAAAGTGAGTGTTGTCTCAGAGACTGTTGTTAATACAATTTCATTGGCCTATTATTTGCTGGATCAAGAGGCCCGAGTTTTCCTGGTTGTGGCGAATATCTTTTTTTTGACATTATGTATTTCTCCAACCAATTGGTGGATCATATTAAACCTATGTGGGATGAGCAGCTTGAGGTTTGGAAAGATTGTAGTGGTAGAACTGGTGAAATACTAGGAATTAATTGTTAGGTGCTCCAGCTGCTGAAATATGATTGAAATACTGTTAAAAGTTGTGTAAAGAGCCATTCAACCAATCAATAAGATTGAATAGGAATGCATGATCTAGTATTTGCAAAAAAGCTTTTTATGTAACTCATATTATTCTCAACCAAATAATATCTTTTAATATGACTTGTTGACCTTTTCCTGTGCAATCCCTGTTTTGTTACATCCCTGTTATTTTATACCTGAGAAAAAAATGTGGGAGAATTTAAGCATGTAACAAGCAATTTCTTCTTCCTCCACAAAATTTTCTACCCTATGATGGGTTACTTTTCAAATTGCACTCAATGTTAAATGTGGTCTGCAAATGCTTTTAAATTGGAGAAGACTAAAGTTTCAATTAACAGGAAAGGTGAAAGCACTCGGTACTTTGTCTTTTAGATAAGATACTTGGGAACTATATTTTTGTGAGCACAGGTAATTCGAGCATGCACAGGTGATTCTTTGGTTTCTTGTCATAAGGATAAGATTGTATGTTAACTTTGGGGGACATGAACAAGTCTCCATGCTGCATAAGTGGTGAGTTATTTTCTATAATCCATTCCCACACAATATCACTTTTGGAGATAAAGCATATGAAGGCATTCAGGAAAATGAAGAAACTGCTTGTTACAATAATGTCATAATGTTTTCTACCTTAACCCTTTCCTGTTTTATGAAATTTCAGACTGGTCCAATTTGAAAGAGGTTGCAGACGACAACGAAAAATGAATGCAATTTGAAATCTGACCATCCTATGTGGTAGAAAATATTGTGGGAAAAGGAGAAATTGCTTGTTACAAACAATTTCTCCTTTTTCCACGATGTTTTCTCAAGTATAAAATCACAGTGACGTAAAATCCCGGGTTTGTCCAGGGAAGGGTTAAAAGACAAAGATTTTTAAAATTTCGTAAAATAAAAATTGTCTTCTGCAATTTCTTTGAATTTGGACAAGTCTACAATTTGTCTTTTTGGTAATAGTTTTTTTAAAAGACTACACAAATCAATGATTATAAAAGCAAGATGATAATAATGTATGGTTCATATTTCAGTAATGGTGTGGGATGATTTAAAAAAGAAACATGTCATCGAACTGGAGTTTTCAACGGAAGTTAGAAGCGTCAGGTTGAGGAGAGATAGGTAAGATTTTACCGGGCTGTAAGAATACTGGAGGTTTCTTCTCATCTGGAAATGAAATCACCCACCTTATATATTAGGGCTTTTTGACTTTACTGTGATTTTACCGTGATTGTCTGTTCATATGCTTGACTGCTTTAAACTTCTTTGTTTCATTGCTCAAGGATATACCTGAAAAAGTGTTGAAAGAGTAGTTTAGCCAAATACAGTCAATCAAACATTGTTTTGTTGCTCTTCCATTGGATCATCAAATTGGATCATCAAATTGCACTAAGGACATAAGAAGATGAAGATTACAGACATGCTATTTCATTTTAGGGTCACTGATAAACTATGAACAGCCTTTACGCAGTTATACATGTTTATTAAACCTAGAATGGTTAAGTTTTACTGAAATATTTCCAAAGTTCCACACCACTGCAATTATTATAACCTCCTTTCTGTATCTTTCAACATTGTAATGTCAGTTTAATCCATCAATGCTTTGACAATAACACAGTTGTAGCATGTAGGACCGCTAGTCCAGGGGTCCCTGAAAGTATTTAGTGGTAGAACTGGTGTTAGAAATACCAGAAATCAATGGCTAGGTGCTCCAGCTGCCACAATATGACTGAAATACTGTTAAAAGTGGCGTTAAACCCAAATGAACAAACAAACAAAGCTTTTTTGTCAATTGGATAACCATTTGTTGATAAAGAAAGAAAGAGATGACACATCAAAATGTTTCACCCATTACCAAATAGCAAAATATTAGACTAGTCCAAATTGAAAGGAGTTGCAGACCACAATGTAATGTAGATGAAATTTTAGATTTTTTCAACTTTCTGGATAAAAAATATTGTGAAAAATGAAGAAATTGCTTCATTTTCCACAATGTTCTCTCATTTGTCTTTCTAGAGGGGCATCAAAAAGTGTCATTGTATGGGAATAGTTTTTCAATTTTTTTTCAGGATTGTAGTTGTTTTAGACACCATGATCAAAGTTTATACATTCACACAGAATCCTCAACAGCTCCATGTATTTGAAACATGTCAAAATACCAAAGGTAAGATCAATTCATTATGCAAATCACACATTCCAACACTATAATGCTGTTAGACCCCCCCCCCAAAAAAAAGCTCTGAAAAACATTGAGGGAAATGAAGAAATTGCTTGTTACAAGCAATTTCTTCATTATCAACAATGTTTTCTACCCCAAAAATGAAAAAAAGTCCAAAATTTCTACATTTGACATTCTGTGGTAGGAATGAACAATAAAGAAATAGTTTGTCTGCTTTTAGAAAAGTAGAACTCTTGAAATTTCTGTCAAATTTTACAAACTACCACTATTACTATCAACAGCTCATCAGAATATCCTTCTTATAACCCATGAACGCTGATTCATTGTTTTAGCAAGGATTCGCATTAGTGTTGCCGAGATTAGAAACTGACTGAAACTGCCAGCAGAAATATACGAAAATATGCACAAATTCGGCAATTGTATTCATCAAGAAAAGGCAAATGTAGGCCAGTTCAATTACAATTTTTTTCAAGAGAGCCAATTTATGCTTGATAAATGAGGTCTACAGATGTAGGCTATATACTGAACGCCGTCATCTATGAAGTTTGATCCAGTCATCCCTAAAACTAAGTCATGCCCTCAACACAAAATCAATATAACCCGCCAACCAATGAGGGCATTTCATTCATCTGATTTGCTGTCAATCAGGCCTGTAATTAAATTTGGCAATGTGTTGGTCTTGTGTCAGAATAGATGACATAATTGACCCAATATACAAACCTTTGAGCAATTACAGACACTTGGCCCTCAGCCTTGATTTCTGGAGATAAATCAAAGTCAAAGTATGTATAAATTTTTTTTATTTTTTGGCACCACAAACTTTGCAAAATGAAAAAAACTTGCGCCAGAATTTTATTTTTGTTGCAATTGGCGACGAGGGCGATCGACAGTGCGAACCCTGAAAGTCAGGTTATTTTAAAGAATGGGACCGGATTTTGATGGCTGCTGATGGGGTTTTAGAGGTGCTTGTTGAATACAGGTAAAATATTGTGTAAAGAAGATTTTGGGGACATTGAACTGGCCATTTAAGACAGGTGCGTGCTGAAAAGAGGTGACTGGATGACCAGGTTTGACTGTTATATTAAAAAATGTAAATTGTTTAAGCAAAGTGAACTTTTGTGTTGGCCATAAATCAAAAATATACAGTAAGTGTAGTAGATGGGTGTCATAACACACCCTCCTTAAATTGTGACAAATGTTCACTCTTGTCAAGCTGAATATATCTTTCTTCAGAATTTCATTTAAATCAAATATCAAACAGGTTGTGTAGACTAAGATTAGACTGCACATACTTGATCATTGATCAAATTCCATACCTCCTGCAAATCTAGAAGAATTCAAGTTTGAGTGTTTGAGTGAACTTTTGTCAAATTTATTTTGAAATGCGGATCCCAGTACAACCCAATATTAAAAAGAAAAGGATATTGTGCTATAAAGAGGTTTTGGTATTTGATATTTGATTTGTAATTTGTAACCATTGGATTGATCTTACCAAAATTGTTAAAGTAATAATTCGCAAGAAATTGAATCTATTTATTGACAAATTTGAAACAATTAGCTTTTTTTTCTCATTATCTTATCACCTGCCATTACTGTTTTCTCCCAGGACTATGTGTTATGTGTCCTAACAGCAATAATTCCTTGCTCACATTCCCTGGTAGAAAGGCTGGCCATGTACAGATAGTGGACTTGGCCAACACAGAAAAATCACCTTTAGATATAGATGCACATGAGGCAGCTCTCAGTTGTATGGCCCTGAATCTACAGGGTACCAGACTAGCAACCTCCTCTGAAAAGGTAAATTAGTGTGACCTATTTGAGGGTTAATTGCAATACTGTTCTAAGTGTTCATACAATGTATAGGCACTTCGAACAGTATTATAATTAACCCTCATATTATGTATAAAACAACCATTTATGAAAAGAGCTTTGAATGAGCACAAATCACTCAGAGAAGGTTCATTCCAGAATTTATAACGAATTGGCCACTCAATGTCAATGTCTACCAGCTTTTTCATTCACCAAAGACTATACATAATCTAAAATGAGTCAATTGCAAAGTCAATGAACCTGCTCTTGACTTTTCTATAAAAGGAATATTTGTAAAAAAGAATGGAATTGGGCTTCTGTGGTACATTCTTAATATTTGCAAGAGTCTGATCATTTTGATACTGTTTAGTCTGAAAATACCTTAATGACTTTGAAAATTATCTTTGCTTGATGAGTCACAAAATTATGTGACTCCTAATTCGTAGCATTTGTGGTTGTAATATTAAAATACTGAACATGTACTTAAGGATGCAGTCGAATGACTGGTGAACAGTCAAAGGTCATGGGTTCAAATTCCAGCTGCACCATTGGTCATATACATATGTCTTTAGGCTAGGCATTAAAGAACCCAAGTCTTGTTATAACCAGGAAGTTTGATAGAATTTACATAAGATGCAACTGAATCTTTTACTGTTTTTCAAAATTTTGTACTTGTCCAAATTCAAAGCGGTAGCAGCCAGCAGTATAATGTAAGAACAATTCTAATAAAACACCTATCCAACATGATAGAAAATAATGTGGAAAAGGAAGAATATGCTTGTAACAAGCAATTATTTCCACAATGTTAGCTTAACCCTTGCCTGTTCAAATACGGGATTTTACGTTCCTTTGATTGTATACTCGAGAAAACATTGTGGAAAAGAAGAAATTGCTTGTAACAAGCAATTTCTCCTTTTTCCACAATATTTTCTACCTTATAGGATGGTTTCATTTCAAATGGCATCCAGTTTTCATTGTCATCTGCAACCTCTTTCAATTTGGACTAGTCTAAAATTTCCAAAAACGGGAAAGGGATAAGTACAATATCAAAGGGACATAAAAATCAGGAACTGTCCAGGAAAGTTGTAAAGAATGGAAAAGTATTGATTAACCCTGAACTACTAAACATAAAAAATGACCTGGTCTTAACTAAATGATTTAGCCCATTCCAACATGGCGAAATTTTAGACTGGTCCAAATTGAAAGAAGTTGCAGATGACAATATAAACTTTATGAAATTTTAGATTTTTTCCACTTTCTGGGTAGAAAACATTATGGAAAATGAAGAAATTGCTTGTAACAAGCAATTTCTTCATTTTCCACAATGTTTTCCAAAGCTTTTTTTCTTGGGGGCGTCTAAAAGCGTCATAGAGTGGGAATAGGTTAAGTAATATTATACTAAAACCGTTAAATATTCATAGCTCCTAAAAGCAATATAAAATTACAGGGAACATTAATACGAGTATTCGATACAAGCAACGGTCAACAATTACATGAATTAAGGAGAGGTGCCAATCATGCCAACATTTACTGGTAAGTTGTCCAAATTTAATCCCTGTATGAATTTTTCATACTTATTTTAGCTCACCTTAGCGCAAAGTGCTCAAGTGAGCTATTGTGATCACCGTATGCATTGTCTGTCAACAGTTTCTTTTAAAAACATCTTCCAAAACACTGGGACAATTGGAACCAAATTGGGCAGAAATGTTGAACAAAATTTCAATCAAATTTCACAGGAATTTTCCTTCGACCCATTATCAGATTTCTTCAATGAAATTGATTGGATAAAAAATATTGCCTGTATGAGTTGGGCTTTTGTCCGAATATGGTGTATACTGAAATTTTGAAAATCTCTCAGAAACCTGTCAATTGATTTCAACAAAATTTCACATGAATGGTCCTCAGGTTAATCTTTGTCAGATTCCATCATTTAATTGATAGGTTGAAAAACATGACTTTGACTTTCTGTATGAAATTCATCTTCTTGCAAAGTAGATGGCGAATTCTAGCTGTTAAAAGCATTTCTTGTCCAAATATGGTGTATACTGAAATTTTGAAAATCTTCTCAGAAACCTGTCAATGGATTTCAACAAAATTTCACATGAATGGTCCTCAGGTTAATCTTTGTCAGATTCCATCATTTAATTGATTGGTTGAAAAACATGACTTTGACTTTCTGTATGAAATTCATCTTCTTTCAAAGTAGATGGCAAATTCTAGCTGTTAAAAGCATTTCTTGGGAGATTTCTCTGTTTTGTCTGACGTTTTCCTGAAAAAGCTCAAAATTATTAGCTCCTTTTTTTGTGAATTTGAAGCCATAATTGTTTATTAATCACTTGTAGCAATGATTTCTTATTGTCTTATTGAACTTCAGAGGATAAAAACGGTGCGCATTCCTGTCATTAGCCAATCATTTGCCAATGATATTGTAGTTGCTACTAAATAACTGCCTTGTCAGCAGCTCCTCCGGCTCTGGCTGTGAATATTTCTTTATGTTACACTGAGAAATGCGCTTAACTTCCAGGAAAAATTTGGCTACAATTTTATGCGACCTCTGCAAATTTTATTGGAGAATATCATGGAATTGAGGCCTCGGCAGAAGACTACCTGTGCAACCTACAAGTCCAAACTACAGCATGAATAAAATGTAGTTTGCAATTTTAAGCTCACTTTTTAGCTCACCTGAGCACAACATGCTCAAGGTGAGCTATTGTGATCGGTAATTTTCCAGCAGCCGTCTGTCCATCTGTCCGTCAGTCCGTCCATGAAGAATTATTTGAAAATCTTCTCCTCCTAAACCATAAGGCCTAGAGCTTTGATATTCGGTATGTATTCTTACCTACTGACCCTCTACCAAAATATTTCAAAAAAATTCTGTACTCTTAAAATTAACCCTTTTCTGTGCAATCCGTGATTTTAAAAAGGAAATCTTTGAAAATCTTCTTCTCCTAAATTATAAGGCCAAGAGCTTTGATATTTGGTACATATCATCACCTATTGACCCTCTACCAAAACATTTCAAAGAATTGTTGTACTCTGAAAATTGGGCCTTTTCTGTGAGATCCCTGATTTTACTAAGGAATAAATAGGGAAATCTTTGAAAATCTTCTTCTCCTGAACTATTGGGCCTAGAGCTTTTATATTTGGTATGTATCAACAGCTATTGACTCTTTACCAACATACTTCAAAGAATTACTGTATTCTGAAAATTAGCCCTTTTCTGTGTGGTCTCTGATTTTACCAAGGAATAAATAAGGAAATCTTTGAAAATCTTCTTCTTCTAAACCATAAGGCCTAAAGTTTTGATATATTGTATGGATCACCATCTATTGACCCTCTACCAAAATACTTCAAAGAATAACCACATTCTGAAAATAAGACCTTTTCAGTGCATTCCCTTATTTTACCAAGGAATAAATAAGGAAATCTTTGAAAATCTTCTTCTCCTAAACCATATGGCCTAGAGCTTTTACATTTGGTATGTATCATCACCTATTGACCCTCTCCAAAAATTCTTCAAAGAATTACTGTATTCTGAAAATATGTCCTTTTCTGTGCGATCAAAATACTTAGAAAATAATTGTTTTCAGAGAATAAGCCCTTTTCTGTGCGATCCCTGATTTTACAATGGAAAAAAGAAGGAAATCTTTTAAAATCTTCTTCTCCCAAACTATTGGGCCTAGAGCTTTTATATTTGGTATGTATCATCAGCTATTGACTCTTTACCAAAATACTTCAAAGAATTACTGTATTCTGAAAATTAGCCCTTGTATTGCGATCTCCAATTTGTGATAGGAATAAAGAATGATATATTTGATAACTTTCTTTTCCTAAATCATTAGGCCTGGAGCATTTATATTTGGTATGTATTGATGTCTATACTTAAAGCATTGCCTTATTCAGGAAATTAGGGTTATATGGTGGGAACATCAATATGCCTAGGATTAAAAGAGAAAATCCTGAAACATCTTCTCCAAAATAATTTGACAGAAGGCTTTGCTATTTTGTATATATCATAAATCCATGAACCATCATACTCAGGGGAGTCTGTTCAGTTCCGGGCCTTGGCTCTATAACAGAAGTATCATATTCTCCTTTTTGTACTGTTCTCCAAAAATAGATGGAGCCCGAGTTACCAGGCGTGTACTAGGTAAAATAAAAAAGAATATCTCATTCACATTGTAGAGGCCACATTTTAGGCTCAATGAAAAGATTTTTGTTAATGATTTTCTCCATTATATCTCAGCCAAATTCAGATTTGGGTCACATGGGGTAAAAAACTAGGTCACTAGGTCAAATCTTAGAAATACAATATTTAACTTTAGATGCTGCATTTTAAGCTCACTTTATTTGAATTTTGCTCAGGATTATTGGCTCCATAATATCTCTACAGAATTCGAATATTAGCCATTTCAGGTAAAATTTTAGGTCATTAGCTCAAGTCCTAGAAATACCAAGTTTGCAACCTAGAAGCCTCATTTCAGGCAATAAAAAATTGATATTTTGTCAGAATGATTTTCTCAATAATATATCTTTGTCGGTTCAATTCCAATTTGCGTAGGGTATAAAACTAGATCACAGGGTCAAATGTACAGTCAAACCTGGTCATCCGGTCACCTCCATTCAGCGTGCACCTGTCTTAAACGGCCAGTTCAATGTCCCCCCGATCTTTTTTACACTAAATTTTACCTGTATTCAACAAACACCTCTAAAACGCGGTCAACGGCCGTCAAAATCGTGTCCCATTCTTTGAAATAACCTGAGTTTACGGTCAATTTAGGGCCGACGGCAATTTTCACGAATAAGTAATTATCATGGCGCATAATTGTTTTCGGATTATCTATTCAAGTGTCAAAATCAGATCAACATTCACACGTGTCGCCAATTAACAGGTGTTTTGTAGATAACTACAAAGTCATCAAAATGCCCAGTTTTGTTATTTTGCTCTTATTCAGTGATTGAATTCTATGCATATGATATTCAAACTTTATCAATAAAGTTTAATCGAGTATGACGATCGGAATTACTGTTCTCGGAAACCAATCTATTTTCGTATTCATACAGAGTTTGTTTGCAGTTTTAGAGGTGAGAAATGGGTAAACAAACTCGCTCAGAGACTAATTCTGCCTAGATTCTAATTGGAATTATATTGAAATATAGTGTTTTACGCAATAATCAAAAATATCGAGCAGACTGATCCTCAATTGACCGGCCGATACTATGTCAATTGTTAGATCTTTGCAAAAACTAATCACGACCGTTCGAGTATTTTATCCGATTTTAACCTTTTTAATTTCGATTCATAATCTAATCCACTTCATGAGTATATAGGCCTACTTGTATTCTTGCAAAAATGAAAAAATATGTTTGAATGAGCTTTTATCTTGTTATTTATTTACTGAAAATGAATACTTTCTAACCACCCTATCTTTTTGTTATACAAATATCCGGCCATCAGGCCGACCTGTATTAAGCAAGCACCTGTCTTAAGCAAGCGATTTTGGCAAATCCCTTGACCGCTTGCTTAAGACAGGTTCGACTGTACCTTCTTTCACTCTGAAGGCCTAATTTTTGGCTCAAATGACTTGATATTATTAACCCTAGTCATGCTGAATTAGAAATCTACTAGAGAATTAAGATCATTAAGATCTAAGGGCTGAAAGCACTGGAAGCACCAAATTATGGTTCAATATTTATATTGGAAAGTTATATTATTACCAATTCTGGCTTAAAAAAGATAAGCAAGTCATATAGACTAAGATCAGACTGCATATATTTGCAGGCTGAACTTTGTCTATACCTCCTACAAAAAGAGGAATATTCCAGGTTCAGCATAACAAGGGGTAAAATAAGTCTCTTGAGATATTTATACCCCCCTTAAGTTTGTTAGGGGGGTATAAAGGAGTCAGCTTGTCGGTCCCTCAGTCCATCCCCCCATCTGTCTGTAGCTTTTTTGTGTCCGCTCAATTTCTGAGCAATCATTGATTCAAACTTCACTGATATAATCAGTATCAAGCAGAGATGTGCATATTCTATTTTGGTTACGGTCCATTGATTTTTGACAGAGTTATGGCCCTTTAGTGAAAATTGTGTCCGCTCAATTTCTCAACAACCATTGGACAGATTTGATTCAGATTTTACAGAAACAGTCAGACATGTGCATATCCTATTTTGGTTATGGTCCATTGATTAATGGCCCTTTAATTAAAAAAGTCCATTTTTTGTTATGGCCCATTTGCAGATAGCACTTGTATATGGACAAGCGCTGTTTGGGGGTATCAGTCCGCTTTGCGACAATGTCTAGTTTACATCTGCAGGCAGTAAAAAAAATGGGTTGGGTTTTTTTTTCAAAAGGTATTTTACTTTTTATTCTCATTGAAAAAAGAAGAATTGTATAATTATATTTACAGCATTAACTTCAACCAAGACTCTTCCTTATTGTGTGTATCTAGTGATCATGGAACGGTCCACATATTTTCAACAGAAGATGCAAAAAAGAACAAACAATCAAGGTGGGTTAACTTCTTTTGTATGAAGAAATAATCTTCTGGCTACACCCACCGATTTTGCTGGCAACACCCATCAACTTTGCTGGCCTTACTCACTGACTTTGTTGGTCACACTCACTGACTTTGCTGGCCACACCAACTGACTTTGCTGGCCTCACTCTATGACTTTGCTGGCCTCGACTACTGACTTTACTGGCTTCACCCACTGATTTCCACAGTCACCATCTTTGCTGGCCACACCCACCGACTTTGCTGGCCACACCCACCGACTTTGCTGGCCACACCCACCGACTTTGCTGGCCACACTCCCTGACTTTGCTGGCCTCATTCACTGACTTTGCTGGCAACACTCGCTGACTTTTCTGGCCACACCCACTGACTTTGCTGGCCTCACCCACTGACTTTGCTGGCCACACTCACTGACTTTGCTGGCCTAACCCACTGACTTTGCTGGCCACAGTCACTGACTTTGCTGGCCTAACCCACTGACTTTGCTGGCCACAGTCACTGACTTTGCTGGCCTCACTCACTAGCTTTACTGGCCTCACCCACTGACTTTGCTGGCCACACCTTCTGACTTTGCTGGCCTAACCCACTGACTTTGCTCGCCACACCCACTGACTTTGCTGGCCTAACCCACTGACTTTGCTGGCCACAGTCACTGACTTTGCTGGCAACACTCACTGACTTTGCTGGCCTCACTCACTGACTTTGCTGGCCTCACCTTCTGACTTTGCTGGATTCACCCACTGACTTTGAAGGCCATACTCAAAGACTTTGCTGATCTCACAGTGACTTTGCTGGCCACAGTCACTGACTTTGCTGGCCACACTCACTGACTTTGCTGGCCACACTCACTGACTTTGCCGGCCACACCCACTGACTTTGCTGGCCACACCCACAGACTTTGCTGGCCACACCCACTAACTTTGCTGGCCACAACCACAGACTTTGCTGGCCACACCCACTGACTTTGCTGGCCTCACTCACTGACTTTGCTGGCCTCACCCACCGACTTTGCTGGCCACACCCACTGACTTTGCTGGCCACACTCACTGACTTTGCTGGCCACAGTCACTGACTCTGATTGTAAGTCCTACTTCAATATTAACCAATTACCAGACAGCATTATTTTAGAATGGTCCAAAATAAAAGGAGTTACAGATGGCAATTTAAGTTTTTTCAACTTTCTAGGTTGATTAAACATTGTGGAAAATGAAGAAATTGCTTGTTGCAAGCAATTTCTTCATTTTCCACAATGTTTTCCAAATTGTTTTTCTTGAGGGTGCCAAAAAGCATTACTGTGTGGGAATGAGTTAAAACAATGGCCAATGTCAGAGATTCAAGTTTGTGTCCATTCTAAATGATTTACATGTATATTTGATTGGTTGGTTGATTTTTTGATTGACAGCCATGATTGGCCAATTCTGTTCACTGTATCACAAACTGGTCCAACTTTATTCACACATTTCTACTCAACAAAATGTAAGACTTTTACCAAATTGAAAGAAGACAACAAAATTAAGACAAGTTAATAGTGGACTTATGAATTTTCTGGGAAGAAACATTGTTGGAAATGAAGAAATTGCTTGTTACAAGTAAATTCTTCCCAAATTTCAATCAAGGGGTGGCACATATCCTTTCCAACATTTGTCTCTCACCAATGGTGGATAATCATCAACCTAAGTGGGATAGCAGCTGGAGGCTAGGAAAGGATGTAACAGTGGTACTGGTGCGAGAAATACCAGGAATCCACTGTTAGGCGCTCAAGCCACTGGGATAAGTCTAAAAAATTGTTAAAAATGTGTCAAACCCCATTCAAACAAGCAAATCAAAGTAATTTCTTTATTTTTCACACTGTTTCCCATGCATTTTCTTGACAGGTTGTTTTGGAATGGGGAAAACACCTAGAAGTTACAAATTCTTCTTTTCCAAGATGTTTTCTTCCAACGAAATCACTTCATTTTCAAATTACCTTACTTTCTTGTAACTATAAAATATTAGTCTCCAAATCATGCAAGGAGTGCCAACCCCAGAGATCAAGAGAAAGTTCGGTCCCAAGACCATGTTCTTGTAAACAATGTACTCGTATATCGGCTCGCAATGTGTCTGAAATTCATATTCTTGCAGTGACAGTCAATTTATGTTTACTTTTTTGTAAGATATAAGAGTAAGATGTCACAGCTTTAGTTCTGTGTCTTCTATGTATTTTATAGTTTGTTATATACCTATAAACTATCTGAGTGAAAATCAGGTTTTATAATGGCATCTGATACAATTCGACAGAAAAAAAATCTGTATTAGCCTTGGACCTCAAAATCCAAATTCATTGATTGCCGTGTGCAATGCAAGTTGTGTTACAATGTAGTGACGTTCAGCTACACTCATGAATATAAAAACATGCCAGTACCATATTCAATATATTGTGTTGCATCTAATCAGTGCCTTAGGGTAAAGTTTTATCAATTTCATCATGGGGTTTCCACTCATTTTACACATTTGATACTTCCAGCATATTTTTAGGTCTGTGTTATGTTGCACTGAAATTTGTATCCAAAGAAGTTTTAACGCGGTTTTGATTCAACCTGAGTGAATTATAGCTAACACAGAATGGAAGTACATGTTCACCCCATAAGTAAGCAAACAGAAGATCTATCATTCTTCTTAAGAATTACAAACTCTATGTGGGTTTTCGTTGTTTGAATATTCATCAGCCATTCATGAAATTCTTCGAATTACGTTCAGTTGAAAACTAGATACATGTATTTGATTTTTCTATTATTTTCTGGTATATAATAAAAGGAGTACTTCAACAGTCTTTCTTTCTTACCGTTACTTGTCTCATAACTTTTGAAGAATACCATTTGACTGGACCTTCAGTCTCGTCAAATGGTATTCTACAGAAGCTGCTCGACAGATATTGCATGTAAGAAAAAAAGACTGCTGTAGTATTCGATTTGTATCCAGATTTACCCATTAAATTTCAGGCTGGTCCGAATGCAAAGATGCTGCAGACAATTTTTAAATCTTGATATTTCAAAATCATTGCCTTTTTTGGTACAAAATACTGTGGATAATGAAGAAATTGCTTGAAACATGCAATTTTTTCATTTCCATAATGTTTTCCAAAGCATTTTTTCTAGGAGGCACAGAAAAACCTTATGGGTGGTAATGGCTTAAGCGATAGCAAGTTGAAAATAAATGTATTCAATTTTTGCATTCATCCAGCATTTTAATCTTTGTTTTATTTTCAGCCTCGCTGGTGCCCATTTTCTTCCCAAATATTTCAGTTCTAAGTGGAGTTTTTGTAAGTTCCAGGTACCAGGGGGTGCCCACTGTATGTGTGCCTTTGGCTCTGATAGCAATGCTGTGATTGGTATGTAGATACCTTCTTCTGTTTGCTTAATCCTTTCCTGTACAAAACTGGGATTTTATGTTGATGGGATAATATACTTGAAAACACATTGCGGAAAAAGAAGAAATTGCTTGTAACAAGCAATTTCTCCTTTCCCTCAATATTTTCTACCACACAGGAGGTTTTCATTTCAAATTTCATCCAATTTTCGTTGTCGTCTGCAAACTCTTTCAATTTTGATCAGTCTAAATTTTTCTAAAAAAAGGGAAAGGGTTACAAGATCTGATCAGAGTGTTTAATGATAAGAGAAAAGTTCAAAGCTTTTACCTTTTACTAATTCATTTGAAATTGTTTGTGACAAGGTTAGGTTAACAGAGTCACTCTTGAACATTTAACAAATCAGATGCTTTCACGTCTTTGAAAGAGAGGCAGTATTTTAAACCCGTCTCATACCCAATTTTACAGCTGGGAAGACTAAAGCTGGCTATGAACAAGGGTTCGTTCATTTATTTTCTTTCAAAGTGGAGAATAAATTTCCATTTATAAAAATGAAAACATCAATATCTGGAAAACTGGCAAGGTTACATATGTTTTTGTATAGTAACCCCTTTCCAGATGAGAAAACTTTAGACTGGTCCAAATTGACATTTGAAAAGTTTAGATGCTTCTCTAGACCTATTAAAATGAATTCAAAGGCAGAATGTATTTGCCAGGCATGTGGAATATGTTTATATTGAATTCTTTGAAACAACAATTGCTTAAGCAGTACTTTCAGGCCTGTGGAGCAATACAGGTGCTCAAGCGCCTCTAGTTTTTTGTGAAGATAAGTAATAATTAGTCAATTGTGATTTTTTTTAACATAATAAAGCAACATTAAGGCATTTTTTCCTGGATGATAGATCATTTCTCACCTCTCTTTTTAACAGTTGTGTGTGCTGATGGTAGTTATTACAAGTTTGTGTTCAATACCAAAGGTGAATGTACAAGGGACGTATACTCCCAGTTTTTAGAGATGACAGATGACAGATCGTAGCGAATGTACAAGGGACGTATACTCGCATTTATAAGAGATGACAGATGAAGATCTTAGCTGTCACAGACAACAATATAGCTCAGCTGAACAAGGCCACAACAATTTGAACCACTCATCTTTTGTATATTTTCATAGGCATTTCCTCTAGGAGGCTTTAACCCAATCCCAAACAATCCTGTTTTTATACACCACAAGAATAAAGTTAAAGCTTGGGAAAACATTGTGGAAAATAAAGAAACTGCTTGAAGCAAGCAATTTCTTAATTTTCACAATACTTTCTACCCAGAAAGACAAAGATTTCCAAAGCCTCATCCACTTGAAATTGTTGTCTTTAATTTCTTTCAACTTGAAAAAGTCTTAAATTCTGTTGTGTGGTAATGGATTTAAGGGATAGACACCATCCCTAGAATTTCCAATTGACATAATATCTTATTGATTGTAAAGTGAATGAAGTTAATGTACGATATTTGAACATTTGTGTAAATTGCGAAAGAAGTGTTCAGTATGAATTATAGATCATATTTTGAAAAGAAGAGATCGTGCTTGGCTTTTTCTTTTCCAAAGGTGTTTTCCTTGATATCTGAGTATGTTTTGCTCCATTATTCTAGAATTTCTGCAATTCTAATAAGGATTATACATGAACAGATATTATTTATGATAAAATATACACCTTAATCAAGAAATTTGCATTTGGAACTTGACAATAAATTTCAGCAACAAAATGTCAAATATTGTTGCAAACCTTTACATTTAATGCTGATACACTACAGTTCAGGTCAACAGTCAGTTTAGTTTTGGCTTTGAAAATGCCAACCCCTAATGCCTTTGTGGCATCTCTGGACACAGGATGAAACCATGGTGAAGGGGTGAAGATCTTTAATCAGCACACTTGACCAATCGCTGACCCTGCCCACTTACTCTGTTAGCTGTGCCTATTGACTCCGACAGGAAGTCTTACTTCAATTTCATGTAGCATTATTTTGCAAAATTACGGCCAGTTAGCATGTAACGAAAAAGTAGGGTGGTTGGTGACCTAAACGTCGTTACTACAGCTTATTTAAAATGGGTGCTCTTGAAACTTTCCTGAAGACAAAAGTTCTGTATTTATGACCTGCGACTATATATTTAAAGTCGTAGTTTATTGAAGTGACTACAGTAAAACCCCTCTTTTGACCACCTTGGAGATAAGGCAATCTGATATTTACTTAGTTTTTATACACCTGTTAAAAGATGGGACATTTTATGGGATCAGCCGGGCTGGCAGGCATTCGGATGGCCTCCAGTTCCTTTTTCCTGGACGTAACTCTGCAACTGTATGTCTGATTGACTTTAAACTTGGCAGTTATATGCATTGTATGATTATGAAGATGTTCTTTTCAGACTTGAATTTTATCCATAGCATATCTCTGAAAGTATGATAGTTATGATCATGAAACTTTATGTTGGAATAGATCTCACCAAAAGGAAATATAGTGCACAAGAACCATAACTGTACCATACTCATCTTTAGAGTTATTGCCCTTTGATTTTGTCAGACTTGAATTTTATCAGGAACATATTTATGAAAGTATAAAAGCTAGTATCATGAAACTTGGTGGGTAAGTAGATCTCACAAGGAGAAAATGAAGTGCACAAGACCCATAACTCTACTGTTCTTAATTTTTCACTTATTGCCCTTTGTTGTTTTTTCAGACTTTAATTTTTTCCATAGTATATCATTGAAAGCATAATAGGTATGATCATGAAACTTTATGTGTGTATAGATCTCACAAGGAGAAAGTGCAGTGCACAACAACCATAACTATATCATATTTATTTTTTGACTTACTGCTATTTGATGCTTTTCAGAATTGAATTATGTCCACAGCATATCTCTGAAAGTATAATATGAAACTTGATAACAATCACTTGCAAAAGAACCATTACTCTGCCTTTTGAGTTAGTGCCCTTTGTTGTTTTCAGACTTTTATTAAGATCCCCTCCCCTAGTCAAAATCAAGCAGTGTGACGCGTGTATCTTGTGATAATTTGGCACCTTGTTTGTTAAATAGTTATTGATATAAATTTTACACAATAAAGTAGGTTTAATATCGAGGCTGAACTTCCTGTCGGAGTTGATGAGCATGACTAGTAGTGTCAGTCAGGAGGCCAGCAATCTATCAATTAATGTCCACTTTGACATTCGGTCTGCTTTCAACTAAGACTTATCTAAAATTTATTGGTTTTGTAACTTTTACTGTCAATGAATGTATTACCTTTGAACTAATTGTGAAATTGTCGTCTTACAAAGAGAAAGGAAAGAATTAGGTCTATATAAAAGGTAATTTGGTGCATGCATTATTATGTATATTTTGAGCATTCTTATAACTATTAAACCAAGGGGGTTCTCTGAAATACTTTGAGGTACTTATACTTACTCTTTTATTTTCAACTTTGCTTTTTATTTAATGTTTTGTCTTATTGTGGCTGTCAATCAAATATGTCTTGATCTATTAATTATATTTCAAGTGGAATTTAGTACTTGCCCCTTGCATTTATTTGATACATTTTAGTGATGTACAACTTAAACGCAGTAACTATAGCTTATGCCAGTGATTCTTCCATAAAATTGTACAACAGTGTTTGAATCCATAAATTAAAGATACAAAAATATACTAAGAAAAGGGAAGGAATTTGATAAGTTTGTTCCCCTTGTAATTACATTTCCAGGATGGCCACTTTCTCCAAAGAGAAATTGGTTGACTTGAATACAGGTCCAAAATAAAAGGTGTTGTATACAACATTTAAATGTGGCCAAAGTTTTGTATTTGGGAAAAGAAGGAAATGTATTTTCCAATTTATGAATTAAAATGTCTGTAAATAGCCATATCCAGACAACAGAATTTAAGACTAGCCCAAATTGAAAAAAGTTGTAAAAAACAATTCGAATTCCGTTAATTAAAAAGTAAGTGCTTAATTAGGTAGAAATACTTTGAGAAGCAATTGGTACAAGCAATTCCTCCTTTTCTCGCAATGTTTTGTAATTCTTCAGTGCCAAAATTGCAGGATCGGGTGGTAATAGATTAATATGAAAGGTTCATGGGTATCAATACCCCATAATTATTGGGCCTTTCAAATGCACATTTCATAAAACATATAGTTTGTTGTACTTCAACCTGTCTATTCTATTATCTCTTTCCTCTTCAGTCCCTAGTTTTTACGTCCCTGTAATTTTATTATTGAGAAATTATTGTAGAAAAAGAAGAAATTGCTTTTCCACAATTTTCTATCCTACTGAATGGTTATTTTTCAAATCAAATCCTCTCAATAAAACTCTTGAATTTGGACTGTTCTAAAATTTTGCAAAATAGGAAAAGGTTCATGGATTTTTTCAGTGAAAAAAGATAAGAATTTAAAGAAAAAAAGAATATTTGTCAAAAATCTTATTTAAGGCACCTTTAAAGTCCATATTACAAAGGCATCTTGGATTCCAATGCAAGCTAAGTTATTCCAAATAAGTTGAGTCAACTGTACGAGGATCATAATTGATGTATTATATAAGCTTGCATTAAAATAAAAAGGGATCATTATGTAAGTTATGTATTAACCCATTACCAGACGGCAAAATTTCACATTGGTCAAAATGCAAAAGTGTTGCAGATGACATTTAACCCTTTCCCGTTCAAATATGTGATTTTACGTTCCTGTGATTTTATACTGGAGAAAAAATTGTGGAAAAAGAAGAAATTGCTTGTAACAAGCAATTTCTCCTTTTTCCACAATATTTTCTCCCATATAGGATGGTTTCATTTCAAATAGCATCAAGTTTTCATTGTCGCCTGCAACCTCTTTCAATTTGGACTAGTCTAAAATTTCCAAAAACAGGAAAGGGTTAAAGTTCATGAATTATTAGATTTTTTCAGCTTTCTGGGTAGAAAATATTATGTAAAAAGAAGAAATTGCTTCATTTTTGTTGTAAGGCGTCAAAAAGCGTCATTGTGTGGGATTGGGTTAAAAGATACATGATTGTAGGTATTTTTGTTCTTTTCATTCCTTGTTACATATACAGTAAACCCCCTCTAAAACGACCACTTGCGGTATGTTTTGAAGTGGTCTTAATAGCGGGGGGGTCGTTATAATGAGGTTTGGTCATTTGATTGACTGTTGTCAAGTAATTCATGTTTATTTTATCTTTGTTATTTGAATATATTCATACAATATGTACAAGAAAATAAAACTATAAAAATATGTATGACAGAGAATCTAATGCTATTTTCAAATGTACTATCTTTGATTGATTGATTGATTGAATTGGGTTTAACGCCACTTTTAACAGTGTTTCAGTCACAATCTTTGATAAGTTCTACTTTCTTTCTTCTCCATTTTGATCTGATTCATAAGTACAGGTTCATAGTGTCATACTGTTGATGCTATATCTTCTATAATGCGAATAGCAAACATCATTTAAATTGAAATCATATTTAAATTGCTTATAAACTGTTCACAATGCCGTAAACAAACCATTTGTAATTTTTCGGATAGTTCTTTGCTTTCTACTTTATCACTCGAGTCAAAAACCCATGACATATACAAATAACAATTAAAAATTATTCAAGCTATAATTTCTAAAAGTGATCAACCTCTATTAACTATTCAATCAAAATAACGCCTATTATAATAAGGGATAGATATCACTTAATCAAATATCCAATATTATATTGACGATGCTTTTGTACCCAATTACTGTCGCTCTTATCAAAGTGTGAAATTTGGGTGGTCAGTATCAAGGTATGAAGTTATTGGTAGTTTTAGTGGGGTTCAAAATAGTGTATCAGCTACAGTTGGTACTGAATTTAGTGGTCGTAATTTGTAACAAGCAATTTCTTCAATTGTAACTACTGTTTGAATTAGTGGTGGTTAAACTTGAGTTCAATTTAAAGTTGTAGTTCAAAGTTCACATCCGATCTAAATCAAAGATTTTTCTTCTCAAAATTGGTCAGGTGGATGTTTAAAGAAGGATTATGTTTAAATTTGTTAAACTTGCTTCAAAATGAGGGATTCTGGGATAGTTTAACATTTTTTAAAATAATTTGAATATGTATATAATATATTACCTAATAAATACTGATGTTTAAACTGTCCTGGAGAAATGAAAGTTTGAAATGAATTCATAAATCCTACAAAGATAATTGTGAAATTTATCACCATTTTGATGGTCCATAAATGTGACCTTCCATGTTAACCCTTGTCATGCTGATCCCAAAATATTGCTCTTGACAATATCTGTGGCAGGTGTATATACTAAGATCAGCCTGCACAGGTGAGCAGTCTGATCTTAATCTACACTACCTGCTTGTTCTTTTTTGTCTTGAGGAAATATTTGAACTCAAAGTATATCTAAATTTGACAAAAAATTGTGAAGAAAGAATAAATTTTGAGCAGGTCAAGAGTTAAAAGGGAGTTGTGAACCTCAAATAAACAAATATGTGAAAAGAAGAAAAATTCTGGCAGAGGTCAACTAGAGGTGGTATTTTGTAAATAAGGTAGAATGGCTTTTCAAGATCTTAAAAGTCTAAAAAATGTCAAAAGTTTCTACCCAGGTAAGCTTGGACAGTCCATGCATTTTGAAAAGGATTGAAAGTCTGTGCACCAGTCAAAATGTCCCTTTTTGCTTGACAGGTGAAATGTGATAACAGATTCTTCAGAAAATTTAAAGAACATGGGAAGCTAAGCAATTATATTGGGTTTTTTTTTTGTTTTTTTGGTGGGTTTTTTTCTGAGTATACGATTTTATTTATTTGATCAGAGACAATCTTGGATATACAAACAATCCCAAGAAAGAGATTCTACCCAGCACAGGTCAATCAGTGTCGATATATCTACTATAGTCAGTAAATGTAAAACAAAAATAAAATGCTTGGTTGGCAACTTAAATGGACAAACTAATAAATTTTCCTGTAATTAGATGAGGCTAAATAATGTAATAAATCATAACCACACAACCCCACTTTTTGACACCTTGAAGGAAAAAAACTGGGACTGCGATGTAATGAATGTATGCATTTTGACGTTCCTCAAGATAACAGCTTAGGAAAACATGGTTGAAAATGAAGAAATTGCTTTTGACAAGCAATTTCTTCATTTCCCACATTCTTTTCTACCCAAAAAGACAAAGATTTATAGAATTCCATCCACTTCAAATTGTTGTGTGCAACTTATTTCAAATTTGACCATTCTACGATTTTGATGTTTGGTAATAGGTGAAATGGGTTTTGTATTTGTTTCATACTCTTTTTTTACCAGGTAGATAATGATTGTTAAGTGTTTGTATATTAAGAATTATGAACGAAAATTATTAATATATTTAATACCAAAGAGTTTCTGTGTGTCTTATTTCCAGCTGTTACATTTTGGTTTAAAAATTATGGTACTTTTACAGTACTTGTTGCTGTTGACATAACTACTTGTAGCTAGGTCATGTCTCTCTTTATACCCTTGTGATGCAGTGGCGACGGGCATATACAGTTATCTCTGTCGATGTGGAAGTGCATGTGTGGGGTATATGTGTCCTATTCTTATCTTTTACATGATTGATGGAAACTAAAGCAACCTGGCACAGTTATTCCTCTCGATAGATACTAGTTTCATACATAAAGTTCTTTTGGATTCTCCCAAGTTCAAGGTCACAAATGAAGGTCATGTGACAAGTACTTAAGCAGTTTCTTTGACACATTTCTAGTTGTATTGAAGGGATGTAATTGAAACTTGAAATCATACTCTATCAAAAGGATAACCTTTATACTCAACGATAATCACTATAGATAAATCTTTTGGTTCCCTGAACACACTCGTGATCCCTCTTTGTTTGTCTGGTGTCAGTTGTCTGGTATTCCTCATGTGTCTGTCAACAGTTGACTAATCATTGGCCACGCCCACTGACCTTAAATAAAGCATTTCAAAAAGTTTAATAAGCATATGGCCAGGTTCTTAACAATAAAAGGTGAGTCAGTTTGGCGTCTTAGCTCTTTCCCCTTTTCTATCTCCACTGCCTGGAAGCCAGCGTGCTTTTGTCGTGGCGTTGTGTTCGTCGTGCGTCCTAAGGCCCGTACGTAAACTTTTACTTTATTTTTTTCTCTCAGAAAGTACTGAATAGAATCCAAATTTCACAGAAATGATCCCTGGGAGACCCTTGATCAGATTCATTCAAAGAATTTTGATTCGATAATAAACATGGCTTTAATGAGCGGGGCTAATTTCCATATATGGTGAAACCATTAAAAATCTTCTCAGAAACCAATCGATGGATTTCAGCCCAATTCTAAAGGAAAGTGCCTTGGGTGACCCTTAATCAGATTCCTTCAAAGAATTTTGATCGAATGAAAAATATGGCTTTACAAGCCATTCCTTCATTTTTAGCTCTACTGGCAGAAGGCCAATAGAGCTATTGCTATGGCCGTTTCCCGTCCGGCCGTCCTGCCGTCGTCCGTCCGTTAACTTTTCCTTGTTAACACTAGAGTCCACAGTTTTCATCGGATACCCTTCAAACTTTCTCAGAATGATTGTACCATCATAAGGATCGTTCTTTTGGGAATTTGGTCAGATCCGTCAAGAAACAAGGGAAAGGGGGCCTTACTAAAATTTGATTAAAAAATAAATCCTCGTTAACAATCTAGAGGCCACAATTTTCATCGGATTCTCTCCAGACTTTCTCAGAATGGTTGTACTATCATAAGGATCGTTCCTTTCGAAATAGGGTTAGATTCGGCAAGAAACGCGGGAAAATGGGCGTTTTGAAAATTTGATTAAAAATCCTCATTAACATTCCAGAGTCCACAGTTTTCAGCTGATTGCTTTCAAACTTTCACAGAATGACTGTATTATCATAAGGATTGTTCCTTTCGGAATTGGGTCAGATCCGTCAAGAAACATGGGAAAAGGGGTCCAAAGTTTTCAACAAATTCTCTTTAAACATTCACAGAATGATTATAACAATGAATTGAATGTTCCTTTCGGAAGTGGGGTTGATCCATCAAGTATCATGGAAAAGGGGCCTTATGAAAAATTAATAAAAAAAATCTTGGTTAACACATCACCGCCCCAGATTTCACCTGATTTACTTCAAACTTTCTCAGAATGATTGTACCATCATTAAAATTGTTGATTTTGACAGTGGATCTGATATGGCAAATGTCACATGAAAAGGGGCCTTATGAAAAATGAAAACCTTCTTTAATATTCTAGTTAACACAATGATGTCCCTTGATTTCACCAGATTAACTTCAAAATTTCTCAGAATGATTGTACAATCACTTAAATGGTTCTTTTCAGAATTGTGTACAATCCGTCAAGTATCATGTAGAAAGGGGCCATATGATTTTTTTTTTAAATATTCTAGTTAACATAATGAAGTCCCCATATTTCATCGGATTCACTTTAAACTTTCACAGAGTGATAAAACCTACAGTAAAATATCACGGGAATGGGGGCCTTATGAGAACTTGATTTTGATATCTTTGTTAACACAATAAAGTCAGCAGTTTTTAAAGTCCAATTTATAGCTCACCTGAGCACGAAGTGCACAAGTGAGCAATTGTGATCACCTTTTGTTCGTCCGTCGTGCGTCGTCCCTCAACAATTTCTTAAAACGACAACTCCTCCCAAACCACTGGGCCAATTTGAACAACATTTGTCAGAAATGTTCCAGAGGTGGTCCCCTTTAAAAACAGCTAAAAGAATTGAAACCCGTTAAAAACTCTGGTTGCTATGGCAACAAAAGTGAAATTTTAAATGATTTTTAAAAATCTTCTCCTCCCGACCCAGAAGGCGTAGAGCCTTGATATTTGCTTGTAGCATCAGTATATTGACCTCTTTCAAAATCCTCGGGTCCCCAGGGGCGGAGCCCCAGGGGTTTATATAGAAATATAGAACGATTTTTAAACGACATCTCCCAAACCACTAGGCCAAGTTGACTGACTCCTTTCTTATTTCTGAAATTATAATCCATGAATCCAGAGGCTGGAAAAAGTTTAGACTTTTGGATCCCAAGGTACATAGTCTACATATATATAAAATATGGCCCACTTGTATCATAATTCTAACCTTAATATGAAATTAGATTGTTGAAAGAAAAAGAGCCTTTATATCAGGTGAGCGCCCAAGAGCCAACGGCCCTCTTGTTTGTTTTCTTCATGCATTCTTCTTTAAGCAATTAACTTCCTTAATTATCAGATTTCTTTGACGGAAAACTTGATAACCAGTAGAGCGTCTCAGGCCTTCATGGGCCTCTTGTTCACAATGTTTTCAAAACTTTTTTTCTTGAGAGGCATCAAAAGGAAGACTTGTGTTGAAATGTGTTAAATATTTGATAAAGCTATAGTTACCATGTTGAAGTCGCTAAACAACCAAAAAAGTCTTGAATATTTTAGGTCAACTTATACTTCCTATTTTGTCTAAATTTATTATTTGTTTGGTCAATCGATTTTTGGCTCAAGTGACTGAATTGATTGATTGAATGGGTTCAACGCCACTTTTAAGTATTTCAGTCATATAGCGGTTGCTAGAGTACCTAACCATGGATTCCTGGTATTTTTCACACCAGTTCTACCACTACATCATTTCCAAGCCTACAGCTGCTCACCCCACTAAGGTTTTCAGTTATCCACGCATTGATAAAGTCAAATGTCGGAAAATATTTGCCGCGACCAGAAATCGAGCCATGGACATACATAGACACATACTGAGAATCCGACGCGATACCAACTGCGCTCTGGTCGCGGTGCTCAAGCGACTGAAAGTCGGTGGGCTAGTATCATAGCGTTGTGCCTTTGTCACTATCTTCTCCTCAGCAACTGCTGCGTGGATTTCAACCAATATTTCAAGAAAATGGTTGCTGGTAGACCCTTTACTCGATTTTTCAAAAGATATTTTATCATGAGATAAATTTGGCCTTAATGGAAGGGGCAGATATCAACACATTTGTATATGATATATAGCGAAAAGTTTAAAAACCTTCTCAGAAATTGGATTTAAGAGAATTTTACAGGATTGATCATAGAGCGACCCTTTGTCAGATACGTTCAAGAAAGAAACATAGCTTTTAAGGTTGGAGCATGCGAGAGACACTTTCTAGATGTGTGTTGTAAACCTATTTACACAGAACTTGCTTAATCAATTCTCTCTCGAACGGTGTCACGGTATGCATGTTTCCTTCTGCTGTATATTTTCAACACACGATTTTAAACAGTATAGCAGCGATCGTCTATGCAGTAAGCAATAAATGCGTTGCGTAAAATGCAGTAAACAAGTCTAAAAAGGTAGGACAAACAATTCAGCATATTTTTTCATGGAAATAACTTTAGCTTAAACATAATGCTTCCATTTCAAATTCGTTTTTAGATAGATATTTGACTTGAGTTTCCATATCTATTTTGATACCCATATGGTAGGACACTTTGTCTGTTCTTTCTTTTGGAAAGCGCGGCGCGCATGTGCAACAGTTGTTTCCAAATTTAGTAACAAATCTCTGAAACAATCGCTGCTATACTAGAATAAAGTTTTCAATATGGGTGGAAAAATGTCTAAACAGATGGTATATTGTAAGATACGAGTACAGCTCTAGTTTCCGCTAGGTTTCATGCTGATTTGTGTAAGGTTAACGGGATTGGTGTTTTAAAACATGCTCTACTTTGCAAATAGGGTAATTCGTTTTAATGATGTTCGGCGGTCATATGAAAATGACCCTCGAGTTGGTAGGCCAGAAGACGGACATTATACCATGCAAGAGATAGAAGAATTAGGGTGCGTCCATTTGTCAAGTGTTTTTAAGATCTCAGGTGAACGCCTTGAGCTAGGTAAGATGTGCATGCGCTGGATGCCCTATTTCTCACTTACGAGCACACTGGTGAGCAGAAACAAAGTCGGGTTAGACCTACATCGCAAGTTTAAGAAAATATAAATTATAAATGTGACCAAAGTTGTTTGTAAGAGATAGTTACAGGTGATGAAACCTAGATCTGTCATTTTCAACCGCAATCAGTGTATGCAACATATATCCTAAGAAGAATATCGAGCGGCGTTCAGTAAAAGGGTAGATCAGTGTAAGATTTGTGAAGAGGCAGACTTGGTATACTTCCAAAGTCTTGGATAAAAGAATGTTGATATTTCAAGCAGTTTTAAAAGGACCGCTCTACTGTACGGACTTATAAAGTGTCACTCGTATTTCCATATATGGAATACAGTGAAAACTTTACAAATCTTCTCCTCAGAAACTTCAGCTTAGTTTTCAACCAGATTTTACAGGAACAATCCTTTGGTGATCCTGTATCAATTTTCTTGAAATAATTTTCATATGTTAAAAGTACTTTTGAGGATTGACCCACCTTTTCTTTTACCTTTCAGTAAAAGATCACATTATGATACAAGACAATTAATAAACACATGTTTTTTTTATTTATTATATTATTATTATTCATGGTTCATACTGAAGACTTTAAATATCTGCAGGATAAATTTCAACTAAATTTCTCTAGAATGGTCCTTTGGTGAACCTTTATCAGATTCCCCTCAGAAATTTGACATGATTAAAAACGGCTTTTATTGGTGGTGCTAATAGCCCTATAAAGTAAAAAGGGAAAACTTTGAAAATCTTCCCGCTAATTCAACCTGATTTCACAGGAGAGCCTTTATTAGATTCGTTCAGCAACTTTGATTGAATGAAAACATTGCTTTCATTTACATATAATGCATTAAGTGAAAACTTAAAAAAAAATTCTCTGAAACTGTTCGATGGGATGCAACTTAATTGTGCCAGCGTGATTATTTGGTTACCCTTTATCACAATAAATAAATATGTTCTCGGGGAAGATAGTGCTTAAATAAGTAACCTTGTTTATACTCGGATAAAAAGTTGTACATTAAATAGAAATGTAATTTGTAATATAACTAAGTATCAAAAAGATGAACAGTTCTGTTGTCTAGTATGCAAAGATCTAAAGCAGACACCACTGGTTTGATCCGCAAATATCCCCTAACTTATTTTCTCTACTTTTTACGAAACACAACATCCTATACTTATGCATTAATAGGAAAATAAAGTCTGAATGTTCTACAGAAAATCGCATACATGTATTTTGCATCATATTTGTTTTCCATAGCAAACTCATACGAGAATAATATCTGCTTCCTAGCCATCTTACAAGAGAGTCTGTATCCTCACGATACCATATCACAGTGGTAAACTGTATCTGTCAGAGGGTAAACTATTATTGGTATCGTTCAGGTACACGTCTCGCTGTAAAGCAATTCTCTCCCAGATGCGAAAACATTGGGTATGATCGGATTTTCGGATGTTCGATTTTTGCCTTACTTACTTTGGGTTTCTTTTTTCAGAATAGTAAAAGTGCTTTTAACCCTTGTTAGGCTGACTAAAATTCTGTTTAAAATTGAACCAAAATCAAAGGACTGAAATCACTGGAAGCAATAGTTGCAGGTCAATACTTCATTTAAAAACTGATTCTATAAACAATTCTGGCTTGAACAGGACACGCAGGTGATGTAGACTAAGATCATACTACATATATGTGCAGGCTGATCTTTTTCTATAAACCCTGTCCAAACAGGAATATTCCGGATTCAGCATGATAAGGGTTAATAAACTATAATATGCATCTCTGTATGATATTCATATCTGTGTGGCTCTTGTCAATCATCTCAAAGTATGTTAGAAGTAACTATTTGAACGACTAAAAGATCCTAGAAGTAACTATTTGAACGACTAAAAGATCCTACTATTGGTAGTATGGACAAAATAATGTGGGTAAAGGACCTTAACTTTATCGTTTCACTTTGAATAATATGACACGAGGATTACTATTCCAAATTAATAAAACCTACGTAGGCCATCGGGGAAATGCCCTGGTTTATTCGATCGATGACCACTAATTTTCAGAATATTGTGTTCAAAAAATATATAAAGGGAATAAAAATGATAAAATTTTTGAAATGAAAAATTCATCGATCCTGCCTTTTGATATAATTAATGATTATCTAGTTTACAATTTCTAAAGTAGTTTTACATGATACGCCCAATTCAGAGGGTTAAATTTTTACTTATATTTGTGTCAAATCTTAGCAAGTCATATTTTCTTTTTACGAGTTTATTGTCTGGTAATTTGATTGTTCCAATCGAGTAACTAATCATATTGCATTTTTAATAAAACAAAGGGGTACTCGTCTTAGTTCTACATACAGTGCATCTGTACCAGTTAAACGCATGTAATTGTTCTACAAAATTTAGTATGTATCAGTTCTTTTTCATAAGAGATAGTGAGATTCTTTGTTATTCGTGGAGGTAGGAACCGAAAAAACTAATCACACTGTATGAATGCGGGAAGCGGATTTATACATAAGTGTGATGAGGTTTTTCGGTTCATACCTCCATGAAAACAAAAAAGAATATTTTCTTCTTTTTTTCTTATAATTTAATAGAATTGAGAGAAAAAAGCAAAAACTTAACGAATGCTGACACTTTTTTTGTATCGAATATTTCATTGTATTTTGTGCGCATACAAAATGGCTGCGTGTTCAAAATTTTGTTCATTGAGGTATGAATATTTTTTTTTGAACAATCATAACGCGCTAAAGAAGGAAAATATTTACTGTGTAAACATTGAAATTTACTAAATATAAGGGGGCCGTTTGGCTTTATCTTCTTTTCACGACAAACTCACTTCCGGAGAACTAAGTTGCACCCATGGTCATGTTACAGCGACAAAGTGGTGTTTCGCATTAGTCACAACTCGGCCCATTCCGTACCTACATTTAATTGATTGATCGGAGACTTCGGATATTTCTTGAGGTTTGCCGAATGGATAACTCGGTTAAAGCTAACGCGAGTTTCATCAGACGCATCCTTGGTTGTAACGTGACACAGAAATTGTACATTTGTAAAAAGACACAACAGTACTCGTAAAGTACACTTTATGTGTAATATATACATTTCATGTCTGTTTACAGATGTAATATTTAAACTGTAATCGTTCAATCAATATAGTTCCATTAGGAACAAAAGTGGTTGAGAGATCCAGCCCGTTGATTCTGTATTTAAACAAGAAAAATAAATAATCATAATCATAATGAACGATATCGGGCATTGTACATTAAAAAGAGGATATTCACCTGATTATTTTATAAGAAAAATCCCTCTAGAGAATGCGTTGTCGAAATTTGTTTTCAGTTATTTCTTTTCGCCATCTTGGATTGCCTGTACCAAATGGACGAGAATGTAAAAGGAGATTTAGGATAAATTTTCATTTTAAGGCGCTTAGAGATTTGTAGTTTAAGGAACCAAAACAATTTGGACAAAAGATACATTGTATATAATGGTAAAAACCTTGCCGTCGTTACCGGGGTGAATTGTAATTGAGCGTTCAAGATTTAGACTTGGGCAGAATCAAAGGATAGGCAGTCTGTAACCACTCAATCTCCTGACTTTAGCACATAAAACCAGTCCATTCAGGCTAAGTGTGAGTGTTTGTCACTTTGACTGCAATATAACCAGTATTCGAGGTACAGCACACTTTTGTATGTTACGTAAAATAACACATTTCTGAAAGTCAATCAGCGATGAATTAGACGTTCACTTTATTATTTAAAACAAGCTTTCTACAGAACGGTTATTTTGTTCTTATAGTTATGAACATAGTATTTCTTATTTTACTGTTTTTAATTGATTCTTAGCGTTTAGAACTTAGAAGTTTAATGTAAGGCCACTTCGCATTTCTCACTTTCCCTCGCGACTATGTCACAATTGTTTCAACAGAAATGCTGGTAATTATATAGTTTCTGTTTACAAACTATTCATTTGTTGTGGGTTTTTTTTAAATATATAACCTGTAGGATTTATTCAAAAGCTAATTCTATTCTAGACGTAAAACTGACAATCTTGAAAAAATAGTTCTTGATTTTCGGAGTGAAAGTTTATATCATCACTTTTGGTGGTATCAAAATTTTATAACACTGAGCATTTATAAGCATTCCGCCAAAGCCAGTCTACGCAGCTAAAAGGACAGATAATTTTAGCTCTTCGAAGACTGGAATTCCTTGAAAGACTTGCCACAAATATATAAGCCTAAATTTAAAAATTCTCATATCTCTATATGATAACATCTGTCTAATCTATATGAAAGTCTGTAACCTGCCGCTATTGTTGTGAATAAAACAGAAAAGCAATGTCATTACTTTGATTAACCCTTTCCTGTTCAATCCCTGGTTTCTACGGCCCTGGGGTTTTATACTTGAGAAAATTTGTGGGAAAAGAAGAAATCGCTTGTAACAAGCAATTTCTTCTTTTTCCACAATATTTTCTACCCTACTGAATGACTGTTTTTCAAATGAAATCGGCTCTAAATTGTCGTCTGCAAAACCTTTGAATTTCGACAGGTCTAAAATTTTGAAAAACAGGAAAGGGTTAAATCTTCTGTGCAACACATACCATTTGTGGAGTCAGAGGCTCCTTGTTTAGATCGGTGTAATAAAAATTGTCAAGATTTAGCATTTATAGATCTAGCGCGATTCGGGAAATATTCTACAGTTTTTAGAGAACATTCCAGAATTAAATCTTTAGAATTCTTCAAAAACTTCACTTTAAAACACAAGGCTGACTCTGTGAAATGATTCCAGTTTCGTGTGTTTGATAAATTGACCAAGCAAATAATTCATTCAACCTGGAATTGATATTTGAACTACAACATTGGTCGCAACTTGTGTGAAACACTTTTGTTGGTTTGGCTACTTAAACGTGGTAGCTACAGCTTATTCAAGCTGTTGTTAAAACGCTTAGCCCGCCAACTAACCATTTTGCTTTTTTGTTACATGCTACTGGCCACAAAGTTTCCAAAATAACGTCGTTTAAAATCGAAGCGTGACTTTCTGTTGGAGTCAATAGGCTTGACCAAAGGAGTTAGTGGGCGGGCCCAGCGATTGGTCAATTGACTGTTCGCTAGTCCCGCCATCTGACGCCGCTGGCCCCGCCTTCTGAGCTCCAGCAGGAAGTTCCACTTCGATATTATATGGCTTATTTTGAAGAAATTACGGACAGAACCACGTAACAAAAAAAGAGTAAAATTGTTAGTAGAATTACGACGTTTAAGAGATGTTTAACATGAATATCGACCTATGGCGGAGTACATAGTTCACTGGTTCTGGTCTTAGTAAATGATTTGATTGATCGATTGATTCTTTGATTGACAGCCGCGATTGGTCAATTAAGTCTTATCGGATAAAGTTGATTAACGAAAACGAACTAAAATCGAAAATTGATGAAAAAGGAAAAACGAACTAAAATCGATATTTGAGCACACTTCGCAACTAGACTTATTTTGAGAAGCTTAAGCCTTTGAAACAATTTTAATAAACACATAAAGCACATGCATATATCAGCATCTGCGTTAGATGGGACCATCTGTGGATTCTTTAACTCCCGTGTTTAAAAAAAACAACAAAACAAAAAACAGTCAATAGAGATACTTTACAGAGAAGTATATTAAACAGCAAGTTTTGCCTTCACACATCTGACTTTAAAAAATATATATAAGACTTCAGGAGCAACCAAGACAAACTGGTTACATAAGTAAGTGGATTTCGGTTTGACCGCAGACATTTCGACAACATTTACACTGTACAGAACTGATCAAGACAAACAAGTTACGTAAGGAAGTGTATTCCGGTTTGACGGCAGACATTTTTGACATTAATCACATAATACAGGAATGACCAAGACAAACAATTAACGTAAAGATGTGTGATTTGGTTTGACCGCAGACATTCTGACAACAATCACACTGTACAGAATTGAGCTAGACAAACAAGTTACATAGGGAAGTGTATTTCGGTTTGACTTCAGACATTTTTGACAACAATCAAACTGTACAGGACTGGCCCAGACAAACTAGTTACGCAAGCAAGTGTGTATCGGTTTGACTGCAGGTATTCTGACAACTTGAATTGTGACTGTATTGTGGAGATTTTAACTCATGACCAACCTTATGATGTAGGGTTTTAACTTGCGTACATGATTGCAAGTGACCCTCGAATGTAATTTTTAGTAGGTTACAAAAAACCTAACTTCGGCTAAAACGAGGTTTGCGAAGCAAACCGATAAAACGAATTCGCTCAACGTATAAGAGATGTTCACGGTAGGCCACTTAAAGATTTCATCTATTTGTTTGATTGATTCTTTGAATAGGGGGTTTAACGCCACTTTTATCAGTATTTCAGTCATATCGCGGTGATTGAAGCACCAAAATACAGTTCCTTGTACTACCCCTACATCCTTCCCGGGCCTCCAGCTGATCATCCAACTTAGGTTCACGATTATCTACCAATCGCTGGCCCGCCAACTGACTCCCTAGGCCCCGCCAGTTAAATTCGACAGGGAGTTCCGCTTCGATTTTTGGCAAGTACAATGCATCAAAAAAGTAAAATTAAATAAGCTGTAGTTACGACGTTCAAATCGCCAAACAAACAAAACTAGCGGTCAAACTCGGAGTTGAAAGCTCAGATCCGGGATGAATAAATGATTTGATTGGCCGGTTGTTTTCTTGAATGACAGCCGCGATTGGTCAATGGTTTGGAGACAATTGGATTTCGTCGTTAACACATTGGTAACCATACACTTTCTTAAAAACAAAAACGGTTTTGAAATTCACCGAGCGCGACTGTCATTCAAGCAATCAACCGACCAATCGAATAATTTTTTTCAGTCCGGACCTATAATTTTAACTCCTACATTTGCCGGGGTTTTTTTGTTGTTGTTTTTTGTTAACCTTTTTGTTGGTTTGATGACTTCAACATCGTAACTACAGCTTATTCGAAATGTAGCTACGACGTTTAGGTCGCCAACCAACCGTTTTACTTTTTTGTTTCACGCTACTGGCAGTTAATTTTGCAAAATAATACCGTTTGAAATCGAAGCGGAACTTCCTGTCGGAGTCAATATGTGGGGCCAAGGGAGTCAATAGGCGGGACCAGCGATTGGTAAATTCGACGACTACCTCCGCTTTGCTTGAAATACTTTAACGGCGTAGAGGCCACTTTTATATAGCGACCAAGATTGCAGTGTCCGGTTTCAAGGGGGAGGGGGGGGGTATTTGCAATGACAAGTGCAATTCAGGATCCACCAGTGAGATATATGGCTTTTTGTAGCCTTTATGGATAGAGTCGACCCATTTAGAATTTAGCATCCTTGTCTCTGGATGGATTAGCTTTGTCTACGACCCCTGCACGTTACATATCTAGGTTTTAGAGTAACACTGTCGTAAGTGTATATAACTATATAGACAAATACGACTGTGTTACACTAAGCCCTAGATATGGATGTATATTTTCTTTTTATCGTGTTATATATATCAACACAATTATCAAAGAAAAATTCAAAATAGACGAAGGTTTTACCATTTGAGACAGTGTATAATGCAAATACCTTGTTGACAAGCAAAGAAAATAGTTCCGAGCTAATTTTTATCGAGATATAAATCGAATTTTTCAGCCAATTATAATTTTGATAGACCCAACTTGAATCATATTAATGACGGATCGCGATGTCAGTCAAGCAAGTCAAAATTCAATCTAACAATCAAATCATTAATATAAACCGCAATAATTTAATCTTTAGATTCGACCATCAAAATCGGGCGTTCTGATTGGTCGAAGAAAAAAAATCATAATTCCATGAACAAACTTTCGAGCACGCAGCATTTTTGTATGCTTCCGCACAAAATAGTCCGATACAAAAAGGTATTAAAGTTGTTAAGATTTTTTCTCTCGATACTATTAAATTATAAGAAATGAAGAAAATAATTTTTGTTTTCATGGAGATATGAACCGAAAAACCTAATCACACTTATGCATGAATCCGCTTCGCGTATCCATACAGTGTGATTAGGTTTTCGGTTCATACCTCCATGAAAACTAAAACTATTCTCTTCATTTCTTTAGTGAAGTTTGAATAACATCATTTGCGGGGATTTATGTCAAGCATTTTTGTTGGTTTGGTAACTTAAAAATCGTAACTACCGCTCACTCAGCTCCGACAGGAAGTTCCACTATGGTATCAAACGGCGTTTTTTTTTTGTTTTTTTTTTTCCAAAGATTTTCTGCCAGTAATATATACACGCCCGGTA
The DNA here is from genome assembly GCA_946902895.1 of Fragum fragum. Taxonomy (NCBI): domain Eukaryota; kingdom Metazoa; phylum Mollusca; class Bivalvia; order Cardiida; family Cardiidae; genus Fragum; species Fragum fragum. The sequence continues at coordinate 82,817,488 of OX336365.1, forward strand.
ATCTCGGGCTCCATCTCTTTTTGGAGAACAGTACAAAAAGGAGACAATGACATTCCGATATGGAGCCAAGGACCGGAACTGAACAGAAAAGGTAAGAAAAACAGTGCACCTCGCGCACAATATGGTCTCCCATTAACCTATTATGCATTTTCCCAAGACGTCCAGACTTTCATACCACATAGAAATGATTATTTTACCCGTTGGCGGTGATAGCTTTCAAAAATAATTCCGTTTGTGAATAGAAACTTGAATCAAAGTTTTGACATCGGACCCGATCAAACACGAAAATGCGTGTTGAAATCGTTAAAATCCATGTTATCAACAATATTGAAAGATTTAAGTTGCGATGACAGTGAAATGAATGATAACGTGTTGATGTAAAACAATGTTACCACAAAGAACTGCGATTTCCCTACCCCTTTTACGGATTTTCTTAGATGAGAAGGAGACCAGGATGCAGTGCGGGAGACAAGATTCAGAGGGAGAGGCGATGCATATGAAAGAGTACAGTGAATAATTTTCTAGAACTGTAACTTTATGAATATTACAGGACACTGTTTCTTTCCCTTTTACACAGAAAATGTGTCTGTCATACTCTCTAGAACTGACATATTTATATCAAAGTCGCAAGAATCGAGTTACACAACTCAACAAAAAATTAATACAGAACCCACGTAGGTCAATAGCAGATCAAATTGTACGCGAGGTGAACTGTTTTACTTACCTTTTCTGTTCAGTTCCGGTCCTAGGCTCCATATCGGAAGTATGATTGTCTCCTTTTTGTACTGTTCTCCAAAAAGAGATTGAGCCCGAGATTACCGGGCGTGATATACAAAAGGTTAAATCGTTTGTTGGTGACCTTAACGTCGTAACTACGGTTTATGTAAGTTTTAGTTACGACGTTAAAGAATAGATTCGCCAATTGCAACCATTGTCTATTGCCATAGAATTGGCTCTGGAAAATAATATCAGGTCTAAGGCCAGGGCTACCCTTTTTTCAATTCACCCATTCCAACACAACAGATTTTTAGACCGATCCAAATTCAAAGAAGCTGCGTCCGATAATTTCAAGTTGGTGGATTTTTTTTTTTTTTTTTTTTTTTCGTCTTTTTCAAAAGAAACCATTGTCGGTAATGAAAAAATCGCTTGATACATTGTTTTCCAAAGTTTTTTTTCTTGGTTGGCGTAAAGGAGAGGGAATTTGTCGGATTGGGCTATTATCGGGGCATGGTAAAGTTGGACTTAACCCATTACCACACAACCCATCAATTTCATACCTCAGAAAAATTTGGTTCAAAAAGCATTGTGGGAAAGAAGAGATTGCTTGAACACGCGATTTGCCCTTTTCATACATTATTTCTATTATCCAATTAGGTAATTCGTTTTGGTTTTAACACTTTCAGATGTCATCTGTAACCTCTTTCTATTCAGACGAGTCCAAAGTTTTATGATATTGTATTAGATTAAACGAACAGACATAATAAATCAACTGGGAATCGTTCTAATTATTGTAAATAATCGACCGACAATGAAAGTGAATATCACTCTATGGCGTTCTATTAGGTAATGAATTTTAAAACGATAGAAATGAAGTGATCATATGAAAAAAAATATTTCTTGCCTTTGATCAAACCATTATACCAACAACTGGGAATGTTTATTTATGAACATTTCCCCGCACAGTTATTGAAACTATTCAGCTATTTCGATTTGCTATCAGTTCAATAATTCTACCAATTACCACACCTTCCTGTTTTCCCCACCGACATGAAATTCTTAAGAAAATATCGTTAGAGAATGAGAAATTGTTTATAACTATCACTGTTTTCTGTACTAAAAAATCATCTCTACCCGATTCTTTATTTATCTTTTCATTTCATATACATTTTGAATATCTTTTCTCTAAATAACATGTCTACAGTTTACTCTAAAAGTGGGCTGAAAATCGACGGATTGAATCATTGGCCATGCCCACTGTCCTCAGACAAGAAAATACTGGTGAATCATTTTTGCTGGTTTGGTGACTAAAACGTCGTAACTACAGCTTATTCAAGCTATAGTTACGACCTTTATGTCGCCATCCAACTATTCTTTTTATTAGCTCAGCTGAGCACGAAGTGCTCTGGATGAGCTGGTGTGATCAGTCATCGTCTGGCGTCCGAGCGTCCGTTCACATTTACAAAAAACTCTTCTCCTCCTAAACTAATTATGGTATTTCAACCAAACTTCACAATAAAGATCCTTTGGTCGTGCTCTTTCAAAATTATCCAAATAATTGAAAATCCATGAAGAACATTGGTTGCAATGGCAATGTGAAAAAACTTAAAAAAAAATCTCCTCCCATACCACAAAGCCTAGAGCATCGACATTTGATATAAATCATCTACTATAGACCATTTAAAAAAAAGTTCAAAGAATTACCGTATCTTGAAATTAGCCCTTTTGTGTACGATACCTGATTTTACATAGAAATAAAGAAGGAAATCTTTAAAATCTTCTTCTCCCAAACCATAAGGCTGAGAGCTTTGATATTTGGTATCAATCACCATCTATTGACCCTCTACCAAAATACTCCAAAAAATAAACAAGTTGTAGTTACGACGTTCAAGTCGCCAAACCAACAAAAAGATGGCATCCAAAAGTGTTGGCCAATGTCGGAGTTCAAAGTTCACCTTCGGTCTAAACGAATGATTTGAATCATCGATTGATTCTTTAACAGTAAGTAGAGATTCGTCAATTACAATATAATTGTGCAAAGTTCGATCTCTGGCATGACCAGCGATCTACAGCTAGTTATAGACTGTACAATTACATGACGCAAACTGTTGGAAGCCAGTCAAGGTCAAAGCATATAACTAACTAACTATATACGTTTATTAAAATATATACCCAAACAACATTTGTAACAAAATAGCAATTCAGATCAGAAAAACATGTAAACAAAGACTGTTAATCATACCGACTATGGATTAAAGCGGCCACAGGACTGATTAATGATTTTTCCAAAATTTTAATGCATTCAGACCTTCGAAAGAAGGGGGTTGAACGGATTGTGCAATGAAAATTATAGCTTAAAAATGAAAGAAAAAGCAAATATATTTCGGAACGTCAAATGAGTCAGAGTCAACGAAGGAAAACCCGAATGGAATCGGAATTCATCGGATAAATACATTATCTTCCGATTTCACTCAACATTCATTCGTTGTTTCCATGACGTATCAAATACGCCATTACGTATCAAATACGCCATTGGGTTCCGCTAACAATTCAGTCGCCATCGACATCATTATAAGACTAACGACCTCATCAGATAAATTCCAATGATTCAAAGTAGGGCATAAGCAATTTTACATTATGTTAAATTTATAGGGAAGATTTAACACGAGAAACAGTTATTGGGAAAATGATAATATCAATAGTAAAAGCAGATACCTTTCATTTATCAAATTTTACTGAAAATCTGTTCTAGAGCCGCTTTAATACCACACGTAGACACGTTTAGCCAGAATGGTTAAGACAGAGATAATCGAAAGTGTTTTCAACGTGTGAATAGACGCAACATGCTTAGATTCTTACAAGAATCACGTTAAATCTTTAAAAAATCATTTTTAAGGTATGTATAAACTATTCCCAGCAAAAAGTTTTAGTTTTGTTGTATATAGTACTTCAATATATTAGATGTCTCCAGTATATAAGTCTGACCGTTAATCCACACTCCTTAATTTGACAGATTAAAGTCTTAGTTTATATAACACTAAGCTGTTCAGGACGATTCATAATTACGTTTTTTAGTGTGACCGTCGATCCAAGATACACTATTCAACAGATCCAAGGTTTAGTTTTTATTATTGCAAGCTGTTGAAGTCGAGTCAAAATCACGTTTTTTAATGTGACCGTCGATCCAAGATACACTATTCAACAGATCCAAGGTTTAGTTTTTATTATTGCAAGCTGTTGAAGTCGAGTCGAAATTACATTTTTTAGTGTGACCGTCGATCCAAGATACTCTATCTAACAGATCCAAGGTTTAGTTTTTATTATTCCAAGCTGTTGAAGTTGAGTAAAAATTACGTTTGTTAATTGAGACCGTCGATCCAAGATATACTGTTTTAAAAGGTTCAAGTCTTAGTTTATATAACATCTAGCTGTTGAAGTCGAGTCAAAAACACGTTTTTTAGTGTGACCGTCGATCCACGATACACTATTTTAACAGATTCAAGGCTTATCTTATAGAATATCAAGTTGTTGAAGTCGAGTCATAATCTCGGTTAATAAGTGTGACCGTCGATCCACGATCCATAATTTTGAGAGATTGAATTGCTTGAATGGGGTTTAACGCCGCTTTTAAGAGTATTTCAGTCATATCGCGGCGACTGGAGCACCAAACAATGGATCCCTGGTATTTCTCACACCAGTACTACCACTTTATCCTTTCCAAGCCTCCAGCTGCTATCCCACTTATAGGTTTATGATTATCCACCCATTGGTGAGAGACAAATGTCGTAAAAGGATATGTGCCGCCGCCGGGGATCGAACCCATGACATTCCATGGTTGAAGATGGGGAGTCTGGTGCGCTACGGACAGTGCTATGATTGAGAAATTCAATGTTTACTTTATATAACATCAAAGTCTTAGTTTATATCACACCAATCTGTTAAGGGTGAGTTATAATCACTGTAATCTTATATGACTGTCCATTATCCATAATTCCGACAGATTCAAGTTTTAGTTTATATTACACCAATCCGTTAAGGGCGAGTTATAATCACTGTAATATTATATTACTGTCGATCCATAATCCCTAAATTCGACAGATTCAAGTTTTAGTTTATATAACACCAAGCTGTGGAAGGCGAACTGCCACTGCAATATACAAGACCGACTTTCGATCCACATTCATTAACAGATTGTTGCATCACAAGTAAGGAATTGCCAGATTCTATCCAACCGCACCTGAAATATTCAAGATCATCAGGTCATGAATAAACGTTGTAACCACAGCTTGGGTAAGTTGTGGTAATGGTATTATTGTCGACGATATACTTAATTTAATCGATATTTCTTTGTTGCATGTCATGTGACCCGTTATTCAGGGAAACTTACCTGAACAACGTTACATATGACGTTGAAAAAAATCAAATATATCGATAACGTCATATTGATAATTGCACTACAATCCTTATAAAAGTGATTTGAAAAACGCTGTGGAAAATGAAGAGCACCCTTATCAAAAGAATTTACTTCATTATCTACAATATTTCTAACCTATAATTCAGATTTTAAAATTCTTCATCAATTATACAAGAATGATTCGAAGACAATATAGCTCACCATACTGTGTGCTCTTTACAAAAGAGTTAACGGTTAGAGGCACAATGTCAGAGTCAAGGTCATTGACTAATCCCCTGATGATCGCGTGTGTAAACTTGGAATACATTAGGATGAAAATTGACCAAGATAAAAAAAAAGGTAAAGATTTTTTTGTGTGTAAAACGTAAAGGGTCACAGTCACAAGGTCAAGGTCATTGTTTTAAATGAAAGTCTATCGTCTGAAGAATGCATATGTTAAATACGAATACTAAAGGCTGACAATCTACCCAGACATAAAGAGTCAAACTTTTGGGTTAAAGCTTTCTTTAGCCCTTTAAAGGTCAAAGTAGCAAGGTCACAGGGTGAAAGTCATTGTCAAACAAAAGTTCATCTCTTAATGAGTCTATGTGTGAAATATAGGTACCCTAGGATGAATAATGACTAAGATAAAAAAAAGTTAAGGTTTTGGTTTAAAGCTTTTTATAAACGGCTAAAAATCAAGGTCACATGGTTAATGTCATTGTCGATAGCAAAAGTCCATTCTCCTGACAAGTGTGCGTGTGGAATATGATTATCCTACGGAGAAAAATCATCAAGATAGATTGGTTACAGTTTTTACAACGAGTTAAAGATCAAGATCACAGGGTCAAGGTCATAGTCTCAAATGGAAGCACCCATTCTACGGAGTGAATGGTGAAATATGAGCACCTAAGCACAGTTATATAAAATATATATAACTTTAACAAAGTGCGGATGCCGCCGTTGATGCCGATATCCGCGGTTATGAAAATAGCTTTTTCTAGACGTTCGTCCGGGACGAGCTAAAAAAACGTCTTCAACTTCTTTGAATTTGGACTAGTCTAAAATTTTATCGTCAGATGATAACATAATGTAAAAATTTTTTAGGAAGCTTTTTATGGATAACGTATCATACATCGATGGTTCAGTGCGAAACAGCTGAAACTGTCTATAGGTTTATAGCCAGTTACAAATGTTTCGTTTGATGAAATGTCAATGTATAATTCTACAGTTCGAGGGCCTTCAAGACGTTTTTTTGTCAACACTGCAAACATGCATTTTCACTTTTATTCAGCGCATCGACATACTATTAACCATGGATGTAGAAAACCCTGGACTAGGTAGAAAAAGGTTTGAATAGCTAGTTTTAAATATTATCAAATAGTGCTCTTTTCAGATCGGAGCTCACCTAGTATCGTAAAAAATATCGTTGTGATAGCAACGATTCTGTGCATGTTTCAGGATAGTCCGGTGAAATTTGTGGACACAATCACGTTAAAAGAACTACGACAATATGGAATGCACGGACGGTCGGACGGGAAACACACCATCGTTACAGCTTTTCTGGCATTTGTCAAGTATCGTTTAAAGCTACTTTTTTTCTAGACCCACTTACGCACAAAATTGAAATCCATTTTCAAATAAAGTCTGCATTTCCGAGGCGCTAGCAAATCTTCCATCAAGGTCACTACATGCTTGTTGGGCTTCAGAGAATGTATAAGAGTAACTTCCCATCGTTTTTGCTACATTAAAGACTGAAATAAAGACAAAAACCAACTATCCCATCCCGACACATTCCTGCATTTTTACGCCCCCCTCCGGTAAAAAATGACACACATATACTTCACTTCCCACGATTTTTTCGACCAATAGAGACAAAGAATTTTAAAACCTCAACAAATCAAAGTTGTTGTCTGCAACTTCTTCAAATTTGGACCGGTTTAAAAATCTTGTCGTCTACGAAAGAGTTGGGGAGATCATTTTTATTAGGTGACTCTCATAAGTGCGATATTAACTGAAATCCGACAACGCTGATTGGCTGATGTAATAAACGACTTTAAAATAAATAAATAAATAAATAAATGTGGTCACAGAAATGAAAAGGCAAGTCGTTAGTTGGCGACCTAGTCGCCGTGACTACAGTTCGAATAAGCCTACGTCGCAAAACCAACACTAAAAGCTTAACATAAATTTCGAAATTCAAAATTCACTTCCAGCCTGAATGAATGGTTTAATTGGTCACGAGATTTTTTTTTAATTGTTGACGACAATCCGTCAATTGACCAATCGCGCTTTTCACTCAAGGGGAAAAAGACCAATCAAATCATTTATTTAGACCAAAAGAGAACTTTGAACTCCACCATTGGCCGACATTTTTGTGAATCATTTTAGTTTTACTATCTTGTTGAATGTGACTGGTCATTTTTTTGCAAAAATTGCAGTTTAATACCAAAGTTGAACATAATGCGAGAGTCAGTTTAGTGTTGCCAGAAGTGTTAGTGGAAGTGGTCAGAAGTATTAGTAGAATCGGCCAGAGGTGTTAGTGGGCGGGGCTAGAGGTGTTTATGGGCGGGGCTAGAGGTGTCAGTGGGCGGCACAAGAGGTGTCAATTGGCGGTACCAGAGGTGTCAGTGGGCTGCACAAGAGGTGTCAGTGGGCGGTACCAGAGGTGTCAGGAGGCGGGGCTAGAGGGTGGGCCAGAAGTGTTAGTGGGTGGGGAAGGTGGTGTCAGTGGGCGGAGCCAGAGATGTCAGTGGGCGGGGCCAGATGTATCGGTAGTCGGGGCCTGAGGTGTCAGTGGGCGGGGCATGAGGTACCAGTGGATGGGGCAAGAGGTCCGTCAATTTCGCGCTAGTCGTTATATACGTACAAATTTACAACTACATGTAGTTTTGTTGTCTGTTCGATTAGCTTAGTTGGTAGAGTACTGAACTTCAAACCTAAAGATCACGGGTTCTAGTCCTGGGCTGCCAGAACTAATTGTCTTTAAACCGACGACCCGTTTAATGGTGCTATCCATCGAACACGTTGAAGAATCAAGCTGAGCACTCAGCAGTTCGTCCTGTATCTTTACACTATCCTCCGTCACAACAAACGTCTTCTGGGGGCGTCGTTCATATGGGCATGCGCTACTGTAGCGACGATAAATAAACGGAAAAAACTATTTTTGAATGCGCACCGACTAACCATTTTCAAGGTGTCTCTTGAGTTCAGTTGTATAACTTATAACCTGACGGCAATTTTTAGCCTCGTTTAATTCCAAAGACTTTACAGGTGACATCTCCAAGAGCGTTAAAATTGAAAAGTAAAACACTATTTGATAGAAACATTATAGGAAGTGACGACCCTTTTGTAACATTGTTTTGGTTTTTTTCTGGGTGGTTTATCTAAGAAAGGTCAAAGAGCGAGATGGGGTGTTAATATGTTATATGTTTGGTGAACAGAAATGTTGTGGAAAAATCGAGGGGATTCTGTTAACCATTTCTTGTTTTGAAAATGTTTGAACATGTCCAAATATTAAGGGGTTGTAGACAACATTTTAAAGTAAATACAATTAAAAAAAGAAACAATCCTATATGTTAAAAATCTTGTGTTAAAAGGACAATTTGCTTCTTACAATTAATTCCTTGCTTTCCACAATAGTTTCTAATCACTTCATGTAAAAGTGGTTGTTAAAATAAGACTGACCGTGATATCAAATAAACACGATTTTACTCACTGAACATATCTCTAACGTAGACTAGTGTATGACCAGCTGCCGAGTTCTCACCAACAACCAACGTATCACTGTCAAAATAGTAACAAGTCTGTTCAAAATGGTCAACAGCGAAACACGAGGGGTTACTGCCACACTTAACTATACAATCTATCATGTATTCAACACCGGTCTGCGTCTCGTAGGCCCTGCTTTGGTCCGCTCGCCAGGGAGTAAACAGTCGTGTATGAAAGGATTGAGTCTTATACGCTAGCACAGATGATACTCCAAATAATATTCGGCACAGAAGATCCATGATTTGCCACATTTCGATTCTCGTTACATGACATCTGACTGCCATTATTGTAGAAGCGTCGAAGACATAAACACATTACTCGCCGGCAAAATTTGAAATGAAAATTTCGAATATATGAAAGTCTAAAAATCCTTGTCTTTTGACGAAGGAAATGTTGTAGATAATAAAGAAATCACATTTTTTTTTATATTTTCCACAATATTTTCAATCTTTTTTTTAATAGAGGGGAGCAGCAAGCGGGATTGTGTGGAAATGGATGAAAATTAAAAATCTACAGCTGATGAGGTTTTAAGCGGTTTAGCATTTATTAACCGAACAGTATATCTGTTATCTCCCACTCTCTCCTATTGAAAATGTCAGATCTCCTGAATAATTCAAACAATTCAATTTATTGACCGTCGTTTTAAAATGTCTGACCAGTATGTTCAATATGGGTGACATGATTGTATTCCCTAGATACAGGGCTCTTTTAGTAATTGACGGATCGAGTATATCAATTAAAGAATCGGTTAACCAGTCAAATTTTTCATTTAGACCCAAGGTCAACTTTGAACTATGACATTTGGCCAACATTTTGTAAAGCATTTTTGTTGGTTTGGATATTTATTCAAGCTGTAGTTATGCCGCCGTCATAGCGCACCAGACTCCAAATCTTCAATCATGGGATGTCATGGGTTCGATTTCCAGCGGCAGCTCATATTCTTTCCGACATTTGTCTCTCACTAATGGGTCGATTATCGTAAACCTAAGTGGGATAGCAGCTGGAGGCTAGGAAAGGATGTAATGGTAGTTCTGGTGTGAGAAATACCAGAAAGCCATTGTTAGGTGCTCTAGCCTCCGCGATTCGACTGAAATACTGTCAAAATTGGCGTTAAACAATATTGAACCAATCAATCAATCAAGCTGCTGTTACGTAGTATAGGTCGCCAACCAATAATTCTTCTTTTTTGTTACATGTTACTTTCCATTAATAGTGCAAAAAGAACGTCGTTTGCTATCGAGTGGAACTCATGTCGGAGACAGTAAGAGTGGACCAGCGGTGTCAGCGGGCGGGGCCAGCGACCCGTCAATCATTCTATTATTCATGTAGATTTCAAGAATATCCCATGTTTACAATAACAAGAACTTCAGATCAAATTTCAAGTGTAAATGTTTAAATTTAAAGTTTGATTAATGTTTTGACAGTGTTAACAATAACATTTTAGCTAGCAAACTGTCAGTTTTCATAGCTTAAGTTAACAGACAAAATTTTTAGACTTTCTCAAAGTTCAACGAGTGAAAACTGCTAGTGGAGGCTTAACCACTTAATCCATTGAATACCTACGCAATAAAAAAGTAGTTCTCCCGTATGTCAGGATTATTGCAAACTCAATTCAAATTAAAGAGAACACTTTCAAAAGCATGCTATATACCCCATTCCTACTCAATTTTGCTTATTAAGCATACCAAGAGAAAAACTTTGGAAAAATCGGGACAATGAAGAAATTGCTTGTAACAGGCAATTTCTTCAATATCAACAATGTTTTCTACCGTACAAGGGAATGATTTTCTAAATTCCACCAATTTGAAATTGTCGTCTGCAACTTCTATCGATTTTGAACCAGTCGAAGATTGTGTGATATTGTAATGGGTTACTTTAACCTCGGTTATTGATCCTTTCAACCTTTGACGAGGAAGGTTACTTGACAAAACCATGCCTATAGCTAGCTTAAAGTACTTTCAGTACTTTGATTGTTTATGTGACCGGGAAATTCCTATTTTAGTAGGAAGTTTGACGAAAGGCAGTCTGCTCATGCCTGCGGTCTGATCGACCTTAGTCTACATCACCCGTTCGGAAAACATATTTTCAAAAGAAATAGTAAGCTATAGTAAGTGCCTCCAGTGCTACCAATCCTTTGATTTAAATGCAATTCTGGGAGGGATGATATTCATCATAACTATGGTTAATAAAATCGTTGACTATTATCCAGTTAGGTAATTCGATTTGGTTTTAAAACTTTCAGATGTCATCTGTGACTTCTTTCTATTCAGACGAGTCCAAAGTTTTTGATATTGTATTAGATTAAACGACCAGACATAATAAATCTACTGGGAATCGTTCTAATCATTGTAAATAATCGATCGATAACGAAAGTGAATATCAGTCTATGGCGTTTATTAGGTAATTAATTTTAAAACGATATAAATGAAGTGATCATATGAAATAAATTATTTCTTAGCTTTGATCAAACCATTATAACAACAACTGAGAATGTTTATTTATGAACATTTCCCCATACAGTCATTGAAACTATTCAGCTATTTCGATTTGCTATTAGTTTAATTATTCTACGAATGACCACACTATTCCTGTTTTCCCCACCGACATGAAATTCTTAAGAAAACATCGTTAGAGAAAGAGAATTTTTTTATAACTATCAATGTTTTCTGTACTAAAAATCACCTCTACCCAATTCTTTATTTATCTTTTCATTTCATATACAGTTTGAATAGTTTTTCTCTAAAAGTGGGCTGAAAATCGACGGATTGCATCATTGGCCATGCCCACTGTCCTCAGACAAGGAAATACTGGTGAAACATTTTTGTTGGTTTTGTGACTATAACGTCGTAGCTACAGCTTATTCAAGCTGTAGTTACGACGTTTATGTCGCTACACAACTTTTTTAGCTCAGCTGAGCACGAAGTGCTCTGGGTGAGCTGGTGTGATCAGTCATCGTCCGTCGACCGTCCGTCCGTTCACAATTACAAAAAAACACCTTCTCCTCCTAAACTAATCATGGAATTTCATTAGGTCATGTTCTTTCAAAATAATCCAAAGAATTGAAATCCATGAAGAACTTCGGTTGCAATGGCAACCATGTGAAAAAACTTTTTAAAAATTCTCCTCCCATACCATTAGGCCTAGAGCTTCGACATTTGGTATAAATCATCATCTATTGACCCTCTACCAAAAAACTTCAAAGAATTACTGTATCTTGAAAATTAGCCCTTTCTGTACGATCCCTGATTGTACATAGAAATAAAGAGGGAAATCTTTTAAATCTTTTCCCAAAACATAAGGCTTAGAGCTTTGATATTTGGTATAAATCATCATCTATTGACCCTCTACCAAAATACTCCAAAAAATAAACAAGCTGTAGTTACGACGTTCAAGTCGCCAAGCCAACAAAAATATGGCCCACAAAAATGTTGGCCAATGTCAGAGTTAAAATCATCTTCCGTCTAAACGAATAATTTGAATCATCGATTGATTCTTCAACTGTCAGTAGAGATTTGCCAATTATAATATAATTGTGCAAAGTTCGATCCTTGGCATGACCAGCGATCTACAGCTAGTTATAGACTGTACAATTATATGACGCGAACTGTTGGAAGCCAGTCAAGGTCACAGCATAATACTAACTAACTATATAAGTTTATTAAAATATATACCAAAACAACATTTGTAACAAAACAGCAATGCAGATAAGAAAAACATGTAAACAAAGACTGTGAGTCATGCAGACTGTGGATTAAAGCGGCCAAAGGACAGATTATGGATGGAACCGTTATCTTCCGATAGGTGGCATTTTCCAAATACTGACCTATCAAATTTGAGCATTCTGGGTAATGTCATTCGTGACAACTCGGCCGATTCCGTCGAACTATTTTCAAAATATCAGCGCCAATGAAAAGCACGCTTCGAATTATTGATGTCTCTTCTTAGAGCACAGGTGAAACATAAATCCTTTCGCAATTTGAAATAATCATTTATCTAATTAATTTGGGCGACAGTTAAGTTTGATTTCTCCACAATTGTAGTTTTTATTGCAATAATCCACTTGCTTCTTTTTGGCGATATAATATGGAGTTATGCGTACGACGTAGTAATATTTATCCCAATCTGGATAAGTGATACGGTCCCGAAGAGGGTCAATCTTCAGAGAATATGACATGCGCAGACAACGTGTAGGGAACATTCTGGCTCTCATTTTCTAAAACTTTAATGCATCCAGACCTTCGAAAGAAAGGGGTTGAACTGATTGATGCGTTATCTTCCGAAAGGTGGCATTTTTTCAAATACTGACCTATCTAATTTGAGCATTCTGGGTAGTTGCATTCGTGAGAACTCGGCCAATTCCGTCGAACTTCATTCAAAATGTCAGCGCCCTTGAAATGCACGCTTCGAATTTTTGATGTCTCTTTTCGGAGCACAGGTAAGACATGAGTGCTTTCGCAATCAAAGTAATTATTTTTCTAATTAATTTTGGGCGACAGTTAAGTTTGATTCCTCCACTATTGTAGGTTTATTGAAATTATCGGTTTGCTACTTTTTGGCGATATGATATTGAGTTATGCGTACGACGCAGTAATATTTATCCCAATCTGGATAAGTATTACGGGTCAGCCCGATTAGCTCAGTTGGTAGAGCACTTGACTTCAAACCTCAAGATCACGGGTTCGATCCCTGGGCTGACCATATCAACTAACTTACGAATTGTCTTTCGGATGAGACTTTAAACCGAGGCCCCGTGTGACGATGCTATCCATCGAGCACGTTAAAGAACCAGGCGGGACTCTCAGTAGTTTCGTCCTGTATCCTTGCACTACCCCCGTAACAACTAACCGTCTTCTGGGGGCGTCGCTCATATGGGCATGTGCTACGGTAGCGACGATAAATACACGGAAATACACATAAGTATTACGGTCCCGAAGACAGGTCAATCTTCGGAGAATATGCGCAGACAACACTGATTGATGTAATGAAAATTATAGCTTAAAAAAGAAAGAAAAAGCAAATGTATTTCGAAACGTCAAATGAGTCAAATGAGTCAACGAAGGAAAACCCGAATGGAACCGGAATTCATCGGATAAATACATTATCTTCCGATTTCACTCAACATTCATTTGTGGTTTCCATGACGAATCAAATACGCCATTTGATTCCGCTAACAATAGACCTTTTCACGCAAAGCGTCAGATGACTAAAAAGTCTGTATCCGTTAGACGCTTTGAAAGAAAACAACAACAACACTTTTCAACTGCGGGGAGGATTTACTTCCGGTTTTGTTTTTCGAAAGCCTTATAATTGCGTCCAGTCATTCTAACTTCTTTTTTCGAGTTTTTACGATGAAAAGCATTGGGCTGAATGATGTAGATATTGTTGTTGGAAATGTAGCATCTGTTTGTTACAATATTTTTTTCTCTGTTGTCCCAGAAATGTTCTTCAGAAGCATTGAAAGTACCCTATTTTATCGGCCTTATGGAATATATCACGGGTGCTTTGTTTCATGATCTTTATTTACCATATACAATAATTTGTATGCTAACCCAGTATATAGTATAACTTGAAACAAATGCATGTAATAAATGAGGGTGAATGCAACTTTGACTGGTCATTAACTCATTTTCTATCTGGCAACAACAAGAATCACCAAAACTCGTGTTCTTCGCATCGGGGAATATTGAAGTGATGATAGTTTGTGCAAGGAAAAATGAAATTAAAGATCAATATAGCTGAAACATTGTATCGTAGTTGGGTGACCAAAATGTCGTTCTACATTATATGTAAGACCTTTTGGTAGCCTATTGATGATATTCTGGTTATAATATACATATTGGCCCCTTGGTCTACTAGTAAGGCTAGGTTTTTAAATATTAAAGTTAGATATTTTAAATGAAAGCCTACCTCGCATTATGTCCTCCAGCATTTTTTTTTAAATCCGTTCAATGAAAATAAACTTATTCACTTTATTTGATTGTGGAAAAATGCTTAAAAGATAAACAGCATGTCATACAGCCGTGTCGATTGAAGCGCCGCCCAGTCGCATCCTTTGATCAATCGACAAGGAATTAGTATTTGGCGGCATATCGATTGTAACATAAAAAGATTTAATTTGTCTCATCAAATCATAAATTTGACCAATTTAATGTAAAAGTGTTTATCGGATTCTTTGTGATATGTTGCCGGTTACATAATAACCCCATATGTATCGTGATTTACCGAAGGCTGTTAACAGATCATTCTTCTGATCAGCTCTCTCTTACCATTATTTTTTACATTTAATCATTTTTACTATTCATACTTTTCTTCGCACTATTAACATCGTCATCATCAATACGATCTATATCATTCATTCATCTTCGAAATAATGCTCCCTGTTTTGACATTACAATTTATTCTTTTAATTCATTGCATGGCATTTTTTTTTTTTTTTTTTTTCAAAAGTTTATTATTTATATCAAGAAAATATTTCTTCTTTTCTTTCACATTTCTATTATAACAATGATTTGATTGTTTAAAAAAAACAGGCATGCTGTAGTGCGGGCGTGTTTGCTATTAAGAAATGAAAAGGAGAGAGAGAGAGTAAAGGAGAGAGATATCTAGGAGAGAGTTATCTAATTTGGTGGACATAGAGATAGAAAGAAATATTTCATAAACAGCATGCATGTCTTTGTTCTTCATTTTCATCATTGGTATTATCAACATGGCATATCTAAAGTAAAATTTTATTTTTATCGTCCAAATTACGGTCAATAGTACTTAAATACTTTAAAGATAAACAAATAACTTTAGTCATTCGTGTCAATAAGGATTATTGTCACTTGTGCTCAGGCTAATCGTGTTAAGGGCGGGGTTTGAATAATTGACGTGCCTATGATTGACGCATATTCGTAAATTTAACCAATCAGTGTGCCGGAAAAATTCGTAGGGCTTATGTCTTTTGTGTAGAGTCGATAGTTGTAAGTATTGAAAAAAGCATTGATTTCCGGCACAAATAACTTATACTAAATTGTTGTATACTATAATTCATCAAAGTGGTCATTCAGTGTTTGTACCGAGAGTTTAACTGTAAATCTATATTTCCCCTTTTTGATATGCGCGCGCGCGCGTGTGTGTGTGTGTGGGGGGGGTAAAATATTTTCAAAAAATCTTATTACATTGGAAATATTTTTGTTGTCGTCAGATTCGAGATACGTTATATTACATATCGCCTAGATACCAGGCCGTTTTAAACTCAATTTGGTTACTCATACACGATAATATCATCAATACTACTCGCTAAAACTAGTCTGTATATACATGCTCACAGGTTGAAACACTTTTTTCAATCAAATTTTGATTTTTAACCTTTATTAATGCTCGTTCAAAATAGCCAATTTACAAAGGATTATATAGTGGTTATTTATAGACTCCCCGCAACCGATCACGTGACTTAGTCTCGGGTAAAAATCGCATTTAACGAGATTTGATATGACGCATGCGCTGTGAGACCGTGAAAAGGTCTATTCAGTGGACTTCGACATCATTGTAAGACTAAGTCCTCATCAGATAAATTTCCGATGATTCAAAGTAGGGCATAAGCAATATATTACATTATATCAAATTTATAGGGAAGATTTAACACGAGAAACAATTATTGTGAAAATGACAATATCAATAGGAAAAGCAGATACCTTTCCTTTTTCAAATTTTTACTGACAATCTGTTCTATAGCCGCTTTAATACCACACGTAGACACTTTTAGCCACAATGGCTAAGACTGAGATAATCCAAAGTGTTTTCAACGTGTAGATAGACTCAATTTTTTTAGATTTCTTACATGAAGTAAGCACTCACGTTAAATTTTAACGAATTCATTTTTCAAGGTATGTATAAACTGTTCCGAGCAAAAAGTTTTTGTTTTGTCGATATTGTGAATTCAATAAAGTAGATGTCTCCAGTATATATTTCCGACCATCGATCCACATTCAATAATTTAACAGATTAAAGTCTTAGTTTATATAACATCAAGCTGTTGAAGTCGAGTCAAAATCACGCTTTTTAGTGTGACCGTCGGTCCACGATAATCTATTTTAAAAGAATCAAGTCTTAATTTATATAACACCAAGCTGTTGAAGTCGAGTCAAAATAACGTTTTTTAGTGTGACCGTCGATCCACGGTACACAGAAAAGATAAAAGTCTAAGTTTATATAACATCAAGCTGTTGAAGTCGAGTCAAAATCACGTTTTTTTTAAGTATGACCATCGATCCACGATACACTATTTAATAGATTCAAGGCTTAGTTTATATGACATCAAGCTGTTGAAGTCGATTTAAAATCACGCTTTTTAGTGTCACCGTAAATCCACGATACACTATTTTAGCAGATTAAAATCTTAGATTATATAACATCAAGCTGTTGAAGTCGAGTCAAATCACGCTTTTAAATTTGACCGTCGATCCACGGTACACTACTTTAAAGACTCAAGGCTTAGTTTATATGACATTAAAATGTTGAAGTCGGGTCAAATCACTTTTTTAGTGTGACCTTCGATTCACGCTACACTATTTTAACAGATTCAAGGCTTAGTTTATATAACATCAAGCTGCTGAAGTCGAGTCATAATCACGTTTTTGAGTGTGACTGTCGATCCACGATACACTTTTTTAGCAGATTAAAGCCTTAGTAAACATAACACCAAGCTGTTTAAGTCGATTCAAATTCACGTTTTTTAGTGTGACCGTTGATCCACGATTCACTATTTTAACAGATTAAATGCTTAGTTTATATAACACCAAGCTGTTGAAGTCGAGTCAAAATCACGTTTTTTAGTGTGACTGTCGATCCACGATACACTATTTCAACAGATTAAAGCCTTAGTTTATATAAAATCAAGCTGTTGAAGGCTAGTCATAAGCACGTTTTTTAGTGTGACCGTCGATTCACGATACACTTTTTTAAACTGATTAAAGTCTTAGTTTATATAACATCAACCTGTTGATGGCGAGTCATATTCACGTTTTTTAGTGTGGCCATCGATCTACGATACACCATTTCAACAGATTAAAGTCTTGGTTTATATTACACCAAGTTGTTGTAGGCGAGTCGTAATCACGTTTTTTAAGTGTGATAGTCGATCCACCATACACTACTTAAACAGATTAAAGTCTTAGTTTATATTACACCAAGCTGTTGAAGGGAGTCATAATCACGTTTTTAGTGTGACCGTCGAACCACGATACATTATATTTTAAAGACTCAAGGCTTAGTTTATATAACATCAAGTTGTTGAAGTCGAGTCATAATCTCGGTTAATTAGTGTGACCGTCGTTCCACGATCCATAATTTTGAGAGATTGAATTGATTGAATGGGGTTTAACGCCGCTTTTTTACAATATTTCAGTCATATCGCGGCGACTGGAGCACCTAACGATGGACTCCTGGTATTTCTCACACCAGTACTACCACTATATCCTTTCCTAGCCTCCAGCTGCTATCCCACTTAGGTTTACGATTATCTACCCATTGGTGAGAGACAAGTGTCGGAAAGGATATGTGCCGCCGCCGGGGATGGAATCCATGACATCCCATGGTTGGAGATTGGGAGTCTGGTGCGCTACGGACAGTGCTCTGATTGAGAGATTCAAGGCTTACTTTATATAACATCAAAGTCTTAGTCTATATAACATCAATCTGTTAAAGGCAAGTTATAATCACTGTAATCTTATATGACTGTCGATCCATAATCCCTAATTTCGACAGATTCAAGTTTTAGTTTATATAACACCAAGCTGTGGAAGGCGAACTACCACCACAATATGTCAGACCGACTTTCGATCCACAACCATTAACAGATTTTTGCATCGGAAATAAGGAATTGCCAGATTCTATCCAACCGCACCTGAAATATTCAAGATCATCAAGTCATGAATTAACGTTGTTACTACAGCTTAGGTAAGTTGTGGTAATGGTATTATTGTCGACGATATAATTAATTTAATCGATTATTCTCTGTTGCATATCATGTGACCCGTTATTCAGGGAAACCTACCTGAACAACGTTACATACGACGTTGAAAAAATCAAATATATCGAAAACGTAATATTGATACTTGCACTACACACCTCATAAAAGTGGTTTGGAAAACGTTGTGAAAAGTGAAGAACTCCCTTATCAAAAGAATTTACTTCATTGTCTACAATGTTTCTAACCTATAATTCAGATTTTAAATTCTTTATCAATTAAACAAGAATGATTCGAAGACAATATAGCTCACCATAATGTGTGCTCTTTACAAAAGAGTTAAAGGTTAGAGGCACAATTTCAGAGCCAAGGTCATTGACGAATTCCCTTATGATCGCGTGTGTAAGTAGGAATACATTAGGATGAAAATTGACCAAGATTAAAAAGTTAAAGATTTTTTGTGTAAAACGTAAAGGGTCACAGTCACATGGTAAAGGTCATTGTTTTAAATGAAAGTCTATCGTCTGAAGAATGCATGTGTAAAATACGAGTACCAAAGGCTGACAAACGACCCAGATATAAACAGTCAAATATTTGGGTTAAAGCTTTCTTTAGCCCTTTAAAGGTCAAGGTAGCAAGGTCACAGGGTGAAAGACATTGTCAAACAAAAGTTCATCTCTTAATGAGTCTATGTGTGAAATATAGGTACCCTAGGATAAACAATGACTAAGATAAAAAAGTTGAGGTTTTGGTTTAGAGCCCTTAATAAACGGCTAAAGGTCAAGGTCACATTGTTAATGTCATTGTCGATAGCAAAAGCCAATTCTCCTGACAAGTGTGTGTCTGGAATATGATTATCCTAAATAGATTGGTTACAGTTTTACAACAAGTTAAAGATCAAGATCACAGGGTCAAGGTCATAGTCTCAAATGGAAGCACCCATTCTACGGAGTGAATGGTGAAATATGAGCACCCAAGCACTGTTTATAAAATAAATATAACTTTAACAAAGTGTGGATGCCGCCGTTGATGCCGATTTCCGCGGTTATGAAATAAGCTTTTTCAAGACGTTCGTCCAGGGCGAGCTAACTTCTTTGAATTTGGACTAGTCCAAAAATTTTTCGTCAGATAATAACATAATGTAAAAAAACTTTTAGGAAGCTTTTTATGGATAACATATCACATAACGGTTGTTCAGTGCGAAACAGTTGTAACTGTCTATATGTTTATAGGCAGTTACAACTGTTTCTCGATAAACCATCGATATATTTGATGAAATGTAAATGTATAATTCTACAGTTCGTGGACCTTCAATACGTTTTTTCTCAACACAGCAAACACGCATTTCAATTTTATTCAGCGCAACGACATACTATTCACCATGGATGTTGAAAACCCTAGACTAAGGAGAAAAAGGGCTTGAACAGCTAGTTTTTAGCTTTACTGGCCGAAGGCCACTAGAGCTCTTGCGATTGCTTTTTCCTGTCCGGCGTCCATGCGTCCGTGAGTTCGTCTGTCAGTCCGTCCGTCGTCCGTCCGTTAAACTTATCCTTTTTTGCGCGATGGTGTCCACAGTTTTCATCGGATTCCCTTCAAACTTTCACAGAATGGTTGGACCATCATAAGGATCGTTCCCTACGAAATTTGGTCAGATCTGTCAAGAAATATGGGAAAAGAGGCCTAATTAAGATTTAATTAAAAGATCCTGGTACACGCGAAAGAGTCCACAGTTTTCATCGGATTCTCTTCAAACTTCCACAGAATAATTGAACTAACATAAGGATCGTTCCTGTCGAAATTGGTATGATCCGTCAAGAAACATGGGAAAAGGGGCCTTATGTAATTTAATTAAAGATTACATTAAAAATCCTCGTTTACGCGATAGGGTCCAGAGGTTTCATCGGATTCTCTTTAAACTTTCTCAGAATGATTGTACTATCTAGGAATCGTTCCTTTCGAAAACGGGTATGATCCGTCAAGAAACACGGGAAAAAGGGACTTTATGAAAATTTCAATAAAATCTCCTCGTTAACACTCTGGAGTCCACAGTTTTTATCAGATTCAATTCATCTTTCACAGAGTGATTGTACCAACATAAGGATCGTTCCTTTCGAAATTTGGTATGATCCGTCAAGAAACTTGGGAAAGGGGGCCTTATGAAAATTTTATTAAAAATTCCATTCAAAATCCTCGTTTACGCGATAGAGTCCACAGTTTTCATCGGATTCTCTTCAAACTTTCTCAAAATGATTGAACCATCATAAGGATCGTTCCTTTCGAAACGGGTATAATCCGTCAAGAAACACGGAAAAGGGGCATTATGAAATTTAATTAAAAAATCCATGTAAACACTCTAGAGTCAACAGTTTTCATCAGATTCAATTCAAACCTTCACAGAATGATTGCACCAAAATAAGGATCGTTCCTTTCAAATTTAGATTGATACATCTAGAAACGGGGGAAAAGGGGCTTTATGAAAATTTCATTAAAAATTCATTCAAAAATCCTCGTTAACACTCTAGAGTCCACAGTTTTTATCAGATTCTCTTCAAACTTTCACAGAATAATTGTACCAACATAAGGTTCGTTCCTTTCGAAATTAGGTTTGATCCGTCAAGAAAAGTGGGAAAAGGGGCCTAATGAAAATTTCATTAAAAATTCCATTAAAAATCCTCGTTAACACTCTAGAGTCCACAATTTTCATCGGATCTCTTCAAACTTTCTCAGAATGATTGTACCATCATAAGGATAGTTCCTTTTGAAAATGGGTATGACCTGTAAAGTAACACGGGAAAAGGGGCCTAATGAAAATTGAATTAAAAAGTCCACGTTAACACTATTGAGTCCACAGTTTTCATCAGAATGTATTTAAACTTTCACAGAATTATTGTACCATCATAAGGACTGTTCCTTTGGGAATTGGGCCAGATCCATAAGGAAACACGGGAAAAGGGGGCTTATAAGAATTTAATCGAAAACTCTTTTAAGAAATCCTCGTTAACACTCTGGAGTAAATAGTTTTCATCAGATTCCCTTCAAACTTTCATAGAATGATTGTGCTCTCATTGTTCCTTTCGAAATTGAATATGAACCGTTAAGAAACGCCTGAAAAGGGGGCCTTATGAAAATTTCAATAAAAAATTCTCATTAATAATCTAGAGCCAACAGTTTTCAACGGATTCTCTTCAAAATTTCATAGAATGATTGTACCATCATAAGGATTGTTCCTTTTGGAATCGGATATGATTCCCCAAGAAACATAGTAAAAGGGGCCTTATGAAAATCTGATTCAAAGATCTTTGTTAACACTCTAGAGTCCAGAGTTTTCATCTGATTGACTTCAAACTTTCACAGAATGATTGTACCATCATAAGAATTGTTCCTTTTAAAATTTGGTATGATCAGTCAAGGAACACGGGAAAAAGGGGCCCGATTAAAATTGGATTGAAAAGGTCCTCGTAAACACAATAGAGTCCATAGTTGTCAACATATTCTCTTCAAACATTCACAGAATGATTATTACATTAAATGGATTGTTCCTTTCGGAAGTACGATTGATCCATCAAGTTTCACGGGAAAAGGGGCCCTATGAATATTTAATAAAAATATCTTAGTTAACACATCATGGGCCTAGATTTCACCTGATGAACTTCAAACTTTCACATAATGGTTGTACCATCATAAGGATTGTTCCTTTAAATTGGGTCTGATCCATTGAGAAACATAGGGAAGGGGACTTGGGAAAATTCAAATAAAAAAATCTTAATTAATGCTTGTAAGTCCACAGATGAGATGGGGTTGTGTTTATACTCAAACAGAATAATTATACTTTTGTAAGTAGAGTTCCCTTTGGAATTGGTTCAGATCCATAAAGTAACATGGGAAAAGGGGCTATATGAAAATTCAATCAATAAATTCCTGTTAACACAATGTAGCCCACAGTTTTGATCAGATTTTGTTGAATTTTTCACAGAATGACAGGAAGGTCATAACTATCATTCTTTTCATAACAGGGTTTGAACTGTCAAGAAACACAGGAAAAGGGGCCTTATGAAAATTTCATTTATGAATCCTTGTTACCAAGTCCAGAGCTTTCATTGGATTTTCTTCAAACATTCACAGAATAATTGTACAATAGTAATGATTGTTTATGTTTGCATTAGACCTGATCCGTCAAGTATCACAGGAAAAGGAGCATAATGAAATTTGATTTTAAAATATTTGTACCACAATAAAGTCAACAGTTTTCATCAGATTCTGTTTAAACTTTCACAGATTGATTATTCCATCATGAGGATTCTTTCTTTTCAAATTAGGCGTGATCTGTCTAGTATCATGGGAAAATGGGCCTTTGAGAATTTTATCTATAATCCTTGTAACCAAGTCCAGAGCTTTCATTGGATTTTCTTCAAACCTTCACAGAATCATTGTACAATAATAACGATAGTTGATGCTGACATGAGACCTGATCCTTCAAGTATCACAGGAAAAGGTGCCTTATGAAGATTTTATCTTAAAATTTTTACACCAAGATAAAGTCTTCAGTTTTCATCAGATTCTGTTCAAACTTTCATAGAATGTTTATACCATCATTAGAATTGTTTCTCTCCAAATTGGGCCTGATCTGTCTAGTATCATAGGAAAAGGGGCTGTATGAAAAATTATAAGCAAAACCTCATAAACACAACAATGTCCTCAGTCTTTATCAGAATCTCTTCAAACATTAATAGAATCATTGTACCATCATTTGGATTGTTCCTTTGTAAATTAGGTCTGATTGGTTAAGTGACACGAGAAAAGGGACCTTATAAAAAATTTATTACAAAACATCATTATTACAATAAAGTCCTCAGTCTTTATGATTTTCTTCAAACTATCATTAGGAATATCCTTTGTACATTGGGTCTGATTTGTTAAGTTTCACGGAAAAAGGGGCCTTATGAAAATTTTGCTGCAAAAATTCTTGACACAATTCAGTCCACTGTTTTCATTGATTCTCTTTAACTTTTAAAGAATGATTGTACCTTCATTAGAATTGTTCCTTTTGAAATTTGGTTTGTTCTGTAAAGTATCATGAGAAAAGGGGCCCTATGAAGATTTCACTATAAACTCATTAAATTCAACAGATTACACAAATTGATTGTACCATCGTTCCCATTGTTTATCTTGACAGTGGATCTGATTATGGCAAGTGTCACATAAAAAGGGGCAAAACGTTCTTAAATATTCTGGTTAACACAATGTCCCCTGATTTCACTGGATTCACTTTAAAATTTCACAGAATGATTGTACAATCACTTAAATGGTTCTTTTCAGAACTAGGTACAATCCATCAAGTATCATGTAAAAAGGGGCCATATGATTTTTTTTTTTTTTTTTTTTTTTTTGAAATATTCTAGTAAACATAATGAAGTCCCAATATTTCATCGGATTCACTTTTAACTTTCACAGAATGATAAAACCAACAGTAAAATATCAAGGGAAAAGGGGCCTTGTGAGAACTTGATTTTAATATCTTTGTTAACACAATAAAGTCAACAGTTTTATCGGATTCTCTTCAAAGATGCATGAAACAATTGTGGCATTCGAAACACAGGAAAAGGAGCCTTACAGATTATCATTCAACACATTTTTGTGTATGTGATGAAGATCACAATCATAATTAAATTGTCTTTTAAATTTCACATGACAATTGTAGGGTTGTAAGGAAAGTTCCTTTTGGAATGAAATTGATCCATCAGAAAACACAGGAAAATAGGCCTTATTGATTTTCATTCAAAACAATCCTGTTTAGGTGATAAAGTTCACAATTATTGTCAGATTCTGATGAAATATTCACAGAATGATTGTAGGGTCATAAGGTAACTTTCTTTTGGAAATGGAGTGGATCCGTCATGAAACACGGGTAAAGGGCACTTGAGGATTGTTGCTTAAAATAATAAAGGGGATAAAGCCCCTTTTTTTCTTTATGCATTCTTCTTTGAGTAATTAACTTCCTTAAATATCAGATTTCTTTGACGGAAAACTTGATAACCAGTAGAGCGTCTCAGGCCCTCATGGGCCTCTTGTAAATATTATCAAGCCATTTTATATCCAATTCACGCGATTTTGAGGTTGTAGATATTTTCTGATCAATTAATCACTTTAAAGCGAAAATGTTATCCAATAGACTAGCATAAAAATCTGTCTAATGTGATGATTATATCAATCATGGATGACGTTTTGCCATAGTGTAAGGAAATGGTTACCCCACCCACTTACTTTACAATTGTCAAGAATAGTATTCATTCCTGCCCTTAGTTACCATATTGACTGCCATCCGATTTTACCCTATTATGTGTTTGTAAGGCTTAATCAGGTGTTTAAGTAACATCTATGTGTAGGGACCGGTCTGTTTAAAGTAGTTAGCACAAGGAATTTACTCATTTTCTTATTTTTAGATTTATTGTTTACATGGCTGAAGTGGTTATCCTCCTTGACTACGAACTACTAATCCCTGTAATATCTATTCTATAGTTATCTATAGAGATTCTAATATGGTCACTAAAGCTGTATTTTGTTATCTGCCAAACCTTACAGTACTAGGTTTTGAGACTTATATGTGTTTAACAAGTTAATATTTACTGGCCCTGACCTTCAAGTTTGGAAGGAGGGAATATTTGAATTCCTGGTCACCTCATATTTTCAAACATCAATTTTTAACTTCTAAGAGTAGTTTGATGAATATGTAGGGTATCAATGTTTAGGTCTTGTTGTATTCTACGCATCTATAATCATCATTGATTGATATTGTTCTCATATTTTTAGTCATAAGTCATGAAAGAATTTGCTCCTGGCAATATGGCTGTAGTTGCCAGGAATTGTTCTTTTACCTGCCAGGAATCCTGGAATCCTTGAACGCTTTGATTGGCTAGGTGAGACCTTCCACGGCCTCTGATTGGTCTGTAAGGTTGTCACCATGGTGATAAAAAGGTTATATATAGGAGTAAATTCTTGCAGACTGGAGTTTTAGTATCAGATTCAGCCATGTCAGATGTCTTTATTACTATGTAATAGGAGTTTAAATTACTTATAGAAATAAACCATCATCCTCTTTATGAAGCTGAAATGTCCTTCTTCAAAATCCTTTTGTTAATTAACCAGAGTAATCCTTTTTAAAGGAAATATAGAGCAGAATTGGAAGGCCATCAGCACATTGTTTACAATAGCCTTCCAAGTATAAAGAGCCCTCTGATGGGATAAAAATATCAATCATGGATGATGTTATCCCATAGTCTTTCTAAGTGTAAAAAGGCTTTCTAATAGATTGATAATATCAAGCATGAATTATGTTATCCGATAGGCTTTCCAAGTATAAAATGCCCTCTAATGGTTTGATTATATCAAACATAATTGATATTATCCTATAGTCTTTCCAAGTATAAAAAACTCTCTAATTGGATGATAATATCAAACATAGATGATGTTATCCGCCTTTCAAAGTATAAAGAGTCCTCTAATGGGACGGTATTATCAATTAGAAAAAAAAGTAATTAATGTCATATTACGCAGTCACACCAATCTGACCACCAGAAAAACGCAACAATCAAGGAGATAATTTACTAATGTCTTTTATAGGATAAGAGGCACATGGGGCCTAAGACACTCTCCAGACTTTAAATTTAATAACACCCCCTACAGCAGCTAGTCACAAAAAGTGTTATAAAAATCATCAAAGGTCAGGGTCACAATATAAAATCTATTACAGACCTGATGATGTTCTGTGCAAGGGATACTCAGGAAATGTATTAGGTATTAAGGAATTAATGTGAATCGGGTAGAAACTGTGGAATTATAGTATTAACGAGAATATTTTAATCGATATTTCAAAAGCGCTCTTTTCAGAACGGAGCTCGCCTAGTTTCGTTAAAAATATCGTTGTGATAGCAACGATTCTGTGCAGGTTTCGGGATAGTCCGGTGAAATTTGCGGACACAATCACGTTAAAAAGAACTACGACAAGATCGAATGCACGGACGGTCGGACGGGAAACACGCCATCGTTACAGCTTTTCTGGCATTTGGCAAGTATCGCTTAAAGCTACTTTTTTCTAGACCCACTTACGCACAAAGTTGAAATCCATTTTCAAATAAAGACTGCATTTCCGAGGCACTAGCAATTCTTCCATCAAGGTCACTACATGCTTGTTGGGCTTCAGAGAATGTATAAGAGTAACTTCTCATCGTTTTTGCTACATTAAAGACTGAAATAAAGACAAAAACCAATTATCCCATCCCGACACATTCATGCTTTTTTAAAACCTCATCAAATCAAATTTGTAGTCTGCAACTTCTTCAAATTTGGACCAGTTTAAAAATTTTGTCGTCTACTAAAGAGTTAGGGAGATGTCATTTTTATAAGGTGACTCTCACAATTGCGAAATTTGATGAATAATAGAGGGATCTCTGACCGCGCCAACTGACCTTCGACAACGCTGATTGGCTGATGTAATAAACGACATTTAGTAAAAATAAATGTGGTCACAGACATGAAAAGGCAAGTCGTTAGTTGACGACCCAAAAGCCGTGACTACAGTTTGATTAAGCCGTAGATACGACGTCGCCAAACCAACACTAAAAGCCTAACATAAATGGCGAAATTCAAAATTCACTTCCAGCCTGAATGAATGATATAATTGGTCACTAGATATCTTGTTTATTGTTAGCGGCAATCCGTCATTGACCAATCGCGCTTATCATACAAGGGGAAAAAGTCCAATCAAATTATTCAATTAGATCAGAAATTTGAACTCAAATATCGGCCGACATTTTGGTTAATCATTTTAGTTTAACAATCTTTTTTAATGTTACTGGTCTTTTTTTTGGCAAATATTACGGTTGAAGTTGAACATCCTTCGAGAGTCAGTTTGATGTGGACAGAAGTGTTAGAGGAAGTGGCCAGAAGTGTAAGTGGAAGTGGCCAAAAGTGTAAGTGGAAGTGGCCAGAGGTGTAAGTCGGCGATGCCAGAGGAGTAAGTAGAAGTGGCCAGAAGTGTAAGTTGAAGTGGTCAGAAGTGTTAGTGAAAGTGGCCGAAAGTGTTGGTGGAAGTGGCCAGAATTGTAAGTGAAAGTGGCCAAAATTGTTAGTGGAAGTTGCAAGAAGTGTTAGTGAAAGTGGCCAAGAGTGTCAGTGAAAGTGGCCAGAAGTGTTAGTGAAAGTGGCCAGAAGTGTTGGTGAAAGTGGCCAAGAGTGATAGTGGAAGTGGCAAGAAGTGTTAGTGAAAGTGGCCAAAAGCGTTAGTGAAACGGGCAGGAAATGTTAGTGGAGTTGGCCAGAAGTGTTAGTTGAAGTGGCCAGAAGTGTTAGTGGAAGTGGCAAAAAAGTGTTAGTGGAAGTGGCCAAAAGTGTTAGTGGAAGAGGCCAGAAATGTTAGTGGAAGTTGCCAGAAGTGTAAGTGGAAGTGGCCGGAAGTGTTAGTGGAGGTGGCCAGAAGTGTTATCGGAAATGGCCAGAAGTGTTAGTGGAAGTGGCCAGAAATGTTAGTGGAAGTGGCCAGAAGTGAAAGTGGCCAAAAGTGTTAATGGAAGAGGCCAGAAGTGTAAGTGGAAGTGGCCAGAAATGTTAGTGGAAGTGGCCAGAAGTGTTAGTGGAAGTGGCCCAAAGTGTTAGTGGAAGTGGACAGAAGTGTTAATTGAAGTTGCCAGAAGTGTTAGTGGGCAATGCCAGAGGTGTCAGTGGGCGGGGCTAGATTTGTCAATAGGCGGGGCCAGAGGTGTAAATGGGTGGGGCAGGAGGTGTCATTCGGCGGGGCCAGAGGTGTTATCTGGCGGGACCAGAGGTGTCGGTAGGCGGGGCCAGAGAAGTCAGTGGGAGGGGTATGAGGTGCTAGTGGGTGGGGCAAGAGGTCCGTCAATTTCGCGATGGTCGTTATATACGTACAACATTTACAACTACATTTATTTTTGTTGTCTGTCCTATTAGCTGGTAGAGCACGAAACTTCAAACCTCAGGATCATGGGTTTTAGTCCTGGGTTGACTGAACTAACAAACTAATTGTGTTTCGGAAGACGTTAAACAGACGGTCCGTTTG
The DNA here is from genome assembly GCA_946902895.1 of Fragum fragum. Classification (NCBI taxonomy): domain Eukaryota; kingdom Metazoa; phylum Mollusca; class Bivalvia; order Cardiida; family Cardiidae; genus Fragum; species Fragum fragum. The sequence goes on from OX336365.1 coordinate 82,846,387, forward strand.
ATGGTGCTATCCATCGAACACGTTGAAGAACCAGACTGAGCACTCAGCAGTTCGTCCTGTATCCTTGCACTTTCCTCCGTAACAACAAATGTCTTCTGAGGGCGTCGCTCGTAATGGCATGCGGTACTGTAGCGACGATAAATAAACGGAAAAAATATTTTTGAATGCGCACCGACTGACCACTTTCAAGGTGTCTCTTTAGTTCAGTTATATAACTTCTAACCTGGCGGCAATTTTTAGCCTCGTTGAATTCCAAAGAAATTACAGACGGCATCTTCAAGAGTCTTAAAATTGAAAAGTAAGAACCCTATTTGACAGAAATATTATGGCAAGTGGCAATGTTTGATTTTTCTTTCTGACTGGTATTTCTACGAAAGGTCAAAGAGCGAGATGGGGTGTTAATATGTTACATGTTTAGGGAACAGAAATGTTGTGGAAAAATCGAGGGGATTCTGTTAACCATTTCTTGTTTGCAAATGTTTGAACATGTCCAAATATTAAGGGGTTGCAGACAACATTTTAAAGTAAATACAATTAAAAAAGAAACAATCCTATATTTTAAAAATCTTGTGATAATAGGACAATTTGCTCCCTTCCTTTCCACAATAGTTTCTAATCACTTCAGGTAAAAGCGGTCGTTAAAATAAGACTGACCGTGATATCAAATAAACATGATTTTACTCACTGAACATGTCTCTAACGTAGACTAATGTGTGACCAGCCGCCGAATTCTCACCAACAACCAACGTATCACTGTCAAAAAAGTAACAGGTCTGTTCAAAATGGTCAACAGCGAAACACGAGGGGTTACTGCCACATTTAACTATACAATCTATCATGTATTCAACACCGGTCTGCGTCTCGTAGGCCCTATTCTTGTCCGCTCGCCAGGGAGTAAACAGTCGTGTATGAAAGGATTGGGTATTATACGCTAGCACAGTTGAAACTCCAAATAACATTCGGCAGAGAAGATCCATGATTTTGCACATTTTGATTCTCGTTACATGACATCTGACTGCTGTTATTGTAGAAGCGTAGAAGCAAATTAACACATTACCCGACGGCAAAGTTTGACATGAAAATTTGGAATTGATGAAAGTCTAAAAATCTTTGTCTTTTGAGGATAATAAAGAAATCACATTTTTTATATTTTCCACAATATTTTCCAAGCTTTTTTATAGAGGGGAGCAACAAGCGGGATTGTGTGGAAATGGATGAAAATTAAAAACCTACAGCTGATGAGGTTTTATGCGGTTCTACATTTATTAACCGAACAGTATATCTGTTATCTCCCTCTCTCTGCAATTGAAAATGTCAGATCTCCTGAATGATTTAAACAATTCAATTTAATGAACATCGTTTTCAAATGTTTGACCAGGCGTGATATGATCATATAGTAGACATGATGGTATTCCCTAGAAACAGGACTCTTTTAGTAATTGACGGATCGCGACTATCAATCAAAGAATCAGTTAACCAGTCAAATTATTCATTTAGACCATAGGTGAACTTTGAACTTCGACATTTGGCAAACATTGTGTAAAGTGTTTATTTGTGGGTTTGGATTATTTATTCAAGCTGTAGTTATGCCGCCGTCATAGCGCATCAGACTCCCAATCTTCAATCATGGGTTCGGTTCCCGGTGGCGGCACATATTCTTTTCGACATTTGTTTCTCACCAATGGGCGGATAATCGTAAACCTAAGTGGGATAGCAGCTGGGGCTAGGAAAGGATGTAGTGGTACTACTGGTGTGAAAAATACCAGGAATCCATTGTAAGGTGCTCTAGCCTCCGCGATATGACTGATATACTCTTAAAATTGGTTGGCGTTAAACAATATTGAATCAATCAATCAAACTGTTTTTACTTAGTCTAGGTCGCCAACCAATAATTCTTCTTTTTTGTTACATGTTACTGTCCATTGATTTTGCAAAAAGAACATCGTTTGCTATCGAATGGAACTCATGTGGGAGACAGTCAGAGGGGACCAGCGGTGTCAGTGGGTGTGGCTAGCGACCCGTCAATCATTTTATTATTCAGGTAGATTTCAAGAATACCCCATGTAAGCAATAATAATAAAAACTACAGATCAAATTTCAAATGTAAATGTTTAAATTTAGAGTTACATTAATGTTTTGACAGTGTTAACAATAACATTTTAGCTAGCAAACTGTCAGTTTTCATAGCTTAAGTTAACAGACAAATTTTTTAGACTTTCTCAAAGTTCAACGAGTGAAAACTGCCAATGGAGGCTTCGCCACTAAATCCGTTGAATGTCTGCGCAATAAAAGGTAGTTCTCGCGTATTTCAGGAATATTGCAAACTCTATTTAAATTGTAGAGAACACTTTCAAAAGCATGCTATATACCCCATTCCTACTCAGTTTTGCTTATTATGCATTTCAAGAGTAAAACTTTTGAAAAAATCGGGACAATGAAGAACTTGCTTGTAACAGACAATTTCGTCAATGTCAAAAATGTTTCCTACCGTACAAGGGAATGTGGCTTTTCTAAATTCCACTAATTTGAAATTGTCGTCTGCAACTTCTATCGATTTTGAACCAGTCGAAGATTGTGTGATATTGTAATGGGTTACTTTAACCTCGGTTATTTATCCTTTCAACCTTTGACGAGGAAGGTTACTTGACAAAACCATACCTACAGCTAGCTTACAGTACTTTCAGTACTTTGATTGTTTATGTGACCGGGAAATTCCTATTTTAGCAGGAAGTTTGACGAAAGGCAGTCTGCTCATACCTGAGTCTGATCGACCTTAGTCTACATCACCCGTTCGAAAAACATATTTTCAGAAGAAATAGTTAGCTATAGTAAATGCCCCCAGTGCTACCAATTCTTTGATTTCAATGCAATTCTAGGAGGGATGATATTCATCATAATTATGGTTAATAAAATCGTTGACCTTCGCCGACTCTGATTTCTTATCAAACATCTGGGTAATGGAAGTCGAAGATGGCAGCTTTTGACTTAACCCTCAACCACACGATAAAATATATGACCGGTCAAAATTCAAAGAAATTGCAGAAGACATTTAAAGTTGGTGGAATTTTAGAAATCTTTATCGTTTTGGACAATGAAGAAACAGTTTGTAATGTGCAATTCCTTAATTTACCACAATGTTTCCAGTGCTTTTGCTTGAGTAGCGTCTAAAAGCGGGATTGTGTGGGAATGGTTTAAATGGTCTCTTACATAGGCCTTTTTTGAGCTGCTGACTGCGATAATCTGGACGTTGTTGAAGGTGGTGGGAAAGAAAGAACAACAACAAAAAAAACCTTGTGATTCGTTTATTCACGTGTAAAAGTAGGTCGGCAGCGCAAATAACCTTTATCGCGATATTCCAAAATATCATCCAACAAACCTTTACCCATTTCCACAGAATGACGCTTTTTTGACATCTTCGAGTAATAAAGCTTTGGGAAACATCGTGGAAAATAAAGGAATTGCTTATCACAAGCGCTTTCTTAGTTATCCACAATGTTTACCCTATAAGACAGTATTTTTCTTTAAATTTCACCAACAAAAGAATGTTGTCTACATCTTCTGTGAATATGGACCTGTCTAAAATTTTGATGTAAACCTTAGTGCTTTCTAGATACTTGAAATTTAAGTTAACATGAACTCATGATGATATAGCTCTGGAATTAAACAGGTCTTCTGAAATTCAATAAACTGTCGTATTATTCAGCATTGACATTTCATTATTTTAGTATGTTTTAATGAAAATCCGTTTAAACTAATTCTCCTTCTGTACCATGAGTCAAGATTACGACAAGTAACACAATTTAACACAAATTTCACGGACAAATGTCGACAATAACTTGAATTCGATGGGCCTCCTCTCACTGAAACAGCGTATAGCAGTCCAGGGCAGATAATCCTTGTCGCAAAACTAGCGTGAAAATGTACCTTCAACTCTACGACGTGTTATAGCATATGTTAAAAGAAAATAAGTTCATTTGGCGTAAAATGGGCCTGTGACGCACTAAAGACTTAAAATCAATAATATGCAGGAATTATATCGAATTATCTCTAAGATTTAAAGTCTTTCATAATTAGAATATCAATTCTTGCTCATTAAATACCGAATTTATTAACTCGTCATCTAAAACAAATAAAAACCAATAAAACTCCGCAAAGTTTTGTTTTTGTCTATTTACAGGTGACTCGTTTCAATAAGCCCAGTCTTTAATGGCCATGAAGCTATAAACACAAACAACATTGTAAACCAAATATAGTTCAAGATAAGAAAAACATATTAACAAAGGACGCATCATATAAACTAAGAATTAAGTCTGCATAATTGATTCATTACTACACAATAACGCCTTTTGACCCCTTCTAGCAATATGGTTATAGAAAACTTTGTGGGGAAAGGAGAAATATGTTGTAACATGTATTTCCCCTTTTCTAGCAATGGTTTCTACCCTTTTTGGCATTTATTTTCCAATTTCTATTCAACTTGAAATTTCGTCTGCAAGTTCTTTCAAACTAGCCCAGTCTAAAATTTTATCGTCTGGTGTAAGGTTAAGACCGAGACAATTCAACTTGTAAGTATACGCTAAAATTTTAGTTATCGTACAAGAAGGAATATTTCACATACTATTATAACAAAATTCGAACGTTGCATTTTTCAATATATGTAAATTGCAGCCATCTTCAACCCAATTACACACAACAACATTTTAGACTAGTCAACATTGTAAGAAGTCGTAGACGATAATTTCAAGTTGATAAAATTCAATTCTTTCATCTTTTTGGATAAAAAGCATTGTGGATAATGAAGAAATTACTTGATACAAGTAATTTTTCACTTTTAAATAATGTTTTCCAGAGCTTTTACTTGAGGAGCATAAAAGGGAGGGGTCGTTTGGGAGGTTAGGAGGTTAAATACAGTGTATTATAAGCGTATCCTAAACAATGGTATTCAAGTAAGTGTTTCATCTGATAAGCCAAGTTCATTTCGTGGTATGAGTTACAATCATTTTATTGTTCTATCGAGAAGTTTTCGTTTTGTTGTAAAATTTGAATTCAATATACAGTGCCGTGCCAAAACTGAGTGAATATTTAAATGGCGGCTAACAGGTTTCCAAAATCCGTATAAATAAAGCTTGACTAAAAGGGTACGAGTATACTAATGAACGCCAGCGATAAAGGGAAGCAACTTCAATATTTCTAAAGGACCGGAAATGGCATCCTTGTGTCGCCTAGACCGGTACCGCCGTCGACTTTAACAAAGCCCTTATTAAAAAGTCCACAGTGGTACCAGTCTATGTGTCGCCTGTATACGTCAAACTGTCAACCCTATAAATCATTGGTAAAGCAACTGTCAAAGAATGAAAACACCTCGTTATATCAATGGCAGATGAGGGTCAACAGTTAGTAGATGTTACGAAAGTATCGGGGGAAGCAAACCTACAATTTCAATGGCTTTAAAGAGATTTCGAAGTCGTAGTTCAACGAAAACATGCTTCGAAGCGGTAGGCCAAAAACGTTTGGTGGAATTTCAATTTTTTCGGCTTTTTTGAAAGAAAACATTGTTGGTAATAAAGAAATTGCTTGATACAATCAATTTCCTCATCTTCCACACTGTTTTCCAAAGTTTTTTTCTTTAAAGATGTAAAAGGGTCGGATTGTGTGGGAATGGGTTATTATCGGGGCATGGTAAAGTTGGACTTAACCCATTACCACACAACCCATCAATTTCATCCATTAGAAAAATTGATTCGGAAAGCATTGTGGAAAAGAAGAGATTGCTTGAACACGCGATTTCCCCTTTTCATACATTATTTCTATTATCCAGTTTAGATCATTCGTTTCGGTTTAAACACTTTCAGATGTCATCTCTTACTTTTTCTAACCAGACTAGTCAAACGTTTTGTAATTTTGTAATTGATTAAAAATACAGACATACAATAAATCCACCAGGGATCGTTCTATTTATTGTTAATAATTAATTGATAATGGAATGAACATCGCTCTATGACTTTTTTGTTAGGTAATGAATTTTAAAACGATATTAATGAAGTGAGAAGGTTGGGCCAATTCTATGAAATAAATTATTCTTGCCTTTGATCAAACCATTATACCAACAACTGAGAATGATTATTTATGAACATTTCCCCGTAAGATTATTGAAACTATTCAGCTATTTCGATTTGATATTAGTTGAATTTTTATACGAACTACCATTCTATTCGTGTCTTCCCCAGAGACATGTAATTCTTAAGAAAATATCGTGACAGAAAGAGAAATTGTTTAAAACCACCAATGTTTCCTTTACTAACAATAGTCTCTACTCTATTCTGTATTTATCTTTTCATTCCATATAAGTTTTGATTCACTGTATTTCAGTTTTCTCTAAATGACATTGCTACATTTTACTGTAAAAGTGGGCCGAAAATCGGCAGCGTGCGGCAATAGTTATATCATCTGACAAGGAAATAAGACTGAGATATCAAACACGATAGTTTGCTTAATTGACCAATCGCGGCTGTCAATCAAGGAATTTATCGACCAAACATATCATTCATTCAGCCCGTAATTAAGATTTGGACTCCTACACTGGTCGCAATTTTTCTTAACTTCGGCTTTTTTGTTGGTTTAGCAACTTAAACGTCGTAACTTCAGCATGAAAAAGCTGTGGTTACGACGTTTAGGTCGCCAACCAAGTCTAAAATGCTGTTGTTTTGTATTGGATTATACTAAATAATTAGTGTTTTAGGCCGCATAGAGAGCCGTGGTCATTTTCGCGCAAGAAAGGTAAGGATAAATGGATTATATACTTTATTCTCTTTATGGAGATTATAATTTGTTGATTACAACCATACTTTTTATACTAACTAAAACCTATAGCAACTATTAAAGCGTAGAGCATTTGTTTATATATCTGAAATGTTGAATTTGAACTGCAGATGACCAATCGCGAATGTCAATGAAGGAACCAACCGACCAATCAAATCCTTTATTTAGCCCGGACCTGTTTATTTCATCTCCAACATTGGCTGCCATTTTTGTTAACCATTTTTGTTTTTGTTTGGCGACTGAAACGTCGTAACTACAGTTTATTCCAGCTGTAGTTACGACGTTAATATCACAAACCAACCATGTTATATTTTTGTTTTATGGTGCTGGCTATAAATTTTGCAATATAACGTCGTTTAAAATCGAAGCGAGACTTCCTGTTGGAGACAATGGGAGGGACTAACGAAGTAAATGGGCGGGGCCAGCGATTGGTCAATTGTCTGATCACTGTCCACGCCCACTGAGCTCCAACAGGAAGTACCACGTAGATATTAAACATTATATCGCAATATTAAGGGCCAATAACATGTAAAAGTAAAATGGTTGGTTAGCGACTTAAAAGTCGTTACTACAGCTTCCATAAGCTGTAGTTACGACGTTCAAGTCGCAAAGCCAACCAAAAGAAAACTCACATAAATTTAGGCCAATGTCGGAGTTCAAAGTTCAACTTCGGTCTAAATGAATGATTTAAATGGTGGATTGATTCTTTGATTGTCAGTAGAGATTCGTCAACAACAAAATACGTTGCTCAAATCCGATCCTTGTCATGACCAGCGATCTACAGCTAGTTATAGACTGTATAGTTATATAACGCGAACTGTTGGAAGCAAGTCAAGGTCACTGTATAACAATAATATATATCGAGGGCTTAGAGCAAAAACATAGTATGGCTCTATACAATGTATAGAGCCATACTATGTTTTTGCTCTTAGCCATCGATAAATGTTTATTAAGCTATATACCCAAACAACATTTGTAGCAAAATAACAATCCAGATAAGAAAATACATGTAAACAAGGACTGTGAATCATAAAGACTATGGATTAAAACGGCAATTGATCAGGTTATGGATGAAACGGTCTGGCTCTCAGTTTCTAAAATTATAAATGAAAGGAAATGCACAATGCTAGTCACAATCACGGTTTATTAGTGTGACCGTCGATCCATAATCCATAACTTATGATAGATTCAAGGTTTAGTTTATGTAACACCAAGCTGTGCAACGCGATCTACCACCACAGTATATAAGACCGACTCTCGAACCACACCCATTAATAGCTTGTTGCATCACATATAAGGAAGCGCCAGATTCTATCCAACGGCACCTGAAATGTTCAAGATCGTCAAGTGTTGGTTAACCCTTTCCTGTTTCGCAAAATTTTAGACCTGTCTAAATTCAAAGGTTTTGCAGACGTAAATTTAATTTGGATCTAATTTGAAATATAATCATTCAGTTGGGTAGAAATTTTGGGGAAAAAGAAGAAATTGCATGTTACGAGCAATTTCTTCTTTTTCTACAATGTTTTCTCAATTCTGAAATCACAGGGACGTAAAAACCAGTAATTGTACAGGAAAAGGTTAATCGTTGGATTTACAGCTTTAGTAGGTCGTGGCACGACGATATATTTGATAAAATCGATATTGCTCTGTTGCATGTCACGTGACCCGTTGTTCAGGGAAACTAACCTGAACGACGTTACATATGACGCTGGAAAATTCCTTTATATCGAAAACGTCATAATTGTCTGATTATTGCACTACGCAATGCATAAAAATTGGTTGCGGAAAATGAAGAACTCACTCATTACAAGCATTTTCTTTATTATCTACAATGTTTTCTACCCCATTATTCAGATTTCAAACTTCTTCATCGATTAAAAAAGAATGATCCGCGGAGAATATAGCTCGCCGTACTGTGTGCTCTTTACAAATGTGTTAAAGGCTAGAGGCACAATGTCACAGACCTTGCCCCTGATATACGCAGGTAAAAGGAGTACACAAGGATAAAAATTAACCAAGATATAAAAAAGTTAAAGTTTTGCGATAAAGATTTTTTTTTAAGATAAAGGGTCACATTCAGGTGGTCAGGGTCGTTTTTTTAAATAAAAGCCTATCGCCCGAAGAATGAATGTGTGAAATACGAGTACCCTCGGCTAACAAACGACCAAAAACGGTCAAACGTTTGGGTAAAAAGCTTTCTTTAGCCCTTTAAAGGTAGCAAAGTCATAGGGTGAAATTCATTGTCTCAAACAAAAGTTCATCTCTTAATGAGTGTATATGTGAAATACGAGTATCCTAACATGAAAAATGACTAAGATAAAAAAGATTCTTAAAGATTTGGGTTAAAGCTTTTTATAAAAGTCAAGGTCACATGGTTAATGTCATTGTCGATAACGAAAACCCTTATCCTGATAAAGTAAGTGCATGTGTGAAATACGAACATTCTACGATGAAAAATCACCAAAATGGAACAAAGTTGAAGATTCTGGTTACAGCTTTTTATAATAGGGATGAGTGTTTTTTCACTGCGTTTATTGGAGTACAAAGTGCAATTGCCTTAGCACATGGCAAATAACGCCCGTAGGGCGTTATGTTTAAGCCATGTGCTAAGGCAATTGCACTTTATACTCCAATAAACGCAGTGAAAAATACACTCGGCCCATATAATTGCAATACGTCTATTTTCAAATCCGAAACGGATAGAGAGATGAAAATAAAAACAAATAAACCGGAACTGTGAGCGGAGTTACTTTTCTTTGACAGGCGTACGGATACATTGACACAGTTTATCGTTGTAACGGCGGACATTTTATTTCGTCGCTTGGGTTTTTTGAAATGGAAATTCGAACGTTCGTTGGATTTATTTGGAATTATTATGAGGAAATACTAACTTTAATCTCTGTAAATTATGATATCTGGGTCGATAACAGTTAGAATTATGAATAGATATTTGTAATAGACAAAAAATATAAACCTACCACATCGACACGATGCATGCTGATGTGGCGAAGCCGATTCGACATCTCGGATTTACGGCTAATAAAGGTGAGTTTTTCGAAATCTTCATGTTCAAAACGAACATTATAATTGTTATAAGGACACTATTTGTTTATCTATTTATTGAAAATCCGTGGAAGTATAAAGGAATTCGAGGAAATCGAAATTCAAAAGGTGATGACTATAAATAGTAACAAAACAAGTTTGGTATTTCTTGGAAGTGAATTCCCAATATCGGAAATCCCTGACCTTGTTTGTTTCTATTTTTGTCGAAAATAGTTCTGCCTTTTATCGAGGTATAAAGTGCAATTGATTTGATCACGTGATACGATTTGGGCCAATAAAAATACTCTATTTTGAAGTATTGCAATTATAACGGGTTAAAATTCAAGGTCCCAAGTTCAATTTCATAGTCTCAAATGGAAGCACCCATCCTACAGAGTGAATGGTGATATATTAGCCACTAAGCACTATCTATAAAATATTTATACATATAATCTTTAACAAAGTGCGGATGCAGGCGCTGACACCTGCATCCGTTTTCCGAGACTTTTGTTCAGGGCGAGCTAAAATCACGTATACAACTTTGGTCTGGTCTAACATTTTATCGTCTGACTATAAGATAATGTACAAAAACCATTTATTATTTATTTTAAAGCGAAAATATTATCCCATAGCCTTTCCAAATAAATAGCTGTCTAATGGGATGACAAGATTAAGCATGAATAATTTTATCCCATAGCCTTTCCAAGCATAAAGCTCTCTAAAGGGATGATAACATCAAGCATAAATGATGTTATCCATAGTCTTTCCAAATATGTCATTGGTTCGATCCCCGGCGGCGGCACATATCCCTTCCGATATTTGTCTCTCACCAATGGGTCGATAATCGTAATGGGGGTAATAGTCCGAAATATACCAGGAATCCATTGTAAGTTGATCCAGCCGCCGCGACATGGCTGAAAAAATGTTAAAAAAGGCGTTAAACACCATTCAAACAAAACAAAACCAAGTATAACGGGTCTTCTAATGGGATGTGAATATTAAGGAAGAATGATGTTATATATCCAGCAAAAAAAGCTGTCTAATGTGATGACAAAATCAAATATGGATGACGTTTTGCCATAGCCTTTCTAAGTATAAAGAGCCCTCTAATGGGAATGATGTTATCCCATAGCCTTTCCAAGTATAAAAAGCTCTTTGATGCATTGATAATATCAAGCATGAATGGTGTTATCCCATAGCCTTTCCAAGTGCAAAAAGCCCTCTAATTGGATGATGATATCAAGCATGGATGATGTTATCCCATAGCCTTTCCAATTATAAAGTGACCTCTAATAGGACCATAATATAAAGCAAAGATAAGTAAGCAATGACATATCGCCCAGTCACACCAATCCTACCATGAGCAAAACGCAACAATCAATGAGATATCTGTGCAAAGAATAATGTCATTTACAGAACAAGAGGCCCATAGGGGCTAAGACGCTCTCCTGACTCTATATTAAAACCATCTCCCAACAGCAGCTTTTCACAAAAAGGGTTATGATAGTCATCATAGGTCAGGGTCACATTGTAAAAACCTATTTCAGACCTGATGATGTTCTGTACAAAATGATAATTAAATATTTTAGGCTTTACGAATAAAAGTGAAACCGGTAAAAACATTTGACTTATCGTATTAACGAGAAACTTTAATCGAAATTCAGTCACATAGGCTCTTTTCAAAACGGAGCTGATCCAGTTTCGAAAGGAACGAAACTTGTGATGACAGTCATTCTGTGCACGTTTCAGGAGAGTGCGATGAACATTACGGAAACTGTGATGTTAACAAGTACAAAAACAAGGTCGCAAGCACGAACAGAAGGACGGGAAACACTCCTTCGCAACAGCTTTTCTGATAGGAAGAATTAAAAGCTTCTTGTCTAGATCCACTTACGCACAAAATTGAAATCCATTCTCAAATAAAGTCTGCATTTCCGAGGCGCTAGCAAATCTTCCATCAAGGTCACTACATGCTTGTTGGGCTTCAGAGAATGTATAAGAGTAGCTTCCCATGGTTTTTGCTACATTAAAGACTAAAATAAAGACAAATATCAATTAACTATCCCTTTTTACGCTACCTCGAGGAGAACATCTTCGGAATGCATTATGGAAAATGAAGAAAATCTTGTCGTCTTCTAAGAAATTAAGGAGGTGTCATTTTGATGAGGTGCCGCTCACAAGTGTGATCAAGATATTTGATAAATAAATTGAGGGATCTCTGACCGCGCCCCATGACCTCCGACAACACTGTTTGACTGAGGTCATAAACGACATCTTCTTTTAATCCAGTCCCATTTTTCAACATTTTAAACTGATTCAATTTGAAAGAAGTTGCAGACGACAATTGAATGTTGGTGCAATTTGAAAAGTAACCAAACTACAGACTAGATAATAATGTGGCTAAAGAAGAAAACTACTGGATACAAGCAGTTTCTTCTTTTCCCACAATATTTTCTTAAGAGATGAAGAGAATACTTTCTTGTATTCATGAAGGTATGAACCGGAAAAACTAATCACACTGTATGAATACGCGAAGCGGATTCACACATAAGTGTGATTAGGTTTTTCGGTTCATACCTCCATGAAAACAAAAAATATTCTCCTCATTTCTTATAATTTAATAGCATCGAGCGAAAAATACAAAAACTTTAGGAATTTTGAAACCTTTTTGTATGGAACTATTTTGTGCGGAAGCATACAAAATGGCTGCGTGCTCAAAATTTTGTTCATGGGGGTATGAATTAATTTTTTCGACCAATCAGACCGGTCGTTTTTGATAGACGAAACTAAAAATTAAATTATTCAAGTATAAAATCACAAAGACATAAAAACAAGGGATTGTGCAGGAAAGGTTAAATAAATGTGTTCAGAGGGACCTGTGGAAGGGAAAGTGGTTAGTTAGCGACCTAAACGACGTGACTACAGTTTGAATGAGCTGTAGATACGACGGCAAAGTCGCGAAACCAACACTAAATGCTTAACATAAATGGCGAAATTTAGAGTTCACTTCTAATCTGAACGAATGATTTGATTGGTCAGTAGTTTTTTTTCTTGTTAGCGGCGAACTTTGAACTCCAACATTGGCCGATATTTTTCTGAGGCATTTTAGTTAGTTTTGCGACTAAGACAACGTTACTACAGCTTGAATAAGCTGTAGTTATGGAGTAAAGGTCGCAAACCAACCATTTTTTGCTGCATGTTACTGGTCAATTTTTTCCTTGAAAATAATGCAGTTGAATATCGAAATGGAACATCCTATCGGAGACAGTAGGTGTGGCCAGAGGAGTCAGTTGGCGGGCCAGTGGGTGTGGCCAGAGGAGTCAGTGGGCGAGGCCACTAGGTGTGGGCAGAGGAGTCAGTGGGCGGGGCCAATAGGTGTGGCCAGAGGAGTCAGTGGGCGGGGCCAGTAGGTGTGGCCAGAGGAGACAGTGGGCGAGGCCAATAGGTGTGGCTAGAGGAGTCAGTGGGCGGGGCCAGTAGGTGTGGCCAGAGGAGTCAGTAGGCAAGGCCACCGATCAGTAAGTTACGCATTAGTCTTTATATATTAGCAACATTTACATCTTTTTTGTTGTCGGCCCGATTAGCTCAGTTGTTAAAGCATTTGACTTCAAACCTCCAGATAAAGGGTTCGAGCCCTGGGCTTACCAAACTAACAAACTAATTGTTTTTCGGATGAGACGTTAAACTGAGGACCCGTTTGCTATCAATCGAACACGTTAAAGAATCAGGCTGAGCTCTCAGTAATTTCGTCCTGTATCCATTTATCATTGCACTATCCCACGTATCAACAAAGTTTAATGTCTTCTGGCGTAGACTGGTACCACTGTCGACTCTAATAAAGCCGACAGGTATGCACCGATTTTCGGTACATACACGGAAAGCCTGGCCCGTTAGGTTTTTTGCTTAATAAAATCGAAAACGAGGCTTACGCATGCGCAGCTAATTTTGTTGAAAATTTTGATACGACGCGGGATTTCCATCCAATACGATTAAAATCTTCCTTCTGTAGTTTAAGAGAAGTCAGTTTTAACGTTAAACAATTTTTCACATCAATAATCGAAATTGTATGCGAGAAAAACACTTGGAATGTCACCACTTTCATGTAAAATATATGAGGAACACCACGTTCCGCTTCCGCCATATTGTTTACAAACAATCGACCAGCCAAATAGATTTGATGTTTGGGTTTACGTCATTAAATACCCACCAGCCAATCTCATGATCCATTCTTTTGGGATCTACCTGTCGGATTTGTTAAAGTCGACTGCGGTACCGGTCTACTTCTGGCGTCGCTCATATGGACATGTGCTACGGTAGCGACGATAAATAAACGGAAACACCTTTTGAATGTTCACCGACTTACCACATCCACCGTGTCTCTTGAGTTGTCGATAGTACAACTTATAATCAGACGGCAAATTTTAGTCATGTTTAATTCCAAAGAAATAACAGACGGCATCTCCAAGAGCGTTAAAATTGAAAGATAGAAACATTATGGCAGGTGATAACACTTTAGTAACAATGTTTTGATTTTTCTTTCTGGTTGGTATTTCTACGAAGTTTCAAAGTGCGAGATGGGGTGTTAATATGTTACATTTTTAGTGAACAGAAGTTTTGTATTCCCGATTCTCCCACATTTGAAAATATCGATAAAAACTCGGTACAGGTAATCCCTGCCTGAGGCTAAATGACCATTAAATTCTAAAACCCTATTCCACGTGCGTTTCAAATTGAAACAGTGGATTTCGAATCAGGAAATTATTTTAACCTATGCCGTACAATGTCCCTTTATTGATCGCAGAAGAGAAGTGAAATCATTGTGATAAAAGGGACGGTTACTTATAATAATCAATTACCTTCTTTCTCACACCTTTTCATATGCTATCTGGCAGTTACTCTTCTTTCCAGGCAACCATTTTATCTATTTCTCAAGAATGAATCAGCACTGGTATCGTTGAGGCGCGACGAAAATCTCTCAACTACAGCTTTATTCAAATTAAAGTTACGAGATTTTGTTGGTCATCCGACGTTATGTTGTATGAATGCAATACTTGTTACGGATAGAAATTATATGGAAAAAGATAACAGTTCAAACATCGGGGTTGATTAAGAAGCAAACATAAAGTGAGTCAAAATGACCATTTCTTATTCAATAATTGTAATTCTGTGATAAATGGAATAGTGGAAAAGGGGATTGGTGTAGAATTGTGTATCGCAGAGAAATTTAGCCTGTACCGTTTCAATTGTTGTTTTGGATCTGGGTCATTCTACCTTACTTTGTCGAAAAACAGAATACTTTTCACGGACGAAAAACTTTTCAAATGGTAAGGCTGACAAAATACCCCGTTCTACAGATGCATGGGTATAAAATTGACACGAACCAAAAGGCATGTAAATGTTAATACCCGTATCTAGTGTATTCCCAGTTCCTTTGTTTTCTGTAGATTTTATCGCCTAGATCTTTTAAGTTCAAGCACAGTAGTTTAGAAAGAAACCTTATTAATATCCGAATATTTCAACACATGTATGTAAAAGTTTGAAAGAAGACAATTCTTAACTGTTGGTTTCTGTTGGGGTTCAGAATTAAGTTATAGCTGTGGCCATGGCTTTTGCTTTGTTCCTATGTTGACTTATTTATGATTTATTTCAGGTTTCATTTCATCCCAGAATTATAGATTAAAACCTAATTATCAATTAAATTTTGGTGGTTTTATTTCGGCAAATTAAACGCTTATT
Organism: Fragum fragum; assembly: GCA_946902895.1. Classification (NCBI taxonomy): domain Eukaryota; kingdom Metazoa; phylum Mollusca; class Bivalvia; order Cardiida; family Cardiidae; genus Fragum; species Fragum fragum. The sequence continues at coordinate 82,861,984 of OX336365.1, forward strand.
AAATTAATTTGATTGCAACAAACAGCCTTTAATACATAATACACGTGGAACACTTTGAACCTAACTGTAATCACACATTTTCCCTTACCCACTTCTTCCCACCAGGTAAATGATATTTGATTTTCAAATGTGGGAGAATCAGAAGGACACCGAAAATCGAGGGGATTCTATCAAACAATTTTTGTTTTGCAAATATTTAAATATGTCCAAATATAAAAGTGGTTGCAGGCGACAATTAAAGTAAGTACAATTCAAAAAGAAACAATCCTATATCAAAAAAAATGTGTGCTAAAAGGAGAATTTTCTTCTTACAAGCAATTCCTTCCTTTTCCACAATGGAAGTATAATATCACTAGGACGTAAACTCATGAATTGTATGGAAAAGAGTTAAGTACGAACGACATTGTGTCTAGTTCAGAAAGAATGTTTCAGGAAAATAAATGTCTTACATGGAATGTTCTGATTTAGAAAAGGAAGTTTAAATTCTTGTCGCTTCCAGTTAAAAGTGACTATTTATAGGTGGTAGCTAAAATAAGACTGGTCGTGATATCAAATAAAATCTGATTTTACTCACCGAACATGTCTCTAACGTAGACTAGTGTATGACCAGCCGCCGAGTTCTCACCAACAACCAATGTATCACTGTCAAAATAGTAACAAGTCTGTTCAAAATGGTCAACAGCGAAACACGAGGGGTTACTGCCACATTTAACTATACAATCTATTATGTATTCAACACCGGTCTGCGTCTCAAAGGCCCTGTTCTGGTCCGCTCGCCAGGGAGTAAACAGTCGTGTATGAAAAGATTGGGTCTTATACGCTAGCACAGTTGACACTCCAAATAACATTCGACACAGAAGATCAATGATTTGACACATTTTTAAACTCGTTACAAGACATCTGACTGCAATTATTGTAGAAGAACATTTAACCCATTACCCGACGACAAAATTTCAGACAAAAATTTAGAATTGGTGACAGTCTAAAAATCTTTGTCTTTTGAGGAAGGAAAAGTTGTTGATAATGAATAAATCGCATCTTTTTTTTATTTTCCACAATATTTTCCAAGCTTTTTTTTCTAGAGGGGCGCAACACGCGAGATTGTGTGGTAATGGATAAAAAATTAAAAACCTACAGCTGTTGAGTTTTTTTTGTTTTTTTTTTTTGCGGTTTAACATTTATTAACTAAATAAAAAACATTTTATCTCCCTCTCTCTTCAATTGAAAATGTCTGATCTCCTGAATAATTTAAACAATTCAATTTATTGAACATCGTATTCAAATGTTTGACCATGCGTGATATGATCATATGGGTGACACGATGGTATTCCCTTGATACAGGGTCTTTTAGTAATTGACGCATCGCGATTATCAATCAAAGAACCAGTTAACCAGTCAATTATTGATTTAGACCGGAAGTGAACTTTGAACTTCGACATTTGGCAAACATTTTTGTACAGCATTTTAGTTGGTTTACAGACTTAATTCAAGGTGTAGTTACGTAGTTTAGGCCCCCAACTTATTATGATTCTACTTTTTGTTACATGTTACAGGCCATCAATTTTGAGAAATGACGTCGTTTGATATCGAATGGAACATCAGATCGTAGCCATGAGTGGACCAGCGGAGTCAGTGGGCGGGACCAGCGATCTGTCAATTATTTTGTTATTCATCTAAGACATGAAGAGAATACTTTTTGTTTTCATGGAGGTGTGAAACGAAAAACCTAAGCGGATTCATACATTGTGTGATTAGGTTTTTCGGTTCATACCTCCATGAAAACAAAAAATATTCTCTTCATCTCTTATAATTTAATAGCATCGAGCGAAAAATGCAAAATTTTTACAAATTTTGATACCTTTTTGTAGTGAACTATTTTGTGCGGAAGCATACAAAATGGCTTCGTACTCAAAATTTTGTTCATGGAGGTATTAATTAAAATGTTCGACCAATCAGATCGCTCATTTTTGATAGACGAAACTAACAATTATACAGATTTCAAGAACATCCCATGTTAACAATAATAACAAAAAATAGAGATCAAATTTCAGTTTAAATTTTTTAAAATTTTTAAGTTACATCACTGTTTAATGATTTAATGTTTTGATCATGCATGTTAACAGTGGTATCTTTAGCTAGCAAAGCACCAGTTTTGATAGCTTTAGTTAACATATAAAATTTTGGGGTCTTCTGAAAGTTCAACGATTGCAAACAGCGACTGGAGGCTTAACCACTAAATCCATTGAGTGCCATAAAAGGTAGGTCTCATGTATTTCAGGAATGTTGCAAACTCTATTCAAATTGTAAAGATTTCTTTCAAAAGCATGCTATTTAACCCATTCCCACTCAGTTTCGCTTTTTAAACACATCAAGAGAAAAACTTTGGAAAAAAAAAGCAATTTCTTCAATGTCCACAATCTTTTGTACCTTGGAAGGGAAGGATTTTCTAATTTTCACCAATTTGAATTTGTCATCCACAACTTTTTCCGAAATTGAACCAGTCGAAGATTGTTTGATGTGTCATGAGTAAATTTAAAATCGTTTATTTATCATTTCAACCTTTGACGAAGAGGTTACTTAACAAAATCATGCCTAGCTAGCTTACAGTACTATCATTACTTTGATTGTTTATGTTTAAGATTAGAAAAGCGTCGATTTTCATGAGACCAAAGCTGTTTGCTTCCCAACCCTCGATAAACTGAATAAAAATGACTATTCTGTCTTAAGCCATGCTGAACCCGTGAGATTCCTACTTTAGCAGGAAGTTTAAAGAAAGTCAGTCTTCTTATACCTGCGGTCTGACCTTAGTCTATATCAGCCGTTTGCTCTTCGAAAAACATATTTTCAAAAGAAATAGTAAGCTATAGTAAGTACCTCCAATGCAATTCTAGGAGGGATAACATTCATCCTAATTATGGTTAATCAAGTCGTTGACCTTCGCCGATTCTGATTTCTTATCAAACATCTGGGTAATGAAAGTCGCAGATAACCACACGATAAAATATATGACCGGTCCAAAATCAAAGAAATTGCAGACGACATTTAAATTTGGTGGAATATGAAGAAACAGTTTGTAATATGCAATTTCTTCATTTACCACAATGTTTCCAGTGTTTTTGCTTGAGGAGCGTCTAAAAGCTGGATTGTGTGGGAATGGTTTAACTGGTCTCTTACATAGGCCAATTTTGAGCAGGTGACTGTGATAATCTGGACGTTGTTGACGCCGAAGGACCTGAAACGAAGCATTGCAATTCCTAAAATACAGACCGCTTATCGTCTGAACCGCATCGAAAGAACGATTCTCGTTGTCAAATAAGGGGGTGGGGGAGAAAGAACAACAAAACAACAGCGCAAATAACCTTTATCGCGATACCCCAAAATATATCATCCGACAAACCTTTACCCATTGACATCCAAAAGAAAAAAGCTTTGGAAAACATCGTGGAAAATAAAGAAAATGCTTGTTACCAGCGCTGTCTTCGTTATCCACAGTGTTTTCTATCCCAAAAGAAAGGACTTTTCTTTAAAATTCACCAACGAAAGAATGTTGTCTACAACTTCTTTGAATGTGGACCTGTCTTAAATTTTGAGGTAAATTTTAATGCTGTCTAGATACTAGAAATTTAAGTTAACACGAACTCTTGCTGATAGAGCTCTGGAACTAAATAAGTCTTCTGAAATTCAATAAACTGTTGTATTATTCAGCATTGACATTTCATTATTTTAGAATGTTTTAATGAAAATCCGTTTAAACTAATTCACCTTCTGTGACTGAGTCAAGATTACGACAAGTAACACAATTTAGCACAATTTTCACGGACAAATGTCGAAAATAACTTGAATTCGATGGACCTCCTTTCACTGAAACAGCGTATAGCAGTCCAGGGCAGATAACCCTTGCCGCAAAACTAGCTTTTAAACTACGACGAGATATTCGGTAGCATATGTTAAAGAACAAAATTTATTTTGCGTCGAAACGGGCCTGTGATGCACTAGTGACTTATATTCAATAATTCGCAGGAATTTTATCGATTTATCTCTAAGATTTAACGTCTATTGTAAATAGAATCTCAATTCTTGCTCATTAAATACCGAATCTATTAAAATCGTCATCTAAAACAAATAAAAACAAATAGAAACTCGACAAAGATTTGTTTTTATCTATTTCCAGGTGAATCGTTTCAATAAATCCAGTCCTCCATGGCCATTAAGCTATAAACAAAAACAACATTGTAAACCAACTATAGTTCCAGTTAAGAAAAACATATTAAAAAAGAACGCATCATATATAAGCTACTAAGAATAAAGTCTGAATGATTTATTCATTTACAATGACGCCATTTTCCCCATTCTAGCAATATGGTTATAGAAAACTCTGTGGGGAAAGGAGAAATCGGTTGTAACGTGTATTTCCCCTTTCCTAGCAATGTTTTCTATCATTTATGGCATTTATTTTCCAATTTATATTCAATTTGAAATGCAATCTGCACTTTCTTTCAAACTCGCCCGGTCTAAAATTTTATCGTCTGGTATATGGTTAAGACCGACTTAATTGAAAGGGATTTCAACTTGTAAGTATACACCAAAATTTTAGTTATCGACAAGAAGGAATATTTCACATACTATTATAACAGAATTCGAACTGTGCATTTTTCAATTTATGCAAATAGCAGCCATCTTTAACCCAATCCCACACAACAACATTTTAGACTGGTCAAAATTGAAAGAAGCCGTAGACGACAATTTCAAGTTGATGAATTTTAATTTTTTCATCTTTTTTGATTGAAAACATTCTGGATAATGAAGAAATTACTTGATACAAGTAATTTCTTCATTTTCCATAATGTTTTCCAGAGCCTTTCTTGAGGAGCTTAAAAGGGGGGGGGGGGTTGTTTGGGGGGGGGGGGGGTAGGAGGTTAAAAACAATGTAACATAAGCGTATCCTAAACCACTGTATTCAAGTAATCGTTTCATTTGATTAGCCTAGTTCATTTCGTTGTATGAGTTACAATCATTTTATTGTTCTATTGAGCAGTTTTCGTTTTGTTGTAAAATATGAATCAAATATACAGCGCCATGCCAAAAATGGATGAACTTTTAAAATGGCGGCTAACAGGTTTCCAAAATCCGTATAAATAAAAGCATGACTAAAAGGGTACGAATAACCTCAGCATCACGGGTTCGAGCCCTGGGCTGACCAGATCAACTAACAAAACTAATTGTCTTTCGGATGAGACGTTAAACCGAGTCCCCGTGTGACGGTGTTATCCATCGAGCACGTTAAAGAACAAGGCGGAGCTCTCAGCAGTTTCGTCCTGTATCCTTGCACTATCCCCGTAGCCACTAACCGTCTTCTTGGGGCGTCGCTTATATGGGCATGTGCTACGGTAGCGACGATAAATAAACGGAAAATAATCAAAACTCGATCTATAGTTACGACAAATTCAAGGCTCAGATTAATTAAAACCAAAATTTCGAAAGCGAGTCAAAATCATGAAATTTTACTGTAACCATCGATCAACGATCCATGATTTTGACATATTCAAGGCTTAGTTTATATAACACCAAGCTGTGGAACGCGATCTAAATTCACAATATATAAGACCGACTTTCGATCCACAGTTACTATCAGATTCTTGCATCACATGTAAGGAATCGCCAGTTTCAATCCAACCGCACCTGAAATATTAAAGATCATGAAGTAATGAATGAACGGTGTAACTATAGCTTTGAAAGTTGTGGTTTGGACATTATTGATGACGATATAATTAACTAAAGCGAAACTGCTCTGTGGAATGCCGTGCAATTATCGAGGAAATCTGTCTAAACAACGTTATTTTTTATGTTGAAAAATTCCAGTGTTTTGATGACTTCATAATAAACAGATCGCTAGCCCACCCCACTGACTCTGACTCTGCTAGCCCAACCCACCGAATTTGCTTCTTAGATTAGATTAGATTCTTCTTATTATTATAATAAGATATCTACAAAAACTCGAATGGTTTGGGAGGGCGCGAATAACGGACACGCCTCCCTCGCTTTCCCATAATAACTCTTGAAACGATATTTTATTTATAATTATCATAAAGTTGTTAATCATAGTAGAAAATAGAGCAAATAAAATCTCGTCTGAATTTTGCCTATATATATTTGTTGCACGCATTTCTCAAAATTGTTTACACACATTTAGTACCAAGACTTTAGAACACAAAGAACGAATAAAAAACGTGATTCCCGCACATTTCGAATAAATCCAACAACATAATTGATTTATTTTTTCTTCCTTTTATATGTGATTGTTAAACGTATGTGTTATCGTGTACTTGTTTAAATTATTATGTAAAATGATAAACATTATTGTTCAAGTCGATTAAGGAAACTCATTTTTCTTGGTCAGCTATGTCGTCTTGATAGGGTATGTGCAGTAAAGGTGTTGTTTCTTTATCGTTTATGTTCTTTCTGTAATGGCTCTGCTCAACAAGGTTTTATTTCGGAAATATCGGATACGTTGAATTAATATGGGCTGATATATATTCTCAAAGATTTTGTTTCGCATGGTCGGTTCCCCTCTAGATATGTTTGGAAAACACATGTCATGTCTAAGATAAACATTTTCTATATTAATAATTGGGAAATAAGGACATCTGCTCCAGAGTTCGTTTTGTATCGGGAAATTCAGACATGCTTTAATGATCGTTCTTTGTGGTCATTCGCTTTTAAAAATCCCGATCATTTAAGTGCTTGTTTTTCTGTTGCACAAATAATCGCATTTCTGGCTGTAGCTGATCCAATTTGTTCAAGGTGTGGTAGAAATGATGTTTGTTGTAGTAAGAGCGAACATATATTATTCGAATGTGACATTGTACAAATTTGTCGTGACTGTTTCGCCCAAATGTTAAATGGTTTATTAGTACTACTGTATACATATTTTTGTCATCCTTGAGCAACAAGGATTATATGAAAGCTCTTTTTGGTCTCAACACTAATTTTAATGTTATATTAGATGACGATTATCAAATATTTTGCAACATAGCATTGGAATATTTTCATAATATTTGGTGTTGGCATAGCCTCAATTGGACACCGTAATAATTTTGTTAAAAAGGCTAATTGATAGTCCATTACGTTATAGTCCTGTTATAGGATTTTAGACATTAGGATTACGTATGATATTATGGCATTTTATCTTCCCAAAAAGTGACACTTTCCTATCAGTATTCTGCATGGAGTATATTTTGAAAAAATAGACTTTAAGGTACCCTTATTATGCCTTCCTTTTCGTTTCGGGGAAGGCTGTATATATTTGGGATAACTTGCGTGTCTACAATATTTGTGTTTAGCATCTTGTGTGTATATATGTTCATATACGCGTATCTGTGTTTGTGTATGTGTGTATTATATATATGTGTGTGTATGTGTGCTTATGTCTGTATGTGTAGGTGTGTACACGTATGTGTGTATGAATATATGTGTGTATGTGTGTGTGTATGTGTGTATGTATGTATGTATGTATGTATGTATGTATGTATGTATGTATGTATGTATGTATGTATGTATGTATGTATGTATGTATGTATGTATGTAAGAGTATATACATGTATGTATGTTTATGTATATATCTTTTTATGTATGTTTATGTGTGTATATGTGTATGTTTGTGTGTATAATGTCCGATGCCATTGCTATAACTGTAATATTATTATTCTGTATTGTTTGTTACCATGTATTCGATCTTCAGATTTGGAGGAAATAAAGAATAAAGAATTAAAATTCATCAAAATAAAACAAAGATAGTTTTTGGTTAGAGTAATTATAACGGGTTAAAGGTCAAGTTTCCAGGGTCAAGGTCATTGTATAGAATGAAAGCACCTATCCCATAGAGGGCATTGGTGAAATTTGAGCTCCTAGCACTAGTTATAAAGTATATATGAGCGCATGCGTGACATTTCCAGCATTTCAAACCATTACACATGTGCGCCAAGTAAAGACTCGGATCAGCCTGTGCATTCGCACAGTCTGATCAGAGTCTTCACTCTTCGCTCTATAGATACTGACCCAAAGCTTCTTCAGACAATCAGCCAATATTCTAATTGCCCCGAATGGCTGTCTAGAGCGCCAAGTGTGTACAAGTCACGCACATCCGAAATGGTTGGAAATGTACGCATAGGCTCATATAAAAAAATATAATTAGGTGCAGACGCCGAGGCTGACGCCGACATTCGGGGTTATGAAAATAGCTTTACAAAGACTCTCGTCCAAGGCGAGCTAAGATGACGTCTTTAACTTTGAATTTGGACTAGTCTAAAATTTTCTCGTTTAATGATAATGTACAATTTTTAACTGTTATGATTTGTCAGGGATTTTTTAATTTGTTTTACAAATCAGAAAAATAATTTATTTAAAAATGTAAAAACACGACACAATCTTTTTTGTCATTTAGGAAGCTTTTTATGGACTACTGATCATATGTTTTTGATGAAATCAATATATAATTCTACAGTTAGTGGACCTTCATGGCGTTTTCGCAATACAGCAAATATGCCTTTTTGATTTCATTCAACACAACGACATTCTCTTCTCCATGAAAATTAATAAATTGAAAACCCTGAAATAGGTAGAATAGATACGCCCTGAAATAGGTAGAAGATATTTACCTTTTATAGCTTCATCAGCTAGTTTTTTATTATCAAGCCATCTTGTATCCAATTCACGCCATATTGAAGTCATAGATATTCTTTTAATCGACAACTTTGAAATTGATCATTTTAAAGGGAAAATGTTATCACATATCCTTTCCAAGCAAAAAGAAAGTAAGCAATGACATTTGCGCAGTCACACCAATCCAACCATGAGCAAAAACGCAACAACCAAGGAGATATCTTTTGTACAGGTTAATGTCATTTATAAAACAAGAGGCCCATGGGGGGCATGAAACTCCTCTTTGACTATCTATAAATAGTATCCCCCTACAGCAGCTTTTCTAAAAAAGGATTACAACAATAATCAAAAGTCAAGGTCACAAAATAAAAACCTATAATAGACCTGATGATGTTACGTAAAAGAAATACTGAAATATTTAGAAATCAAAGTAAATCAGAACTGCGGACTGGTCGTACTAACGATGATATTTGAATCGAAATTTCATTACGCTCTTTTCAGAACGGAGCTCATCCAGTTTCGTACGAAACGATCCTTTTGGTGGCAATTATTCTTTGCTGGTTTCAGGATTATGCTATGAAAACTGATGACACTCTGACGTTAACAAGAACTAAGACAAGGACGCATGCATTGGCGGACGGACAGGAAAAATGCCATCGCTGCAGCTTTTCTGGCATTTGGCAAGTATTGCTAAATGCTTCTTTTCTATATCCACTTACGAACATAATTGATATCCATTCTCAAATAAAGTCTGCATTTCCGAGGCAGTAGCAAGTCTTCCATCAAGGTCACTACATGCTTGTTTGGCTTCAGAGAATGTATAAGAGTAATTTCTCATCGTTTTTGCTACATTAAAGACTGAAATAAAGACCAATACCAATTAACCCATCCCCACACATTCCTGCCTTTTTTACGCCCCATCTAGGAGAACGTCTTTGGAATACGTGGTGGAAAATGAAGAAATTGCCTTTAACAAGCAGTTTCTGCAATTTCCATAATGTCTTCGACCATTAGACACAAAGAATTTTTAAACTTCACAAAATATCGGTAGTCTGCAACTTCTTCAAATTTGGACCAGTCTAGAATCTTGTCGTCTACTAAGGGGTTTTACTGGCCATAAAATTTGCAAATATCGCAGTTGAATATCGATATGGATCATCCTGCCGGAGTCAATTAGTGTGGCCAGCGGAGTCAGTGGGCGGGCCCAGCGGAGTCAGTGGGCGGCACGAGATCCGTCACTTACGCAATAGTCTTTATATAAGTATATTTACAAATCATTTTAAATGCGCACCGACTTATCATGTTCAATTTGTCTCTTGAGTTGTCGATAGTATATCTTATTACCAAATCTTTTAATTTAGACTGGTCTTATTTCAAAGAATTGCAGACGACTTATCGATGGATCTGGTAAGCGCTAAACGGTCATGACTGTCAATAGGTTTATACGCAGTTACAACTGTTTCGCGCTAAACCATCGATATCGAAGAGCGTTAATAGAAAGTAAGAACCATAATTGATAGAAAAAAAACTTTGGGAAAACGACGATGTAAGCTATCCCCCTTTTATAACAATGTTGTTTTTTTTTCTTTCTGATTGGTAATTCTACGCAGTGTCAATATCTGACACGGGTGTTATTGGCAAAATTTTAGTGTACATTAAATTGGTAGAGGGGACTATCGAAATTCGAGACAATTCTATTAGCTCTTTACTATTTGCAAATGTTTTGACTTGTCCAAATTTAAAAGGGTTGCAGAGGACATTTTAATGTAAGTAAAATTAAAAAAGAAACAATCCTAAGTTATAAAAATTATTGTGGTAAAAGGAGAATTCACTTGTTTTAAGTAACAACTTCCTTTTCCACGATGGTTTCTAAAGTATAATATCACAGGTACGTAAAATCAGGAATTATGTTGAAAGGCCTAAGTACCAACGACATTGTGTCTAGTTCAGATAGGATGTTTCAGATAATAAATATATAAAAACACATACTCTAAACCAACAACAGGGATAAGCACGAGAGCGTGAATTTTCAGAGCCAATCACACTGTATGGAAACTCTGTACGTCAAAATTGTTGGGTGCTTCCAAGATGGCGGATAGGATGTGTTTATAAGGTACGTGTCATTTATTTCTAGTCAGAAACTATTGATGTGCATTTTCGTACAAAGAGTTGGATATCATCGTGAAGACATTTGATAGGAAAGCCAATGAGTATAACCCTTTTGAAATGATAAAGTACTGTTTGTCTGTAATGTTTGTCTGAACACCGTGTTTTGTGACGTTGAAAATCGAAGCAAGAGATTTTGAAAAATCGGTCTGTATTTCCGAATACATAAACTTTCTGACAAAAACAAATACCTAGATGGGTAGAAAAATGTCTAATCTTCACAACAATATATGAATAATGTGCATCTCTAGTCTAATTTTGTTGTAATTTCGTTAAGAAAAATCGCAAATCGAAACCGGTACAAACCGAAACTAACATGCTGTACTGTTCGGTGAAACGAATTTCTGCACGTTTGGGGGCCAGATATGATCCCAAAAGTCTGTACGCTAGGGGTTTCAGAACATGACCTTGTACATGTAACTCGTAAGTCGCACATATGGAATTCTGTGTTGATCTATCTAAAATCCTTTTTATTTTCGTCATAGTGTTTCAACAATTGGTGATATGATGGTCAAATTTCAGTCTATTTATTCATTTTTTTTCAGTCTTGGATCTGGTGGATAACCGTCACCTTCTTTTCTGATTATGCAATATTACATAACATATTTCAACGTAGATCACGTGTTTTTGTCGTATTTGAGAACGTTAATAACCAATTGTCCAAAAGTTTAAGTTGTTTCATTAGTACTAGACATGATAAATAGCTGAAACAATGACCTAAATACATTTCGAAGGCATTCCGAAGACCTTAAATTTTAACAAATATCTAGTCCTGTTGATAAGATCGATATGCCATTCAGCGATACTGTGTCCGTTCATCGAGGTGCCTCATTGCACTTCGCTATAACGCTTTTTCCAATGTTTAACAAGGTTTAATAAGCAAGTGTATCTGCAAGATTCTTGTGTTGTTAAGCCGTCACAAAATCTATAATTAGCCTCAGGGGGGACCTGATTATCTCCACTCTTCCTGATGCGATTTGTAGTTTTGTCATTAAATAAAAGCCTATGATCGTCAACCGTCACAGTGACAATAAGAATTGTGATCAGTGATCGTCACAAAGAGTGGTGGCGATTAGGCATTAGATCCCAGACTGTTGGTGTATGTCTCAAATTTAAAAGTTCAGGAACTACCAAGGAATGACACAATAAACTTGGCTAATGATTCTTGTAATAAAAGTGGGCGAGCCCAACGAAATAATGATAACCGAACCTTGGCGAACAAACTCAGGACTATCGAAAATATAATAAGTGCGATAGCAGAATGATAAACATGGCTACACCACGGGTATATCTCGTATGCATGATGAATTAAACATCATGTTTGAATGTTGGCAAATAGATTTTTTTTTTTAAAAAACAAGGACCAGCTGGATAACAACTATTGATCAAAGTTTAATGAGGGTCATTCTTGGATTCTCTCTTGAATTCTCCCTAGAAATATATTAGTCCTTATCATTATTTACCTGGACGTTTCTTCGCACTACCTAGTTTTAAGATCAGCTTAAAATTCAAAATTCACATCTGAAAATGTCTTTTCGGTTTTAAAAATACATTTATCAGTTTCTCAACAATACACTATTACCGCCATGAGATTCTTTTTATATATAAAATACTGTTAATAGTGGTCTTAGGTCCCAATAAATCAACCAATCTACATAAAAAAGCATGAATCGATAGAAAATGTACAATTTCATTCATAAACACCCAAGTGTACAGACTTTTCGGTTCATACCTGGCCCTAAACATACAGAAATTCGTTTCACCGAACAGTACAGCACGTTAGTTTCGGTTTGCACCGAACTGTACACCATGCGCTTTTTCAAAGTGAAATTACAACAAAAGTAGACTAGAGATGCCAATAATTGATATACTGTAGTAAAGATCAGTCATTTCTCTCCGCATCAAGGTAAGTGTTTTTGTCAGAAACCTTCTGCATTCGGAAATACAGACCGATTTTAAAAATCTCTCGCTTCGATTTTCAGCGTCACAAAACACAGTGTCAGTCAAACATTACAGACAAACGGTACTATATCATTTCAAAAGGGTTATACTAATTGATTCTTCAACCAAATGTCTTCACGATGATATCCAACTCTATGTATGAAAATCTATATTCAATGGTTTCTAACTAGAAATAAATGACAAGTACCTTATAAACAAATCCCGTCCGCCATACGACAATTTTGACGTACAGAGTTTTCATACAGTGAATCAGAGACAATCAATAAACAAAATAAACAACAAAGATGCGATGTACAAATGCGGGACAAGAACGGCCAGGGTTCACGTAGGACAGGTCAGGGTGAAGGGATATTAGTTGTTATCTTTTGAATATTCAGTGTCTGATATGTAGTAGGTACTCGAAAACTTGACAACGATTATAAGCTTAACATGTTTAAAACGTATGATATACTTTTATTTACTGAGACTTGGTAAAGTGATAAATGTAATCAAGAAGTAAAGGGTGTTGATATGATATGCTATCAACAATTTGATTTTTAACGACTCTTTTTAACGAGCCCTTTACTACTTACTGGGTACTTTCCAGAAATCTGGTCAACTGGTATTGTTATCCCATTATATATAAAGGGCGATACGAACGACCCCGGTAATTACAGGGGTATTACGCTTTTGAGTAAATTTTGGGAAGTTATTTACAAAAAAAAACAAAAACAAAAAACAAAAAATAGGCTTACAAATCGGGCAGAACATTTACATTGAGGCCCAAGCCAGTTTTAGAGAAGATATGAGTACTGATGACAATATCTGTATTTTTCATTGTACCCCTATAGTTTATAAACACACACACAAAAAAAACTATATATACTGCTTTTATAGACTTTACGAAAGGATTCGGTTATGTCGTAAGGATATCCTATGGTACAAGCTCATACAATTAGGTTAAAGGGAAATGTATCAAATATCATTAAGTCTATTTATGAAACATATAAAAACAAAAGTAGAGTGAGAAATAACAATGAGTTAATTGAAAGTTTTCCTTGTATCTCCCTTTCTATTCGCAATGTATCTCAATGATACTGATAAGCATTTCACAGATAAAGGATTTGAAGGAATTGATATTGGATATTTGAATGCTCACATTTTTGTATGCTGATGACATTGTTCTATTTTCTAACTCTGATAAAGGTTTACAAGAAGGTTTGGATATCTTAGCTGAATATTGTAAAAGTTGGAAACTGCAAGTAATACTGAAAAAAATGTGATATAAAGGAAAGGTAACCGTTTAAACAAAATATTAAATTTACATATAATAGTAAAATTTTAGAATTCACACAAACTTTCAAAAATTTAGGTATAATGTTTTTAGTAGGAGGATTTAAAAAAATCTTCGAAATAATGCATGGGCAGGGAATAAAGGCAGTCGGTAAACTTACGAAGATATCTTATTAAATTTTCAAATATGGCTATTACTCATAAATGGGACTTATTCGAGAAGCTGGTGGAACCAGAACTCAGAAATGGGGAATGAACGAAGCACCACAGTTAGAAAATATCCATCTGCATTTTTGTTATTATATTCTTGGTGTTAGATAACAAACCAAAACAGCTTCATTTTTTATCCATTCAGAATAAATAGCCTGTGTCGAAATATTAAATACTGGTTGAAAATAACTAACGCACCTACGAGAAATATATCAAAAATGTTTATAATATGATGCTTAATTAAAACCCAGAGTTTCCGAATAGACCATCATAGGTAAAATCTTTAGAATCACCTTTAGAAAAAATAGGCTTTTTTTGACGTCTGGTTACATTAAGATGTTGAGAATGTAAATATGATCATTCAAGTATTCAAACAAAGAGTTTAAGACATTTTTTTACAGTCAAAGGACAATAATCTAAATGACCTTCCAGGACAAAAACATATAACTTATATAGAGAGTTTTCCATCCAGCAGTATTTGAATGTTGATATTGATACATTTCGTATTGCTCTTTGTCTATTGCGGCTATTAGCTCATAGATTAGAAGTTGAGTCAGGAAAATGGCATAAACCCTTAAAAACAACTAATGAAGAAAGAAAATGTCCTTTTTGTTACGTTTTAGACTATACAAAGACCTAAGAAAGAATTTTTTTCATAGTCATTATTGGAAACACCCAAACATGATGAAATTTAGTGAATTTATGACATCAAACGCATGAGCAAAATTAAAGACATCGATATTAGATTAAAGGAGTTGAATTAAGAAACAAGTTAATATTGTCACGTGAAAACTAATTTTACCCCCCTTTCTTTCTTTCTCTGTGTTATGCGCTTTTTTCTCTTGACATAAAATGAATTCAAAATTAAATATTTGTATTTTTGGTTCCGTTTCTTTTGTTTTTGTTTGTTTTAAAGGAGTTAAACTTAAATAGAAACTATATGATATCTATCCCCTATTTTTTCACCGATCTATTGATACAATTAATATCACAGGATATCTATAAAACAAAGTAATCACTAAAACGTATCATACTCATAAGTACTATTTTGGGAAGTTGTTACAAAACTATATACTTATTTGTATAAAGTGTTTTCCTTTTTGCTAAACACACGTTTATCTTGTACATTTTGCATGACATTGTCTATCACTATTACTATGACCGGCTTTGACTTTTGTATTGTATCGTATATGTATGTGGTATCTTAGCATATTGCTCTTTTTCATGAATAAAGGGTACATATAGAATGCTTTTATTTAGAAAAGGAAGTTCTTGTCACTTCCAGGTAAAAGTGGTCGCTTATCAGCTACATTAAGACTGGCCGTGATTTCAAATAAAATCTGATTTTACTCACTGAACATGTCTCTAACGTAGACTAATGTGTGACCAGCCGCCGAGTTCTCACCAACAACTAACGTGTCGCTGTCGAAATAGTAACAAGTCTGTTCAAAATGGTCAACAGCGAAACACGAGGGGTTACTGCCACATTTAACTATGCAATCTATCATATATTCAACACCGGTCTGCGTTTCGAAGGCCCTGTTTTGGTCCGCTCGCCAGGGAGTAAACAGTCGTGTATGAAAGGATTGAGTCTTATACGCTAGCACAGTTGACATTCCAAATAACATTCGGCAAAGAAGATCCATGATTTGGCACATTATCCTACTCGTTAAACGACATCTGACTGCTATTATTGTAGAGGCGCATTTTACCAATCACCAGACGACAAAATTTTAGACCAAATTATATCAAAATTCAAAGAAATTTCAGGCAATAAATCAAATTGAAGAAAATCTAAACTTTTATTGTCTTTTGAGGTAGCAAACATTGTGGATAATGAAGAAATTGTTATCTTTTCCGAAACTATTTTTCTAGAGGGGCGTTAAACGCGGGATTGTTTGGGAAAGTGTTTAACAATAATAGCCTAAAGTTGTTGATTTTTTTTTTTTAAAGAACTGAACATCAAATTTATTATCTCAATCTCTACTTCTCAAATTGAAGATGTCTGATGATTTAAACAATTCAACTTATTGAACGTCGTTTTTGAATCTTTGACCAGGCGTGCTATGATAATTTGTGTGACATGACTGTACTCTCTACGGACACAAGGCCCTTTTAGTAATTGACAGATCGCTTTGAATAAAGACCTGTCTAAAATTTTCGTCTGGTAATGAATTAACATCAAGATAATCTTCGGAATCACAAGCTATTATAGATGCTGTATTAGAGGTAAACCCTTCCAAAAGTAAACTTGAAATAAGAAAATAATAACAGAAACATGGCAGTTCTAGGAAGTTTTGGTTTATGCAAACACACACACACACACATAAAAACAAACAACAACGCTCAAATCAAACAAAAGACTCACACACATACACACCACCAATTGGAAATCTGTAAACACCTTACGTTTGAAAATGACTTATATTTAATTCAATATTGCAACCCAACTGAAGATCTCACTATGATCTGAAATTACGGACAAAACACCAAGAATCGTCGCGAAAATATCGCAGTGAAAACTGCAAAGAACTGATATCCCTAATCAGATAATTTATGCGGAGAAAACACACACACAAAACAAACAAACAACGGAAGAAATCGCGTTATTTTCCCATTTTTCTTGAAATGTTTCCGTTATTTAACATTTTATTTTCTTTCTGTCCAGACAAATTCCAGATAACAACTCAACATGAAAGCACTCGGGGAACTCTTTATTTTGACGTAAACATTTATGCTGTCAAGATAAAAGAAGTCTAGGTGAACTTGAGTACGTCACGGTAGAGCTCTGGAACTAAATAAGTCTTCTGAAATTCAATAAACTTGTTGCATTATTCAGCATTGATATTTCACTGTGCTTTTAAGGAAAACACGATTTAATCAAATCAACTTGTGTTAAAATGAGTCTAGATTACAACAAGTAACATCATTAAACACAATTTTTCACGGGCAAATGTCGAAAGTAACGTGAATCCCATGTACCGTTTTTACTGAGAGCAACACATAGCAGTCCAGAGCAGTTAACCCTTGCCCCAAAAACTAGCCCGAAAAAGTACTTTGAAAATCCATCTACATCTCTAGACATGTTATTCCCCAACATATGTTAACAATATAGGTTACTGAAGTAACCTGACACGAGATCGAATGGTCGATGATTTTTCTCGGTCTCGAGAATTTTACTATTTATTGGATAGTTAGGGTTGAAATCGCACTGTATTGAGGTGGAAAGCATGATGGATTGGGAGTGTTTTGAAATACAAGTTTTATGGGTCGTGGAATAGAAAAGGGGGGAAATAGCCAAGAGAACGATAAGCAGTTTTCAAAAGCCCCGCGTAATGGAGCGTCACCTCAAGTGAAAACAAGGGTGATTTATTTGTAAGCGACTCGCTTCACAGTGCGCGTTCGGCATTATACGAGGAAGATTTAAACATGGATGAATTATTTAGTACACCTCCAGCCTTTCTTTCTAAACTGCGGTCAAATCAATCTGAGAAACAGACAGACACTCGCTCTTCTGTGACTGCGGTGATATGTAACAATGTGGGGATAAACAATGTGATAAGTGAAATGGACAAATCAGAAACAGTTCTATCTTATTTTAAACGTTTGGATATTAAACTAAGTTCAGTGGAACAAAAATGGATTAGTTGGTTACAAAAGCAACTTCTTTTGATCAGAAACTCAAGAAAATTTGGACCTTTGTAAATGACTCTATCACGCAATCTGATCAGAGTGTAGACTGTCAGTTGGACAGGGCCAATGAGAATGAATTTTCGATAGGATTAGCATAATGTGAAAAGTTAGAGAGATTTGAAAAAGAGAATATCAAGCTGAAGGAAGACCAATCGCGGTCAATGCGTAACAAACAGATATTTTGCAATATCCCTGAAATGGGCGAGCCTGAAACCATTTTGAGAAATGTCATTGTTTACAAGCTGAAGGTTGCCCAAGATCCGGTTAATAGTATACGTTTTGAGCGTGTTCACAAAACAGGTCACAAGAACGAACAGTACCCACACCGTAATATTGTAGCAAAATTCACGCTTTTCAAGGACAGGGAGATAATAAGAAAACAGAGTGGTCAGTTGAAGGATTCAGAATTCAAGGTATTTGAACAATTTATTAAGCATCCGAAAAGAGAAAGAAACTTTTACCAAAAATGAAAGAAGGCATCAAAAAGGGTCACCGTTCTTGTATAAGCTACGATAAGCTTTACATTAATGGGAAAGTGGTAGAAACACCGACGGAAAAGGAATAGGGGTGCGCGGGAGAGCAGCTTCGAGACTTATCGTGGAACTGTAATGGTTTAACGAATAGAAAAGAGAAGATCAGGACTTCTGTAAAATCTTTTAGTTCTTATGACATAATATATTTACTAGAATCATGGTGCACTAGCGACTCATCTATAGTTATTAATGGTTATGAATGTGTAAATCTATTTCGTTAATTTCCGCATAGAAATGCTCGTCATAATAGAGGTGGTATTGTTATGTATTATATAATTCACTTAAAACAGGAATATCTATTGTTAGAATTAATTTTGACACGTTAATTTGGATTAAATTACGTAAAGTTTTTCTCAAACATCATAATGATGTGTATAATAGTAGCGTTTATTTGTGTTTCGAGAACTTGACAGCATATAATGTGCATAAATAAACTTTTTTATGCCCCCAAAGGGAGGATTATAGTAATCGAACTGTCCGTCTGTCCGTCAGTCAGTCCGTCCGTCCGTCTCGCTTTCATGGCCGCTCTGTAACTTCTACATGCAAAAGTGGATTTCAATATAACTTTGCACAAATGTTCATCGCAATAAGACGACGTGTCGCGAAACAGACACAGGTTCCTATCTCAAAGGTCAAGGTCACAATCTGAGGTCAAAAGTAAAAAAATGGGGCTCTTTGCCGTGTCCGCTCTGTAACTTCTATAATCATGCAAGCAGTTACAAGTTTCTTTCATACAAATGATCACCACTATAAGACGACGTGTAGCGAAAAAGACCAAGGCCCCTATCTCAAAGGTCAAGGTCACAATCTGGGGTCAAAAGTAAAAAATGGGGACTTTTTGCCGTGTTCGCTCTGTAACTTCTATAATCATGCACCCAGGTACGAATTTCTTTCATTCAAATGTTCGGCACCTTTAGACGACCTGTCGCAAAAGAGACCCAGGTTCCTATCTCAAAGGTCAAGGTCACAATCTTGTTTCAAAGGTCAAAATCGGCACTTTTTGCCGTGTCCGCTCTGTCACTTCTATAAACATGCACGCAGGTCTTTCATACAAATATTCCCCAACTTCAGATGACGTGTCGCGAAAAAGACCCAGTTTCCTATCTCAAAGGTCAATGTCACAATCTTGTTTCAAAGGTCAAAATCGGCACTTTTTGCCGTGTCAGCTCTGTAACTTCTAAAATCATGCACGTAGGTCTTTCATTCAAATGTTCACCACCTTCAGACGACGTGTTGCAAAAAAGACACAGGTTCCTATCTCAAAGGTCAAGATCACAATCTGGGGTCAAAGGTCAATTATTGGGACTTTTTGCCGTGTCTGCTGTGTAACTTCTATAATCATGCACCCAGTTACGAATTTCTTTCATTCAAATGTTCGGCACCTTAAGACGACGTGTCGCGAAAAAGCCATAGGTTAATTTCTCAAAGGTCAAGGTCACAATCTGGTTTCAAAGGTCAAAAATCGGCACTTTTTGCCGTGTCAGCTCTGTAACTTCTATAATCATGCAAGCAGCTACAAGTTTCTTTCATACAAATGTTCACCACTATAAGACGACGGGTAGCGAAAAAGACCAAGGTTCCTATCTCAAAGGTCAAGGTCACAATCTGGGGTCAGGTCAAAAGTACAAAATGGGGACTTTTTGCCGTGTCCGCTCTGTAACTTCTATTATCATGCACCCAGGTACGAATATCTTTCATTCAAATGTTCGGCACCTTAAGACAACGTGGCGCAAAAAAGACCCTGGTTCCTATCTCAAAGGTCAAGGTCACAATCTTGTTTCAAAGGTCAAAATCGGCACTTTTTGCCGTGTCCGCTCTAGAACTTCTAAAATCATACACGCAGGTACAAATTTCTTTCATACAAATGTTCACCAACTTCAGACGACGTGTAGCGAAAAAGACCCAGGTTCCTATCTCAAAGGTCAAGTTCACAATCTGGTTTCAAAGATCAAAAATCGGCACTTTTTGCCGTGTCCGCTCTGTAACTTCTATAATCATGCACCCAGGTACGAATTTCTTTCATTCAAATGTTCGGCACCTTAAGACAACGTGTCGCAAAAAAGACCCAGGTTACTATCTCAAAGGTCAAGGTCACAATCTTGTTTCAAAGGTCAAAATCGGCACTTTTTGCCGTGTCAGCTCTGTAACTTCTAAAATTATGCATGCAGGTACAAATTTCTTTCATACAAATGTTCATTATCTTCAGACCACGTGTCGCGAAAAAGACCCAGGTTCCTATCTCAAAGGTCACAATCTAGGGTCTAAGGTCAAAAATGGGGACTTTTTGCCGTGTCAGCTCTGTAACTTCTATAATCATGCACGCAGGTACAAATTTCTTTCATACAAATGTTCACCACCTTCACACGAAGTGTCGCAAAAAAGACCCAGGTTCCTATCTATAAGGTTAAGGTCAAAATCTGGGGTCAAAGGTCAAAAATGGGGACTTCTTGCCGTGTCCGCTTTGTAACTTCTATAATCAAGCACCCAGGTACAAATTTCTTTCATACAAATGTTCACCATCTTCAGACGACGTGTCGCTAAAAAGATCCAGGTTCCTATCTCAAAGGTCAAGGTCACAATCTGGGGTCAAATGGGGGTGTAAATGGTTAAATTGCGTCCGGAATGGTTAAATTGAATTTACTCTCTTATTCTTCAGTGGATTGGTTCCATATAAGGATAGATGCTTGATTGGGTGGACCACTTTACATGACCTTGACCCAGTGACCTTGACTTTGACCCACTTTTGACCTCAGAAAAATCCGTCTATAATGCATTTCTCGATTTCATTCTGTATTTAAAGACATTATTATATGTTTTAAAATTTCAGTTATTAAAAACCCAGACGTATAGATCACAAATGCATGTGGTTGTATTTACAAAACGAATCAAAGTGCCACATGCTTAACCCTGTCCTTTGGGGGCATTTGTCACACGACTGTGACCAGCTCTTGTTGAAATTTTTCAGAAATATATTGAATTTTATGATAGTTTTTGATATGTGTATGTTTTGGGCGACTTCAATGCAAATTCAGATTCTGATTATATTGATTGTAACCGTCACATTTTGCAACTAGACCATGGAGAGTACAAACCAGACACGCCCACTCCTCGATCAACCCTTGACAAAACTTGTAATACTTTTTGGTTGAAACTTTTGGATCTTTGCAAGACTACGTCAATGCGCATTGCAAACAGCAGGCTTTATAATGATATAAAGGGCTCATATACATTTGTAAAATGTACTTCCCATACTGTTATTGATTACTTGATATTAAAACACGATAATTTTGATTCCATATGTAATTTCAAGGTTGAAGAGTTCGATGAATGGTCAGACCATGCGCCTTTATTGTTTTCATTGATATGCAACATTGGTCAAGGCCAGCCTATTAAAAAACGATCGATGCATTTTCGGTGGGAAAAAGACTTAACTGTTCTATTATTTCCAGAATTTAACATTGTAGTTTTAAATACAAACGATGCAAGTCGTTTAAGGATGTTTTAAACAAGTTCGTTTCCATTTTTCGGACCCTTTATTTTCAAAGGAAATTGTTTCCCCTAATAAGCCTGAATTTGCAAACACCCGATAAGTGCCTTCTGGTTTAACCCTGAATTTAGAATATCAAAGAATCGGTATATGGGGGCTTTGAGATTATATGATTCATGTTGATCACAAGAAAATAGAGAAAATATGCGCAAACTAAAACTGGTTTATAAAAAAACGGTGAGAAAACAGAAAAATGCTTACATGAGGGAGATGTATTCATCTATAAAAAGGTTACGTCATTCGCAACCAAAAGAAATTTGGAAACTTTTTTTGCAAAAAGAAAATATCGTTAGATGGCAATTTATCTGTGAATGATTTTTATAAATATTTTTCCTCTTGGTCCGATGATATCCCAACTGTTTAACGCAGAGAGTGAAAGTTTTTGCCTAGCAAACGATTTCAATAACAGTTGTTATAATTTTGAAGAGTTAGATCAGTCGATCACAGTACAATAGGTTGAAAGTGTAATACGTAATCTAAAAAGTAATAGGTCAAGATTGTCTATTGAATGAATATTTTATAGAATGTTGTGATATTATTTCGTCTCATCTAACAGATATTTTTTAATCTTATTTTTAGCAATTGATTTTTCCGTGATCAGCGGACCGAAAGCAGTTTTATTCAATTACATGAGAAGGGAGATAATAATAAGTTAATAATTATGGAGGAATTTCGCATGTGAGCTGTTTGTCCAAGATATTATCTGGTATACTGAACAAACGACTCGGTGCCTTTTGTGAACACAATGATATTTTGTCTGACGCTCAGTTTGGTTTTCGACCTAAACGATCAACTACTGACGCGTGCTATATCTTGCATTCGCTAATACAGAAAACATTGTGTGATAGGATACGTCCTTATGCATCGTTTATTGATGTAAAGAAGGCATTTGATAGTATTTACTGATATGGCTTGTGGTATAAGTCCTTTAATCTAGGGATTGAAGGGAAAATGCTTAGAATAATCCGTGACATGTACTCTACGGTTAAGTCCTTTGTTAAGGTTAATGGATCATTTTCAATCTCTATTGAAAGTAATAAAGGTCTTAAACAAGGAAAGATAATCTCACCAATTTTATTTGCATTATTTATTGATAATCTTGAATTATTCTTACAGGGAGACAATTCAGGTGGACCATCAATATTAAAGCATTGAATGTCCTTATTAGTCAATCCCGCAACTTGAACTTTCGAACGTCCACAATATTTCAACTTTTTTATTTTTGTGTTTGGTCGATATTATGTTTATTAAGCGAAGTCACGGGATTTAATAAATCAAAAGAACTCGAAAGAATTCATTTAAATTTTTAAAACTAATACTAGGAGTCAAAACTTCCACTTGTAATTACGCCGTTTATCACGAGACTGGTAGATATATCCTTTATATAAAAATAATTTTCTAGAATTATCAAATATTTGGGGAACATTATTTTTTGTGAGAATTTTCTTCACAAAAGTTTATATTAATCGCTAGTTGTTAGTAGCGATGCAGGCGGACTGAACTTGAGCTGTAATGTTAAACATTTTTTCTATAGATATGGTTTCGGTTATGTCTGGGAGGATCCTCGTTGTGTTAATCATAGAAGTTTTTATAAAAAAATTTACATCAAGTTTGGCTATTGATTTTCATCAAAACCTACATGGTTACCTTGGTAATGGCACGGTTTTATCTACATATAAATTTGTTAAAGTTTATAATGAAATAGAAATATATCTAAATGCCTTACCAAATAAATGTTTTTAATTTCATTGCGAAACTGAGACTTTCCTCTCATTGTCTTAGGATAGAATTTGGCCGACTTGGAAAGAATAGAATAGAGAGAAATCTTCGTACACATTTGATTTGCAACACAAACGAAATTGAGGATGAATTTCATTTCCTATTTGTTTGCGATGCATTTTCAGATATACTGGAAAATACCTCAAAAAGAAGTATTTTATTCGACCAAGAATGAACAAACTAATCCTGATGTTAAACATGACTAAAAGGAAAGAGAACAAACATAGTAAACAATATTCAAACTGGATAACCTCTTTTCCCCCTTTTTTGTCTTTCTTTCTTTTTAATAGATACAACTCTATGCAATTTTAGGTAGTTATCTGCTTCTCTTCCATACACTATATTATTTCCAGGACTATTGATCACGTGCTGCTTATGTTTGTTAATATTTTTGAATGTTTGACAAGAAACTTTTTTTACATCAATAATGTATGGTATCGTATTGTATAATCTTAAAAGAAAAGAAATAATGTGCAGGAATTATTTCAATTTATCTCAAAGATTTGCGTCCTAATAGAACATCAATTCTTGCTCATAAAATACCGAATAATTAACCTCGTCATCTTACACCAATAAAAACTCGACCAGTCTAGAATATATCTAGTTAACTTAATAAATTCGGTATTTCATGACCACTCATTGAATATTCCCTATCTATTTAATCTTGCGGTATAAGGTGAACTGGTATATATCCTATCTCAATTTAAAGCAAAAGAACGTGCTTTGAAATATCGGGTAAGGATAAAGACCAAACCGGACAGCCAGGTGTATAGAGTTTATAATGAACAAAGTTCTGAACAAAGTTCTATAGGAAATCAATTCAATCATTTATGGACCAATAAAATAAAGCAATCATTTGATTATAATGGATAATCATATTTGTCAGAGAAAAATAAACTTAAATGATGGAGATTGTAAAATAATTAAACAGCGCATAAGAGGTAATTTTATACAAGATTGGAACAGCTTTATAATAATTGTTCGAAATTAGAATACTATTGCAAATTTAAAGAATATTTCGACTATTTTGTGTGGAAGCATACAAAATCGCTCCGTGCTCAAAATTTTGTTCATGGAGTCATGAATATTTTTTAACCAATCGGAACGATCGTTTTTGACAGATGAAACTAAAAATAAAATCATTAAGCTATAAACACAAACAACATTTTTAACAAAATATAGTTCCAATTAAGAAAAGAAACATATAATCAAAAACTGTAAATCATAGATGCTAAGAATTAAGTCAGAATGATTAATGCATTACTACATAATGACGCCTTTTGACCCCTTCTAGCAATTTGATTATAGAAAACTTTGTGGAGAAAAAAGAAATTGGTTATAACATGTATTTTCCTTTTTCTAACAATCTTTTCTACCCTGTTAGGCGTTTATTTTCAAAGTTTAATTCAAATTGAAATACAGTCTGTAACTTATTTGAAACTGGCCCAGTCTAAAACTTAATCGTCTGGTATTTGGTTAAGACTGAGACAATTAAAAGGGGTTTTAACTTGTAATTAGAAGCCGAAATTTTAGATATCGTACAGAAAAGAAAAAAAATAACATATTATTATTACAATATTCGAATTAGGCATTTTTCAATACATGTAAAGATCTTTAACCCCATCCCACACAACAAAGTTTCAGACTGGTCCGAATTGAAAGAAGCTGCAGACAACAATTTCAAGTTGATAGAATTTTAATATAAATTGCTCGATAAAAGTAATTTCTTCTTTTTCCTAAATGTTTTTCCAGAGTTTTTTGGGGGGGCATGAAAAGGAGGGTTTGTTTGGGAATGGGTTAAATGTAATGTAACGTAAGCAAAAAACAAAAACAAATCATTTATTGTTCAAATCATACAAACACATATGATATACGAACATAACAAAATAAACTTCTTACATATAATAAATTCAGATAGTGACGAGAGGAAAGGTACTAATTGCGAAGTGGAAAAAAAGTAGGGAAAAGGCGGAAAATTTTAGGTGGGCATTTCCTTGGTCAGATTGTTTTGATGAAAAAGACGTTATCCTAAACCATGGTGTTCAAGTAAGCTTTTCACTTGATGAGCCCAGTTCATTTCGTTGCATGAATTAAAATCAAAGGACTGAAAGTACTGAGAAGTTGGAAAGCGCTGAAAGGGTCATAACTGTGGAATTCGGTTCAAATTCATTTATTACTTTTCGAGTAAGCCTCCCTCCTTTAAACTTAAACCAGCATTCCTATTCGTGTACATATGTGCTTTAACAACGCACAAAAACATAAATCCACATACAGAAATCAAAAATTTGCATTGTCTTAACCCATTCCCAGACAGTGACGCTTTGGAAAATATTGTGGAAAATGAAGCAATTTCTTCATTATCCACAATGTTTTATGTCTAAAAAGACAAGAATTTTAGAAATTTCATCAACTTACAATTGTCGTCTGCTACTTCTTTGAATTTGGACTTGTCTAAAATTTTATCGTGTTGGAATGGGTTATAAGCTCGTGTCTCGCACAGCAAATTAGAATTTTCAAGCATAACATTCTCCTTTTGATCAACTGTAATACTTGAACTCCTTTTAGAATCTTGAAAACAGAGATTAACAGCTTCTACAGTAAGAAATCAATGACCTCGATGATTATTTGACCCTCAACTCGGCCAATTCTGTGACGATCATACTAAACTCCCGTAGATTTTCACTTCAAGTTTATGAGTAGACGTGGAAATTTGCGGAAATGGGCGGAAACTTGTTACAGGGCGATCGATTTGACATACCTATTTAGACTTAGGAAAAAAGAATATTTAAAGCGTTGTGAGTAAAATTCAAAAGAAAAAAAGACGTTAACGTTATTGAAACGTTATTGTTTGCACATGGTAGTTTTGCCCTTTTCCTCAAAATTCCTATAATATGATGAAGATAGTATCAAATTATCTTCGGCGCCCTATAGTCGCGCGATTTCTTTATTCGTTATTCGGCTTTAGAACCGTAAAAAATCTTAAGTAGAAAGGACCAAGCTGAAAGCTAGATGACACTTGTTCAAGGTTTGATGTGTTATTAATTTATACTTGTAAATAACGAAACAAAATAAAGCGTAAAGCGACCCCCCTTAACCGCTCTAGAATTTTTTAAATGGTCACATGACTACAACATGTCACTTGAAATCACGTGATTACCAAAAACACGGGACGGCGAATCACAAAAAACAAATTACTGCACTGAATATTACTCAATAATTTAAAGCAACTTAAAGCATGTTTAGAAGTCTCTAAACGAATTTTTTATATCATCCTTTACATGTGCCATACTATTGTCTTCGGCTACAACTAACTGATTGTCCATGGCAAGTTGAGACGAGAAGTTATCCGAGGTGTATTCATATCTAGGAGATCACGTGATATGTGTTATCAAAAAACCCGGAATAAAATTGTCTTGTGTTAATTTTGCGGTTTTGTTAAATCTAAGTTGGAATTGCTCCGCATTCCAACTTAATCATTTAAATGTTCTAAGTGAAAAGTGTTCGTTTTGTTGTAAAATATGAATCCAATATACAGCGCCGTGCAAAAAATGAGTGAACATTTAAAATGACGGTCAACGGACGCCGAGAATCCGTCAAATAAATGAATGAATGATGTTTCATGGCCCGTCAACATCTAGGGTCATTCTGGGCGCTTAACTAAATATTGAAATCAAGTTAAAAACTATTATAATCAATAACAGGAATTTATGAATTCAAACAGTTAAAATTTAATCAATCAGTAACAATACTAAAACTAGAAAATTATAATAACAGGTATATGTGAACGGTAAAAATCTAGACAATCGTTCAACAGTTACTTTAAAAGACGTACTTACATAAAAGCTCGAAGTTATATTTTGCTGTAAAAACCAATGGCCTTAAGGCAATCAAAAATTAGATTAAGTTTAATCCTTTCAAACAGCTCTCTCATACTATCAACTTTGAAATATTGATCCCTGTACATAGAAAAATCAATACAATTTATAAAAATATGTTTGACAGTAAGAGGAGCGTCGCATGGAATACACATTGGAGGTTCGTCTCCTTTAAGAAGAAATGAATGCGTCAGGTAAGTGTGACCAATGCGTAAACGGGCCAAAATAATTTCTTCTCGGCGATTTGATCTATAACCGGGTTGCCATTCACCAAGATGCTGTTTAATAGAATAAAGTTTGTTATCTTGATTTGCGGGATCATCCCAACAATTCTGCCAGACATCCTGAATTAAACTATGAATAAAATGTTTAAAATCAGTAAAAGGGACTTCAAAGGGTAAAATATCTAGTGATAATGCCTCCTTGGCAACTTTATCTGCCTCTTCATTACCACGAATACCAATGTGGCTAGGGAGCCAACAGAAAACAAGATCAACATCAATATCAAGTTTTGAAATCTTATTTAGTAATTTGATTATAAGAGGATTGTCTGTTTTTTCGCGTTCAAGCGCTTGCATTCTTGACATTGAATCAGTGAAAACAATATATCGCCAATAACTATCTTCGATCATGTGATCGATTGCAAGATCAATCGCCTTAAGTTCTGCTGAAAATACAGAGGAGTTGTTCGGTAAACTGATATTTTTCGCCATCTAGAATAGTGGCTGAAGCAACTTTCTCTCCATCCTTCGAACCATCTGTATAATCTCCTCATGCAATATGTATCTTTCTTTTATCTCTAAGAAATTTGTTTTAAAGACAGCAGGGTCTGTAGTACCCTTTTTGCTGGAAGAAAGATCATAAGAAACGTAGGGCTTTTGCATGTCCATAAAGGAACATCGGAAACTGTATATTCGGAAACATCTTCTAGATCGAAATCTAGAGAATTTATATCTGTTTCACAACGTAAACGAAAAGGTGGTATAGCTTTTGTTTTCTTTTCAAATTCCTGTACTTAGGTTCAAATACAACTTATTAGTGGGGTTCTCAGGATTAGACTTTAACTTAAGATAATATTGCATGGAGAGTTTATTTCGACGCAAATTTAAAGATGGTTCATTGGCTTCAGTGTACAGACTATTTACTAGTGATGTTCTAAAAGCGCCTGACGCTAAGCGCAAGCCTTGATTATGAATAGAATCAAGTTTGCGAAGGTATGAAGGACGCGCTGAGCCTTAAACAGCACAGCCATAATCTAACTTAGATCTGACAAGCGACCTGTAAAGTCGTAATAGAACTTTTTTATCGGCTCCCCAATCCATATGGGAAACAACACGTAAAAGATTTAGAGCTTTTTGGCACTTATTGCTCAAATAATCAATATGTGGACGAAACGAGAGTTTAGAGTCACAGAGAAGCCCTAAAAATTTTAACTCTGGAACAACTTCAATGGGTACTACCGTCTAGCTTTAGTTCAGGATCAGGGTGCAATTTTCTTGATTGACAAAAATGCATACATTTGGTTTTTGTCTTGGAAAACTTAAAGCCGTTTTCGTTTGACCATTTGGTAAAGTTGTTTAAGACTTGCTGAAACTGCATTTCAATTGTATACATATGTTTTGATCTGTAACAGATACAAAAGCCATCAACGTAAAGAAAACATTCCACGCCAGGACAAACAGTTTTGACAATGTTATTAATTTTGACACTAAATAATGTCACAGATAAAATACTTCCCTGTTGGACACCCATTTCTTGTTCGTGTGGATCAGAAAAAGTATTTCCAACCCTAACTCAAAATTCATGTTCGTCTAAAAATGCAGAAAAGAAATAGGCAAGGCGACCTCGTACCGAAATCATAGAGGTCATTCATAATTCCATACTTCCAAGTGGTATCATAAGCACTTTCAAGATCGAAAGAGACAGAAACAACATGTTCTTTCTTTATGAAAGCTTCTCGAATAAAAGTCTCGAAGCGGACAAGATGATCAAGAGTGCTTCTCTGTTTTTAAACACCAAACTAGACGATCATTAACCATTCTTTCCATGGTTTTGCAGATGCAACTAGTTAAAGCAATGGGCAATAATTTGAAGGGTTCGTAGAATCTTTACCTGTTTTAGGTATTGGAATAACGATAGCTTCCAGCCAAGATGCTGGAATGCTTCCCGTTTTCCAAACCTGGTTATAAATTTCAGGTAAACAATGAAGGGAGCGAAATGGTAAACGTTTGAGGAACTGATAATGAATATCATCAGAACCAACAGCAGTATCATGACACTTTTTAAAGCTTTCTTCAACTCTTTAATGGAAAAGTCTCTATTGTAGTATTCCAGGTTCCTAGACAGAAAACTAAGCTTGGACTTTTCTTTTACAACTTGAAATTTTTGGAAGGTCGATGAAAAATTAGAAGAGGAAGATTTCTTGGCAAATGTATCTGCCAATACATTGGCAATGTCATGTTTGGAAGACACTGTACTATCATCATCTGTTTTAAGGTGACCAGCACTTAGTGACGTGTTCCGTACCACATCCCAAGTCTTTTTGACAGATGATCTTGAATTCAACCTAGAAACATACTGCCTCCGAGACGAACGTTTACTTTGTTTGATAGTTCTACGAGCTTTCGCATGTGCAATTTTAAACTTGTAAAGATCTTCCTTCGTAGGCCTAAGGTCAAATGCTCTGAGAGCAGATTTTCTCTCAGCTATAGCCTTTTTGCAATCGTCATTGAACCATGGCTTGTTTGGATTTTTAGGATCAGGCGATATTTGTGGAATGGCTTTTTCTGCAGCAGAATAAAGTAAAGATGTAAAAAATTCTGCAGAGTTTTCACATTCATCATAGGCTTCTGGATTTATTGACTGCTCACATGTGGTTTTAAAAAGTTCCCAATTAGCTTTATGGAGTTTCCAACGCCTGGACAGATGGTCCTAATTCAGAGACCTGAATTGGAAAATGGTCACTACCATGAAGATCAGAAATGACTTTCCATGTAAAATCCGGAAAAATATCTTGACTGCAAATAGTTAAATCCAATGGTGAATAAGTTCCAGTTGCAGGATGAAGATAAGTTTTAGATTTACTATTTGCAAAACAAGATCGTGCCTAGTTACAAAATCTTCAACAGTACGACCTTTGTCGTCTGTATTTGAACATCCCCATAGCTTGTCATGAGAATTGAAATCTCCCATAAGCATAAAAGGCCGAGGTAACTGGTCAACAAGATTGTCAAGTTTTCTACCATCTACAGGGGAAATAGGAGGAAGATATACAGAACATAGTGTTATTGTTTTGTTTAGAGAGACACTTACAGCCACTGCTTTTAATAAGTATTTAATCGAACATGACCGTCAAATAAAAGCGTCACTAAAAAGGTACAAGTATACTTGGAGCGCGTGTGTGCGATAATAGGAAGCAACTTCCACATTTTGTAAAGGACTGGAAATTGCATCATTTTGTCGTCTGATTACGTCAACCTTGTGAATCATGGTAAAACACGGAAAACAACTGTCAGAGGATGAAAAACACGTTGTTGTATCAATGGTAGATGAGGGCCACCAGTTGGTAGATGTTCCGGAAGTATTGGCGAGAAGAAAGTCTATAATTTCAATTGCTTTAATGAATTTAGTAAAGGGATAGGAAATTGTTATCTGCACACTTTTTCTCCTTTAAGTCTCAAGAAACCTTCTCTCAGTAAGATTTGAAAAAAAGTTAAAGTTAGATGAAATTATATTTTTAAAACTATTAATCCATTATTGACAACGGTTTGTTGAACCCTTACTATTTAAGTGGTGCAAATTTGCCTTTATTTCCTAAATAAACTTGTATGTATCTGATTTCGAAGTCGTGGTACTACGGAAAATATGCTTCGAAGCGGTAGGCCAAACATCGTTGGTGATCTGGGACTTAAGAAACTTTCTCGGCTTGTAAAGTTGGATCGACGACAACCACCCAGGGAAATCGTGGCAGCATACAACTCGTCGACAGTTGAGATGTGCTCTGTTAGAACTGTTCAAAGAAATTTACATTTATTAAAGACGATCTGTGAGAAAGAGGGTGAATATTTCAGCTGTCGATAAACGTAATCGTACTTGTGTAGGACTAAATTAAATTTGACTGTTGAAACTAACTGGAAATATTATTGTAAGGGACGAAATGATCATAAAGTTAAAGCTCGATGGCCAGCTTACTGTATGGGGAAAAGCGAGTGAAAAGTGGAGACCCGAGTGTTTAGGGTATGTGGCTTATAATGTTAACAATAACCTGAAAGTTATGGTCTGGGCTGTATTTGTTATTCGGCTACAGGAATGCTTGCTTTTATAGATTAAAATATATACTCTCATAAGTACAAACAGACCCTCGATCAGCGTTTATGGCCTTCTATTGCCAAGCATTTCAATGATAATTCATGGGTCTTTCAAGGCAATAATGCCCCTGCTCATAGAAGCCGTGAAGCTACGGGTTTGAAATAAAGAGACAGCATCCCTGTGTTAATTTCGCCTGCACAGTCCCTAAACCTTAGTCCCATTTAAAATATCTGTTTACTTTTAAAAAACAAAATACAATCGAAACTTTACATGATTCTACCCTCAATGACTTGAAAAACAAACTGCTTACCTCCTGGAATGAAATACCTGATACTTATGTTCAAAGACTTTATAGCCGCCGTCATAGCGCAGTTGGTAGCGCGTCGGACTGACAATCTAGAGGTCCCGGGTTCGATTCCCGACGGCGGCACTCACCCTTTCCGACTATTTGTCTCTCACCAATGGGTTGATAATCGTAGACCTATGTTGGATTGCAGCTGGAGGCTAGGAAAGGATGTGATGGCGGTACTGGTGTGAGAAATACCAGAAAGCCATTGTTAGGTGCTCTAGCCGCCGCGATATAACTGAAAGATTGTTGAAAGCGGCGTAAAACCCAATTTAAATCAAAGACTTTATTCAATCCCCCTAAAGAATACAAGAAGTTCTTATTTAAACAGGTAGCATGACAAAGTATTGAGATTGAAGTTTTCTTTTCAAGGTAAGTTTAGAGCTTAAAGTTTGAACACTTCAGCTTTAAGGGTTAACAGCGATGCGGGTTCTCAACAACAAACTTGCCCCTGTCTCTCAGATCGAAAATACCAGATCTCCTGACCAAATGAAACATTTCAGTTTATTGAACGTCGTTTTAAATGTTAGACCAGGCATGATATGATTATATGGGTAAAATGGTTGTATTCTCAATAGACACCCACACTAACGAGTGAAGAGATATCCAGATAAGTAAAACGTTCGCAGCATTTGGAACGACAAGATGGTGGACCCAGGGCTCCTTCAGTAATTGACGGATCGTTAATGTCAATCAAAAATTCAGTCAACTAATAAAATTATTTATTTTGACCGGACGTGAACTTTGAACTCCGATATTGGCAGACATTTTGTGTAGCATTTTGTTGATTTTGAGACTTTATTCAAGCTGTAGTTTCAACGTTTTGATCGTCAACCAATAATGTTACTTTTTTGGCACATGTTACTGGCCATCAATTTTGCAAGATACCGTCTTTCGATATTAAATTGAACTTCATGTCGGAGTCAGTCAGCGGTCCGTCAATTATCTTTTATTCATGCAGTTTTCAAAAATATCCGCTTGTAACAATGACATTTTTGTTTAACTCAGTGACTGTTACGAAAAGAAGGATGTACTCGAAGAGTAGGAAAGTCTCGACTCTTATCAGACCGCAACAATTCGCACCCCTATCCCCCTATAAACTAAATGTAAACGGACCATTCTGTCTTTCTAAGCAACTTTTAACTGTAGCCAGCTAAACCCGGGAAATCTCCATAGGAAGTTTAGGCAATAATCAATCTGCACATACACACAGTCAGACTTGAGTCTACATAACTGTTTGTCCCTTGGCGAAAGAAATGTTCGTGAAAATTCATTTTCGTGAAAATTCATTTTCAAAGAAATATTGTGCAATAGTAAGTGCCTCAAGTACTATCAGCCCTTTGATTTCATTTAAATTGTGAGAGGGTTTATATTCATCATGACTAGGACTAACCCATTCCCACACGATTCTTCAAAGAAATATGGTGCAACAGAAGAACATAGAACATAGAACAATTTAATGCAAAATAAGGCCACCGGCTTATACACATATAATACAAAACATATCATAAACAACAATGTGAGGGAGGACAGTTTGTCCTTGAAAGATTTAACATTCAACTTACATGCATAAGTTTAGAGGTTTACATAATTTGCTAAGCAATACATCTAAAGACAACGCCAAGGTGAATCAAAATATGCATTAAACATTTGGTGTAAACAATATATATTTTTTCAATTTATTAATCAGTCTTAAGAAAATATAATTAACAAAATGTTATATTGAGTTTCGAACTGTTGTGTCTATTAATTATTCATACTGAAAAATAATTGAAATATAAAAAGTATATGAATAAAAGCTGAACGACTCCAACAGTCAAAAATACAGCATTTACTTTTTCTAGCGGGTAAATTTCTCCTCCCTCACACTCTTGTTCATGATAGGTTTTGTATTATATGTGTATAGGCCGGTGGTCTTATTATGCATTAGATTATTCCATGTTCTACTGTAAAATGTGTAATTCATCCTCGACTAAGCCATCGCAATAAATTCAAAATCTATTTTTCCTTGGTGTTTTACTTTGTGTACCTTTTTCTATTATTAATGAATGAGTTGAATTTCTAAATTTTGCTAATCATTTTTATATATGGCTTGATCGAAACATTGGATTTATACATAGTATGGTAATATAATTCATGTTTTTCGTGTAAACTTGATCTCCATTTTTGTACGTACTGGTCCTTTAAAGGGAGGTAGCGATGTTTCTGAAAACTAGATAAGAAAAGAAAAAATATCAAGTGCCGAAAATTGACTCAAACGTCAAATAGACCTAAAGTGGTTTTTTGTGGTTATATCGGAAAGGTTCAGCGGAAATCCAGGTTATTTTTTAGATATCACGGAATTCGGCTGTCGACATCGAGTGACCTCATTTGTATATGACCCAAAGTCAAATGAAGGTAACAAATTAACTAGCGAAACAGCCAACGTCCTAAATCATGTCACAAAAGGCTAAGCGCAAAGCTACGGTAATAACGCTTACGACAGTTTTGGACTAATCTTTACAGACCGGCTAGCGAACATAACTCCTGATGACGTATATGGTAGAAAAATATGGCAGTCATATCCTATATGATTCGGACTTGTATCACCAGAAAAAGCTTTACATGCATTAAAGGTAGGTATCGATGTTTTTTTCATGTCACAGATTTTAATTATTTTTATTTCCTCTCATAAACTGTTTGAAAACAATATGCCGATAAGTAGTTTTGCAAAAATATGAGGTCGCTTATCAGAAAAAAGCAGGGTATTTCCCTAATAGCCTACGTAGGCTATTAAACTATTTTTTAGATTAATCCGAGACAGTTACGAAGATAATAGGGCATTCACGTGGCGCGAATAACCGTTAGAACCTTGCATCTAGTTCAAATTACATCAAACCAACGTCATCGTTACGTCATCAGGAGTAACGTTCGCTAGTCGGTCTGTAAAGATCAGTCCTTTCATGTGACATGATTTAGGACGTTGGCTGTTTCGCTAGTAAATTTGTTACCTTCATTTGATTGGGTCATATGCAAATGAGGTCACTCGATGTCGACAGCCGAATTCCGTGATATCTAAAAATAACCTGGAATTCCGCTGAACCTTTCCGATATAACCAGAAAAAGCCACTTCAGGTCCATTAGATAACCACCAAGACAATACCTGACCTAACTTAAATTATTAAATGTTCGTTTGAGTCTATTTTTCGGCACTTGGTAATTTTTCTTATCTATGTTTCAGAAACATCGATTCCTCCCTTTAAGGTTATCTATTGCATACTTAATTTCTTCATCATGTATGGGCATATTACAGATTACATTTTCTATGTTTCCAAATTCCTGTTGTTCGGCTATATCTTTAATAAATATGTTAGGACCAACTCTTGTATCACTTTTATTTTCACACATTAATGAGCTAAAATAGGAAAACCATTCAATAATAGAAAAACTATTTGAAGGCTTTTTACTTCGGTCAATTTTCGAAATTTATCCCAAAAGGATTTATTATTTTTAAGTTCCGCGTTCGAGGTTTACTACAGAATTGTTTTGGCGTAAATACTGTTTTCTTTTACATAAAAGTTTGTATTCCTTTTTGACAACAAGATATTTATTCAGACTGATCAAAGCACAGTCAATCCGATAAATCTTCAGTAATTTTCTAGTTTTCTTTTTTAAAAAATTACATTTATTGTCGAACCAATCCTTGTTATTTGTGTGAAATGACTTGTGAAACTTTTTGCATTTCCTTGAACTACTAGGAACAATATTTTCAAATTCTTCTAAAAGACCATCATAATTTCTAATATGTTCTTCTAATTTGTCGAAAGTAGTTGTCTCAAAACTACAAATCAATTTTTCAACAATTGATCTTTATCAACCAATTTAAAGTAAACAGTTTCTTTTTCAGATGATTAATAAACATCTTGAAAAGGTTGTGTAATATTCAGTTTTACCATAATTGGAAGATGACAACTTCCTGGTAATTGTCCGTCAATTTGAGTGAAAAAATGAAATAGTCTATAATACTGCAACCATTTTTGCCAATGAAAGAGAAATCTTCATTACTAGCATCGTCACAGAATCGTCCATTTACTATTATACAATCGAATTCTTTGCAGAGTTTAACAAGTTGACGACCTTGTTTATTAAATTTTGTGTCACTGCTTTTCCTATTAACAAGGTTTACATTGTCAAAAATTTTCAAAAAAAAAAAATATCAACATGTGCCATGTCTGAAAGAGAATTTAATGTTCCAGTACGGACATCCAAGTCACCATTAAGTACAATATAGAAGTTACAAAGATCATCTACTATAACATTTTAAATTATGTCTACTCCTTAGAGATGTTCATGCTGATAAAAAGTCGAATTTTCTGTCGGTAAGTACACAGAAATATATACACAATCTTAATCGAAATTTAATAACGTACGATTAATACCCAAGACGACCCCGAATTAAAAATCATTACAAAATCTTTTGACCTCTTTATCGAAGATTCTATCAACAAAAACCGAACTCTCCCCATAGCCCTTCCGCCGTGATTCGATTTTTTTGGTTTTGCAAAAGTAATGAACATGGTCAGGAAAGAATCTTTTTACGAATGTATCATCTGTTAACCAAGTTTGTTGTTAACTGCCGTAATAGTGCAGTCGGTAGTGCGTCAGACTCCCAATCTTCATTCGTGGGATGTCATGGGTTCGATCCCCGGCGGCGGCACAAATCCATTCCGATATTTGTCTCTCAACAATGGGTGGATAATCGTAAACCTGAGTAGGATAGCAGCTCGAAGCTAGGAAAGGATGTAATGGTAGTACTGGTATGAGAAATACCAAGAATCCAGTGTAAGGTGCTTCAGCCGTCACGATATGACTGAAATACTGTCAAAAGTGGCGTTATACCCCAATGAATCAATCAATTTGAAATTGAATAGTTACAGAGAAAACGCTAAAGCTCTATTGACATATTAATAACTAAGCCCTCGATATTCCACGAGAGTATGTGGACAGGTTCAACTTGCAGATGTGTAGGACATTGACATGTTACCTAACTTGACGAAACATTTTGATCAACATCGTTAACATGGTTTGAGTGAATATCAATCGATTGCTCCCTAATTAGTTTACGAAGGAATTCACGGTTCCTGTCGTCTAGGGTGCGTACTCTACCTTTTCGGACTCTAGTATCTACTTTTTCACTTAATTTAATTTTATAAAATCGCCCATCTTTGAAACAAGCTCTAAAACCCTCTTCATTTGCAGACTTATTCATCTGACGTTGTCTAAAACCCATGTCATTTGAGATTCTAATATTTTTATCTCTTAACTCACCTCTAAATTTAAACAATTCAAGTTTATCTTCGAAGTTATCAAATTTAACAATAACCATTCGTGGTTGATTTGGATCCCATTTACCAACACGCTTTACTGAAGAAATTGGTATATTTGCATCTTTATCTTGCGTATTATCTGTGATCACCGAGAGAACATTTTCTTCGACGACCTTAACAGACCTGTCTCGGCATTTTCGGTTTACACACGTAAAGAACATTTCAAATTTTCAAATTCTAAGATATTCAACTGATTTTCAATCCTATCTAAGCGATCGTAATCATAATCCCTTTGTACCGATAAACATTCCATATCATTTAGTATTGCACTTTTGTCATTATTAACCTTATCAATGTCATTCTCCACACGACTAACTCTTTCATTTAATGATTTTTTATTTTTCTCAATATTATTCATTTGTGACTTTACATCAGTAAGTGCCCACAGAGCTATCAACCCTTTGATTTCCATGCAATTGTGAAAAGGATTATATTCATAATGACCCATTCCCACACAATACCTTTTTTACGTCCGTTAAGAAAAAGAGTTTTGGAAAACATTGTGGAAAATAATGAAAATTGATTGTATCATCCTATTCTTCTTCTCTACAATATTTTCTATCGAGAAAGATGAAATTATATTTCCATCAACTTGAAATTGTCGTCAGCAGGTTTTTAATTGGTCGTAGACCAATTTATATAACCATAAACTCAAAATTGTGTCGCTGCAATTTACCAAAACTGTCTTTAGCCCAACTGGACGTATATTCTGACGGGAAAACAGAAAAAAATCATTTCATTTTACAATTTAAGAATTATCAAAAGGAGCAAAGGAAAACTGGACGGTCACACGCTTTAAAAGTGAATGCTTCAAGGATTTTCCGCTATTGATGAACGCGTCTAACCAACCCTTTTTTTCAATCATATCGGTGTGTAAACAAAGATGATACTGCCACTCAATTATTTTCCAGTCATAAGTCAAAGTACTGAAAGTTCTTCTTGAGAGCAAATTTGAATATTATGATTTCAAGCTGTCTAAAGAATTCGCCCAAAGAACAGTATCAATTGTTTTTCCCTTTGTTTATAATCAGCGCTGTTTAGGAACTTGTTAATTTCTACCCAGAAAAAGAGTGGGTTTTGAAATTTCATGAACCTGCTGTCAGCATTTGCTCTTAAACTTAAGCTATCATATTTCCATAATTTTTCTGTTTTGGCTTTATTTAAAAAGCTTTCAGGGATGATCTAACCATAACTATTTAACAATCGAGAATTTTTAAAATTTAGTTTTCACAAAAAGTTGCCTTTTTGTCGGTACCCATGTTGCATCAAGGTCTTACGTTCGTGTAAAATAATATTAGTTCTAGTTAACATTCACGGAAATATCATACACTAGGATAGAACCTACGTGTTGTGAAAGTAATAGAAATTAAAGTTGTTTTACCCTAATTCTAAAGTCGGAATGCAACGATATATCCAATTTCTCAGTGACGACCAATTACAGTGCGTACGGCACTTTGATTTACTTTGGACCAGACTAAAATTTCATTGTGTTAAAATGGGTTAATGCCATCGCTGTCTGGTCTGTGTCGTCTCTGATTTCGTATTTTACATTTGGGTTACGGAAGTCGCAGATGGTTACTTTTGGTTTGGCTCATAACCAGACGATAAAATATAAAAAATAATATTAAAGAAATGGCAGACGAAAATTTTAGTTGGTGGAGTTTTACAAAAGTTTGTTGTTTGGGGTAGAACACATTGTGGACAATGAAGAAATTGTTTGTAATATGCAATTTCTTCATTTACCACAGTGTTTCCAGTGTTTTGCTTGAGAAGCGTCTAAAAGCGGGATTGTGTGGGAATGGGTCACTTGTTCTCTTGCATATGCCTATTCCGAGATGGTGACTGTGAAAATCTGGACGTTGTTAACGCCGAAGGACCTGAAACGAATCATTGTAATTCCTAAAATGCAGAGCGCTTATCGTCTGACCGCCTCAAAAGAACGATTCTCGTTCTCAAA
Organism: Fragum fragum; assembly: GCA_946902895.1. Lineage (NCBI taxonomy): Eukaryota > Metazoa > Mollusca > Bivalvia > Cardiida > Cardiidae > Fragum > Fragum fragum. Next base: position 82,901,656 of record OX336365.1, read on the forward strand.
AAAAGGGGGGGCTGGGGGAGAAAAGGCAAAAAATCTTGATATGTTTATTCACGTGTATTAGTAGATCGGCAGAGCAAATAACCTTTATCGCGATACTCCAAAACATCATCCAACAAACCTTTACCTATTTGCACACAATGACGCTTTTTGACACCCAAAAGAAAAGCTTTGGAAAACATCGTGGAAAATAAAGGAAATGCTTATTACAAGCGCTTTCTTCGTTATCCAAAATGTTTTCTATCCTATAAGGCAGTAATTTTCTTTAAATTTCACCAACAAAAGAATGTTGTCTACAACTACTTTGAATGTGGACCTGTTTTGATGTAAACCTTAGTGCTGTCTATATACTAGAAATTTAAGTTAACGCTAACTCTTCACGATAGAGCTCTGGAACTAAATAAGTCTTCTGAAATTCAATAAACTGGTTGTATTATTCAGCATTGACTATTTCACTATTTCAGTGACAATCGAGACAATCGAAAGGGGGTTCAAATTGTAGGTAGACGCCTAAGTTCTAGAAATCGTACAAAACGAAAGAATTCACTTACATTTATCACAAGTCATCTTTAACCCAATCCCATACAACAAAATTTTAGACCTGTCAAAATTGAAAGGGGCTGCAGTTTCAAGTTGATAAAATTTTATTTTTTTTTAAATCTTTTTGGATAGAAAACATTGTGGATGATGAAAATCGCTTGATACTAGTATTTTTCTCATTTTCCTCAATGTTTCCCTTTTTCTTTAAGGTCGAAAAAAGGAGGGATTGTTTGGAAATAGGTTCAATTCAATGTAACGTAAATGTATCCTAAACCATGGTGTTCAAGTAAGCGTTTCATTTGATAAGTCTATTTCATTTCGTTGTATGAGTTACGATTATTTAATGTACCAAGTAAGAAGTTTTCGTTTTATTATTAAAAAATGATTCCAGTATACAACGCCGTGCCAAAAATGAGTGAACTTTTAAAATGTCTAACAAAAAAGGTACAAGTATACAATTGAACGCGCGCGCGATAAAGGGAAGCAACTTCAATATGCATTTTAAAGGACCGGAAATGGCATCTTTTTGTCGTCTAATTACCCCAAACTGTCAACCTTGTTAATCACGGGGAAACACGAAAAGCAACTGTCAGAGGATAAAAAAACACCTCGTCATATCAATGGTAGATGAGGGCCATCAGTTAGTAGATGTTCCGAAAGTATTTTGGAGAAGCAAATCTACAATTTCAAGGGCTTTAACTAGATTTCGTGCGGCACTCATCCTTTCCGACTATTTGTCTCTCATCAATGGGTCGATAATCGTAGACCTATGTGGGATAGCAGCTGGAGGCTAGGAAAGGATGTAATCGGAGTACTGGTGTGAGAAATACCATTTCATTTCATTTCATTTATTTATAAGGCAAGTCGGCAAAATATTTGCCATTGGCCATTTACAAATATATAACATGAGAATATGGCTCAATGGTATTGTACAAACAAACACATAACAATAATATACATTTAGAAATTATGCATCAAATAAAGTGATATAATTTTCGTCAATTTCGGACAGCAGTTCCATACATCCATAGATTTTAATTTATACGATATTATTTTTGTATATATATTAGAATATCAACTAGTTACCCTCAAGTTTTAGTTTGCGATGTTCAAATGCTTTTTCGATATATTTTGAAACATTTCGTTGTAATTTTTTGCTTTTAGTACTAAGAATGTTAATAAATTTTGAAATCGAGGGCCATGAACACGAGAACAATTCCTTACGAATATCTCTATAATACGGACAGACAAGTAAAAAATGGTATTCTGTTTCGATGGCGTTCTGCGAACAACAAAGACAAATTCTGTTTTCTCTATCAATATTAAGATATCTACCCGTTTCTATTGCTAACTGGTGAGCAGATATACGAAAGCGAGTTAATTGTTTTCTTAAATTTTCATTTTTTATATTGTTAAGATACGGCTCGAATTTAAATTCCTGTTTGAATTTCACATAACTTTCAAGTTTTGTCGATAGATTGACAGATGCACACCATTCTTGAATATATGTATCACGAATTCTCTGTTTGATTTGTAAGAAAAAATTTGATGGTATATAATTTTCAAACCAGATATATCTGTAACCAATTTTTTCCAAGTATTGTTTAATTTTTGTTGACCAAAAGTTATTTGAATTGTTCGTTACGTCACATTGTTGAGTATATATGTCGTATATAGTTGAATAGGGGTTGTTCTTTATTTTGATCCAATATTTCAGGGAGCGTTCAGTGCTAATAACAGATAGAGGAAATCTTCCTAATTCACCAAGTACTGCTAATGTAGATGATTGTTGTCTCACACCGAGAATAATTTTACAAAATTTAATGTGTACTTTATCAATATCTTTAAAGTGGTAAATACCTAGCACCTCGGATGCATATAGAAGAATAGGAGTTATCATTCGATCGAATAAAAGTAACTTAGTTTTGGTGTCAATTTTTATACGTTTGAAGAGCATAAGTAGGTTATTCATTGCTTTTAAAGCTTGCTCACTAAGAGCCTTTGCCGCTACTGCAAGGCTGCCATTTTTCACAAATTTTATACCAAGGTAAACAAAGTTCTCTACTATTTCTAAAGGTTCGTTATTTATATAAAATTGGTAAGTATTTCTATTCCTTCCCTTTTCAAATATCAGAACTTTAGTTTTATTAACATTAATGGTAAGACCAGATTCACAAGAATATACATGAAGACAATCTAAAAGTGACTGTAGACTGTTTGGGCTTGTAGTAAATAAAACAATGTCGTCTGCGAACAAAAGCATATATATTGATAAAAGATTGAGATCCGTTTCTGTAAGACAATTGAAGTTCATGTTCTCACTTATATCAGTTACGAACAAGATATATAAAATGGGTGACAGCGGCTCACCCTGTTTCAAACCGATAGGGATCTCAAAACTCTCAGATAATTTTGATTGGTTGAGTCTAACACATGACGAAATAGTACTATAAATAGATTTTATCATACGAACAAACTTGCTACTTATTCCTAATTTCAATAACTTTTTTATCAGGAAGCAATGTGGCACTGTGTCAAAACATCGTTGATAGTCGATGAATGCACAATAAAGTTTATTTTTCCTCGATAAAATTTTTTGGATGATACTATGAAGAATAAAAATACAATCAACAGTACTTCTTCTATCGCGGAATCCAAACTGGCATTCGTTAAATATACGTTCGTTTTCACAAAACACATTCAATCTATTCCTCAAAACTAATGAGAATATTTTTGCTAATGAAGAAATAAGAGTTATACCCCTATAATTGGCTGGGTCATTCCGGTCTCCCTTTTTATAGATAGGAACGATAATGCCCTTTGTCCAAAGTTCGGGATACTCGCCCGTTTCATAAATACGATTGAATATTGTAACTAAAAAGGGAGCTATAAATTCGTTTGCATCAATGAAAAATTCGGGGAGTATTTTATCGTAACCTTCGCTTTTATTGCGAGAAAGTAGTTGTATTGTTTTCTTAATTTCGTTTTCATCAAAAGGCTTGTCCAGGAAATCAATATTTGTAAATGGTTGATCAATATTTTCATCCATACTTTCACAATGATTATTATTTTCATTTGTGGACGAAAAAAAATTGACAAAATCTTCAGTATTTAAATTTGTTTTATTCAAAGAGCCTTTACGATATTTTTTAATAAAATTCCAGAATTTTGCTGGATTCTCTTTAGCAAGCGAAGATAATTTTTGTCCTTGTTTTGTATCGTATTTATATTTTGCATTTCTCTTAATTCGCGCGTAATTGTTACGACTTTTTAAAAATGATAGCTTATTTTTCTCACATGGGTGTTTTTTAAACTTACGCTTTATTGTTAGAAATTCTCGTTTTGTCGTAAGACATTCATTGTCAAACCAAGATTCCATTGGTTGGTGCTCTAGCCGCTGCCATATAACTGAAAGATTGTTGAAAGCGGCGTAAAACCCCATTAAAACAAACAAATTAACTAGATTTCGAAGTCGTGGATCAACGGAAAACATGCCTCGAAGCGGCAGGTCAAAAATCGTCTGTGATCGGGGACTTTAGAAACGTTCTTAGTTCTCGGTTCGTAAAGTTGGATCGATGGCAACCACTAAAGGAAATCGCGGCACCATACAACTCGTCGATATTTTAGAAGTGTTCTTTTACAAATAATTAAAAAAACGTAAACGATTTTACATGTGTAGGACTAAAATAACTTGGACTGTTGAATCTAACTTTTGTTAGCGATGAAATGATGATAAAACTTAAAGCCTGGTGGCCAGCTTACTGGATAGTGAAAAGCGAATAAAAAGTGGATACCCGAGTTTTTAGGGTAATGTTAACACTAACCTGAAAATTGCCAAGCATTTCAATGATAATTAATGGGTCTTCAAGAGAATAATGCCCCAGCTCATAAAAGCCGTGAAGTTACAGGTTTGAAAGAAAGAAACAACATCTCTGTGTTACTTTTGCCAGCACAATCCCCAGACCTAAGTCCCATTGAAAATATTTAGTAAAAAAATAATGATAGTCCAACTTATACATGATTCTTGTCCTCAATGATTTGAAGACACAACTGCTCACCTCCTGGAATGAAATACCTGATGATAACGTTCAAAGACTTTACTTAATCCTTCCCACAAGAATTCGAGAAGTCCTTTTTCAGGCAGGTAGCATGACAAATATTGAGAGTGAAGTTTTCTTTTCAAGGTTTGCTTGAGTTTAAAGTTTGAAAAGTTCAGCTTTGTGTTACGGTGGCCGTTTTGAAAGTTTGCTCACTTTTTGCATGATTCTGTATATCTAGTTAATTAGTCTGAAGGTCGATCCACGGTCCATAATTATGACAAATTCAAGGCTCAGATTATAGAACACCAAACAGTTAAAAGCGAGTCACAATCAAGGTTATTAAGTGGAACCATCGCTCGATGATCCATAATTCAAATTCACGGCTTAGATGAAATAACATCAAACTGTTAAAGGCGAGTCAAAACGGTATTTTACTGTGACCGTCGATCCTCGACCCGTAATTATGACAGATTCAAAGCTAAATTTATATAACACCATTCTGGTAAGAGCGAGTCAGAATCACGGTATATAAGTTGGACCGTCGATCCACGATCCATTATTACGACAAATTCAAGGCTCAGATTAAATAACACCAAACTGCTAAAGGCGAGTCAAAATCACAATATATTAATGGGATCGTCGATCCACGATCCGTTGTTATGGCAAATTAAAACAACAGATTAAATAACACCAAATTCTTAAAAGATAGACAAAATCATGATATTTTAGTGTGGCCGTCGATCTTCGATCAATAATTATGACAGATTCAGGGCTTAGTTTATATAACACCAAGCTGTGGAACGCGAACTATAGTCACAATATATAAGACCGACTTTCGATCCACAATCACTAAGAGATTCTTGCATCACATGTACGGAATCGCCAGATTCAATCCAACCGCACCTGAAATATTCAAGATCATCAAGTAATAAATAAACGTTGTAACTACAGCTTAGATAAGTTGTGACTAGGACATTGTTGTTAACGATATAATTAAATAAACGAAACTGCTCTGCTGCATGCCATGTGACCAATTATCGAGGTAATCCAATTTTTATATGACTTCATAATAAACAGACCGCTGGCCTAGCACACTGACTTGCTAGCCCCACACACACTGACTTTACTAGCTCCACCAGCTGACGTTGCTAGTCACACCCAATGACTTTACCTGCTAATGACACCCACTGACTATGCTTGCCACACCAGCTGACTTTGGTAGCCTCACCCACTGACCATGCTAGCCCCACCTACTGACAACGCTTGTCCCCCCCCCACTCCCCGACAACGCTTGCCCCACCCATCGACAACGCTAGCCCCACCCACTGACTATGCAAGCCCCATCCAACAACTTTGCTAGCCGCACCCACTGACTTTACCAGCCCCACCCACTGACTTTACTAGCTTATCCCCCCTTAAATAACCCTCGAAAGGAAATAGATCATTTATAATCATCATGAACTTGTTAGTCTTAGTAGAAAAAAGAGAAACTGAAATCCTGTCTGAAATTTGCCTAGATATTTTGTTGTACATATTTCTCAAAATTTATAACGCACCCAGTACCAAAACACATAGAACGAATAAAAAACGCAGTTCTTCCACATTTCGAAAAAATACTACACAATTAATTTAATTTTTCTTCCGTTTAAATGTAATTGTTGAACGTATGTGTTATATGAACATTTTTAAAATAATATGTCATGATGATGAACATTAATGTTCAAGCCGATTAAGTGAAATTTAAACTATATGTTATGTTAAAGTTTGGGTTAAAGCTTTTTATAAACGGTTAAAAAGAGCGCCAAATGATAATGATTTGTCTCAAACGTAAGCCCATCTGCTGGTAAGGACATGTGTGACATATGAACATCAAACGATTAAAAATCAGCAAAATAGAACAGAGTTAAAGTTTTGGATTAAAGTTTGAATAACAGGTTAAAGGTCAAGATCCGAGGGTCAAGGCCGTTGTATCAAGTGAAAGCACCAATCCCACAGATTGCAATGGTGACATATGAGCCCCTAGCAATAGTTCGTTATAAAATATATGAGCGCGTGCGTGTCATTTCCAACCATTACACATGTGCGCCATGTAAAGACTCAGATCAGCCTGTGCATCCGCACAGTCTGATCAAAGTCTGCGCTCTGTAGAAAGATACTGACCCAAAACTTCGTTAAACAATCAGCGATTGTTCTAATTGCCCCGAAGGGCTGTCTAGGATGCTTAATGTGTGCAAGTCACGCACATGCGAAATGGTTGGAAATGTCACGCATAGGCTCATATATAAAAAACATATAACCAAGTGCGGACGCCGACTCTGACGCCGACATTCGGGGTTATGAAAATAGCTTTTCCAAGACTATCGTCCAGGGCGAGCTAAAAATAATGATATCTTCAACCTCCTTGAAAATGTACTAATCTAAAATTTTCTCGTTTTATGATAATGTACAAAAACTGTTATAATTTGTGAGTTTTTAAAATACTGCTTTTTTTCGAATCAGAAAAATAGTTTATTTGAAAATTTAAAAGCATGAAAAGGTCATTTTAGTCATTTAGGCAGTTTTTAATTGGTCGTAGACCAATTTATATAACCATAAACTCAAGATTGTGTCGCTGCAATTTACTAAAACTGCCTTTAGCCCAACTGGACGTATATTCTGACGGGAAAACAGAAAAAAATCATTTCATTTTACAAGTTAAAAATTATCAAAAGGGGTAAAGGAAAACTGGACGGTCGCACGCTTTAAAGATGAATGCTTCAAGGATTTTCCGCTAGTTATGAACGCGTCTAACCAACCCTTTCTTTCAATCGTATCGAGGTTTAAACAAAGATGATACTGCCACTCAATTATTTTCTAGCCATACGTTAATCAAAGTACTAAAAGCTCTTCTGGAGAGCAAATTTAATTATTATGCTTTCAAGCTGTCTAAAGAATTCGCCCAAAGAATAGTATCAATTGTTTTTTCCTTTGTTTATAATCAGCGCTGTTTAGGAACTTGTTAATTTCTGCCCAGAAAAAGAGAGGGTTTACCTGCTGTCAGCATTTGCTCTTAAACTTAAGTTATCATATTTCCATAATTTTTCTGTTTTGGCTTTATTTAAAATGCTTGCAGGGATGATCTAACCATAACTATTTAAAAATCGAGAATTTTTAACAATTTAGTTTTCACAAAAAGTTGCCTTTTTGTCGGTTTCCATGTTGCATCAAGGTCTTACGTTCGTGTAAAATAATATTAGTTCTAATTAACATTCACTGAAATATCATACACTAGGATAGAACCTACGTGTTGTGAAAGTAATAGAAATTAAAGTTGTTTTACCCTTATTCTAAAGCCGGAATGCAACCATTTGTCCAATTTCTCAGTGACGACCAATTACAGTGCGTACGGCACTTTGATTTTTTCTGGATTACCGATCATATATATTTGATGAAATCAATGTATAATTCTACACTTAGAGGGCCTTCATTGCGTTTTTCGCACCACAGTAAACACGCATTTCCGATTTTATTCAGCAAACCGACATTCTGTTCTCTATGGAAATTAATATATAGAAAACCTTGAAATAAGTATAAGAGATAAACCCTGAAATAGGTAGAAAAATGTAACTTTTTGTAGCTTCATCAGCTAGATTTTGTTATTATCGAGCCATCTTATATTCACACCTTATTGAAGTTTTAGATATTGCTTGGTCGACAACATTGAAATTGATCATTTTTAAGCGAAAATGCTATACCATAGCCTTTCCAAGCAATTATAAGTAAGCAATGTCATATTGCACAGTCACTTCAATCCGACCATGAGCAAAACGCAACAATCAAGGTGATATCTTTTGCGTACACTAATGGCATTTATAAAACAAGAGGCCCATGGAGGCATGAAACGCCCTTCTAACTATATATAGATATCTATTTAATATCCCCCTAGAGCAGCCTTTCACAAAAAGGGCCGTAACAATCATCAAAGGTCAGGGTCACAAAATAAAAACCTTTTACAAACCTGATGGTGTTCTGTAAAAGAAATAATATTGTAATGTATGAGGCATTTAAGAATTAAAGTAAATCGGATAGAAACTGTAGACTGGTCGTGTTAACGATGATATTTTAATCGAAATTTCATAAGCGCTCTTTTCAGAACAGAGATCACCCAGTTTCGTAAGAAACGATCCTTTTGATGGCGATTATTCTGTGCAAGTTTCAGGATTATTCTATGAAAACTACTGACACTCTGGCGTTAACAAGAACTACGACAAGGAAGCATGTATACGGGCGGACGGACGGGAAACACGCCATCGCTTCAGCTTTTTTGGCCTTTGGCAAGTAAGGATATATGCTAGTGTTCTAGATCAACTTACGCACAAAATTGAAATCCATTCTCAAATAAAGTCTGCATTTCCGAGGCTCTAGCAAATCTTCCATCAAGGTCACTACATGCTTGTTTGGCTTCGGAGAATGTGTAAGAGTATTTTGCCATGGTTTTTGCTACATTAAAGACTGAAATAAAGACAAACACCAATCAATCCATCCCCACATATTCCTGCCTTTTTACACCTCATCGAGGAGAACGTCTTTGGAATACATTATGAAAAATGAAGAAATTACTTTTAACACGCAATTACTTCATTTTTCACAATGTTTTCGACCATTAGAGACAAAGGATTTTAAAACTTTATCAAATCAAATCTGTCGTCTGTAACTATTTCAAAATCGGAGCGGTCTCAAATAAGGAGTTAAGGGGTGTCATTTTTATGAGGTGACTCTTACTAGTGTGATCAAGATATTTGACAAAGAACTAAGGGATCTCTGGTCGCGCACAACACTGTTTGACTGAGGTTATAATCGGTTTTTTTTTTTTTTTGTTTGTTTTGTTTTTTTCAATAAATGTGGTCAGAGGCATGAATAAAATTGCAAGCCGTTAGTTGGCGGCCTAAACGCCGTTACTAGAGTTTAAATAAGTAGAAACGACGTGTAAGTCGCCAAACTAACAATAAAAGCTTAAGTAAATGGCAAAATTCAAAGTTCACTTCAAGTCTATAAGAAAAGTTTGATTCGTCACTCGATTTTTTTATTGTATTGAGCGATCCGTAAATCGAACAACTGCGGCTGTAAATCAAAGGGAAAAAACCGCCAATCAAATCATTTATTTAGACCGAAAGTGAACTTTGAACTTCGACATTGGCTGACATTATTATGAAGCATTTTATTTGGTTTTCCTACTTAAAGGTCGTAACTACCGCTTGAATAAGCAAACCAACCATTCAACATTTTGTCGCATTTGCGAAATAACGCAGTTGAATATCGATGTGGATCGTACTGCCGGAGTCAGTTTGGTGTGGCCAGCGGAGTTTGTAAAAATGGCCAGCGGAGTCAGTTTGCACAGCAAGTGTAGTCAGTTGGTATGGCCAGCGGAGTCAGTGGCGGGGCAAGCGGAGTCAGTTTGCGCAGCCAGTGGAGACAGTTGGTATGGCCAGCGGAGTCAGTGGCAGGGCCAGCGATCCGTCAATTACGCAAAAGTCTTAATATATGTACAACATTTACAACTCTTTTTGAATGCGCACCGACTAAACTCTTTCAAGGTGTCTCTTGAGTTGTCGATAGTATATCTTCTTACCACACCGCAAATTTTATAGACTGGTCTAATTTCAAAGAAATTGCAGACGACATATCGATGGGTCAGCACGAAACAGTTGTATCTGCCTATATGTATATAGGCAGCTATAACTGTTTCGCGCTGAACTTTCGATATCTAAGCGCGATACAATTAGAATGTAAGACCCATTTTTGTTAGAACTTTTTGGGCAAAAGGAGAAATTAATTGGTGTAAACTTCCTGCTTTTGTAACAACGTTCTTGATTTTACTTTCTGATTGGTATTTCTACGCAGAGTCAAAATGCGAGGCGGGGTTTAATTGGCTGCTCTTTAGTGTACAGTAAATTTGTAGAAGGGACCAACGAAATTCGAGACGTTTCTATTGACTATTTATTGTTTGTAAGTGTTTAAATATGTCCAAATTTAAAGGGGTTTCTGACGACTTTTTAAAGTAAGTAGAATCCAAAAAGAATTAACCCTATATTAAATAAAATATTGTGCTAAAAGGAGAATTTGCTTCTTATAAGCAATTTCTTCCTTTTCCACAATAGTTTCTTAAGTATAATATCACAGGGACGTAAAAAAATGGAATTGTACGTAAATAGTTAAGAACCAACGATATTGTGTCTAGTTCAGAAAGAATGTTTCACGAAAATAAACGTCTTACGTAGAATGTTCTGATTTAGAACAGGAGATTTAAGTTCTTGTCGCTTCCAGGTAAAAGTGGTCACTATTTAGAGGTGGTCGCTACATTCAGACTGGTCGTGATGTCAAATGAACATGATATTACTCACCGAACATGTCTCTAACGTAGACTAATGTATGACCAGCCGCCGAGTTCTCACCAACAACCAACGTATCACTGTCGAAATAGTAACAAGCCTGTTCAAAATGGTCAACAGCGAAACACGAGGGGTTACTGCCACATTTAACTATACAATCTATCACATATTCAACACCGGTCTGCGTCTCAAAGGCCCTGGTCCGGTCCGCTCGCCAGGGAGTAAACAGTCGTGTATGAAAAGATTGGGTCTTATACGCTAGCACAGTTGACATTCCAAATAACATTCGACACAGAAGATCCATGATTTGACACATTTTAGAATCGTTATTGACATCTGACTTCTAATATTGTAGAGGCGCAATTTGCCAATCACCAGACGACAAAATTCTAGACTGTTAAAATTCAAAGAAATTTCAGGCAATAATTCAAATTGAAGAAAGTCTAAACATCTTTGTCTTTTGAGGTAGCAAACATTGTGGCTAATGAAGAAATTGGTATCATTTTATTTTCCACAATATTCTCCGAAACTTTTTGTCTAGAGGGGCGTTAAACGCGGAATTATTCCTATAAGCTTCCTCTCCATTTTTCAAATTGAAAATGCCTGAATAATTTAAACAATTCAAGCCACTGAACGTCGTTTTCAAATGTTTGACCGGGCGTGATATGATCATTTGAGTGATATGAATGTATTCTTTATGGACTCTTTTAGTAACTGTCAGATCGCTTTGAATTTAGACCTGTCTGAAATTGTCGTCTGGTAATGGATTAACATCAAGATAATCTTCGGAATCACAAGCTAATTTTAGGTTAACCCTTCCAAAAGTAAACATGAAATAAAATACTACCCAAAACATGGCTTTTTCTGAGAGGCTTTGGTTTATGCAAACACACACACATAAAAACAAACAACTCTCAAAGCAAACAAACGATATACAATAAGCAAACAAACAACACATACACACAACCATTTGAAAATCTGTAAACACCTTGAAAATGAGTCTAAATTAATTCAATTTTGCAACTCACTGAAGGTCTCACTATGATCTGAATTTATGGACAAAACACCGAGAATCGTAGAGAAAATATCGCAGTGAAAAATGCAAAGAACTGCTATCGCTTATCAGATAATTAATGTGGAGAAACAAATAATATAACAAACTAACAACAAGATATCGTGTTATTTTTCCATTTTTCTTGAAATGTTTCAATGGCATAACATTTTATGTTCTTTCTGCCCCAGTAAATTCGGGATAACAACTCAATATGAAAGCACTCGGGGAACTCTTAATTTTGTGCTGCCAAGATACCAGAAATCTAAGTTAACTTGAACACGTCAAGGTAGAGCTCTGGAACTAAATAAGTCTTCTGAAATTCAATAAACTTGTTGCATTATTCAGCATTGACATTTCACTATGTTTAAGCCGTTTTAATCAAATCAACAACTTGTATGAAAATGCGTCTAGAATACGACAAGTAACATCATATTACACAATGTTCACGAAAAATGTCGAAATTAACGCGTGTTTTTTACAACAAGGTTAAAGGTTAATGGCACTTCACCCGATGAACGCATGTGTGATTTATGAGCACCCTATGATGAAAATGACCGAGATATAAAAAGTTAAAATTTTGCGTTAAAGATTTATTTGTAAAAGGTAAAGGGTCACGGTCACATGGTCAAGGTCATTGTCTCAAATGAAAGTATATATCCTGTATGTGTGAAATATGAGTATCCTAGGCTGACAAACAAGCAGGATACAAAAAGTTCAACTTTTTTATGACCCTTTCAAGGTCAATTAGAAAGGTCATATGGTAAAGGTCATTATCTCATACAAAGTTCATCTCCTAACGAGTGAATGAGTGAAATATGAGTTCCCTAGTATGAAAAAAATCTTCAAGAAAAAAAGATTAAAGTTTTGGGTTAAAGAGTTTTATAAACGATTAAAAAGTCAAAGTCACATTGTCAATGTTATTGTCTCAAACGAAAGCCAATCACATGATTGGTGAAATATTAACATTCTATGATGAAACATAACAAAAACAAACTTAAAGTTTTTGGTTAAATGTTTCTATAACAGGTTCAAGGTCAATGTCACCGAGTCAAATGATTGTCTCAAATGGGAGCATCAATCCTAAGGATAGCACGGTTGAAATATAAGCCCCCTAGACCTAATTATAAAACGAGATTTTAGTCAAGGGCGAGCTAAAAATGATGTCTGCAACTTCTTGAAATTTGGAATACGCTAAATTTTGTAGTGTGATGATAAAATACGGTACAGAACAGTTATCACTTTTCAGATTTTAGAATATTGACATTTTGAATATCTGTGGGCCAGGAAGTTAATTTATTCAAAAATGAGAAAACACGAAAAACTCTTCTTTTTTTTGTCATTCAGATAGGGTTTTCTGAATAATGGATCGAAAAATATTTGATGAAATCAATGTATAATTTTATAGTTCGTGGGCTTTCATGACGTTTGTCAACACAGAAAACAAGCGTTTTCAATTTTATTCAGCGGAGCGACATTCTATTCTCCATGGGAAAAAAATTATATAGAAAACCCTGAAATAGGTAGAAGAGAATCTTAAACAGTTAGTTTTAAGTATTATCAAGCCATTCTATATCCAATTCACGCGAATTCTTTGGTCCACAACTTTGAAATTAATCATTTTAACCCTTTCCTGCACAATCCCTTGTGTTTACGTCCTAGTGGTTTTATACTTAGGAAAAATTGTGGATAAAGAAGAAATTGCTTGTAACAAGCAATTTCTTCTTTTCCCACCATATTTTCTACCCCATGTGTTGGTTACTTTTCCAGTTACACTCACTTTTAATTGTCGTCTGCAACTCCTTTCAAATTGGATTGGACTAATATTTAAAAATGTTATTCCATAGCCTTTCCAAGTATAAAAAGCCCTCTAATGGGATGCTTCTGTCAAGCATGACTAATGCTATCTCTTAGCTTTTCCAAGTTTAAAAAGTTCCCTAATGGGGTGATAATATCAAATATGGATGATGTTATCTCGTCGCCTTTCAAAGTACAAACAGACCTCTAATGGGATGATAATATCAAGCAAAAATAAATAAAAAACAGTCACACCAATCCGACCATGAGCAAAACGAAACCTTGACCTTGAAATAAGTAGAAGAAATAAACCCTCAAACAGGTGGAAGAGGTGTATCTTTTTATAGATTCATCAGCTAGTTTTTAATATTATCATGTCATCTTATATCCAATTCACACCATATTGAAGTTTTAGATATTTTTTGACCGACAACTTTGAAATTGATAATTTTTAAGCGAAAATGTTGTCTCGTATCCTTTCCAAGCAAAAGAAAGTAAGCAATGACATTTGCGCAGTCACACCAATCCGACCATGAGCCAAACGCAATAATCAGGGAGATATCTTTTGCATAGGCTTATTTAATTTATAAAACAAGAGGGCCGTTGGGCCTGAGACGCTCTCCTGACTCTCTATAAATAGTATCCCCCTACAGTAACTTGCCACTAAAAGGGTTATAACAATGCCCAGGGTCACAAAGTAAAACCCTTGACACTTTAAAAAAAAATGCTGTAAAGGCGTGTTCGTCTGCGTATTGCAAAACAACTTCATTATTAACCCATCTCCACACAACAAAATTTTAGACTGCTCCAAATTAAAATAAGCTGCAGACGAAAATTTCAAGTGAACGTGATTTTATTTATTTATTATTTTTCGTCATTTTGGATAGAAAACATTGTGGATAATGAACAAATTTGTTGATGAAAGCGATTTCTTCATTTTCTACAATGTTTTCAAAAGCTTTTTTTCTAGCGGGGCGTAAAAAGGAGGGATTGAGTGGAAAAGGGTTGATATGGCGTTGATATATAGCCAAAGAAAGCTTATTTCATGTGTATTGATATTCAAAGGTATTTTTGTATTTTCTACAATTAACACAAGAAAAATGACACCGCGAAAGACTAAAGTTCTATTCCCCGCGTTACATCTTATTCGAAGGTTTGCATATTATCTCTGTTGCATTTTTGTTAGAGTTGACATACTCCAATTTTTATGTAAACTAAAGAGGCTTGAGCGCCTGATTCGCTCCACCGGCCTGAATTTACTTTTCATTCTTGAGAAATTTGGTTCAAAACCATCCTGCAGATTGTAGGTTTTCACTGTTTACCATATATGGAAATTTGCATATATCCATTGAAGCAATATTTACAGAAAATCAATTTTTTAGCAATCTAATTAGGGGCCACCAAAGGATCATTCCAGTGAAATTTGGTTGAAATCCATCCAATGGTTTCTTTGAAGAAGATTTTCAAAGCTTTCACCATATACGGAAATAAGCCCCCACCCATTAAAGCCATGTTTTCTGCCCTATCAAAATTCTTTGAAGGAATCTGATAAAGGATCACCCAAGGATCATTTCTTTGAAATTTTGTTAAAATCCATCCATTGGTTTCTGAGAACAAAATTTGCAAATCTTTCACCATATACGGAAATAAACCCCCGCCCATAATTCTGTATTTTTCACCCGATTTTAATTCTTTGAGGGAATCTGATAAAGGGTCACCAAATGAGCATTCCTGTAAAATTTGGTTGAAAACCATCAATATTGGTTCCTTAAAAGAAGATTTTTATAGATATAACTTAATACGGAATTAAGCCCCTGCCCATTTAAGCCTTGTTTTCGTCCTTTCTTAATTCTTTGAAGGAATCTGATAAAGGGTACCCCATGATCATTCCTGTAAAATTTGGTTGACTCAATCAATTGGTTTCTGAAAAGGAGATTTTTAAAGATTTCACCATATAAAGAAATTAGCATCGCCCATTAAAGCGGCTCTTGCACAGATTTTTGAATTGCGAAAATTAAAAAAAATTCTCGAAAATTCGGAAATCGATGTGTTTACTGCTTAGATTGGATTGATAAAAGACGTTTCACCAGAGGAATATCGTAAAAAATATAAGTAAAATCTTGATTTTTGTGTAATTCCCTTCCCAAAAAATTACGCGTAGCGAGACGCCTAAAATCTATTTTAAATTTCGAGCCTAAGACTAGCGCATGCGCAGCATACGTACATAGAGGTCATGGTCAAGGAAAATCACGCGTCACTCTTTTCAAAATGGGAAGACATAAACATAAAAGCGACAGCTCGGAAAAAGGGCTCAGGCTCTTCGACAACATAAATATAGATCTAGACAGATAAATATTGGCGACCAGATAGATCGATGGAAGGAGCTGAAAGAGATAATAGGAGCTACCAACGACAGCGCGGTCGCGGAAATTTTGATCGACAAGTAAGTTTTGCATCACCCCACTGCCATTTATTTGAGCTAACTTCGGTTTATTTTCACATTAATTCATACAGAAGTAAAATCATAAACATTTATTGATTCGTTTGTCTCGAATTTTCCGATCTGTTTTATCGTACCATTGATTCTTCGAACTTCACATGCCCTCACGAGAACGCAAGAAATTTTGAGCAAATACATAGAATTACAGCTCCGTCTGAAATACTACATCACAATACGGATACGAAGAAAGCATGATTTATGGAAGAGTAGGCCCAATGAACACATGATGCTTCACAAAAAATGTGTAGATATGACATTATATACAAATGATAGAGCATATTATTTTTTCATCACACATAAGAGACCAATAAAGGTCATGTCTGTAAAATGTGGTGCCAGAGCAACAATTTGAACTCAGGCAGTGCCCATATTGCAAAAATGCAATACTTAATATTATAGGGATGGGCATATGCACTGAAAATTGTGGGACCCAGTCTAAAAATTTAGGGGCGATGGTCAACTTGGCTCCTGTTGATCTTTTTTCCTGCATGAAATTCTTTCAGTTAACCCATTCCCAGACAGTGACGCTTTTGGGCGCCCCTAAAGAAAAGCAATTGGGAAAACAAGTGTAGACTGAAGAAATTGTGACAAGCAATTTCTTCAGTTTATCCACTGTTTTCTACCCATTTAGTTGAAAAAAATTTAAAAAAACCCATAAACTTTAAATTGTCGTATGCAACTCTTTTCAGATTGGACCAGTCTAAAATCAGGGTTTTCATTAGTACCCAAAAGTCAAGAGTCATTGACCCTTGGGCCAAAATTTCCAAGAGTCAAAATTGAAATCCCAAGAGTCAAAATGCGATATTCCCCCCCCCCCCCCCCCCCCCCGAGCAATTTAGAAAAAAAAGCTTAAATCCTTGTTAGCAATGGTGCCTTAAAAGTGATTGTATGTTTTTTTTCAGCAATGGTGCCTTAGTATAAACTCTGTCTCAGATTGAAACATTTCTCCAATCTGACAGTATTCTATTTTCAATATAAGTTAAATTTTAGGGAAAGTTTAGTATTTATACATATTATTAATTTGAATCAGTTTTAGAAAAATCTTAAGAGCACTAAGAGGATCAAATTATTTTAATTTCTTATAAAAAGAAGTGCCGATTTTATGCACGAAAACCAATGACATTTCTTGGGCAATATTTTCTTTGGTTTCATTTTACTTCTTGATTATATTCTGTGAGCTTTTTATAAAAGAAATAGCAAATAAGTAAATTTCAGTAGGATTAGAACTCTTGAAATGGGTTTCATCATTAATTTCACAGGTGTCAAGTACCTGTCAATGACGATCGCCGATGCATGTTCATCACTGGGAAGTGCTAATTGACTATCAAGCTTGGTGTTAAACTTGATGGGGTGTATATTTTTTATAATCAATTGACCATTTTCCAACAATTTTGGCACACTTATGATGACCCTTGACGCATGGCTGATAATTTTCGAGAGTCAAAATGACGCACAGTGACAAATTTTCAAGCGTCAAAATTGCATTTTTTTGAATTTCTGTGCGTCAAAACCCGAGGTCTCGGGTCAAACGAAAACCCTGTAAAATGCTGTTTTGTGGGAATGAGTTAAATAGTTTGACAAGTTATCCTTTTTTTTACTTATTTATTAATACTTTATTGTTAGTGACCATTAGAATTACTTTTGTTGATTAACTGATGATATTTGAAAATTCTTGAATTTGATGCTGCTTTAGCAATATTTCACAGTAACGTTCTTACTGTTGTGCTTCTTTAGTATCACCAATACCAGTTTAGGACTTTGAAATTTAACCCCAAGGAAATGATATAACTACATGTATGTGACAGGAATAGAACCATTAAACATAGTCTTCACTCGGATTATGAGTCTGCAGCCCTACCCACTGAGCCCTGCAGGAACCCAAGAAGTGAGGACCATGCATAATGCTGAAATACAATTGTAGAATATTGTAGAATATTTATTCCATTAATGTGAAAGTGCTATTTATCTTTCCTTCTATTTCAATTAAAAAAATGTAGATATAGATTACAGTTTTCTTACTGTTGTGCTTCTTTAGTATCACCAATACCAGTTTAGGACTTTGAAATTTAACCCCAAGGAAATGATATAACTACATGTATGTGACAGGAATAGAACCATTAAACATAGTCTTCACTCGGATTATGAGTCTGCAGCCCTACCCACTGAGCCCTGCAGGAACCCAAGAAGTGAGGACCATGCATAATGCTGAAATACAATTGTAGAATATTTATTCCATTAATGTGAAGGTGTTATTTATCTTTCCTTCTATTTCAATTAAAAAAATGTAGATATAGATTACAGTTTTCTGCAACTGCATACTGATGTACAAAGTCATGAAGTCCTAGCTAGTATACACTTATAACTGATAATTATAAATCTGTTCTCATAACATTTAGCCCATCCCCACACAATCCAGTCAATAAAAGATGCCTAAGAAAACCTGTGTTAATTCTAGGCAGGGGGATTGGGTGATCCCCAAATTTTTCAAATATCCCCCATATTTAGTTTTTTTTTTTTTCTATAAACAACAGGCATGAAATACCAAACATGTCTCAATTGTGTGCACTGAAATCCCCAACAACTTTTTCAAAATCCTAAAATGAACACTGGAAAATATTTTGGAAAAGGAAGAAATAGGTTGATACAAGGTATTTCTTCATTATTCAAAATATTTCAACCCTAGTAGCCAAAACTTTCAATTTTTTTGAATTTCAAATTGTCAACTTCAACTTATTTCAATTTGTTTTAGTCTAAAATTTTGCTTTCCAGTAACATTGGCAACGGAGAATAGATGTAACTGTTCTTAACACAATACTAGTAACATCATTTATTGTTTTGAAATCCTAATAGTAATTTCTCCTTCTGAGAATGTGTATAATTCATTATTGCAAAGGTATATGGAAAAGCCGTTCTGGGCATGCAGTTGCTTCTCTAACCCTCCAAACACCAAACTTGAAACAGATATTCAAAATGTTGACACCAGCACAACAAACAGCCACTTTGAAGGAACCTGATTAGTCATCTGTGACTGAGGACAATGATGGATCAGCAGTCCAGATGGTTATAGAGTATTTGTCTTCCATTTTTTAGCTCAGCTGGGTGTAAAGCACTTAGGTTGAGCTATTGTGATTGACTAATGTCTGTCATCTGTTTGTCTACAATCCTAAAATATTCCCCTTATCTAAAGACCTAAAAAAAACAAACCCAACATCTAACCCTCTAAGAGGTAATGTATCTATCCATTTTTTATGGCACACATTATTTTTTACCCAATTCTGTCTCAATTGTTGTTTGAATGCAATATTCTGTCAAGTATTTTTGAAATCAAAGAACTGAAAGCTTTGTAAGCTAGCAAAGCATTGTTTTGTTCAGAAATCTTCTTTGTCAAACGATATGATAAAGAATAGTTGTGGAAAACAATGTGGATAATGAAGAAATTGCTTGTTACAAGCAATTTCTGCATTTTACACATTGTTTTCAACCTAGAGAGATAAATATTTCAGAATTTACAACAATTTGAAATTGTCATTTGCAATTTTTTGAATTCACTTACAGGCAGAGATTAAAATACATAAGAACTACTTTTTATTCATCGATTGATTGAATGGGATTTAACGCCGCTTTTGACAGTATTCGAGTCATATTGCGGCGGCTGGAGCACCTAACAATGGATTCCTGGTATTTCTCACACCAGTACTACCACTACATCCTTTCCTAGCCTCCAGCTGCTATCCCACTTAGGTATACGATTATTCACCCAATGGTGAGAGACAAATGTCGGAAAGGATATGTGCTGCCAACGTGGATCAAACCCATGACTCTCATGATTGAAGATTAGGAGTCTGACAAGCTACCGACTGCGCTATGGCGTTGCCATTAATTGGATAAGCCTCCCGTGGAAGTTTGCACTCGTTGAACTTTGAGATGACCTCAAAATTTTGTCTGTTAACTTAACCTATTGCTTGCTAAAACGGAGATCGTATATTAGAATGAAATGTCTTTGTCAAGACATCTATATCTAATTTATTTTCGGTGTTAGTACATGCATTAGTCTGTGAGTTAGTGCATGCTTCTGTCCATTCAGATTTTTGTCCGGTGCATAGCTTCTACATTTATTGATGGATTTGAAATTTTTTTTGCACAGTCGTTCTTCTTGATGATTGCGAGTGTCATGCTAAGTAATTGTTGTGATGCCTCAGTGGTCAAGTTCACGGTTGAATGGAAAACAAGAAAATTGACCTTCTCTGCAGCCTAACTTCTACATTTAGGATGGAATCGAAAATAACTTGGCACATTTGTTCTATGATGAGTGTGAGAGTCATGCGAAATGTTTATTGTGAAAAAACCAAGTTCACAGCCCAAGGCGAAACAACAGTTTGATCTTGTCCACAGCATAATTGGTACATTTATAGATGGATTTGAAAATGATGTGGCACAGTTGTTCTTCTTGATGAATGCTAATGTAATATGATACATGCAAGGTCAAGGTCACTGTTGAAGGTGAAACGACCTTGTCCAGAGCATAACAACAACATTTATTGATGGTTTTGAAAATAATAGTTGTTCTACTTGGTAATTGCTAGTGTCATGCTAAAAGATTCAAACGATTCTTATGATACGTCCAAGGTCAAGATTTCAGTTAAAAAAAATTATGTGCACATCATTGTCTGTACAAATTAGTGGGCACGACATGTTGTCCCTGGACAGTCTATTTCTTGTTTTCTTATACTAGCTACCTATGCATTTAACCCTTTCCTGTACAAAACCAGGATTTAACGTTTGCTGTGTATTGGTAATAGAGAAAACATTGTGAAAAAAGAAGAAACTGCTTGTAACAAGCAATCTCTCCCTTCCCACAATATTTTCCACCACATAAAATGATGTATTTTCAAATTGCATCCAATATTTATTTATGTAAGTTTTCTTGTTGAAAGCTGCAATGAAATGTGCCAGAGTATGATGGTGCATCAAAGGCTTGACATGACACTTCCAGTTTACTTGCGTTTCAAAACACTGACAACAGTTTTGCCATACACCATTTTTCATGATGTTGACTGTTCACTTTCTTTGCATACACTACCAAAGGTAGAAGTATACTGGTATCATGTTCTCTGTGCGTCTGTCTGTTCTTATGTATGTCTCACAGTTTGTCTTCATCTTCTTTCATATTTCAGTCTACGTTTATAAATGAATTAATATGAATTTTTTATAGATTGCTCATAGTCACCTGACATTGTATACATTGTATGGGTTTTACCATTTTTGGCTCTGTCATAGAAAAAGGGGGCTTAATGCAAATTTTCTCTTTTAGAAAAACTGATAACCTCTTTAATCATGAACTTCCAGTTTTGTTTTGTTTTAGATGGAAGTAACTGGAGATATCTTTGACATCTGCAAGGTAAATGATCATCTACAGAACTACTCAAGAAGTTGCTTTGTAAAGAAAATAAATCGTATCTTGCGGTAACAATGATTTTACTAAGAAAGAAAGAAGGAAAGATGTGAAAATCATCTCATTTAAACTAAAGCCCAAGATCTTCAATATTTAGAATGTATAATTGCCTTTAGGCCCTCAGACAAATTACTTCCATCTAGTGGTACTATTGAATGAAATTTATCTGTAAGTTATGACAAAATGCTTTTCCTCCTACATAGAGCGGTGGGGTTGTATTTTTTTTTCTCAATGAAATCATCTAGTTTTCCAAAGAATGAAATTATTCAATTTGATATTTATATTTCTTTTCAGAATACCTGGCCCTTCTGTAATTCAGGATAAGGTCATAAAGGCAGTCCAAATTCCTATTACAAATAAAACCAGGTAAATGTCTTCTTTCTAAAATCACCATGAAGAACATTTAATTGAATTTTCAGAATGATTTTGATGTAAACTTTTTATTATATCTTTTCATTTTTATACGCCCGTCGAAGACGGGACGTATTATAGGATCACCCGTGGCGTCCGGTTGTCCGGGCGTCCTGGCGGTGTCCACTTCTTTGTCCAGAGCATAACTCTGTCACCATAAGTCCGATTGACTTTAAACTTGGCAGTTATATTCTTCTCATCAATACGGAGTGCAGTGCTCAATAACCATAACTCTACCTGGCCTATTTTTTGAGTTATTGCCCTTTGTTGTTTTTCATACTTGAATCTTGTCCGGAGTATATCTCTAAAAGTGTCATAGCTAGGATCATGAAACTTCATGGGTGTATAGATCTCACCAAGGGGGAGTGCAGTGCACAAGAACCATAACTCTACCTGGCCTATTTTTTGAGTTATTGCCCTTTGTTGTTTTTCATACTTGAATCTTGTCCGGAGTATATCTCTAAAAGTATTGTAGCTAGAATCATGAAATTTCATGGATGTATAGAGCTCACCAAGTGGGAGTGTAGTGTACAAGAACCATAATTCTACCTAGCCTATTATTTGAGTTTTTGCCCTTTGTTGTTTTTCATACTTGAATCTTGTCCGGAATATATCTCTAAAAGTATAATAGCTAGAATCATGAAATTTCATGGGTGTATAGATCTCATCAAGGGGGAGTGCAGTGCACAAGAACCATAACTCTACCTAGCCTCTTTTTTGAGTTATTGCCCTTTGTTGTTTTTCATAATTTGTTTGACGAAAAATATTAATTCAAAATAACCTTAGTTCTATTCAAACCCCCAGTTAATATGAAGCAGTGTGAGTTGCAGACGACAATTTAAAGTGTATGCAATTTCAGATATTTTACACTTACTTAGTAGAAAACATTGTGGAAATTGAAGAAATAGCTTGTTACAAGCAAGTTATTCATTTTACACAATGTTTTCCCAAATGTTTTTCTTTAGGGTGTCCAAAACAGTCACTGTGTGGAAATGGGTTCAGTCAAAATTGTCTCTTACCAAATTTAGGGTGGAAATTGACAGACCTAGAAGATTTCTATGATCCAGACTATGATCCTTATGATCCAATGTACCAACCAGCGGATTTTAACATTTCCATTGTGTCAGTTTTGACTAATAGCTTTTGATTAGAACTAGCAAATTAATTTCAATTCACCGTTACTTGCTCGTTACTAAAATATAAATTTCAAATGCATCTATGATTACATAATTGACTTATTCTTAATCTTGTATTTACTCACTGGGCATGGATCTAACCAAATCAATACCTGTAATCTGCTGAGGTTTTAGAAGCATGGGGAAAAGTCTCAATGGTATAAAAGAAAGTGGGGACGTTTTACAAAATCTATTTATCACATAACAATCCCGCTTATAGTGCTTTACAACCAGGAGGACATTGTCCCCATGGCCCAAAAAAATTGGGACATTGATGATTATATTTGGGGCAATGGTGCAAAAGGCAGCCTTGGCAGATCACTGCAATACTTTACATATTGTCTCTTTTTTGCATTATTGGCCATAAACAAAGTGTTCTTAAAATATAATTTAGTATCAGCAAGGATTTTTTTTCAATAAATATTAATATTATTTACTTTAATAATTATTATGCCCACCTTGGAAGAAGAGGGGTATATTGCTTTGCACTTGTTGGTTGATCAAAGGGCCTGTCTGTGTCTGGAGCAAAACTCATAAAGTATTGAAGCTAGAATTGTGAAACTTCAGGGATAGATAGATCAAATCACGGAGAAGTTCGGTATTTTAGAAAGATAACTCTGCACTTCATATTTTTGTATTTAATGGCCTATGCTAGTTTTTAAACTTTATTTCTGTCCAGAGCATTACTCATTAAGTATACAAGCCAGAATCATGAAACTTGACAGCTGGATAGATATCATGTTGGAGATATTATCTGAATAAGAACCATAACCGTAAGGGCTTATTTTCAGAATACGGCAATTCTTTGAAGTCTTTTGGTAGAAAGTCAGTAGATGATGATACAGTCCAAATCTCACAGCTCTAGGCTGAATGATATGGGAGAAGATTTCAAAGATTTCCGTAGTAAAATCAGGGATTGCACAGAAAAGGGCTAATTTTCAGAATATCAAAGCTCTATGCGTAATGGTTTAGGATATTTTAATATTTTTTTACGGACGGACAGGTGGATTGGCTGACACCAGACATTTGTGGATCCCAATAGCTCACCTTCAGCATGTTATGCTCAGGTGAACTAAAAACCTTGTATGCACTGTAGAGGTCAAATTTTTTGCATCAAATGTCATGATTTTTTGCCAGAATGTCTGTCTGAATAATACTTTGGTCAAGATCTGTGTTAGGTCACTTGGGTTCAAAAACTATGTCTCAGGGCAATATGATGTTTTACAAATATTTCTTTTCATTGCAGGTATAAACGTGTTTACTCAAAAGCTGCGAACAACTGGTCAGTTATACCTGTTAGGGAGTAAAAAGCTACTTCTACATTTCTGATTTGTTACTACAAATTGGAAACAACTACACCTAGAAGGAAACACCATTAAGAGCTAAAACACCTATGCAAATTGATGACCCTAAAAGAATAGCAAAGACAATATACCAAATATCCCCACCGAAAACAGCAGAACTGAAGGCAAAACAAGTGTCGAGAATAAAAGGAGAAAAAAGGTTAAACTAAAGTGAAATGCACTCCGTTTGTTGGGATTTGAACATATGACTGCTAGATTGACAACAGGGCTACAAAATATTCAAATCAAATGGATCATATGAATCTGAAAGGATTGGGGTCATCGAGGGATGAACAACATTCAATATCTAGATCCTCATGGTTTGCTAAAAAAAAAAGAGCGATGGCACAGTCCATTTGGGACCCAAAGGACATTATTCCAGCATTTTTAATAAAAGGTCACCAGGCAATGTAACGGCAAAATATAAAGCCATTCAATCTCATGGTTTCTCATAATAGGTTATAAAAGTTATCCTTCCTTGTTAAGTTATCCTTCCTTGTTAGCTCGGCTGTTTTCGAAGAAAACCAGAGATATTGTTATCACCTTGGTGTCGTTCAGGTCGGCATTGGCGAGACAAACTTAACCTTGGTAATATCTCTATTGTTATTAAAGATATCCTCATGAAACTTGGCATGTGTATTGACCATCTAAGAGCTATCTAGACTATCAACGGGGATTTTTTGGAAGAGTTTTGCCCCTACTTCTAATTCGAATTTTTGCATATTCCAGCACCTGCAGCCGAGCGTTGGCACCTGTGGGCGGTGCTCTTGTTTTAGTTTTCAGCTTACCTGAGCACAACATGCTCATGTTGAGCTTTTGTGATAGTTTATTGTCTGCTCTACAGTGTGTATTCTGTTTTCAACAATTTCTACAAGTCAAAAATTTCAAGAAATCTTTCTCAAATTTGCTGTAAATGCTTTGGTCATCATAAGGAATATTCCATCTGAATAAAGTGACTGTGACTAATATATAGAGAAAAAGTGGCCTCATTGAGAATTTTCTTGCTCTTCAGATCATAATTTCTGTTCTACCATTCCCAAACTTCCTGAAATAGATACTCTTGTATTTTCTGTGTTACAGCTTATGTGATCAAATTGTTGGTCTTTTTATTAGCTCAACTGAGCATGTAGTGCTCAACTGAGCTATTGTGATCCCCTTTTGTCCGTTGTCCGTCCGTCGTCCGTCAACAATTTCTTTAAACAACATCTCCTCCTAAACCACTGGGCCAATTTGAACCAAATTTGGCAGAAATGTTCCTTAGGTGGTCCCCTTCAAAAAAAGCTAAAAGAATTGAAATCTGTTAAAAACTCTGGTTGCCATGGCAACAAAAGTGAAATTTTAAAATAATCTTTAAAAATCTTCTCCTCCTGACCCAGAAAGCGTAGAACCTTGATATTTTGCATGAAGCATCAGTATATTGATCTATTACAAAATAGCTAAAATCATGATCCTCGGGACCCAAGAGGCCGAGCCCCAGGGGGATGGGGTTTATATAGAAATAAAGAAGGATTTTTTAAATGACATCTCCTCTCAAACCACTTGGCCGATTTGAACCAAATTTGGCAGAAATGTTCCTTAGGTGGTCCCCTTCAAAAATAGCTAAAAGAATTGTAATCTGTTAGAAACTCTGGTTGCCATGGCAACAAAAGTGAAATTTCAAAATAATCTTCTTCTCCTGACCCAGAAGGCATAGAACCTTGATATTTTGCATGAAGCATCAGTATATCGACCTCTTTTAAAATAGCTAAAATCATGATCCGGGGGGGGGGGTATATAGAAATAAAGAAGGATTTTTTAAATGACATCTCCTCTCAAACCACTGAGCCGATTTGAACCAAATTTGGCAGAAATGTTGCTTAGATGGTCCCCTTCAAAAATAGCTAAAAGAATTGAAATCTGTTAAAAACTCTGGTTGCCATGGCAACAAAAGTGAAATTTCAAAATAATCTTTAAAAATCTTCTCCTCCTTACCCAGAAAGCGTAGAGCCTTGATATTTTGCATGAAGTTTCAGTATATTGACCTGTTTCAAAGTAACAAAAATCATGATCCTTGGGACCCGAGGGGCGGAGCCCCGGGGGGGGGGGGGGTATAGAAATAAAGAACGATTTTTAAATGACATCTCCTCCCAATTCACAGGGCCAATTTGAACCAAATTTTACAGAAATGTTCCTTAGGTGGTTCCCGTTAAGATTAGCTAAAAGAATTGAAATCCGTTAAAAACTCTGGTTGTCATGGCAACAAAAGTGAAATTTCAAAATAATCTTTAAGAATCTTCTCCTCCTGACCCAGAAGGCGTAGAGCCTTGATATTATGCATGAAGCATCAGTATATTGATCTCTTACAAAATAGCTAAAATCATGATCCTCGGGTTTCCATGGGCAGACCCGGGGGGGGGGGGGAGAAGGCATGAAGCATCAGTTCAGACTTTTTTATTTCTGAAATTATAACCCATGGAAAAGGTTTTTTCCTTCTTTCAAATCAGCACTTAAGCCATGGAATTTGTAATTTAGACTTTTGGATCCCCAAGTTCATAGTCTTTATATGTAATTGTGGCCCACTTGTTTCATAATCCTAACCTTAACATGAAGTTAGACTGTTGAAAGAAAAAGAGCCTTTATCTCAGGTGAGCGCCCCAGGGCCAACGGCCCTCTTGTCTATTAACTTTTTAAAAATATTTGTTTGGTCATCAGAATGACCAATTATGTTTATACATTGATAAGGGCTGATGAATAGGCACAAAAACAAAGTTAGTCAAGCAATTTAGGGTCATCTTGCTAAAATTTGGTGCTCCTGGGCATAGCAAAATTTAGGCCTCAGATTCACAATTTGTGTAGAGGTCTTCAAAGCAACATCATTTTAAATAGATGTCCATACGAATGATTGGGTTGAATGCCACTTTTAACATTAGTTCAGTCACAAAGGCTGGAGCATTTAATCATGGATATCTGGTATTTCTCACCAGTGCTACCACTACATTCTTTCAAAGCCTCCAATAACTCATCCCACATAAGTTTAAATTTATCCATCCTTTGGTGGGAGTCAAATTTCCAAAAGGATATTTGCGGCCGCCTTGGATAGAACCTGGGGCCCTAGTCCAAATAGTGCGTCCATAAAAACCAAATGGCAAACTTTTAGACTGGTCTGATTGGAAAGAAATAACAGATGACATTTCAAATTGTTCTTAAATCAAAAACTAGAGGCCCATAGGGCCTTATTGATCACCTGAGTCCAAAGAGCACAAAAACAAATAAAAGTCCACCAGATTATGCTACATAATAAATATCAAAGCTCTAAGCCTTTTAGTTTGGGAGAAGCAGATTTTTAAGTTTTCACTAAACAAGCCTATGTAAACTTGGGACATCTTGGAACAGGCAAATTCTAACTCTAGGGCCATAATTTATACAATCTTGATGGAGATCCACCAGGTGATGCTACAAGCAAAATATTAAAGCTCTAAGACCTCCTGTTTGGGAGAAGAAGAGTTTTAAATTTTCACTATATAAGCCATATGTGAAATTTGTGATGTTCGAGAGAGGGCTAATTATGACCCTAGGGCCATAATTCATACAATATTGATAGAGATCCATAAGATGATGCTACATACCAAATATCAAAGCTCTAGGCCATTCTGTTTGAGAGAAGAAAATTTTTAAGGTTTTCACTATATAGCATATGTTAAATTTGTGACATCCGGGAATTGGCTTATTTTAACCCTGAGGCAATAATTTGTACTATCTTGATAGAGGTCCACCAGATGATGCTGTATACCAAATATCAAAGTTCTAGGCCATTCTGTTTTAGAGAAGAAATTTTTTAAAAATTTCATTATATAAGCCTATGTTAAATTTGAGACATCTGGGAATTGGCTATTTTAATCCTGAGCCAATAATTGGTTCAATCTTGACAGAGGTCCACCAGATGATGCTGTATACCAAATATCAAAGTTCTAGGTCGTCCTGGTTGGGAGAAGAAGACACTATATAAGCCTTTTGTAAAACTAGTGATGTCCGGGAATGTGCTAATTCTGTCTCTGGGGCCATGATTTATACAATCTTGATAGAAATTCACAAGATGATGCTAAGTACCAAATATAAAAGCTCTAGGCCCTCGAGTTTGGGAGAACAAGATTCCTGAAATTTTCACTATATAAGCCTATGCTAAACTTGTGACGCCCAGGAACGGGCTAATTTTGACCCTATGGTTATAATTCATACAATATCGATAGAAGTCCACTAGATGATGCCACATACAAAATATCAGAGCTGTAGGTCTTTCAGTTTGGTAGGAAAAGATTTTGAAAGTCGTCACTATGTAAGCTTATGTACACCCCCCAGCATAGCCATTTCTGGACAGATTATTTTTTCTTTTACAAACTTGATAGTCCTTGCCCTAAAGACTCTAAATACCTTATAAGAATTTAATCTGACAACCGCTTCATGACACAAAGTTTTTTAAAGATGTACCCTTTTTTGCCCCAATGGGAGATAACTCTATGATGTGTACAAATCTGAAACGCCTTCCCATAAGGATGCTTTCTGCCAAGTTTGGTTGAAATCCGTCCAAGGGTTTGTCAGAAGAAGTCGAAAATGTAAAAAGTGAACGCACGGCGACAGACAAAACACGATCACAATAGGTCACCATGACCTTTGGTCTGGTGACCTAACAAGTAACAATGCAGGTAACACTGTGTGAAAAGGAGAATATGCATTTTACAAGATATATGCGTTTGTACTTTTCCGCAAAGTTTTCCATGATAATATTTTGCAGGGCCTAAAAATGCTCTAATGTGTGGTATTAGTTCAACAACTTTACTAGAGTAAACAAACATTGTTACATTAAAAAGGTTGAACATACAGGTCTCATGGTCTTTAACAAGAAGAATTTTTAGATGTTCTTTGTTTTGGCCTTTCTCTGGTTCACCTCTATTGTTCATTCTTCTACTTTTATTTTGCAACAATCAAATTATTGTTTTTACCAGTGCATACAAGAACTCATTTTCAAATATTTGTTTAATGGAATTCCTGTGAGGACCTATTTGCACAACTGGTCATATATATGAATATCCTTTTGATGTCATTCACAAATAACTAGTGCTATTATCTATCTGTTATATTGATTATTATCATTGTCAGGTACATGTATATGAAATATAAAATTGTACACCAAAATATTACTTTGATAACTTTTTAATTCGCTACATATAATTGATACAATGGTGACTCAGGACTATTTAAATTGCACAGGGAATG
The DNA here is from genome assembly GCA_946902895.1 of Fragum fragum. NCBI lineage: Eukaryota > Metazoa > Mollusca > Bivalvia > Cardiida > Cardiidae > Fragum > Fragum fragum. The sequence goes on from OX336365.1 coordinate 82,931,580, forward strand.
GGCTAATTCTGTTTCTGGGACATGATTATACAATCTTGATATAAATCCACCAAAAACCCAGGCCCTCTTGTATGGGAAAAGACATTTTTTGAAATTTTCACTATATAAGCCTATGATGAACTTGTGACGTCTGGGAACGGGCTAATTATGACAATGGGGTTATGATTTATCCACATACCAAATATCAGAACTTTAGGACTTCTGGTTTGGTAGAAAAAGATTTTTAAAGTTGTCACTACATAAGGCTTTGCACCCCCATCCAAGCACAGGAATTTCTAGACAGATTATTTTTTCTTGTACAAACTTAATAGTCCTTGCCCTGAAGACTTTCAATAACAAATGTTGCCATGAACCTAACTCATATTTATAGTTAAACCTTTCCTGTTCATTTCCTGTTTTTTTCGTCCTTGCGATTTTATAATTGAGAAACTATTGTAGAAAAAGAAGAACTTGCTTTTGACAAGCAATTTCTTCCTTTTCAACAATATTTTCTACTCTACTGAATGGTTTCTTTTTTTTAAATTCACTTTGAACTTTCATCTGTAAATCCTTTGAATTTGGAAATATCTAAAATATTGCTATACACGAAAGGGTTAAATGGCACATAAGTTCTGATCAACTATGAACAATTTTACATGCAATCATAAATGTTAGGATAATTGGCAAAAGGCTGACCCTGCCCATTGACTCCGGCAGGAAGTCCATTTATAAAAGAAGTTATTTTGAAACATTTATGGCCAGTACTATGTAAAACAAGAGGACCATGATGATCCTAAATTGCTCATCTGGATCATCTTCCATTCTCCTGTTTGAAAAATGCAACCAGAGCCCAATAACTGTAACCAGTTTCATGAACATTAAGCCAAATGTGTGGCCTCTCATGTAAAACAAGAATTTGTCATTTAGGCCCCCTTTTCCCGGTTTTTTCTTTTTTTTTCAAATAGAAACTTAACATACTCAATAGGGTTCATCCCAATGACCTAACAATAATTCTGGCTACGTTTCATGAAGCCTGGGGAAAAATTGTGGCCTCTAGAGTCTAAACAAAGTCTTTGTCAGGTCCCTTTTCCATGTTTTCCAATAGAACCCTCCTATAATCAATAGGGTTCATTCTTATGACCTAGAAATTGTTTTGGCCACTTTCCTTGAAGACAGCCAAAATTGTGGCCTCTAGAGTTTTAACAAAGGAATTATCATTTAGGCCCATTTTTCAGTGTTTTCCAATAGGTCCTTCCCATAATCAATAGGGTTTATCCTAATGACCCAACGACAATTTTGGCTAAATTTCATGAAGACTGAGCCAAAATTGTGGCCTCTAGAGAGTAAACAAAGAAATTGTAAGGTTTTTCCAATAGAACCTTCCCATAATCAATAGGGTTCATCCTTGTGACCTAATAATTATTCTGGCAAAGTTTGATACAGAATTAGCCCAATTTGAGGCCTTTAACCAATTCCCACACAATGACGCTTTTAAACGCCCCTCAATATAAAAGCTTTGGAAAACATTGTGGAAAATGAAGAAATTGCTTGTGACAAGCAATTTCTTCATTATCTACAAAGAAATTTAAAATTCCATCAACTTGAAATTGTCGTCTGCAGCTTCTTTCAATTTGGACCAGTCTAAAATTTCACTGTGTGGGAATGGGTTAAGGTGTAAACAAAGAAATTGTCATAAGTCACTTTTCCTGTGTTTTCAAATAGAACCTTCCCATAATCAATAGGGTTCATCCTTTGGGCCTTACAATAATTCTGAGCAAGCTTCATGGAGATTTAGAAAATACTGTGGTGTCAAGGATGTAAACACTTAATTATTGACGAAGGATGACAAACATTTAAATGATAACAAAAGCTCAACATGGGCACTTTGGTCTCTTGTAAGCTAAAATTGCTTCACATAAATGGCAACAAATGTCATGGTTCAAATCCTACTTATAGTCTAAAATTAATGATTTCATTGGTCGACAGATTATTTGATTGACAGCAGGGATTGGTCAATTGGACAGACAATCTTTGATGGATAGACAGAAAAACAAAAAGCCATGGCAACATCCCTCTGCCTATCAGGCAAGGGTATGAGTGCTACTTGGGATTGAAATTATAGAAAACTAAGCTTTTTTTTTTTTTTGTTTCAAACAATTTCATCTTTTCTAAGTGTTTTCTAAAGGTAGTTTTCATATAGGTCAGAGAAAGATTAAGTACACTGAAACATCCCATCTCTGCAAGAAATATGCTGAATTCTGCCAACCTACATCCTGTCGGGATGGGATGAATCCTGTGTATCGACCAGATAGACTAGGAAATTTATTTCTCATAACTTGGACACAACAAGCAGGAACAGTGCGCCTGTCATCTTTCTGTAGCCTTTCGTACAGCCACAAGATGTACTGCCTATATGAAGCATGTGTGAAGGCCCTGTTAGTGTCTTCCACTGTTTCTGCATGTTGAGCAAAGACGTCATTTCTAAATGTCTGCTGTATATAGAGAGTCAGCTCATCTGTAACGACCAATCCCATTTCCTGAAATGATACATAGAGTGATTTTACATTAAAATTGATGGAATGTTGTCACATTAAGTCAACCGTGATATAAAATCATTGAATAAGACTGAAAGTGATTGTTAACCTCCCATATTTATTACAAGCTTTTTGGTTATTTTAGCGACTTAAGCAGCTCTTGCACGGAGCACAACAGAATTTGTTGTTTTTCAAATTTCTAAATGTAATGCTATTGTTTTTTTGAAAATCTGATTGGTCCTTTTTGATGGATAGATCATATGTATTTTTATATTGACAAAAATGCCCTTATCTGTCAAGATTTTTTTCAAGTATTTTCTCTAAATGGTACGGTATTCTGTAGACTTTTTTTTCTAACATATTAGAAAGATGATACTGTGTATAAATGTACATGTTTGTCAATTTGTTGAATAAATCTTGAGAACAAAAATTCTTATATTGTTTTAACTGACATCAAGTTTATTCCGTTTCATTTGTGGTCAATTTTTGCTAGCACAATTTTCTAGTTTATTTTTTCTAAAAGTAAAGCTTCCACTGTTGACCTGTATTGTCACTGTTATTAACCTTTGTCATGCTGAATAACATCCTCTGCAGAGTTCAATTAAAATCAAAAGGCTGAAAGCGCCGGAAGCACTACTTGTGGATTACTTTCTATTTTGAAAATTCATACAATAATCATTATGGTTTAATAGGGAAAGGCAATTGGTGTCTACTAAGATCAGACTGCACACATGTGCAGGCAGATGTTTGTCTATGCCCCCTGTCTAAACAGGAACATTTGGATTCAGCATGACAAGGGTTAATTATCTATCACTGGTCTATTCAGTCTTGTAGGAAATTTCATTAGCTTAGCTTAGTTTATTCGGTCTGTAGTACGCTGTACTTTCAATCCTTGGTTAGAACACCCTCTCGACCAACATTCTTCTGGACAATTGATTAACATATTCAGAACATACATCATTTGTCTTTCAAAAACTAAATAATGATAATTAGTACACCTGAATGACATTAGTAGCTAGTTGCTGGATAAATGGTGTGGATACTGATGTTAGAAATGACAGAAAGCCATAGATAAGTATGCAATCTTCCTCAAAAACATGTTGAAAGCATGAAATCCATGCAATCCATCTTGCAACAATTCAATAGAGAATAATTTATCAATTTCATTTTCGAAAAATGGCCTCAACAAAGTAAAATGCAATTTGAAGTAAAATTACCGGTCTGATACTATTACAGTACTGTGGAGCCATACCACAGCACAGTTTGTCCTTGTCTCTAGTCATGTGTGGGCATCTTCTGCACACACACCATGCAGGTGGTCCGTTATCATCAGGTTGCATTGGTGGCTCTGCCTCCTCTCTCTGCTTGAGTATTGCTGCAACATCAATAATAATGGCTGGTTGGCCCACCACAACCTCTTTCAATATTCTTTTTCTTTCTTCATCTGTCATTCTTTCAATCATATCCTGAAAAAACAAGAAATCTGTGAGTCAAAACGCACTGATTATACACCCACTTGCAGCATCAAGTTAAATGAAAATCTCCCTCAATGAAACATATTCCATAAGCACCATGTAGAACAACTAGTTGAACCAAATACCCATTTTCAAACGCATACTATTATACCCAGCATGTCCTGAAATGAAAGACGTAAAACAGTCTAAATTACAAATTCCAAGGCTTTAGGGCAAGTTGATAGAAGGAAAAAACTTTTTCCTCCCTCTGGATCCATGGGTTATAATTTCAGAAATAAGCAAGAAGTCTGTGAATTGACACTTTATGTCTATAACCCCCCTCCTAGGGCTCGGTCCCTGGGGACCAGAGGATCATGATTTTAGCTATTTTGAAAGAAGTCAATGTACTGATGCTTCATTTGTTGCGCTTGGTTCAGGGACCTTTGTAAGAAACTATACAACCCAGTGCATAACCACCTAAACTAGGCAGGATTGAGTCAAAGAAATGGTATGGCCATTATTGACAGTGATATGTTTCAACTTATTCTATAAATTTGTTATAAAATAGTTGTTGAAATTTTTCCATGTAAAATAATACATAACATTAACAAACGTCTTGGCATTACTGTTGATAAAAAATCATCGTTTTAGACAATGCATTTTTTTCTTAGTGCACCTAAAATAAGAGGACCATGATGGTTCTAGATCTCTCACCTGACCTGTCTGCTGTTAAAAAATGCAACTAGAGACAAATAACTATAATCAGTTTCATGAAGATTGAGGCAAAACTGTGACTTCTATATTGTAAACAAAGAAATTGTCATTATAACCCCTTTTCCTGTGTTATCCTATAAAACCTTCCCATAATCTATAAGGTTCATCTTTATGCCCCAACAAGTATCCTCACCAAGTTACATGACGATTAAGCAAAAATGATGACCTCTATACTGTAAACAAAGAAATTGTCATTAAGGACCCTTTTCCTGTGTCTTCCAATAGAACCTTTCCATAATCAATAAGGTTCATCTGTATGACTACTTATTATTCCGGCCAAGTTTCATGAAGATAGAGCCATATTTGTGGCCTCTAGAGTGTAAACAAAGAAATGTCATTAAGGCCCTTTTTCCTGTGTTTCAAAAAGAATGCTACCATAATCAATAGGGTTCATCATCATGACCTAACAATTATTCTGACCAAGTTTCATGAAGATTGGGTAAAAACTGTGGCCTCTAGAGTGTAAACACTTCAATTGTTGACGCCACACCACACACGACGGGCAACAGACATTCAACGATCACAAAAGCTCACCATGAGCACTTTGTGCTCAGGTGAGCTAAAAACATAAATTTGACCAGTTTTTACTAGTATAAATTCTTGTAAATATGAAATAGATACATGTTCATTCATTCTACTTACATCTGCTCTCTCTTTCCTTTCTTCACAAGCCTGTCCTCTTCTCCCTCCTCAAACTGCCTTGCCGTAAAGACACGCTTCCCTTTTTTACTTCCTTTTCCTTTCCCTCATCCTGTCCCTCCAGTACTCTCTTCTTCACTCAAAGATGGATGTGTCTGAAGGAAATAGGCAAGAGCTGTCATTGGATAACAACACCAAATGAAAATAGCAACAGCTGTCATTTGTCAACAACACTTGAAGCTTTACCTTGTACAGTAACATAGATGTAGCATGTTGTATGTAAAACTTTCAATAAAAATTACTACAAGTTCAATTCCGCTAATAAAAATGAAAGGGTAGTGAACCATTATCTGTTACATGCAAAAAGCTAAAGACAAGAGGATTATGATGGTCCTATATCACTTCCCAGAGTATCATGGCTCATCAGGGATCGTACAGAAATGGTCTAATTTTCAGAGTACTTTAGTTCTTTGAAGTATATTGGAAAAGGGTCAATAGACATTGATACATACAAAATATAAAAGCTCTAGGACTTGTGGTTTGTTAGAAGATTATCAAATATTTCCTTCTTTAAATTCATATTTATAAATGCAGGGATCACACAGAAACAGACTAATTTTTAGAGTACAGTAATTCCTTATTATATTTTGATAAAGGGTCAATAGACATTGAACCATACAAAATGTTCAAGCTCTATGCCTTATGGCTTGGGAGAAGAAGTTTCCTTCTTTATTTATATGGAAAATCAGCAATCACAATAGTCATAGAAAAGATCTAGTTATTAGAATAAAGTAACTCTTTTACATATTTTGGTAGAGTGTCTATAGATACTGATTTACACAAAATATCAAAGTCTAGGCCTTATTGTTTGAAAGAATCAGATTTTCAAAGATTTCCTTTTTTATTACTATGTAAAATCAGAGATAGCACAGAAAAGGTCGTATTTTCAAGATACGGTAATTCTTTGAAGTACTTTGGTAAGGGTCAATAAATGTTGTGTTACACCAAATATCAAAAACCTAGGCCTGGGCCTTATGGTTTGGGAAGAGAAGATTTTTAAAGTTTTTCACTCTGTTGCCACAGCAACCAAAGTTCTTCATGGATTTCAATTCTTTAAAGTACTGGTATTTTGAAAGAGCATCACCTAAGGATTATTTGAAGTTTTTTTCAAATTCCATGGTTAGTTTAGGAGGATAATATTATTTTGTAATTGTGAACGGACTAACAGATTGACAGATGGATGATGACCAGTCACAATAGCTCACCCAGTGCACTTTGTGCTCAGGTGAGCTAAAAACAGTAAAAAGGAATACAAAAAAGCTAAAAACAGAAAAAAGGAATCAAAAAACTGATATGCATGTATAAAATGATGTGGGGTGGAACAGACAAACTGAGTTCACAACAAAACTAAATTTGCCTCCAGGATAATCTATTATTTCTGATAGAAAAGATTCCGGTATATGAATTCAGACTACAAAATTAATGCAAATTCTTCTTGAACTATAATTTCTATTTCTTACCATATCTATATCTTCAAACAGACGGGACAATCTTTGTCTTTTTGAACGTCTAAGCTCTGGCATTTCACTTGGTTTAGCCTCCTGTAAGCCACAGAATCCATAATTTCAACAAATCATAATATTTGCGAACAACGTAGCTATAGGGACTTGTCACACTTGCATGTTTCTACTTTATACCATCAATGGGCTATAATTGGTATCTAGTATAAAGGAATTCAAATGCAACATGTCCCTGTGATGCTGACCCCCCCCCCCCCCCCCCATAAATGAAAAATATAAATAATCAGACACATGCAGATGTGAATGTCCAGAAATAAAAATCTTTACATGTGCAATCTTCAATACTGTATATCATTTGCCAAAACATGGTAACTACAGATTGAATACCACCATATGACTATAACACATGCCACTTTCACCAATCTTTCAGTTAAATTGCAGCAGCTGGAGCACCTAACAATGGAATCTTAGTATTTCTCACACCAGTACTCCCATTACATCCTTTCCTATCCTCCACCTGCTATCTCACATAGGTCTACGATTATCAACCCATTGGTGAGAGACAAATAGTCGGAAAGGATGAGTGCCGCCGTCGGGGATCGAACCCGGGACCTCTAGATTGACATTCCAACGCTTGATTGAATTTAACACCACTTTTAACAGTATTTCAGTTATATCGCGGCGGCTGGAGCACCTAACAATGGATTCCTGGTATTTTTCACACCAGTAATACCACTACATCCTTTCCTAGCCTCGAGCTGCTATCCCACTTAGCATTACGATTATCCACCTAATGGTGAGAGACAAGCATATATGTGAAAATCAAGTTTAACGTACAGACTCTGACAAAATAAAAAAAAATCAACAACACTCCATGATATAAAGATCGTCGATGGGTTCCCGTATTTGAATTTGTTAGAAAACGAAGCTAGGAAAGGGAATTTTTGTTTTCCTTTATCGCAAATGCATTATTCCAGATCAAGTTTTTTACTAAAGGTACCAGTGAGTTAAAAAGTTATTATATTATTACACAAACAATAGAGGCCGCCGTCGACAAATATTAACAAACAACCAAATATTATGAGTAAAACTGACCTCTCCATTGCTCGATGATGTTGATTCAGCCATGTTTGTTTTGAATTTTCTGCACAAGTCACGTGGTTGTGGTCACGCTGAAGTGCGTCCCTTATCACGTTTCGCTAAAGTGCCCAGATTCCCGCGCGAAAATATCGGGTCTAAAAATAGACGGGAATAACCCCCTTGTCTTGTTCGCCTCCAGACAAAAGCGACTAAAATAACCGGGATTATGGTACGTTTCAGCAAAATTTCATAGCCAGTCTTTGTTTGTATTGCAATCCGAAGGTAATTGCATTAAATGAACTTATTTAGAAAAATTGCAACATATCTATGCAAGAGCCGCTTTAAAGCCATGTTTTCTACCCTATCAAACTTCTTTGAAGGAATCTGATAAAGGGTCACACAAGGATCATTTCTGTGATATTTGGTTGTAATCCATCCATTGGTTTCTCAGAAGAAGATTTTTATACGTTTCACAATATATACGGTAATTATCCCTGCCCATTCAAGCCATGTTTTCTGCCCTATCAAAATTCTTTGAAGGAATCTGATAAAAGGTTACCCAAGGATCATTTCTGTGAAATTTGGTTGAATTTAGTTCAGCCTTTTCTGAGGAGAAGATTTTTTTAAGGTAAAGTTTATGGACAGACAAACGGACGCACGACGGACACAACGCCATGACAATAGCTCGCTGGCTTTCAGCCAGTTGAGCTAAAAATCGAAAAGAAATTGGTTAAAATCGGAATTAATTGTAAATACATTTGAAAAAAAAAAATAAAAAAAAGCACCAAAGAGTACTCTGACTGGGAAAAATGGCATATACAATTTTACAAGACATATCATTTCTTATATAAGAAAAGCCGCCGTCATAGCGCAATCGGTAGCGCGTCAGGCTCCCTATCTTCAATCATGGGATGTCATGGGTTCGATCCCAGGCGGCGGCTCATATCCTTTCCGACTTTTGTCTCTAAACCGATAATCGTAAACCTAAGTTGGATATCAGCTGGAGGATAGAAAAGGATGTTGTAATAGTACTGGTGTGGGAAATACCAGGAATCCATTGTTAGGTGCTCAAGCCGCCGCCATATGACTGAAAAACTGTTAAAAGTGGCGTTAAACCCATTTAATCAACCAAACAATGTTGAGGGTGGTCTAATTATTTCTAGCTGAAAAATATAATTAAAGGTCTCCACAAAAATGTCGCCGTGGCATAAAATGACGTCTTGCGATACGATATTTATATTTCCAGGCGTTCTTAATTCAAGTGTAAAAAGTAACAACAACAAGAGGACCATGATGGTCCTTAATCGCTCCCTGAGTATGATGGTTCATGGCTTTATGATATATACCAAATAGTAAAGCCCTCTGTCTAATTATTTTGGAGTTGTTTAAGGATTTTTTCTTTTAATCCTAGGTATATTGAGGATCTTACCATATAGCAGTTATTTTTTTGAATTTACATTAACCTGTAGCCTTGTAATGGAGACACATTCGTGAAATAAACTGATGACCTTGAGCCGTGGGCATGACCTTGAGCTGTGAGCTTGACCTAACTGAAATATTTATTTCAAAGGCACATCTACTCATGGTGGAGATCAATTGGGCAAAGTATTTCGATAAATTTCGATATCAATTCATAAATTTAGAAGATATGGGGTAGCTAATTCAGACAGATTGAAACACTATACTGACTTGTAACTCTATCTTGTTGACAATTGACCAATTATGTGCCATGCCAGCTTACCATATTAGCCCGACAGAAAAATTGCGACCAGTAGCTAAGTAACAAGTAGAATGATTTTTAGCGACTTTATTCAAGCTGTAGTTTACGTTTTATTCACCAAACCAACAAAAATGTTAACAAAAATGGCGACCAATGTTGGAGTTCAAAACTCGTTTCTGGTCTCAATTAATGATTTCATTGGTTAACTGGTTATTAGCCTCGATTGGTCAACTGAGCCAAGAAACTTCGAAATCCACTCGGACTGACACACTTACGCACCTATACTGAAATGCCAAAGTGACAACTATATATATAACTTATAAAACACTATGTGAGAAAGGAAAATTGAGAGAAAATCTACCCTACAAGATACTCATTTTCCTATGTATACACACTCTCAATTTTCAGCGGCAACGTCATTCAATTGACCAATCGCTGCTGTCAATCAAGGAATCAATCGACCAATCAAATCATCCATTCAGCCCGGCATTGAGCTTTGAACTCCGATCAAGCAATTTCTTCATCTCAACTTTATATTGTCGTCAGCAGCTTCTTTCAATATGAACTAGTCTAACATTTTGTTGTGTGGGAATGGGATAGATGAATTAAATATATATAATATGAACCACCTGAACTATGTTGAATCTGTTACAACACAGACATATATATAGATCACGTGATCATCGGGTCATCTGAAAATTCTACTTGGTACAAAAAGACAACACAAAGAAAGATTCGGGGGATTCGGTGCGTAGTTCCTGTTATGTAAAATTTTTGACCTGTCCGAATTTTAAGTTTTTGCAGACAACAAATGAAAGTCGAATTTATTTGAACATTAATCATTCATTAGGGTGGAAAATCTTGTGGCAAGTATAAAAACATAGATACGTAAAACCAGGCATTCAACAGGAAAGGGTTAAACTGTTAAGAACTTTGGTGTAATGATGTAGATTTTGGGCTTGAGATGTATTCTCGAGCATGTAGCTTCGGAGATGTTTGTTGTGTAGAATCTGGGACTGTATAATAAGAGTAGAATAAAGAGTTCACTGTTATCATTTTGAATGCTGTACCATCCAGAATATGTGGCGAGACCGACTCAATGTGTCACAAAGTGAAACTGCTTATTACAAGCAATTTCTGCTTTTCCCCAAAACGTTTCCATGATTGTATTTCTTCAGGGCGCCAGAAAGCTTTCGTCTACAAAGTAGTATAATAAACAAGAAGTAAAGAAAATAAAAGTCTGACGATTTTTAAAAAAGAAATATATATTTCATCTCAAAATAGATAAACAATATGTAAAATTTACAATTCATCAAATCAACAATATATCAAAATAAAAAGAATAACATTTTCTATCAAAATATTAAGGCACATCTAAAACAAGAGGACATTGAGAGCCTGAGGCGTTCAACAAACTTCTATAATAAACACTTTAAATAAATAGTCTAGCATAAAACAAGAGAGAGGTTTGACCAATTAATAGACAACCAAATTTTAGACTGGTCAAAATGGACAAATGGCTGACATCGCCCATTGACCCTGCTTGCCAAGCCCAGTAATTCCGACATGAAGTAGCACTTAGATATTAATTTATTTCAACATGACAAAATTTTAGAATGGTCCAAATTTAAAGAAGCTGTAGACGACAATTTCATGTTGATGGAATTTTCAATTTTTTCGTCTTTTTGGATAGAAGACGTTGTGGATAATGAAGAAGTTTCTTAATACAAGCATTTTTTTATTTTCACTATGTTTTACAAAGCTCTTTTTATGAGGGGCATAAAAGGAGGGCTTGTGTGGGAGTGGGTTAACAGTGTTATTTTGAAAGTTTAATGGCCAGAATATGTAAGAAAGAAGTATAATTGTTTGTTGGCAACAAAAATGCTTCAAACAAATAGCAGCCAATGCTTGGAGTTCAAAGTTCACTTCCGGTCTAAATGAATGATCTGATTAGTCAATTGATTCTCTGGTTGACAGCCGTTATTGGTCAATCAAATGAGGTTGCAGTTGAAAATTGAGTGTGTATCAATTGAAAATAAGTATCATGTAGGGTAGAAAAAAAATTGAGGAAAGGATTTGTTTGTTTTGTTTGAATGGGGTTTTATGCCGCTTTCAACAATCTTTCAGTTATATCGCGGCGGCTGGAGCACCTAACAATGGAATCCTGGTATTTCTCACACCAGTACTATCATTACATCCTTTCCTAGCCTCCAGCTACTATCCCACATAGGTCTTCGATTATCGACCCATTGGTGAGAGACAAATAGTCGGAAAGGATGAGTGCCGCCATTGGGGGTCGAACTCGGGACCTCTAGATTGACAATCCGACGCGCTATCAACTGCGCTATGACGGCGGCCGAGGGAAGGAGAAATTACTTGTTACAAGTATTTGTATATATCTCAATTAGTGTTTTTACATAGCTATATTCATTAGGGTGTCAAATTGCGCCATTGTGTGAGCTAACGGCTTAAAGACTTATTAGAATGTAAGGCACAACTTCATTTTCAAAAGAATCATTTAATGAAAATAATCAAACAATTAGAGAAAATCTATGGAGCTAGATTTGTTTGAATGGGGTTTATTGCCGTTTTTTAACAATTTTTCAGTCACATCGCAGCGGCTGGAGAACCCTAATGGGACTAGTAACACCATTAAACCCTTTCCTAGCCTACAGCTGCTATTAAATTATCAACCCATTGGTAAGAGACAAATGTCGGAAAGGATATGTGCTGCCGCCAGGGATCAAACATTTGAAAGTAGAGGACAACTTATAAAAGTCATGATGCAAGCAGTTGACTTTTAGGTTTGACCCTCACCTTTAGTAATGTTTCAAGAGACCTTTTTATTCAGGATGGAAAATTGTGCTCATGTAAATTCCATCAATATACTCACACTACAGAACAACATAGTCAAATTGCGTTGAAATCTTACCATAAATAAAGGAATCTTGATTTTAATGAAAAATATGACCTTTACCTTTGACCTTGACCTTGCTAACCAACTATTTTCAAACAGAAGATCTTTTCATTAAAGAGAACAATGATGCCAGATATCAAAGTGATGGTCTTGACAAACTCAGACGGACAAAAACGCAAACAGGGTGCATTAGTTTAAGCATGTAAAAGAAAAAAACACCAAAACCCCCCCACAAGCATCTTAACTATCTGTATAAAACTTGCTATATAATAAAACTCATTACATATTAATGTGTGACAGGTCAATGATGAGCAATTGTTATGAACAAAGTACAGGTATTTGGATGCCAATATCAGTCACTGGTAATTAACTGGTGTTTACAGGGTCTTTACAAAAAGATTTTTTGGGCTTGAAAATGTATAGATACCTCAAAGGGTAAAAGTTCAAATTTTAACCCATTACAAAATGGTAGATTTTCTGGTCCAAATTGAAACAGGTTGTAGAAGACAAAACTGTTGGTTCAAATTGAAAAATAAGGGATACATGCGATTAAAACATAAGGGCCATTGGCCCTGTTGCGCTCACCCAAGATCAAGGATGGTTTCCTTTAAATAGTTAATTAAATATCAAGGCTACGATAATGAAACAAGTTGGCATAACCAATAATTTATACCTAAAAAGCCTTTGTACCTGGGGATCCAAAACTCCAAGTTCTAAGAATGTTTATCTAGCTTTTCTAAAAGAGGACAAACTAAGGAACATTTTTGCCATATTTGGTTCAAAATGGCTGAAAGGTTTTGGAGGAGATGTTCTTCATTTCTATATAGACCCTGAGGCTGTGCCCCTTGAGACCTGAGAGTAATCATTTTTGCTATTTTAAAGAGGTAAATATGCTGATGTTTCTTGAAATATCAAGGCTCTAGGCCTTCTGTGTCAGGAGATTTTGTACGATTTTTTCAAAATTTCACTTTTGTTGCCATGTAAACCAGAGTTTTCAACAAATTTTAATTCTTTTAGCTATCTTTAAAGGGATGCTGATGAGGAACAGTTATGCAAAATTTGGTCATATTGGCCAAATGGATGTGGAGAAGATGACATTTAAAAACCCTCTTTTGAATCTATAAAGACACCCCCCCAGGGCAAAGCAATTTCTTCATTTTACACCATGTATTTTACTCAGAAAGTTGAAAAAATCTAAAATTTCATAAACTATTAATTTTTTTTCGGCAACTTCCTTCAATTTGGACCAGTCTAATATTTCGCTGTTTGGTAATGCTTTAAGTCAAGGTAAATTTTGCCAACACATAAGAAAGTCACACAACCACAAAATCTCACTTAGAACATATTGTGCTCAGGTGAGCTAAAAAGGTTCTTAATTCTGCTAAAATGGATGTCAAATCATTTCACAGTGAGTGATATCATAAGCATAAAGCTAAGTGTAAATTGTCAGAGCAAAAACGTAAGCTAGAATAGAGATATGCTGGTGCCAACATATGGGTGTGGGTGACTGGAATAGTTTCCTATAGTCGAGCTTAAAAGTGTCAAAGATATAAAAAAGCTGTGTACAAAGCAAATCATTTCCCATTGAAAATGTTATATTCTATAACCCATTCCCACACAGTGAGTCTTGTCTATGCCCCTCAAGAAAAACAATTGGAAAAACATTGTGTTAAATGAAGAAATTGTTTGAATTTATTCATTTTCCACAATGTTCCCAACCAAGAAAGTTGAGATAAATCCAAATTTCATCAACCTTAAATTGCTGTCTGCCGTTCCTTTCAATTTGGACTAGTCTAAAATGTTGCTGTCTGGTAATGGGTTAGAATTGTCATAAGTATAATAAAGCTGTAAACAAAACATATCATTTTTCCATTGAACATGTTATATTCCTTAACACTTTCCTGGTTGATCCCTGGATTTTACATCCCTAATTTTATGCTTTGAAAAATATTATGGGATAAGAAGAAATTGCTTGTAACAAGCAATTTTTTCTTATCCCACAATATTTTCTACCCTATAGGTTAGTAACTTTTCAAATTGCACTCACTTCTGATGGTGGTCAGCAACTTCTTTTAAATTGGACAAGTCTAATTTTTTGAAAAAACAGGAAAGGGTTATAAGTAGGCGACATGGGAAAAAGATCAGCTTGCTTCACATATGTGTAGTCTGATCTAAAGCTTCATCACCAATAGGAAAATTAACAAAGTATTTGAGGATTTCAGACAAAATCATTAACAAAAAAATTTTAAACTTTAAATGAAAAGGCATTTGGTTTAAGGAAAACCCTTTCCTATTCCAAAAAGGGAATTCCAATGGCCCTTAAGGTCTTACCTGAAATAAAGCTTAGAAATATTAAACAAAGGGCAATTTTGATGAGAGTTGCTAGTTGGTAACCTCATACATTATATGAAACATTTAAGTTAGATGACTTGTAGTAGGTACTCATTATGGGAAAAATCTTTATAATAATCACATCTGGCTTTAAAGGGACTAAGATCAGACTGCACATATATGGCCTTTGTCTTTAGCTTCTGCCAAAATAGGAATATTCTAGGTCAGGCATGACAAGGGTTAACCCATTCCCACACAGTGATACTTTTGAACGCCCCTCAATATGAAAGCTTTTGAAATCATTGTGGAGAATGAAGAAATTGCTTGTTACAAAGATAAAGATTTTGAAGATTTCATCAACTTCTTATTGTCTCTGCAACTTCTTTAAATTTGGACTGTTCCAAATTTCTACAGTGTGGTAAGGGTTAAGGTGTGCTCTAGACAAGTCTAAAAGTAAGTGTTTCTTTTAACATTTTCCCTTTTGTAAATAGTAAAGATCCGCAGGTGGAATATAAGTATGCCTAAAGGGGCATCACATTAACAATTTTTTTAACAGTTCATTTGGAGATTCTATATACCCAATATCAATGTTCTAAAGTTTCTTGTTTTTGAGGAGAACATTTTAACCCTGGTCATGCTGAACCCGGAATATTCCAGTATTGGCAAAGTTGTTTATAAAATTGATTTCTAAAAGAATTATTGATTATTTAACAAAAAGTTCTATCAGTGTTTTCAGTCCTTTGATTTTACAAAATAAAATAATTTATGCAGCATGACAGAGGGTTAAGATTTCCTTTCTTTCTTTTAACCCTTTCCGGATTGGCAAAATTTCAGACCTGTCCAAATTAGAAGGTTTCACAAATGAAAATTCAAAGTGGATTCACTTGGAACAAGAGGATCATGATGGTCCTAGATCGCTCACCTGAGCTGTCTGCTGTTCAAAAAATGCAATTAGAGACAAATAACTATAATCAGTTTCATGAAGATAGAGGCAAAACTGTGACTTCTATATTGTAAACAAAGAAATTGTCATTATGACCCCTTTTCCTGTGTTATCCTATAGATCCTTCCCATAATCTATAAGGTTCATCTTTATGACCTTACAAGTATCCTGACCAAGTAACATGACAATTGGGCCAAAATGATGACCTCTAGTGCATTAACAAAGAAATTGTCATTAAGGCCTCTTTTCCTGTGTTTTCCAAAAGTACCTTCCTGTAATCAATAGGGTTCATCCTTGTGACTAGACAATTATTCTGGCCAATTTTCATGAAAATTGAGCCACAATTGTGGTCTCTAGAGTGTAAACAAAGAAATTATCATTAAGGCTTCTTTACCTGTGTTTTCCAAAAGAACCTTCCCATAATCAATAGGCTTAATCCTCATGCCCTAATAACTATTCTGGCCAAGTTTCATGAAGATTGAGCCTAAATTGAGGCCTCTAGACTTTAAACAAAGAAATTGTCATTAAGCCCCTTTTCCTGTGTTTTCCAATAAACTCTTTCCATAATCAATAGGGTTAATCCTTATGACCTAACAATTATTCTGACCAAGTTTCATGAAGATTGAGCCAACATTGTGGCCTCTAGAGTGTAAACAAAGAAAATTTCATTAAGGCCCCTTTTCCTGTGTTTTCCCATAGAACCTTCCCATAATCAAGAGGGTTAATCTTTATGACCTAACAATTATTCTGACCAAGTTTCATGAAGATTGAGCCAAAATTGTGGCCTCTAGAGTGTAAACAAAGAAATTATCATTAAGGCCCCCTTTCCTGTTTTTTCTAATAGAATCCTCCAATAATCGATAGGTTTCATCCTCATGATCAAACAATGATTCTGACCAAGTTTCATGGAGATTGAGCCAAAATGTGCTCTCTAAAATGTAAACAAAGAAGTTGTTCATAAGGCCCCTTTTCCCGTGTTTTCGGAATGATCCTTCTAATAATCAATAGGGTTCATCTCTATGACCTAATAATTATTCTGACCAAGTTTCATGAAGATAGAGGCATATCAAAATTTTGTGGCCTCTAGAGTGTAAACAAAGGAATTGTCATTAGGGCCTCTTTTCCTGTGTTTTCAAAAAATACCCTCCCAAAATCAATAGGGTTCATCCTCAAGACCTAACAATTATTCTCTCAATTATTTCTCCATTATCCACAATATTTTCCAAAGTTTTTTTTCTAGGGAGGCTCTAAAAGTGCCATTGAATGGGAATGGATTAAGCTTTTATTTCTTTACCAAATAACAAAGCTTTTGAGCTATCCATTTCAATTAGATTTGGCATACCAGAATATAATAAAACCACAGCTATAACTGAATGTGACTAATACCCTCTACAGCTCCTTGTCACTGGAAAGACAGATTGACAGAATAACACCATTTTAAACATGCAAGCTTGGCCACATTAAAAGTTAAAAAAAAGTTAAGAAAAATACAGCAGACAAAATTCTTAGAAACGGGTTATACCATTAGTTTGAATCAAATAATTGATAAGAAAGTGAGTTAAAATAGGATGTGTTTGTGACACACCATACCCTCGTAACAGCCTTTTTTCACCTCGCTAAGTGACCTCGACTTTGATGGATGACATTGACCTTATAAACAACTGATGCCTATCAATGTGAGGAACTTACGTCCCAAATATCAGCCATGTATTTTCAAAAGTGTTTAAATGCTAAGTTTTTGAGTAAGATTACAGCTCGCAGACAGAAGGATGTTAAAACAATATGACCCAAATCTTATTGATGCCGGGACATAAAACTCATCCTAGTTGCATAATTCAATGAACAATAACCAAAACAGTATATCCACATCGCTTCTTGAAACAAAGCAATTCTGTAAAATTTGAATCTAATCTATACAGTAATTAATGATCCGTAAATGAGAATACAGGAAATGTTAATGAAAAGGCAAAAACTCTATAAGTTACCAAACAACCATTTCCAAAACAGAAACAGCACATCTCTGTTTGATACTGAGGCTATCTGTAAAATTTGAATAAAATCTATCCATTAGTTGATGTGATATGTGATTGATTAATTGAATGAATGGGGTTTAACGCCACTTTTTAACAGTATTTCAGTCATATCACAGCTGATGGAGCACTTTACAATGGATTCCTGGTTTCCAAAACCAGTACTACCATTACATCCTTTCCTTGCCTGCAGCTGCAATCCCACTTAGGCTTACGATTATCCACTGAGATAATGAGCCTACAAGAATTTACATCAAAAGGCCATAACAGTATAAGTCTATGGACCACAACCAAAATAGAATATGCACAGCACTGCTTGATATTAAGTCTGTCTGTCTCTAGAATCAGATCCATCCAGTAGTAGTTGAATGATGAAAAAAAGAGAGAACAAGAATTTTCCAAAAGGCCATAACTCTGAAAGTCAATGAACCAGAGCCATTGTCTGAGCCTTTGTCGACCTGTGAAATTTGAATCAAATCCACTCAGTAGCAGGGGTCGACACTGACTTCGCTTCAATGGGATCCCAAAGGATTCCCTATTTATTATGTCAGGGTTTCCTCCAGATAATCAGGGATCCCTCCTTGATATACATTAACTCATTCACACACAATCCTGCCCTTCTAAGCCCATCTTGAAAAAAAGCTTCAGAAAACATTGTTGAAAATGAAGAAATTGCTTGTTACAAGCAATTTCTTCGTTATCCATAATGTTTTCTTCTAAAACAAGCAAATGAAAAAATCAGGAGCATTAGTTGATACATTAGAAACTAATGTTCAGGAGAAATATTGAAGGATCCGGATGGAGTCCCTAGCCTGACATTGCTTGGGTCCCTTCCAATTTTCAGGGATCCTCCGGATACTGGGGCACTGTTAGTGTCGACAGCTGCCAGTAGTAGAAACTGAGAAGTTAAGAATTTCTGTAAAAGGGGCACAATAGAAAGTATACAAATCTTGTTTTATACCATCAAATCCACACAGAATCAGCAGACAGGCCTTTTTTCCAAAGGGCTATAAATCTGTGAAGTGAATGGACAATGTTTTAAATAGCATCTTTGTTTGATACAGAATCAATCTGAGGATTTGAATCAAATCCTTCAAAGCCAAATCTTCCCCCAAAATACAAAACAAAATTAATAAGAAAACTATACAAATTAATAAGAAAACTATACTCGAGGCCAAACAGTATGAATAAATATGATGATTGAACTATAAGATCATAATAATTCCACATGGCTAGCCTAAAATTTGTAAATGAAGATTTGATATTTTAAATTGACCCACCACAATTTAAGGTTTGTTTACATAAAACTATTACGTCAATGATGGCGTTCCAACTTTCAATAGTCTTTCAAACAACTAACTAGGTCACAGAGATTAACAAATTCCTCTGTAAAGTTGATTCATCAGCGCAAGGGTATATATCTGTCAATGTCAAGATAAGTGATAATTTTTGGTAAAGAATCAAGTGCATTCGGCTCGATTCCAAAATGCAAACAAACACAAGTTAAAATTGATAAGAAAAATAAAAAAATACTCTTTCAAGAGAACTTCAATTATACCCTCCTTTTTATATTAATATTGAGAAGGCTCTTGTTTGCTTTCGAGTCAAAATAATCAATAGATTGTTCAAATGCTTTTTCCTCCATTGGAGGGAAGATGCGACTTTCAAGTATTTGATGACAAATAGAGCTAAAAAGAATTTCTGCAAAAGTGTCATAATTCTGTGATAGGTGAAAAAAATATGGACATCTGTGCTTGATACTGAGTTTACCTGCAAAGTTTAAATGAAATCTATCAAGTAGTCTTTGAGAAAATGAGCAGACAAAAGACTAACTGACTAACCTAGGCACGTACAGACAAAGTGACTTCCACATTTCTCCCCAAACTATGTTTCAGGGGGTATAACAAACTTGGTAAAAAATCCATCAATATTTTTTGTTTTTTATCACAGAATATTGTTTTCATTCACCTTTTTTTCCACATGTGCTTTCATAATTTCTCAAGCTGCTTTTAGCTTTACAATATCTCCAAATCCTTTTAAGAATACTTTCAGTAGCTTAACCACTTCCCAAATGACAAAATTTTAGACTGGTCCAAATTCAAAGAGATTGCAAAAGACAAAACAAAGTTGGCTCAAATTGAAAGTAAAGGCCAAATGAGGAAGAAAACATTGTGAGAAAATATGCAATTTCTTCTCTTCTTCCAATGATTTCAATAAAAATATTTCTCTGACATGTAAAAATGCTGGATTGCAAATAGTTAATGTTTGAAAGCCAACAAATGTACCAGAAAGGTGAAATTGCAAATTTTAGATGTTATGATATATTCTTCTTAGTATAAACACTATTCCCAGTTTTCCCCATAAAAGCTGTCCAAGTTTGTTCTTCCATTGGTTTGAAAATCCTCGAGCCTCTATCAAACTCAGTAGATATCCTGGCATCTTCAAGGTCAGTTGTGGCCTTGACGTTGACGTGCTTTAAACTTCCATCTTTGATTCCCATTTCAAGGCTTACTTTGTGTATTAAAGTGTGATAGTCCAATGAGTGATAACTATAGTGTTCATCATAGAGTGGAACCATCAGAGCCAGAACACTGATATAGTCTAGCAGCCCGTCACCATCTACATCACCCACTGCACCTGTAAATAAACAAGAGCAGACCAGTTTGATTGATTCATTGAATAGGGTTTAACGCCACGTTCAACAAATTTTCAGTCAAATTGCGGCAGCTGGAGCACCTAACAATGGATTCCTAGTATATCTCGCACCAGTACTGCTATTAAATCCTTTCCTAGCCTCCAGCTGCTAACCCACTTAAGTTTATGATTATCCGCCCATTGGTGATACAAATGCCAGAAAGGATATGTGCCACCACTAGGAATCGAAACCCATGACATCCTTGATTGAAGATTGGGAGTCTGATGCACTATTAACTGTGCAATGACAGCAGCACAGACCAATTTGACGAAGAGCTGTAAGTGGACAGCAATACTCCACAATAACCTTGTGTAGTAAAACAGATAAATGACATATCTTATTTACAACTTTCTCAAAGAATATCTCAGTCAAGAATAGGTTAAATTTCATTAAAGGTAGGTATCGATGTTTTTTTTCATGTCACAGACTTTGATTATTTTTATTTCCTTTCATAATCTATTTGAATACAGTATGCCGCGAAGTAGTTTTGCAAAAATCTAAGGTGGTTTATTAGAGGGTATTTCCCTAAAAGCCTACGTAGGTTATTAATCTATTTTTAGATTAATCTAAGACAGTTGCTAATAATATATGACATTCATGTGGCGTAGATAACTGTTGGAACCTTGCATTTAGTTTAAATTACATCAAACCAACGAGAGTACCAATTCTTTGCCAAGAGAGTTTAATCATAACCAATATACTTTAAGCTAAAAGCTTCAGTAGCAATAAACATATAACATTATTCACAGAGGAATTAATCTTCGCCTAGAAAGTTGTTTTATGCCACTTTATACACAAGCAAATTTCAAAGCAGAGGCTGGAAAAGTCATGCCCTGACATGCACATAAAACTTTAACAAGGAATATCCAAGTAACAATAAATTATTTCACTGAAATAGATGCCAGATTAATGAATATTTGCCACAGACAAACTGTAATCTTAAGAACATGGTTCTAAGGAAAGCTTGAGTAGTGACAAATATATGATATAATGCACTGACTTGTACATCAAAAACTAACCAGAAAAGTCAGTAAAAACAAAATGTGTTTATGAAACCTTAATTGAACCTTGACTGGCTAACCCCTGAATATTTCTTAATTCAAAGAAGAATAGATAATCATCTGTCCTATTTGCTTACACTACAAGCTGCACATTTTAATCCATTCCCACATAAGCATGTTTTTACAACCCTAAAGGGAACTGAAGATATTGCTTGTGATAATTCTTTCATTTCCATATCAATTTCTATTAAGAAAGGCAGTGGTTTTCTGGAAATCTATCAACTTGAAATGGTTGTCAACAACTTTTTTGAATATTTATCAATCTTATTTTGTTGTCAATGACGCTTTTCAATGCCCTTAAGAAATAAAAAGCCTTGTTCAAGCAATTTCTTCATTATTCACAATGTTTTCTACCCAAAAAGTAAGAAAAAATCAACTATTTCATTACTTTTTAATTGTTGTCTGAAACATCTTTTGATTCGGTCTGGTCTAAAATTTTTGCCACTTGGTAATTGGTTAATGGATTTTCAGCATGCTAGTAGTTTTTTGATATAGTAAAACCCAAGTAGAAGATACTTACCAGTAGTTCTAGCATCATAATAAGCCACAGTACACAGTTTTTCAGGTGCCGTCTCTGGCGAGTCATCACTGCCTGCTAGGTGTCTCCTCTTTCTGGTTATAATATTGTCTCCCAGGTGTCTCTTCTTTCTGGGGACTGTATTGTCTGTACTTGTATCATCTTGTGGCCTGACATCATCATCATCATCATCATCTGTCATCATCCCTGACATGTGGGTGTTTCCATTATATACAGGCCTGTCTTGAAACTTTTCTGGATAAAGTTGTTTTAGAATCTGTTCTCTTTCTTCATCATTGTTGTCTTTAGGAACATCTGCAAAGTGAAGATTAATTTGTGAAGCAGGTATCACACACACAAGTAACACACAACATAACCGCAGCACAAAACATTTAACCCTTGTCATGCTGTATGAAATACTTTACTGAATTGCTGTAAATTCTAAGGGCTGAAAGCACTGATAAAACTTGCTGTTCAATAATCAATATTCATCAATTTCATACACAACTCTGGAAGAAAAGGTACTAGCAAGAGGTGTAGTCCAAGATCAGACTGCACTTATGTACAGGCTAATCTTTGTCTATACCTCCTGCCAAAACAATAATCCGTATTCAGCATGACAAAGGTTAAGCTACGAAACGAAAAAACTAATCACATCTTATGAATACATGTATCATACATAAGTGTGATTAGCTTTTTTCGTTTCATGAAAATCAAAATTCTCTCTTCATTTCCTATAATTTAAATAATCAAGGGAAATAAAAAAAAAATTTTTACAAATTTTGATACTGATATATGAAACTTTTTTGTGCACTTACATACAAAATAGCTGAGTGCTCAAAATTTTGTTCATGGAGGTATACATAAAGTTTTTTGCCAATCAGAACACATTTTTGACAGATGAAACTAAAATTTAAGTTACAAGAGTAACATTAAATCTGATATTATGTGATCAAGATATGTGTTTTAAAATGTGACTCCACTGCTACATTTTCTTGTTCACCAAATGTTAAGATACATCAATCCTAGACAGGAACAAACAATTATCCCCTTTGTGTTTGAGGTACACTTCTGCACCTTAACCCATTCCCAAACAACAAATTTAGACCGCTCCAAATTGAAAGAAATTATAGAACAATAATTCAAAATGTGTTAACTTGATGAATAAGTACAAAATAGCGTAGAGAGCATAGTAAGTACAGGCAAAATTGCTTGTAACATTTTCAACATTTATTTGCTCATTTTTCTTGAGCAGGTAAAAAAGGTGTGATTGTGTGGTAATGAGTTAATCTATTCCTACACAGTGATGCTTTTGAACGCCGCTCAAGAAAAACACCTGGGAAAACATTGTGTAAAATAAAGAAATTGCTTGTACCAAGCAATTTCATTTTACACGTTTTCTACCCCAGAGAGTTGAAAAAATCTAAAATTTCATAAACTGTAAATTATTGTCTGCAACTCCTTTCAATTTGTACCAGTCTAAATTCAGTTCTCTTGTACTGAATAAAACAAGAAAATCTAAGGAGAGTGCCTTTATTATTTGACCTGGATTGTGTCAGACCTTTTACATCAGCAGATCTATATCTACTACGATAACCTTCATGACAAATATGGATATTGTAACTCAAATGCTTTATAAGCAATTTCTTCATTTGACATAATAATTTCTACTAGGAAAGACAATGATTTCTAAAATCACTTTGAAATGTTCATCTGCAAATTCTGTAAATTTGGACCAAACAAGAATTTTGTCTTTTGGTAATGGGTTAAAGATGTTGAAGCCAAAATATTGCCTATAAAAAGTAAACAAAAATATCTCTATGATTGGACTAAGTGACCTAATTTTTCATCCAAGGTGAGCCAAATTAGAACTTGGCAAAGACATTATTGAGACTGTCATTCTGACCAAACATCAAGAAATTTCAGCCAAAAATGTGTCTACTAGAGTGAAAACAAAATATTATTAAGATTTGACTTAGTAACTAACTTTTTGACTAGGGGTGACCAAAGTTTAAACTTTGCTGAGATATGATGGAGACAAAGTTAACATTCTGCTCAAGTTTGATGGCATTTGCTGCTCAAGTTTGATGGCATTTGACAAATGTGAAGACTAGACTATAAGCAAGATGTTTACACACACTGGACGAAGCATAATCATAAAAGCCTAACATGAGCATCTTGATCTCAGATGAGCTAAAAACAGCAGTACCTTCAAAAATTACCAGCATAGATTTGAAAACATTTGTGTGAAAGAAAAATGGCTTGTTACAAGCAATTTCTTTTATATCCACCAATGTTTCTTACATATAATATCTTTACCTTTGTCATGCTGAATTTAATCCTTTCCAGAATTGCATATAAACCAAAGTGCTGAAAGCACTGGAGAAACCAACTGTTTACCAATAATTCTTTTTTAAAATAAATCTTTAAAAAACTCTGGCTTAAAGGAAGAAACAAGTGGTGTAGTAGTGTAGACAAAGATCGGCCTGCATTACATGCAGGCCGATCTTTGTCTTTACCACCTACCAAAACAGGACTATTCCAGGTTCAGCATGTGGGTTAAGATCATAAAAGAGGGATTGTGTGGAAATAGGTGTTTCAAAAAATTTCAGGATGTTCACTTTTCTCATTATGTAATTATCTAATCATTTTTCATACCATAATAATATTTCTCTGCAGGTAATTCCAGAACAAGTATTGGATTGTTGGAGATGGTTCTATCAATTAACAACACTTCTCCCTTATATGTGGACAGATCATCCGCACATGTTAAATGTTTATGTCTAAATTCCATCTCTAGTGCTTCAGCTAAAAACATAACAATGTACTTTGTTATAACAAATTGATGTATCAATGGGCACATTGACCTCCCACACTGCAGCTTGACTGAGATATCAAACAATGGTAGTTTGCAAAATACATGCTCAAAGAAAAATTGTTGCTTGGAGACATAAACGTTATAACTACACCTTGAATAAGCTAAAGTTACACTGTTTGAGTTGCCAAACCAAGAAATACTTGGCATAAATGTCAGAGGCCAAAATTCACTTCTGTTCTAAATGATTTATTTGATTGATCAATTGATTTTATTTCAGGGATACAGGGCTATGTCAATTACATGACAACACAAATTTAGAACAAATTAAATTCAAACAAATTGCACACATCATTTTAACAAGCTTTAACCCACTACCACACAAAAATCTTAGACTGGTCCAAATTGAAAGGAGTTGCAGATGACAATTGATAGTTTATGAAATTTTAGATTTTTTCATATCTTTGCGTAGAAAACATTGGTTTCTGAGAAGATCATTTTTTACAGCTTTAGAAGATTGTGGTGTTCATGGTTGAGAGGTAGAGCGTCGGCTTCCTGATCAAGAGGTCCCGAGTTCGATTCCCAGGAGCGGCTATTGATCTTGGTTATGTCATTGGCCCACACTTTTGGCGGGAGTACTGGTGCATTTACCAGGAAGCAGAATCAAGAGGGATTAATCTAAGTTGGAAGAACTTGTGTCCTAATCAATGTAAAATAAATAGGTTTAAACCAAGATTTTTTAAGGTATCACCATATATCATAATTAGCCCCACCCATTAACCATATTTTTCATCCAATTTAAATTCTTTGAAGGAATCTGATAAAGGGTCACTTAAAGATCATTTCTGTGAAATTTTATTGAATTCTGTTCAGTACTTTCTGAGGAGAAGATTTTTAAAGTAAAAGTTTACAGATGGACTGATGGAACGATGCACACATGGACGGACGCAAGATGGACACAATGCCATGACAAAAGCTCGCTGGCTTTCAGCCAGTGGAGCTAGAAACTCACTGTATACCATATATGGACATAAGCCTAGATCATAAAAGCCATATTTTCAACCAATCAAAATTGATTGATGGAGTCTGAAAAAGAGTCACAAAAGGTTCATTCCATTGAAATTTGGTTGAAATCCATCACCTAGTTTCTGAGACGAAGTATTTTAAAGCTTTCATCATACATTGAAATTAGCCACACTCATTAAGGCCATGTTGTTCATCCTATCAAAATTCTTTGAAGGAATTTGAGAAGGGGTTACCTAAACAACATTCTGGTAAAATTTGGTTGCAATCCATCAACTTGTTTCTGAGAAGAAGATTTTTAAAGCTTTCACCACATGTCGAAATTCGCTTGCCCATTAAAGCCATATTCATCATCCAATCAGAATCTGATTAAGGGTTGTCCAATGATCATTCCTGTAAAATTGGGTTAAAAACCCATCGCCTGGTTTCTGAGAACAAGATTGTTAAAGGTTTCACCATATTTGGGAATTAGTTCTGCCCATTAAAGCCATGTTTTACATCCAACTAAAATTTTTGAAGGAATCTAATAAAGGGTCACCCAAGGATCATTTCTTTGAAATTTGGTTGAAATCTATTCAGTACTTTTGAGAAGTAGATTTTTAAAGTGAAAGTTTATTATATTCTTATTGTGTTGGTTGAATTATAGAATAACAAATTCTTACCATTAATTAAGGACACTTTCCTGAGTTATGAGGCCCAATAAATATCCACCTGAGCTGACTTTCTTGTGGATTACTGATTGAGCCTTAAAACTTAGAAGCCTGGTTAACTTTCAATAACAAACGGTAAGAATTTGTTATTCTATACTTCATCCAACACTAAAGAATATATAGACTTAGATAAATTTTGGTATTCAAATCTTTAAAAATTCCATTCGCTTTGCATATAAAGACAAAGAAGGAAATAAGAGCACCGCCTACGGGTGCCTAGGCCTGGCTGATGGGTGCTGGATAGTGGACAAAATGCGTCTAGAGTTATCACCCTTGAAAGTCTTTTGAAAGTGAACAAGTTTGCCAAGTTTCAAGTGAATGCCTATAGTAGAACCAGAGATAACACAAAATGTCAAAGTTTTCGCACGACAAAGACAACAACAACAAGAATGACGACGACATCAAGACTATCGCAATAACTCGGGTTTTCTCCAAAAACAGCCCAGCTAAAAAGTATGCAGAATAATTGAACAAATAGAATTTCCTAGTCCTGTTTTATCTGGGCCATGTAAAAGAATTTTGAGTTCTAAGGCACATTAAACCAATGCTGCAAAACAACCATTTTATTTTTTGTTACAAGTTATTGACCATGAATTTGGTAAAATACAGCCCTTTAAACCTTTCCTGTACAAACCTGGGATTTTATGGCACTGTGCTTTTATACTTGAGAAAAAATTGTAGAAAATTGTAACAAGAAATTTCTCCTTTTTCACAATATTTTCTACTGCATAAAATGGTTTAATTTCAAATTGAATCCAATTTTCATTGTGGTCTGCAACCTCATTCAATTTGGAGCAGTCCAAAATTTTAAAAAGCCGGAAAGGGTTAATATCTAAGTGAAACTTCCTATCACAGCTTCCTGGGCGTTGCCCGAGTTTCGTCAATTCTTCCAAGATATTTTAAAATCAATCAATGTTAGTAGGAGTTATGGAACAGACATGAGTAATCTACCAGCTCCACTGTTTGAAAACAGATATGAATAATTTACCAGCTCTATTCTTTGAACTCTAAGTGTGTAAACATTTGATTATAAAACCATGTTTTTCACAGAGTTGTGGAGCAGAAATGCAAATTTACCCTGAACTTTTTCTATAAGAGTGGCCTTGATCTTAGAGGAACACATCCAACAAAATTCAAACTGGTTCATAGTGATTAATAAGAGGACCATGATGGTCCTAAATCTGTGTAATAATCTTAACCCTTGTCATGCTGAATAAAATCCTCTACAGAATTGCACCAAAATCAAAGGACTCACAGTACTGGATACAGTTTCTTTGGGTTCATTATTCTTTTGAAAAATTTGTCATACAAACAAATCTGGCTTAAAAGGGACATGCAGGAGGTGTACTTGTGTACTGTGTACTTGTGCAGTCTGATCTTTATCTATATCTCCTGCCAAAACAGGAATATTCCAGGTTCAGCATGACAAAGTTAATACTGACAGAGTGAGCAATATGAAAATAGGGTGTACCTGGGCCACGCCATTACTTACTCAAAAAAAAAATAATAACCAAAAATTCTAGACTGGTGAAAATTGAAAGGAAATGTATAATGTAAACTTTGGAGACGACAATTTAAAGTCTAATTCATTTAAAAAATAATCATTCAGTAGGGTAAAAAATATTGCAAAAAAAAAAGAAATTGCTTGTACAAGCAATTTTTTGTTTTTTTCGCAATATTTTCTCAGGCATGGATACAAAAGGAAGTAAAAACCAGGGATTAAACAGGAAATGTTTAAAAGGCCTCAATCCTGATTCTTTATAGAATAAGGCCAGACCTGGTGAGCAGGGGCATCATTTTAACCCTTGTCATGCTGGACCTGGAATATTCCGGTTTGTGGCAGGAGGTGTAGACTAAGATCAGACTGCACTTATGTGCAGGCTGATCTTAGTCTACACCTCCTGCTTGTAGTTTTCCTGACGGAGTTGTTTATGAAGTTGATTTCTAAAATATGAAATATTGATTTTTTAACAAGTTCTATCAGTGATTTCAGCCCTTTGATTTGATAGAAATTCAGTAAGGTAATTTACACAGCATGACAAGGGTTAAGAACTTCTGTAGAGCCACCAGGCAATGTAACATACCAAATTACTTTAGAAGATCCTTGATTGTTTTTCTTCTTTGTTTCTATACAAATTCAAAACTTGATAGGAATAACTTTTTAAGGTAAGTTTATTTATCAAGAATTGGAAGATTCAATAGTTAATGTATATGAACTAGAGGCGCTTGAGCCCCTGTATCACTCCACAGGTATGAAGGCACTCATTAAGCAAATATATTCATGAATTTACAATAAAATGAAAATAAATCTAAATCATTGAAATCTTTGAAATAGTTCTACAGAACCATTTGAAAGTTTTCATTGTTTTTACAAAAGTCAAGTTATGTAAAATTCATTATGTAAAATTTTCAATGTATACCAAATATGGACATAACCCACCACCATAATAGCCATGTTTTTAAACCAATCAAAATTATATGAAGGAATCTGACAAACAGTCATCTGGTTATCATTCCATGAAATTTGGTTGAAATCCATCAAGAGGTTTCTGAGAAGTTTTCAGTTTATACCATATATGGAAATTAGCCCTGCCCATTAGTGCCATATTTTTCATCCAAAAAAATACTTTTTTTTAATCTGATAAAAGGTCACTCAAGGATCATTTCTGTGCAATTTGATTGAAATCGATCCACTAGGAGTAAAGAAGAAGGTTTAAAAACCTTTTACCATACATGGAAATAGCCGCGCCAATTAAAGCTATGTTTTTTATCCGATCAAAATACTTTAAAGGAATCAGAACGAGGGTTACCATAGGATACCTTCTGTAAAATTTGATTGAAATCAATCTGCTAGGTTCTAAGAAAATGGTTATCAAAGCTTTTACCATATATGGAAATATATTAAATTGATAAAAGTCATGTTTTTCATCCAATCAAAATTCTTAAAAAGAATCTGATAAAGGTCAATGAAGGATCATTTCTGTAAAATTTCATTGAAATCCATCCATTAGGTTCTAAGAAGAATGTTTTCAAAGCTTTTACAATATATGGAAATAAGCCCCACCAATTAAAGCCATGTTTTTCATATGATCAAAATTCTTTGAAGGAATCTGATATAGGTTCACCCAATGATCATTTCTGTGAAATTTGGTTGAAATCCATCCACCAGTTTCTGACAAGAAGATTTCAAAGCTTCACCATACAGTCGAACCTGTATTAAGCGCTCAGTCAAGAGAATTACCAAAATTGCTGGCTTAAGACAGGTGCTTTAATACAGGTCAGTCAGTCAAGGTGATGGCCGGATTTTTGTATAAAAAGCATCTGGTGACCAGAAGTATCATTCCTATTCATTAGTAAATAATAAACAAGAAAACAGTTCATTAACAAGAGCTTCGCAGAGAGGAGCATATACGCCGGAAGGGGCTTGTCAGTAACCTATGCTTTTCAGTAACCTGAGCTTGAATGATAGTTAATGATTTTTGTCAAAAAAAAAAAAAATCTTATCACCTAAATAATACTGTTTACACTTGAGAAACAAGACAGCTTTATAATAACTTATCATTCAATTTTATGTACAATAGTTAAATTCTATAATTTGAATACAATTGACATAAAAAAATGACCTTGACCAATGACCTTGAAACAAGTTTCAACAGAAAGTAATCACCACAAGCATTAAAAATATGACCTTGAAAAACTGATCTTGACAAGTAAATTACAATGGTTCAGTTTAGGTTTTTCAGAGCTCAAAATGACCTTGACATTTGAATTCAATCAATTCCAGGGCAGATATTTCAAGAAAGACCCAAGCTTTTAGAATTTCTGAAAAGAGTCTTATGCTCAACTAAATATCAGAGATACATTATGACAAGATTCAGTTCAATCCAATAGAATTTTTGTAGTTGTGCACACACACAAAAAACCCTGTAATTTTAAGCTATATTGTTAAGAAAAGGGCAGATAATTCAGTAACCACTTGACATATCAAACAAATTTTAGTCCTAAGGACAACTAGAAATCATACAGAGTCATTGTGGCAAGTTTCAGTTCATTCCCATTCAAAATGTAGGAGAAATAAAGCTCACAAGAAATAAAGGGGTTTTTCTTTCAATTCAAGGGCAGATTATTCAAGATAACTGAAGATGGACTGGAGCGATTTTAATTTCAAAAGTCTAATGCACAACTAGAAATCATAGGGAGTAATTGTGCCAAGTTTCAGCTCATTCCCATTGATAGTTTAGAAGGAGTTACCCACACAATAAACAGTGATTTTCATTCAATTCAAGGGCAGATAATTCAAGATAACTCAAGAATGACTGGAGCAATTTGAATTTCAAAGGTCTTATGCACAACTAGACGTCATGGGGAGTAATTGTGCCAAGTTTCAGCTCATTCCCATAAATAGTTTAGGAGGAGTTGCGCACACAAAAAATTGCTAACGGCCAGACAGACGGTAGGACAGACAGGGGCCATAACATAATATGACCCTTCGGGGGTATAAAAAAAAGTACTTGAATATCTAAATGCTCACAGTTCACAAAGTCAATGAGATTATCTTTTAAAATTCACAAGGTTCATATCTGATCAAATATCTTGAACAGTCATAAACTTTTTTTGCAACGATCGAAGATTTGACATAATATTGGCCGGTCAATTTTGATTCTTGTGTTTAAACACTATATTTCAATAAAACACCAATTAGAATTTCAGCAGAAATAGACCTTAGGCAAGTTTATTTACTCATTTCTCACCTCTAAAACTGCAAACAAGAGGGCCGTTGGCCCTGGGGCGCTAACCTGAGATAAAGGCTCTTTTTCTTTCAACAGTCTAATTTCATGTTAAGGTTAGGATTATGAAAGAAGTGGGCCACAATTACATATAAAGACTATGAACCTGGGGATCCAAAAGTCTAAATTACAAATTCCAAGGCTTTAGTGCTGATTTGAAAGAAGGAAAAAACTTTTTCCATGGGTTATAATTTCAGAAATAAGAAAGAAGTCTGTGAACTGATGCTTCATGCCTATACCCCCCTCCCCCCCTGGGTCCGCCCCTGGACCCGAGGATTATGAGATTATTTTGAAATTTCACTTTTGTTGCCATGGCAACCAGAGTTTTAAACAGATTTCATTTCTTTTAGCTAATTTTAAGGGGGACCACTTAAGAAACATTTGGTTCAAATTGGCCCAGTGGTTTGGGAGGAGATGTCATTAAAAATCGTTCTTTATTTCTATATACCCCCCAGGGCTCCGCCCCTGAGGACCCGATAATGATGATTTTAGCTATTTTGAAAGAGGTCAAGAAACTGATGCTTCATGCAAAATATCAAGACTCTACGCCTTCTGGGTCAGGAGGAGAAGATTTTTAAAGATTATTTTAAAATTTCACTTTTGTTGCCATGGCAACCAGAGTTTTTAACAGATTTCAATTCTTTTAGCTATTCTTGAAGGGGACCACCTAAGGAACATTTCTTGTTCAAATTGGCCCAGTGGTTTGGGAGGAGATGTCGTTTAAAGAAATTGTTGACGGACGCCGGACAAAAGGGGATCACAATAGCTCATTTGAGCACTACGTGCTCAGGTGAGCTAAAAACTTAACTCTGTAAGAAATTGAAACTAGATTAACCCATTCCCACTCAGTGAGGTTTTAAGAGGCCCCCAAGAAAAAAGTTATGGAAAACATTGTGGAAAATTAAGAAATACATTCATTATCCACATGTGTTTCTGCAAGGAAAGTGAAAAAAATAAAATAAATCGTAATCTTTATTTTGTAGTCTGCAACTCCTTTCAATTTGGAACAGTCTAAAATCTTGCCTTCTGGGAATAGGTTTATTTTCCGAGAACAGCATTTTCAACCGCCATATTCAATTAATCTTCAATGTTAAAGTTTGTATCTCAAATTTAAAAAGTTAAATTACTTAATTAAAGCAGTGTTTGTAACAAAACCAAGCACTTTGATGAAAATATAGTTATCTACAAAACACCTGTTAAATGGTGATGCATTTCAAGGTTTATCTGATTATGGCACTTCAATAGATAATCCGAAAACAATGCTGCGTCCTGATAATTACTTATCCATGAAAACTGCCCTGGGCCTGTAAATTGACCACAAAGTCAGGTTATTTCAAAGCATTGGACACAATTTTGATGGCTGTTGACCGCTTTTTAGAAGTGCCTGTTGAACACAGGTAAAATATAGTGTAAATAAGATAGGGGGGATATTGAAATGGCCTCTTAAGACAGATGCAGGCTGAATGGAGGTGACCGTATGACCAGGTTTGACTGTATATGGAAATTAACCCCTCCCATTAAAGCAATATTTTTCATCAGATCAAAATTCTTTGAAGGAATCTGATAAAGGTTCACCAAAGGATCATTTCTGTGAAATTTGGTTGACATCCATCCACCGGTGTCTGGGAAGAAGATTTTCAAAGCTTTTACCATATATGGAAATTAGCCAAACCATTAAAACCATGTTATTCATCCGATCAAAATTCTTTGAAGGAATCTGATAGTGGGTCAACCCAGGATCATTTCTGTGAAATTTGGTTGAAATCTATTCAGTTCTTTCTGAAGAGAAGATTTTCAAAGTAAAAGTTCACAGACAGATGGACGGACAGACAACTTGACGGATGGACACACATCCGCATGACAGACACAACACCATGACAATAGGTCTCTGGCTTTCAGCCAGTTGAACTTAAAAGGAATACTCACTTGTTAGCTTTTGTGAATGATTTTAACCAATGTCAACAAAAGTTTTAAGAATAAAATTTTTTCTGCAAAGTATTAGTTTAACATTCCCTTTTGGAAAATTATTTAAAGACATTTTGGAATTTTGGACAGACAGGCAGGCAGGTAGACTGACTGATTGAATTAAACACAATAGTTCATCTAGCACTTTATGCTCATGTGAGTAGAAATGTGCCAAGTTACCTTAAAATCAATGCATGTATGATTTATAACTTCAGACATGCAGTGACATTGGGGTCTAATTTAACCCTTGTCGTACTGCTTTTTTTTTGGTCAAAATTGCATTAAAATCAAAGCTCTGAAAGCACTGTCAGTACTTGTTGTTTGATCATCAATACTACTTTTGAAAATGAATTCCATAAATAATTCTGGTTTGAAATGGATCGACAGGAGGTCTAGACTAAGATCAGACTGCACTTGTATGCTGGCTGATCTTTGTATAAACCTTCTGCCAAAACCTAAATATGCTGGGTTCAACAAAACAAGGGATAATATGCCAATACCTACAGAGAGAGTAATTAGCTTTCAATAGATCATCAATACTTTGATGCTTATCTTCATCTTTAAAACTGTCTCCACCATGCCTCTTATGTCTCTGAAAATTTAAATGAAATTGACCAATTGCAGCCGTCAGTAAAATTGAAACCATTCATTAAGACCAGAAATGAGTTTTGAGCTCCG
This sequence comes from Fragum fragum, assembly GCA_946902895.1. Lineage (NCBI taxonomy): Eukaryota > Metazoa > Mollusca > Bivalvia > Cardiida > Cardiidae > Fragum > Fragum fragum. The sequence goes on from OX336365.1 coordinate 82,965,752, forward strand.
ACAATGGCCACCATTTTTATTAACCTTTTTGTTGGTTTGGCAACTTAAACATTGTAACTACAGCTTATTCAAGCTGAAGTTACAATGTTAAGGTTGCCAGCAACTATTCTACTTTTTTTACAAGCTACTGGCCATAAATTCTGTAAAATAACGCCGTTTGAAATCAAAGTGGGATTTCATGTTGGAGTAGGTGGGCTGGGCAAAAAGAGTACGTGGGTGGGGCCAGTGATGGGTCCATTCAACCCATTACAAGAGAACAAAATTTTATACTTGTCCTCAATACAGCTGCAAATCACAATTTAAAGTTAATATAATTTTAAGGGTAAAAATCACTTGTAACAAGCAATTTCTTTATCATTTTTGACAATTTTCCTGAAGATTTTTTGTTTGAGGGAGGAAATGTGTGGGAAAGGGGAATCACAATATTTTCTAAATTTTGTCATGTCACACAAAACGGATTTGTTGTGCAGTTTGTAGAACAAATGTTTAAAAGTAGGTAAGATAAAGTGAAGGTGAAACAGGGATTGTCTTTACAATTATCAATAATGAGATTGTATTACTAAGTTAGCCTGTTTAGGCTCTTTAGGGTGGATACCTCTTACCCTGACAAGATGGTCCTTTTCCTTGCTATGTCATAACTACTTTACCCTTGTCATGATGAAGCCGGAATATTTCTGTTTTGACAGGAGGTATAGACAAAGATCAGACTGCATATATGTGCAGTTTGATCTTAGTCTACACCACCTGTGTATCCCAATGAAGCCAAAATTGTTTATAGAAATTAGTTTGTCAAAAGAAATATTCACCCATAATCAAATAATTCTGTGCTTTGAGTCCTTTGATTTCGATTCAATTCTGAGAAAGCTATTTATTCAGCATGAAAAGGGTTAATACACAAAAGTTTCTTTTCTTAGGCATGAAACAAAAGAAGTGGTTGCAGTCAAATTTGTTGTAACTGGCCACATATGACAGGAAGCCTTCAACCCATTACCACTCTACAAAATTTTGACTGGTCCAAAATGAAGGAAGTTGCAGTCAAAAATGTAAAAGTGAATGAAATTTTAGATTTTTTTAATTCTCTTGGTAGAAAACATTGTGGCAAATTGCTTGGTTCAAGCAATTTCTTCATTTTCCACAATGTTTTCTCGATTGTTTTTCTTGAGGGGTGTCAAAAAGCATCATTATGTGGGAATGGGTTAACTCCCATCAGAACCACTTTCTCCTACCCTCCCAAGCACAAAATATCTTAATTAGTTATCACTCCCCAACTTACACAGATAAGTTAATGATCTTACTTTTAATAAAATGTGGCATCAAAGACAGGGCCAATATGAAAAGCTTTGCCAAATAGAAAACAAAAATAAATTTCAGTATGATTCAAGTTGCCAGCATAAAATTGTTGCCAACATGAAATAATGATGCCAACTTATTTCCAACATAAAATAATTTTCTAATTTATTTCCGTTTTCTATCTTTTCGAAGGGGGCTTGTGCCTAATTTGAAATCATTTAGAGAGGGGTCTGTAAACAATTTACTGGATATTTCAGGATTCCTTTAGGTGAGAAACTTCATCCCTAAGGGAGCCATACAGCCTTGAACTTCTTAACAAAATTTTAGACTGGTCAACATTCAAACAAGTTGCAGACAACAATTTTCAGTTCACTTTTTGAAATTCTTGGTATTTTGGGGTAGAAAACATTGTGGATAATGAAGAAATTGCTTGTGACAAGCAATTTCTTCATTTTCAACAATGTTTTTCCATGTTTTTTTCTTAAGGATTGTAAAAAAGCAGGACTATGCAGGAATGGGTTAAGAGAAGGTGAACCTGAATTTGCAAACAAATGTAGATTGACTTCTATTCTATGGTGACTGCTTATGCAGATTTGACAGTAACTTGCTGTTCAATAAAACATTAACATAATACAGTTTAACCCATCCCAAGCAAAAACGCTTTTAGATGCCCCCTAAGATAGAAGCTTTGGAAAACATTATGGAAAATAAGGAATATACTTGTTACAAGTAATTTCTTCATTGTCCACAATGTTTCTACCTTAAAGAACCAAAAGTTAAATACAAGAGGACCATAATGGTTCATATCGCTCACCTGAGGCATCTGCAAATTACAGTACTTTTTTGTATAAAAAAGACACAACTTGAGCAAAATCAATAAAACAAATATAAGATTTTGGCTTTGTACAAAACAATCCAGTAATGCTTTAAAATGAAAATGAATGCCTTTGGCTTCATAGTTTAATCGATTACCAAACTATCCCAGAATTTGTCACCCTCAGGGAAAAAGGTTTAAAAAAGCATTGTGAGAAAGCAAGCAATTTCTCCATTTCTATGTAAGAAGAATCCTTTCAATGCGATTTATGCAATTTTCAATCCCAGGAGCAGAGACAATTCTCATCCTAAGAGCATATTTTCCTGTAACATAGTACAAAATTATTTAGTCATGCTACATACCAAATATGAATGCCCTTCATCTTATATTTCAGAAGGAGAAGACTTTGAAGTTGCTCTAATTAGGCGTTTTCCAAAATTTTTGACCTCTGGGGCAGTGTCATGTTTTATCCCAAGGCTAAGATTTTAGCTAACATAGTAGAGAACCATCTGGTTATGCTATAAATCAAATATGAATGCCTTAGACTTTGTAGATTGTGAGGAGAAGACTGTTGAACATGGTCTAATTGAGCATTTTTACTAACTTTGGACACCCAGGGAAGGGGTGTTTTTTAACCTACAGGCATAATTTAATCAAAATTGATAGATAACAGCCAGGCTATGCTACACTCAAAATAAAAATGCCCTCCGCCTTAAAATGAAGAATTTGCTCAACATACTCAAATTTTGCGTTTTTCCAAATTTTTGGACCCCTAGTCCGGGCCGTTTTTGACCCTTGGATGAAAACTTTTTGTGATATAGTACAAAACCATCTAGTTATGCTACATACCAAATATGAATATCCTAGACCTTATAGTTTAAGAGGAGAAGCCTTTTGAAATTGATCTTATTAAGAAGTTTTGCAAACTTCAGACCTCAGGGGCGGGGCCATTTTTGACCCCAGAGATTAAATATTTAAAAACTTGGTAGAGAACCATATGATTAAGCTCTTTACAAAATATAAAGGCCTTTGGCCTTGTAGTCTATGAAAAAAACAACATCAAAGATTTACTAAATTGCCAATTTTCATATGCCGCGGTTACAAGAGTTTTTGACGGAATTAAATTCTTTTAACAACTTTTGAAGAGCTTCTACCCAATGAACATCCCTGCAAAGTTTCAGCTTGATTGGCCTACTGGTTTAGGAGGAGAAGATATTTAAAGATATTTAAAGAATTACTAAAGATTCCCATTTTAAGAAAAAATGCCGCGGTTACAAGAGTTTTTGACGGAATTAAATTCTTTTAACAACTTTTGAAGAGCTTCACCCAATGAACATCCCTGCAAAGTTTCAGCTTGATTGGCCTACTGGTTTAGGAGAAGAAGATTTTTAAAGATATTTAAAGAATTACTAAAGATTCCCATTTTCATATGCCGCGGTTACAAGAGTTTTTGACGGAATTAAATTCTTTTAACAACATTTGAAGAGCTTCACCCAGTGAACATCCCTGCAAAGTTTCAACTTGATTGGCCTACTGGTTTAGGAGAAGAAGATTTTTAAAGATATTTAAAGAATTACTAAAGATTCCCATTTTCATATGGCGCGGTTACAAGAGTTTTTGACGAAATTAAATTCTGTTAACAACTTTTGAAGAGCTTCACCCAGTGAACATCCCTGCAAAGTTTCAGCTTGATTGGCCTACTGGTTTAGGAGGAGAAGATTTTTAAAGATATTTAAAGAATTACTAAAGATTCCCATTTTCATATGCCGCGGTTACAAGAGTTTTTGACGGAATTAAATTCTTTTAACAACTTTTGAAGAACTTCACCAAAGGAACATCCCTGCAAAGTTTCAGCCTGATTGGCCTACTGGTTTAGGAGGAGAAGATTTTTAAAGAAATTGTTGACGGACGGACAGACAGACGGATGGACGGACGACGGACAACGACTGATCACAATAGCTCACCTCGCACTTTGTGCTCAGGTGAGCTAAAAATCATAGACTAAGACTTGTCGTCCGCATTATCTTTGATTTTAGACCAGGCTAAAATTTAGTCATCTGGTAATGGGTTAACAGTTATTTTAGTATATGTCTAGAATTTATCAAGGCAGTTCATAAACATAAACATGGTTTCATGTCATTTCTCAAACCAGTGCAACCACAACATTCAATCCATGCAACTATGTGAGCTGCCTTGTTTGTTTGAAATGGATTTAACCCCACTTTCAATAATATTTTAGGCATATTGTACAGCTGAAGCACTTTCTGATGTTTTTTATTCCAGTACTACCACTACATTCATTCAAAGCCTCCAGCTGCTTATCCCTCTTAGGTTTACGATTATCCATCCATTGGTGGGAGGCCTATGTCAGAAAGGAAATTTAACATGACTGGGGATAGAATAGCAGAGTGTCAATCAAATAATCAATTGAATAGGGTTTAAAAGTTCTTTTCACAGTATTTCAGTCATATCACAATGGTAGGTGCACCTAACCATAGATTCCTAGTATTTTTCACATGAGTACTATCACTACATCTTTTCAAGCCTCCAGCTACTTATCCAACTTAGGTTTCAATTATCCGCTCATGTGGTGGAAGACAAATGTTGTTAAATGTTTATTTTAGGCTACGGATCAAAGAATCATATGACCAATCAAATAATTCATTTAGACCAGAATTGAACTTTGAACCAACATTGATATGAAGCATTTTGTTAGTCTTTTTCAAGCTGTAGTTATTACATTTAGGTCACCAACCAACAATTTTACTTTTTTGTAGCATGTTACTGTCCATAACTTTTTTTTTACAAGAGCTGTCAGTGGATAGCAACGCTAAACTTTTCAGAGTTCTGGATAGTAACAGCAATTGAATGTAGACATTAGGCATAATACCTTAGTACATGTAGTAGTAGGAGATAAAAAAAACGGTAAATTAAAATTTTAAGTCAAACAAGAATTTCTAAATCCGAAAAAGGGTTAAAGTTCAACAGAAATGAATGTCAGAGTAATGAATCTGTGTCTAGAGGCTGATATCATTGTCACAAAAACATGTGCAAGTTTCAAAGCAATATCATTGGTAGAAAGAGAATTATTAAAGATATATGACAGTTGCAAGTAAGGTTTAACCCAAAAACAGGGTTAAAGTTAAATTAAAATGACTGCCAGAGTATTGAATCTGTGTTTATAGGCTGATATCATTGCCACAAAAGCATGTTCAAAGTTTAACCCTTTCCTGTTTTTTTGAAATTTTAGACTGGTTCAAGTTTGAAGGTTTTGCAGACAACAATTTAAAGTTATATTTATTTTAAAGATAATCAATCAGTAAGGTAGAAAATATTGTGGAAAAGAAGAAATTGCTTGTTACAAGCAATATCTCCTTTTCCACAATTTTTTCCCAAGTATAAAAACACGGGGACGTAAAAACCAGTAATTATACAGGAAAGGGTTAAGATTTGTTTGTTTGAATGGGGTTTTATGCCACTTTCAACAATCTTTCATATAATGCGGCGGCTGAAGCACCTAACAATGGAATCCTGGTATATCTCACACCTGTACTACCAGCCTCCAGCTGCTATCCCACATAGGTCTACAAATATCAATCCAGTGGTGAGAGACAAATAGTCGGAAAGGATGAGGGCCGCCGTCTGGGATCAAACCCGGGACGTCCAGATTGACAGTTCGACGTCCTACCAACTGCGCTATGACGGCGGCGAAAGGGTTAAGAGCAATAGCATGAGTAAAAACTGAGATATGACATTTGCATGTAAAGTGTAACCAAAGTATAACCCCAATGCTTGAAATAACCCTACCTGTTCTTTGAATAGTCCAGCTAAAAAATAATGCTGTTTAATATTGAAGTGGAACTTCCTATTTGAGTTCCATCGGTGCTATCAGTTGAGTCAGTGGGCATTGCCAGTGATTGGTAAAATTCCCAATTTGTGTAATGGTAAAATTTGAAAGATTTGATTTAATGCCAAATACAAACTTCATTTATTCGAACATGGCAATTCTCGAACAAGAAACTTGGTCCCCACAAAAAGTATTCATGATTCATAGTGTTGACATTGATTGGAAAACTTGTACACCGTGATACTCTTGAAAAGAAACTTTATGGCACTTGTTGCACAAGGAATGCATTCTGCCCTATCAGATAAGATCAAATAACCTGTTGACAAAATAGGTGTAGTTTTTTTAATGCTTTATGTTAAAGTACTGAAATTTGCAACTGGGCCGTGTACGTAGCCACGATTTGTAAAATGAACATTGAAAACATATTGATATGCTTGCAACTATTTTTGTCAAATTATATGATTTCCTAAAAATTGTTGATAAATTTCTCACATTAAGGTTTAAAAAAACTTATACATATACACATTCTATGCAATTCAAGACTGTTCAAGTAAGTAAGTGAACTTATTATCTGACACTACCTACCTTGGACAAATGATAGTGGAGTATTTGATTTTGGGATCAGTTGAACTTCCCAAATCTCAAACAAATTAGCCATTAGAAGTGTTCAGGCCACTGAAGTTTGACTGTAAATATGATTTTAGTCCAGTAAAGTATCTTGTGTACATAATAGATTAACAACAAACCTGCAAGCCATTTTTTCTGGAGATAGAGCCATCTTCATTCCTGCTGAAAATTGAATCCCGACCTTTAACTCTGAACAAGAACATGTCCTGATTTGGTTGGATAGCTTTCAAGGCCAGACCAGATGACATTTGCATAAAGGAAGAGCCTAATGTCCAGATCACACGCCCATCTTGACCACTGATAACTGTAGCCTGTAACAAGGTGCAAATTGTAATAGGTAAATGAAAATTTGAATCAAAACCCTTAAACAGGCAAAGATTTCACAGTTCAAGTAATTTCTTTATTTTCCAAATATCAAACTCTCTTTTCTTGGGGGAGATTTAGTGGCAATGCGATAAGCAAGCTGTCCCATGTTGCAGGAGCCTATCCATTAACGATTTATTTACCCAAATCATTGGAAGGGTTTCAGCAGTATGAAACTATAGGCCCTTGAGCGCCTGATTCGCTCCATCGGCCTGAGTTTACTTATCATTCATGAGAAATTTGGTTGAAAACCATCCTGCAGTTTGCAAGAGTAAGATTTTCAAAATAAACAATATATCGTCGTTGTCCTTCAAAAACGTTGTAATTACAGCTTTATTCAAGCTGCAATTATGACGTTTTAGAATGACAACAACAATATGCAAGATTTTTGAAGGTTTCACCATATATCGAAAATAGCCCCGCCCATTTAAACCATATTTTTCAACCGATCAAAATTCTTTGAAGGAATCTGATGAAGGGCCAACAGATGATCATTCCAGTAAATTTTGGTTGAAATCTATCTATTGGTTTCAGAGAAGAAGATTATTAAGGTTTCACCATTATGGAAATTAGCCCTGCCCATTCAAGCCATGTTTTTCATCCGATCAAAATTCTTTGAAGGAATCTGATAGAGGGTCACCCAAGGATCATTTCTCTGAAATTTGGTTGAATTCAGTTCAGCACTTTCTGAAGAGAAGATTTTTAAAGTTTATGGACGGCTACACAGATGCATGCACGCACACACAGACAGACGCATGACGGACACAAGGCAATGACAAAAGCTTGCTGGCTTTCAGCCAGTGGAGCTAAAAACTAGAAACCATGTTCAGTAACTTTTGAGGTTTGCTTTCTCTTTCATCCAGAATATTTTTATAGTGGTTCGGGTACTTTAAAAATCTTGATTTTAAAAAATGAATGTTTAAATATTCAGCTATAAATTCATGTCCAAATGAAAACAATATACCAGACTCTTAATTTTATCAATCTAATTATAAATCAGTAATGTTGAGATGATATAATACATGACACAGTCACTGTTTTTTACATGGAGGATTACATGTACACAACTTCAGAAAGGCAGAATTTTAAAACATTTTCTGAGTGGATTTGGCATGGATACTGGTGTACAGCACTTTATTTCTGCGGGGTACAAATTCTGCTGTTTTTCCAAAAACCAGGGTGGGGGTGGGGTGAATTTCTGCCTAACGTTTTCATGCAGTCCCTTACCTTACCAGAAGAAGGATTAAATCTAATTATGAAATGAAAATAAAGTGCCATGAATTTGGAAGAGAAACTTTCATAAAATTTAAATTTTGTTTGCTTACCAGACAAGACTAGGCTAAAATCTTGTCGCTTGTAAAGTGGTAATCTTTCGCAATTAGTCTGTAAACTATTTATAGGAAGCAATTCTATAATACAGGTAGGTGTGAATAGAGAGACATGTCTACTGTTACCAATCAGTTAAATTGTTGAATGAATGTTGATTGGCAAACAAAAAGGAAATTTAGCTGAAATAAGGCTATAGTTACTCCATTTTGGTCTGCAAAAATGACACAATTACTATAAAGTTGTGCTTTACATTAAAAGGTATCTGCCAGCACTTTAATGTATATGTGTGCATGAGACATGTTTATACAGGACCAATATAACAAACTCTACATTCAGGATTAATTTTTTGTGGATTTTAATTCTGCGGCGCCGTCCATGACCGCAGAAATAGCAGAAATTAACTTATATTTAATATTAAATTCACTTATCAGGGACGAATTCTGGTTAAAAAGATTTTTAAATTGGTAATAGAATAAATAGAATCAGGCCCCTGGCTCACCAGATGAAATACACCATGCCTGATAGACTTTTCCATATCAAGACACCAACCATCTATTCTCTATTTATGGCGCATTGTCAACTCAATGAAGAGGTATGTTGGAAATATTCAAAGATTTAATATATGAAGTTACACCCAATTTGTCAAAATATGGCTCTGACAGATGAAAGGCCAGACAGATGGATGAAAGTACACACAGCATAGCAACTGTTCACCTAATTTTTTTTCAAGGAGCATTAAATGCTTTATAAATATGTTTGGTCCTAAATTGAATTCAATGATTGTAGGATTGTTTTGACATTAAAATTGCTAAAATGAAAGTGTAATGTTTGTCCTGATGAGCTAAGGCAATACCAGATAGGCTGTTGAGTGACCATATTCTAATGTTTTGTCCTTTATTCATTGTATCAAGTTTATATCAAATGAAACTGCACTGTGAATATAGTTATTTCACATCCTGGCCTTTTCTAATTTGCTCCTCAAAAGAGTGTTGTTGACCTCTCTCTATATATACACACTAATGGAAGAGAGTTTAGCAAGTATTTTACTCACTTGATAAATCAATTTGCCTTATCTAAATACAGTCAAAACTGTGTTAGCGTTCACCTGAGAATAGCAGCCAATCTGCATATAATCGCCATCCCAAGTCCGCCCATGCAATTTGCTCTTTAAAATTGCTTCGAATGGCCGAAATCTGTCGTATGTGACCAGTGGTCCAATTTGCACTTGACCCGAGTAACTGTTGACAGGTGTCGTGTGAAAAAATCAATAATGCGTCTTGTGCATAAACTTTTTAACATGTGAGATAAACATGGTCACGCCACTTAAAGGTTTACTCATTTAAAGTGTGTTTGGTTGAATGCAATAAGTTACAAGTGCCAAGTTACGTTCATTGTAATTAATCAAATTGGATGGATCTAATATAAAGTATTAATACGTTTCAAATTTGTAAGTTTGCGAAGATGGGTAGTTTTACTGCACAGCAAAAATTTAGTCTGAATTGAAAAAAGTTGTAGACGGGAATTTCTATTTGATGAAAATTTAATAATCTTTGTCTTTTTGAATAGAAATATAATGGATAATAAAGACATTGTTATATCTTCATTTCCCACAATGATTTCCAAAGCTCTTTTTAGGGGCGTAAAAAATGGGATTGAGTAGGAATGGGCACAAGGTTGGATCCGGATATTTTTTTTACTCTGCATTCATCAATTGGTTCATATACGTCATATACAGGTAATTAAGAAACCTAAGATCAGAATATGGTATCTAAGAATATTATTCAGCAAACTTTCAAAGAAAATAAATTCAACAAAAAGTCAGTCACCATTATGTGTCATTTGATGTTTTATCTTGCACTAGACGCAGGGCCTTGTCTGGGTTGAATTTTCTTTTTGCCATTTCTTTCGCCAAATTCATAAAACTGGAGCCAAATCTCTCGCAAAGAAGCCAGATGAGAAGGCAAACATTTTGCCCAGTTAGATGCTACTGAAATCCACTGATCTAGGAGACTATTGAATGGAAAGTCCCCCACCTACCCCAACAAAACAAAATAAAAAAAACTTTGATAACTGAATGTTTGATCCATCTTGTAATTTGAATCTAATCAGACAAGCAATAATTTTTCAAGAAATTTCGGGATATTGAAATAAAATTTCCAGGTCCTATTCCCCCGGGTACCCCACCAATCAACAGAGAGGCACAAACAAGTTTTACTGTGTCTGATTCGAACCCTTTCAATAGTCGAATCGATCAATTTTATAAATTGAAATGATGTTAAATATGGATGTAAATTCCTTTTTCCTAAACTTTTTATCCAGTTATGTTTTATAAGACCGTTATGTTTTATAAGACCAGGGATTTACTTAAACAGAAATTAGACACAGATTTGTGCACAAATATCAGTCATTTGTATATTTCAGTCAATTTACATTTTTTTTTATCAGAAATATATTCTGGATTTTTTGTCAGCTCACTGAAGTAAGATTTTCAGATTTTGATGAATTAAATTGATGTCATGTATCGTAGGTCTTTCAATTTGTTTATTGTTTGTCACACTTTATTCATTGACTGTCTCGCTTATTTATTGAAATTTGACATGATCATCACTGTTTTTAACACATAGACTTCGATAATCTACCTTGATTGCAGTCTTATACAAACTTTTGCTGCACATGTATTGGAAAATCAATATGTCTTCCACTGACTTTTTTTTTTGCCAGTGTATTCGCCAGATTCGATTTTTTATCGCCACTTTACTTTTATTCCTGCATTTGGTGACAATGGCAACCGCCAGCAAAGGCCCTAACTAGACGACCACGTCAATGTTCTTCAGTATCTTGATCATGGTCGGTCGTCGCTTCAGAGTTTGCGGTTGAGCAAAGTAAAACAGAAACAGAAATTACTTTGTTCAGAATACATAAATATTGGTGTATTTTCTTAAATCAAAATGCTTGACTTTTTTGTATTTTGTACATTTTATTTGGCCATTCTGATAAGAAGACATGTCCTTGTATCATGACTATGCTATGTCGACAGGTTTATAGAAAAAAAGAACTGATCTGTTTTGATCTGCCAACTGTCGTATGTAGCCACTTTTGATCTGTCTCTTGGCTGGCTGCATACAACAGGTTCGACTATAGATATCTTTCTTGTTGTAAGGATTTCCCAAGCAATGAGCATCAAACAAAAAACTGTCTGTCTGAACTTAAGAGTGGACAAATCTTACAAGCTAAGTGCAGTTGCATGCACATATTGCAGTGAATTCCAATTTCCTTACAGATTACCGAACAATCTGATTTCAATAATCTGATATGTTTTCATTTGATGAGTATGGCAATAGTGTCCTTATAACAATGTCAATTTCGTATATTATAAGCTAGCATTCCTTTATAGATGTAGCTAATTTTTTTAATCACAACAACCTGACAATATTGAAGCAGATTTGAGGTAAATGGGACCATCATGGTCTCACAGATATCCCCAGTAAAATCAACATGATGCCATCAAGACATAACACATTGCTTTCAAACCAAACATTCACTGATGGGACTGTCAATAAAAGGCTCATGCTCCTGAACATATGCATAATTGATTTTAGCTTGAAATTTAATAACTTAACCATATTCAACCCTTTCCTGTTTTGCAAAATTTGCGCCCGTCAAGATTCAAAGATTTTCCAGACAAAATTTTAATTGGTTTTAATTTGAAAAATGGCTATTCAGTAGGGTAGAAAAAATTGTGGAAAAATAAAAAAAAATGCTTGTTACAAGCGTTACAAGCATTTTTTTCTTTATCCACAATATTATCTTAATTAAAAATTCACAGGGACTGAACAGGAAAGATTTAAACCAAGACAATAATAATGGATGGAAAGTGATGGACTAAATCAGTCACTTCTTTATTTCATTGATTTTTCAGCACTTTGCCTAGGGAGTAATGTTGTCTGAATTTGTTAACGTTTTTTACCATCAGTAAATGTACATTCCAATTCAAATGAAACTAAGTTACCTACATTTGATCCAGTGTATTTATCCCAGGCACCTTCACACCAATGCATCATGAAGTCTATAGTATCATCATCATCGAAAAAGCCAGGGGCTGGAGAACTGCAAATTGATAATATACTTGAGCCGAATCATTCTATCAAATTTTTTGGATTAAGAAGGGAAAAACTCACAATAGCTTATGACAAAATTTTAGACTGGTCCAACTTCAAACAAGTTACAGTCGACAAATTTAAGTTGATGAAATCTTTGTCTTTTGGAGTAGAAAACAATGTGCAACAACCAATTTCTTTTTTCTCTAAATTGTTAATCCCATGCTTTTTTTCTTGAGGGGCATAAAAAGCAGGATGATGTGGGAATAAGTGAATCAGAGGTCAAGCTGATTGAGGTCTCAGGTCTAGTGTATAAAATAATTGATGATCCAAGTATGAAACAGACCTAATTTTCTGTGTAAGTACTACAGTCGAACCTGTCGTATGCAGCCAGTCAAGGGACAGATCTAAACTGGCCACATACACCAGTTGGCTGCTTAACATAGATTTTTTTTTCTACAACCCTGTCGGCATAGAGTAGTAGTCATGATACAAGGACATGTCTTAATACCAGAATGGCCACATAAATGTAGAAAGACAAGTGTTTTGATTAACAAAAAAATAGAAAATACACCAATATTTATGAATTCGAAGAAATTATTTTCCATTTTATTTTTCAAATTGCCCAAACCCGAACTCGGAGGCAACGACCGACCGGGATCAAGAAACTGAAGAATATTGACGTGTTCATCTAGAGTTAAACACTTATGTGACATTATGGTGGGTGTACGATAATTCATTGCGAGATAAAACATCAAATGACTTATGATCGAGATCGACGTAAGGTTTAATTTATTTTCCTGGAAAATTTGACGATACTATATTTTAGATTCTCTATCACGACCGTATATTTCCTAAATATCGGTATATAATGTAGATGAATTGCTCAAAGAACGCAGAGTAGAAAGAATATTCAGATCCAGCCCCGTACCCATTTGTACACAATCCTGCTTTTTACACCCCTCATAAAGAAAGCTTTGGAAAACATTGTCGAAAATGGAGACATAGCAATTTCTTCACCATCCATAATATTTCTACCCCAAATGACAAAGATTATAAGTTTTCATCAAATAAATTCCCGTAAGCAACTTCTTTGAATTTGGACTAGTCTAAATTTTTCGTATGGTAAAACTATCCATCTTTGCAACTTACAAACTGGATACGTTATAAAACTTCATATTAAATCCATCAAATTTGATAAATTATATCATAAGTCTGCACTTGTTATGTAACTACATTCAATCAAACAGACGTTAAAAGAGTACACCTTAAAGTGGCGTGGTCATTTTTATCTCACATGTTGAAAAGTTTATGCACAAGATTAGCCAGACGTGTTATTGATTTTTTACACAACACCTGTCAGCAGTTAGTTGGGGCGCGTGACCTTTTAAAGGTATATACATAAAGTGCAAATTGGACAATTAAAGGGGAATGCTGGCCACATGACAGATTACCGCAATTCACAGTAATTTTTAAGAGCAAATTGCATGGGCGGACCTGGGATGGCCGTTATACGCAGATTGGCTGCTATTCTCAGGTGGCTGCCAACACAGTTTTGACTGTATTTATTATATTTCTAGCTGTTAAATCTTAAAATTTCCCAGTGTAATAATTTTGATATCATCACTAGTTATGATATCAATTTTCACTTCAAAATTCGAAAAATTATCTAATTTCCAAAGGGATAGGTCGCTCCTGGTTAATAATCATAGTTTAAATTGCCTTTTTTATATCTAAAATAAAGAATGTTTTTGACTAAATCCTCCACATTAAAAATCAACTGTAATAATATTTTAAATACAAGCTTCATACTTTACAGCTTTTCTGTTGCAATAATGGCGAATGAGGTATAGGGAGAGTGAGAAAGGCAAGGTGACCTTACATTCAATTTCTTAGGCTAAAATCGATTCAAAAACAGTAAAATAAGAAGAAATTAAAGATATAACTACAACACCTAAGTAACTATTTTGTTAAAAATTTGTATCAAATAAAAACAAACCCGAGTGCTTGTGTTATCCCTGATTGATTCAAACAAATGCCCAATTTTCCGTAACTTCCAAAATTATTCCAGACCTCGAATACTGATGATATTGCAGTTAAAGTGATAGACACTCAAACCTATGAGCTTGTTATGAACACTCAAGTCAGGAGACTGAGTGATCACAGACTGCCTATCCATGATTCAAGTCTTGAATGGTCAAATGATGTTATAAGAAATATCACGGGGCCTTTAAATCAACAATTAAATTGTTACCCTTAAATACAGTATATGATTCGCCATATTATTTCGTGCCTGACACTGCAAATCTCTAAGTATCTTAAAATACGGACATTCCCTAAAAAAAACACTTATGAACCCTCGCCCCCTTGGAAAGGCAATCCTAGATGGCAAACAGAATTTGTTTATATTAATGCACACCATTCCCAGAGCCGAAGATGACGAATATGATTGAAATAAATAGGTAAGGTCGGACTTTGGACTCGTTTTTCAACGCCTAACAACACATTCTCGTGAGAGATTTTTCATATCAAAAATAACCAGTTGATTATCCTCTATATATAAAGTAGTCAACCAATAACCAAAAAACACAATTTCAGACTAGGACAAATTCAAAGCAACAATTTATTATTGATGGAATTTTAAAAATCTTTTAGGATAGAATACTTTGTAGATCATGAAGAAATTACTTATTAAAAGCAATATCTTCATTTTCCATAATGTTTCAAAAGTTTTTTCATCATTAACCCATTCCCACACAGTGACGCTTTTGATGCCCCCTCCCCCTCCTGGAAAACATTTCAGAAAACATAGCATAAAATAAATGAATTGCTCAGTTCAAGCTATTTCTTCATTTCCACATACATGTATTTCTACTCAGAAAGTAGAAAAAATCTGAAACTTCTTAAACTTAAAATTGTTTGTCTGCAACAACTTTGAATTTGGACCAGTCTAAAATTTTGCGGTCTGGTAATGGGCTATGGGGTATCAAATGCGGGATCATAAGGGAATGGTTTTTGCCAAAATTGTTGCAAAAGTGATGTGCAGGTCAAGATATCAGAAAATAGACTTATTCTGTCATTCCTTACCTGTAAGATTCCATCCCAGTAAATTCTGAAGTCCACAGTGGTTTGAGAGATTTTCCATCTAATAAAACCACCAATCCATCATATGCTGACAATAGCAGGTCTGAAACACCATCCTTGTTAACATCCACAAGGACTGGTGGTACCATCACTCCTTTGATTTTACCACTGAAATCAATAAACCCATTACCACATGACAAATTTAATCCTAGTTATGCTGAACCCAGAATGTTCCTGTTTGAGCAGGGGGTTTATACAAAGATCAGACTGTACATATGTGCGGTCTTATCTTTGTATACACCACCTGTTTATCCTTTTCAAGCTAGAGTTGTCTATAAATCAATTGTCAATAGAAATATTGACCCTCAATAAGAGTCTTACAGTGCTTTAAGTTCATTTTGAAGTTTTTCTCAAATTAGATTTTATTCAGCATGACAAGGCTTAAAATTGGTCCAAATTGAAAGTGGTTGCAGATGACAATTCAAAGCCCATTTAAATTGAAAAGTAAAAGTCATGTAGTGCAGAAAACATTATGAGAAAAGAAGAAATTTCCTGTTACTAGTAATTCATATATTTCTTTCAATATTCTCTTATATTTTTCACTGTGATGGAAGGAATTTGTTGTGACAGGTTAAAGTTCAATTAAATTGAAAAATACTGATAGATTGATAGAATGGGTTTTAACCCCTCTTTTAACAATGTTTTAGTCATATCACAGTGGCTGGAACACCAAACAATGGATTCCTGGTATTTCTCACACCAATACTACCACTACATCCTTTCCTAGCCTAAATTAAAAAAAAATACATTACATGTTGATAAATTTTTAACCGTTTATTGTTCAGTGGGTAAAAAGGTTCGTATGGTAATGGGCCAACCAAAGATATAATTGGAATCCTTTCCCAGATGACAAAATTTAGACTAGGTTAAAATGAAACAAGTTCAAGTGGACAAAACAAAGAGATAGAAAGTTGAAAATCAAGTGTAGGCAGAATAATCTTTTTTTTCCTCAATTGACTGCCCATTCCTAAAATGAAAACAAAAAGTGTAAAATGTCAGATTAGAGCAATAAATAGTTTATTTTTATTATTAAAAACAGACTCAAAAGAAAATTCTGCTTTGTATTGTACAAGGGATAAAGGAGGGACATTTTAAAAGCTTAGTGCAACACTGTGGTATGTGCCTATATCTATATATGCACTAACAAGTGGGCAATAAGCCCTTGATTTGTAAAAGAGGTGGGCATATAAGAATGTGGCTCTTTTCGTATCTCATTTTGTTTGTTTGAATGGGGTTAAATGCCACTTTAAACAGTTTTTCAGTTAAGGCCACCACCTTTTGTATCCTGTTCTGACCCTGTTATGTAGATATCTATATATGCTCAGAGCACAAGGAAACCTTGATCAAAATTTAACCACTTGTTGATATTGAAGTCATTAAATGGCATCAATTGGCTTCTTGAATTTTACCTAATAGAGAGTGGACTAATTGCGATCAGTTAACCTTTTCCTAGACAAACCCGGATTTTAAGTCACTGTGATTTTACACTTGAGAAAACATTGTGGAAAAAGGAGAAATTGCTTGTAACATGCATCTTCTCCTTTTCACACAATATTTTTTACCACAAAGGATGGTCAGATCTCAAATTGCATGCATTTTTCATTGTCTTCTGCAACCTCTTTCAAATTGGACCAGTCTAAAATTTCATTAAACAGGAAAGGGTTAAATCAAAATTACTATGTTGTGACAAGGAATTTCTTCTTTTCACATATTTTCTAATTTACAGGACTCTTATCTTTTAACCCATTCCCACACGATAAAATTTTAGACCAGCTCAAATTCAAAGAAGTTGCAAACAACTATTTCAAGTTGATTAAATCTTTAAAATCTTTGTCTTTTGGGATAGAAAACATGGTTGGTGATGAAGAAATTGCTTTTCACAAACAATTTCTTCATCACCCACCATGTTTTCCAAATTTTTTGTATAGAGGGGTGTTTAAAAGCGTCATTGTCTGGGAATGGGTTAATTGATACATACTTTGAAACATTGTTTGCAACTTTCAAATTTGACTAGTCAAAATTTTCTTGTCTTTGTTGATTTGCCCATATTCATAACTCAATGCCTCACCTGAAGATTTTAATGAGGCCTTTCTGATCTTTCTGCATGTGTCCCCAGAATGGTTCCCTGACATAACTTGGACAATCACTGTACTGGCTTCCCATTATATAAATACACAAATCTTCCTCAGTAATGGCTAGTAAATCACCTTTAAGTAAAAGAAATGAGATATCTTTTGATATTTTTTATCAAACGACTTTGAACTGTACATGAATTAAGCATTAGAAATACTTCATACCAATATCAAAAGATATAGTACTATAAAATAGATAACATGTTTCTGTTATTAATATTAGTGAAACACAATGCTCCCACAACAGGACTAAACGTCTGACCTTGGTATGTGACCTTGACCTTACCACATGACCATGACCTTGACATGAGGAGATGGGTATTATGGAGATGTATCATCATGCCAAATATGAGCATTGTATCTTGAATAGGCTGGTAGTAATTTGCAATGTTAAGTTTTTTGGTTAAGTTTTGCGGACAGACAGACCGACTGATAGATGGAGAGACAGACAA
Source organism: Fragum fragum (assembly GCA_946902895.1). Lineage (NCBI taxonomy): Eukaryota > Metazoa > Mollusca > Bivalvia > Cardiida > Cardiidae > Fragum > Fragum fragum. The sequence continues at coordinate 82,983,847 of OX336365.1, forward strand.
AGTCAAGCTCATTATGGAAGCATTATACAAACCTTGCATAGTTTCTCCATTGTGCTACCATCTAGTGTGATATATAATGATGGAGAGATCTAAAACTCAATATAGAAGCATTATACAAACCTGGCACAGTTTCTCCTCCACTACCAAATAACACATATGGTGAGCTACCATCAGGTGGAGTGTATAGTGAAGGAGACATGTAGGACTCCTTGCTGTCTGGTAACCCTATGTATCTGTCACCCAGAGGTGCTCCTGTAGACCCTGATAGCATTATCCCTCGACCGGCCATTCTGTTGTGGTCCTGTAACAATATGGTAATCATGTAGAATAATGCTGGTCTTTGTAATAGTATTAACATACACCCTAAAAACATGCTTTAAACCAATTAGAATGTATTGTAGGCATCTGAGCGAGGACTACCCAAGATCATTTATGAGAAAATTCACATGATAATTTTAAAAGTTTTCACAAACTTATTTCTGTAATATTTGGTTGAAATCCATCTATTTGTGTCTTAGGTGAATATTTTTAAAGAAAAAGTTTGCAGACAGATACATGGAAGCATGACACACAATAGCATGCTGTCCTACAGGGCAGTTAAGCTAAAACCTGTGAAAAATCTAGAAAAGTATCAGACATAAAAGCCCCACATAAGTGCTTGTCACATGACCTTCACCTTGAACTTGAGTGTATCCAACAGACATTTGCGCATTACATTTTTACTCATCAAGGTGAACAACTGCGCCAAGTTATTTTGAAATCCATTCATCAATATTGAATATTTGCTCCAGACACAAAATAGGAGCACACACATACAGCCACTCAAACACAGACAAATTGTAACCCTATATAACACCATTACACAGTGGGGGAATGAAAATGACATTAAACTGACAATATAACATAGAGGATAAATGTATATTTCAGTGTAAGATTAATTTATCTTTCTTTGCATGAACAACAAAAGATTAACTTTCAAGAGTTGCGTAGCAACAAATGGAAACATGCCAATGTTGTTTACACTGAAATCTTACACTGAAACAAATGGTTATTCTATTTCTTTAATGCAAAAATATGATTGGGGGGGGGAAATTTGGCGGGAATTACATGGCAATCTGCTGCCGTAACCAGTGTCTTTCATCCCATGTGGATAATATTCAGTAGCGAACAAGTGACTGAAACCAAGGATAAATCGACCAAAACAGTGAGTTTATCATTTTGATAATTTCACTCTTTTTGAGCAATAATCTACCAAGAAACCTTTATATTCTAATTGAAAGCATTAAAGAAACAAATGCAATATTTATGCAAATGAGATGAAGTCTACAGTAACATCTTTTTGTTCCAGTAAAAAAGGTGTCATAATGTTTGTATTGATGTAAATTTGTAATATGTTCTATATGACACCAATGACATTTTAAAAGGTGAATTTCAAAAATTTCATAAATTCATCCTAAAGGTTTACATCATGTTATGAACAGATTTTACCTAATACAGAATTAGCAAAACTTGAAATCTAAATCAGACAAAATGAATGATGATGACCCTAAGTAGTTCACCTTTTTTGTATATTTTGTTATTTTTTTGCATATGGTGCTGATAATCCCCACCTATAACAACACTCCTGTTTTTCACCCCATCTCAAATATTTAAAGAAACATGAGAGATCTTCACATGGAACATTCCTGCCCAAAATTCATTCATATCCTTTTAGTTGTTACAGAGAAGTTTTTTTGACACTTCACTGTATGTTCAGATCAGGAATGAACTACAAGATACAAAATTTTTGGTGAATTGACTATCCATAACAACTATGTTTTTTTCAAAATTTCTTGGTGAATCTGAGATACTGTTTTCTAAGCATCCTACCTATGAAATTTGATTAAAATCTACCCACTAGTTTCAGGTACAAAGATATTTAACCCATTGCCAGATGGCAAAATTTTAGACTGGTCCAAATTCAGAGGAATTGCAGACAACAATTTAGAATTGCTTAAGTTTAGATTTTTTTAACTTCCCGGGTAGAAAACATGGTGAAAATGAAGAAATAATTTGGTTCAAGCAATTTCTTAATTTTCACAATGTTTTCTTAATTGTTTTTCATGAGGGGCTAAAAAAGCATCACTGTGTGGGAATGGGTTAAAGGAAAAGATACTACTAAATGTCAAAACTGTTTGCCCTTTCAAAGATTTTATTATCAGATGTTTGTTGCTCTGGTGTCCAGAGTTGTAGCAACAACTTTGGTGAAGGTTCCAAATTCATGAAGAATGGCCAACTTAATTCAAAAATAATAAAGAAATTGTGGACAAGAGACAACAAGAGTACCATTGACACAATGTAAGCCATCCTTTTATATTAAGCCCTTTTTCTGTGATGTAGCCTGGAACCTCTTTTTGATAATGGCTTTTTCGGTCTTTCAAAAAAAATTCTTAAACTTTAATGTATACTTTGCAATCTTACAGCGATTTCAGGAGAGAAAGCCTCATACTATGAGAATAGAGAAAATGTAAAAATGTTCTTAAATGGAATACCACTTATCATTCTATTCAAAGGTCAGTTTCAAATCAGCCTGTAATGGGTTTTTTTTCTTTGCCGGTGTATTTCCGAGGATATTTACGGAAAATAACGAAATACCATATGGCCACTTGTCAATTCATGAACTCACTAATAAGTCTTCGGATCCAGCTGACTGTAATTAAGACAACTCAAAAATGACCCGATTTACAGTACTTTGTAGTAAGATGCATTGAAGAATGCAAAGTAAAGCTTGTATTTGACTATTTATATATAGCTTGTTTTCAACAAATTAGCATAACTGTTAAATGGTTGTAATATAATTGCAGCTCTCAACCAAAGAATCAATCAGCCAATCAAATCATTTAGACAAAAAATTAACTTTGAACTCTTACATTGGCCAATATTTATGAGTAGCATTTTCTTGGTTTGGCAACTTAAACTAAGTAACTGTAGTTTATTCAAGCTGTAGTTATGATGTTTAGGTAGCCAATCAACCAATTTACCTTTTTGTAACATGTTACTGGCAATATAATTTGTACAAACTTCCTGTGGGAGCATAGTGATTAGGGCCAGCAATCTGTCATTTGACCAATCACAGCTGTCAATCAAATAATCAGTCGACCAATGAAATCATTCTTTTAGACTTGAAGTTCAGTTTGAACTCTGACATTGGCTGCCATTTTGGTGAATTATTTTTGTTTGTTTGGTGACTTAAATGTTGTACAGCTTATTGAAGCTGTAATTATGATGTTTAGGTCACCAACCAACCATTCTACTTATTTGTAACATTCTACAGGCCATAAATTTCTGCACAATAACACTGTTAAAAATCAAAGTGGAACTTTCTGTCAGAGTCTTTGGGCAGGGGCAAATGAGTAAGTGGGCAGGGCCAGCGATTGGTCAACCAATCTCTCATAATTGTATTAATTGCAGTTAATTTCTACCTCTGCATCCTTAAGAGGATCTCCACCATTCACAATCAGGATATCCTGTACTCCATCTTTATCCCAGTCTTGTAGAGCTAAAGCCTGATAAATGTTCCAGTTAGCAGCTATAAAGTTATCATCTTCAACAGTCCACAGTACCTCACCTAATCAATAGTTAAAAAGACAAGAGGGCCATTTGCCCTGGTGCACTCACCCAAGATAAAGGCTCTTTTCTTTCAATAGTCAAATTTGATATTAAGGTTAGATACCAGACTTTTCAACCGATTTCAATTCGTTTGGCTATTTTTGAAGGGGGACACCTTAGGAACATTTCTGCCAAATTTGGTTGATATTGGACCAGTGGTTTGGGAGAAGATGTCACTAAAAAATAATTCTTTGTTTCTATATAAGACACACAACCCCAGGGCTCTGCTCCTGGAGACCCCAGGGTAATGATTTTAGCTATTTGAAAGAGGTCATTATACTTATGTTTCAATAAAAAATATCAAAGCTCTAGGCCTTTTGGGTCAGGAGAAGAAGATTTAAAAGATCTCTTTAAATTGTACTTTTAGTGCCTTGGCAACAGGAGTTTTAGCTATATTTGAAGGGGATTAGGTAAGGAACATTTCTGCCAAATTATGTTGAAATTGGCCCAGTGGCTAAGGAGGAGTTGTTGTTTAAAGAAATTTTTGATGGACGCCAGATGGATGGTGATCACAATAGCTCACATGAGCACTTTGTGCTCAGGTGAGCTAAAAACAAATTCAGAGCTTAACAAAAGCACAGCAGGCAAATGCCCACACTTAGCTGTTCAAGTGCTTAATAGAGGGTAAAATTTCCATGTTTGAAAAGGGATATAATTCATTCAAAGATGCTTTTAGAGTTATCCTCCTTGTTGGTAGATTGCTCTTTTGATATTAACATATATTCCAAGTTTTAAGTGAATGTGCTTGGTAATAACAGTGATATTACAAAATGTTTAAGTGATAGGCATGTGCTGATGCAGACACCAGCAACAAGCTGGCCATAGCAATACATTTTGTTTTCTACAAAAACAGCTACAAAAACAGCTACAAAAACAGCTAAGCTAATAAAAATATACCTCAAGCTGTCACTCGAATCAAAGCACAATTATCCTTTTTGATGCTACTCGGGGGAAAAATTAGAAAAACATTGAGTAAAATGAAGAAATTACTTGAACCAAGAAATTTCTTCAATTTTCAAGAAGTTTTCAACCCAGAGTTTTGAAAAAATCTAAAATTTCATTTACTATAAATTACTGTCTGTTACTCTTCAAAATTCTCCCAAGTGTAAAATTTTGCCAACTCAAAGGCTGAGTTAACTAAACATAATAAAACTGAGGACAATAATATATTTTGGTTGTAAGGGAAAGGTTCAATTTATAAAATTATAAAACAGAGGTGAAACCATCTGATTCTGTTCAGACATCAGATACTTCCCAAAAGACTATATGAAATATCAGAACCATAGTTACCTTTTCTGGGATCAAAAGCCACACACACACTCTGTCTACCAGTACCAATACAATCTATAAGACCATCTTTGTTCAAGTCTACATCACAAACTGTAAGAAATACTTCAGATCTTGTGTTAAATCTCCATAGTTCTGCACCATCATAACCCCTCAATGCTACTACAGATCCAACACAAGGGTACTCCAGGCCTGAAATAGGGACTTAACATGTTATGATGATCAAACAACAAAATCTTCAAAGCTCTGAACAATATGTACTTCTTTACATATAAAATGAAATAAGATGAATTAGAACGGGGTTCTATTTGTAAGACAAAGACATGATAGTTGATTGCCTTACTCTAGTATTTCACACATAAGCATTACAACTCACCTCCCTGTCTGGTGACCAATTGTAGCTCTCAAACAAAGAATCAATTTGCCAATCAAATCATTCTCTGTGATTGGAAGTAGAATTTGAACTTCAACATTTCTGTTGGTTTGGAAACTTAAGAACTACAGCTTGAATAAGCTGCAGTTACAACATTAAGACTGCCAACCAACCATTCTACTTTTTGTTACATGCTTCTGGCCATAAGTTTTGCTAATTAAGGCAGATTTAAATGTAAATGGAACTTCCTGGGCAGGGCAAACAGAGTAAGTGGGCAGGGCTAGAAAGTAGTCAATTAGAACAAGAATAAATTATCATTTTGTAAATTTTACCTTGACTTTAAGCAAACGCTATCCCACATAGGTTTACAATTAGCCACTCATTGGTGGAGACAAATGTTGGAAAGGGTATGTGCCGCTGCCAGGGATTGAACCCATGACATCCCATGATGGAAAGACTGTTGAAGCAGAGACTGAATTTCATGTTTCCTACTACAACAATGTTTGAGTTAACAGTACCAAACAAAATATCATCAAGTCCTTCTTTGTCAGTATTAATTGGTTATAAACCTTCAAACATTTATTAACCTATTCTCACACAGTGGTGCTTTTTGATGCCCTTCAAGGAAAGCAATTGAGAAAACATTGTGTAAAAATGAAGAAATTGCTTGTAACAACCCAGAGAGTTGAAAAAGTCTAAAATTTCACAGACTTTAAATTGGTATCTGCAACTCCCTTCAATTTGGGCAAGTCTATAATTTTGCTGTGTGGTAATGGGTAAATGGTAGCAGAAAAGAAATAAAATACATCTGTTTTTCATAGATAACATAGAATCTGCCATTTGATAGGACAGATATTTAAATGACAGATACTCTCCATAAATAGGTTGTTTGGTATTGAATCCCCTCTACCATATTGACTTGGCCACTCAGCTGTATGCCACATCAATACATTGTCTACAATATTATAAAGGCTTACCTTTTAGTCTGCAATATCTATGTAGATCATCAAACTTGTTTCCAACCACATCAAGGACATCAGCAATAAGGTCTGAACCAGCAGTACCAAACACGATGTCATCAAGTCCATCTCCATCCACATCAATGAGTCGTAGACCACCTTCTCCACCTAAATCACGATGACAGAAAAGGAGCGAAAAAAAACACAGTTGGTATTTTTCAACAAAGTCCTGTGTTAGTGGTACTCATTTGAATATTCTCAAGATGATGATTGCAATGGGGACTCATAAAACTGGGTCTATGTAAGTATTATTTAGATAATTGAATCTAAAATGCAAAATATCCTACTATAACAAGCAATTTCTTCATTTTCCACTATGTTTTCCAAAGCCTTTTTGAGGGTCATCAAAAAGCAGGATGGTTTAAGATAAGGTTAATAACTAAGTCACTGTGAGTATGTTTACTGACCCATTTATTTGGAAGAACAGATGGGCAAGAACAAGTTATTCTCTTTAACTTATTACAACTTAATCCCATATTGTTATGCCAGAAATTGCATGTCACTAGTAAACAACTCCTTTTCATACCCAATTTAGCAATTAGTACTTGATTAGCAAATTTTGAATTGTCATCAACTAGATGATTGTCCCAGGACAACTGCTGTCAAGCCCGCAAAGTTTTGACCATCAACTTGACCTTGACCATCAATCTCTCATAACAGAGAATATTTGTGTCAAATATTGTTTTTTAAATCAATCCTTAAATGTGGACAATATTTTTGAAATTAGTTTGAAATCCATTCATAATTGTAGGCACCATGCTCCAGATAAGCACAATTTTAGTGTTTGAGCTTGAGCCTTGACCTTGAAGCTATCCAAAAATTTATTTCAAATGGCACATCTACTGATGATGGAGAATAATTGTGCTGCTTTATTTTGAAATCCATCAATAATTGTAGGAGAAATGCTCTTGATAATCACAATTTTAGTGTTTGACCTTGAGCTGTGACATAGACATTAGAACTATCCCAAAAATTCTTTCAAATGGCACATCTACTCGTGATGGAGAATAATTGTGCCAAGTTATTTTGAAATCCATCCATAAATGTTGGAGTAATTGTCCAGACAAATTCGGACGGAGGGACTAACAGACTAACACACTAATGCACATACACCGACTTGTCAAAGTGACAACTATGTCTGCTCACTGCAAGCAGCATCGACAAAATCACATTCTGCAGTATATTGTCTGGGTTGCAAATCTATTAGTAACATCATTGCATTACCCTTGTCTAGGATCAAAATGGACTTGCCCGTGAAAAGATGAAGAACAGATAAATTTTTAGAAAACATTATTTTTGAAGAAGAAAATGCTGGAACTCAGCATTTTCTTCATTAAAAACAGTATTTTCTAGCCTAAGATACAAACATTACACTGATAAATCTCTTCTACCTATTTAGTACCATTCCAAGATTTTCCCTGATATTTACTTGTCCAAGGACAAGTAGCCTCGAAAATGTACTTGCCCGCAGGTAGAAAAGCCTGTGTCAGACAAGTCGGGCATGGGAATACCACACCCCTGGCTGGATTGTGTTGCAATGGGTAAACTGTTTCAAGAGTCTAAAAATCTTAAACAGTTAAAAAAAACAAGAGTTAGGACAAAACTTTTGTAAATACCTGTATCTTTATACATGAGTCCCTTTTGCACTAGTAATAGATAATTTTCTACTTGTCAAAAATTAAAACAAGCTTGTCCACAAAAAATGGTGAACAGATAAACTTTGAGAAAACGTAGTTAAAATGCTTGATTTTTCTCCATTAACAGTATTTTCTGCCTTTCAATATAACCATTTTGATAATTTTCGAATATATATTGTAAGTTATCTTTGAGTATTATTTTGTACCATGCCAAGATATGTCCTTGGTATTTACTTGTCCCCCGACACATGGCCTTAAAAATGTACTTGTCTGCAGGTAGAAAATCCCATGGAAGACAAGTCAGGCATGGGAATTCCACTCCCCTGACTTACCACTATTTTTGTAAGTTCTCTTCCAGTTTTTGGTTTTAATATTCCCTGTATTTTCTGTCTCTGTATTTGGAGTTTGTGTCTTTGGTATAATTGGAATTCCTTGATCTATAGTTGGCCTATTTATTTTCTTTGTTGTATCATTAATCACAGATATGTTAAAATGAGAGATATATGATGAATTATTTGGAGTGTCAGACTTCCATGAGCTGAGTTGGGTGCTGAAATATACAGCCAGTAGTATCACAGAACCAAATATCACAGCTGCAGCTAGAAAAAGGCAAATACACTTCACCCAGTTTTTTTTCTTCACGACTCGGACTCTTGGTTGTCTAGGAATCAAATTCAGTTCAACATGTCCTAATTTTTTCTCAAAAACAATGGCCTCTTCCTCAGTGCCGCTGTCTGAGATATCAGGGTCGTTTAACAAGCTGTATTTTCCTTTACTCTTGTGTTCTGCAATGAAATATTATCAACAATAATGTTGAAGACAAGAGTATGTCATGATTTAGATTTCAAAAAGTATGATGTCATTATCCCATTACCAGACAACAAAGTGTAGACTTATCCAAATTGGAAGTAGTTGCAGATGTCATTTGAAAGTACATGAAATTTTAGGTTTTCTCAACTTTTCCATTCACATCCGAGGATGATATTATTGCTGAGTCATATTACAATTTCAAGCCAAAAATAACTTGCCGCATTACATGTAACTGGGGATTCCAATTTATATTGATTCTGATTACCGAAGATTTCAAGTAAGGAAATAACCTTCCTCCTTTCAACTGCTCACTGTTGCTCAGAGTAATATTTTCATTGCAGAAATGGAATTGTTTTCATGTTTTGATACAATCAGGTTATGTAATGGACAGGTGTAGCTTAAAAAAATTCTCCAAGTTTGAATGTGTAAGTTTAATGATTTACGTGATAATCGTAAACGTAAGTGAGATAGATCTAGCAGTTAGAGGCTGGTGTGAGAAATACCAGGAATCCATTGTTAGGTGCTCCATCTGCCACAATATGGCTGAAATACTGTTAAAAGTTGCATTACACCCCATTTAATCAAATAATAGTCAAAAAAGAGTATAACAAAGAATTTTACTGAATTTCGGAGTTAAAAAAAGAAATGATGTTTAACTCTTTCCTGCTTTTCAAAATTTGAGACTGATTCGATTTAAAAAATGTTGGTGATGACAGTGAAATTTGATTGCAAATTGAAATAAAACCATCTTTTGTGGTGGAAAATAGTGAGAGAAAGGAAGAAATTGCTTGTTACACATGGACGTAAAAACCAGGGAATGTACAGGAAGGGGTCAATAGGAATTTGGAACCATAGAAATAAAGTACAAAATTGTCTGTTCTGCTAAAAGTTGGTCCAAATAGCTTGCGGCCTATTTTTTCGGGTAATTTGTCAGTCAGTGTTTAAGATAAAAAGTAAATTTTAATGAAATCCAATTGGTAGAGTTTTCCTAATAAATAAGTATCGTACCATCCTTAAATGGTCAGATACATGAATAGTTACCAGAATATGGCATGAGCTTGTCTTGCTTTCCAGTACCATACTGGTGTTAGAAATACCAAGATTCCATTGTTGGGTGCTCCAGCCGCCGCGATATAACTGAAAGATTGTTGAAAGCGGCGTAAAACCCCATTCAAACAAACAAACTTTCCAGTGCCACCAGCAAAGCTAAACCGTGTGCGTAACAATAGCTTACAAAAAAGAAAGCACTTACTCTTTCGGAATGGCAACGGCATATTTGTAACAAGCTGTTCTTCAGGCGTTTTGAAATTTCATCCTTGATAAAAAATGTAAATAGTTCTGTTTTCAGTGGAAAAGTTCTTTTGGTGTTTACTTCCTGTTAGTTTTCAGGGAAACCAATCTTTTCGGAACCAGTGTGACACTAGACTGGAATTTACAGTTTAACTCGTAGACAGGATGACACCCCTGATACCAATACGCATATAGGTAATACACAACGGTAGCAGGCGAGCATTCTATTTATTGTCAGCCCGATTAGCTCAGTTGGTAGAGCACTTGACTTCAAACCTCGAGATCACGGGTTCGAGCCCTGGGCTGACCATACCAACTAAATTGTCTTCGTCGGACGAGACGTTAAACCGAGGACCCGTGTGACGATGCTATCCATCGAGCACGTTAAAGAACCAGGCGGAGCTTTCAGCAGTTTCGTCCTGTATCCTTGCACTACCCCCGTAACAACTGACCGTCTTCTGGGGGCGTCGCTCATATGGGCTTGTGCTACGGTAGCGACGATAAATAAACGGAAATACACTCACACACACACAACGGTAGCCAGTTTATTAAACTTGAACCACACTTGGAAGCCTGACCCAACTAAGCTACTAGCACGTTTAACATCACGAAAACTTAATTAGATTAGGACAGGCTCGCTTATATTTCACAGACCGGTAATCCTACCCATATTAAGGTCATGAGATGTCCCATTAATCATTTGCCTGGCGACAAATTTTGACCAGTCAAAAGTAAATGAACTCTGAAATTAAACCCAGGTTCGGAAAATCGGAAATATTGTGAGAAGAAAAGAAAATGTTAGTTTTCCACATATTCTTTCTTTTTTCAAATTGATTTTATTTTTATCTTTCGTCGGCGTGTAAAAAAGTGGATCAAATTGGTAGTGTTTAAGGAAGAAGTCAGATATGGTAGTAAACTTTTGAGAAGTGGAGGACTGAGTGAAGAAAAATCTAGTGGACCCGAATCAGTATTGTTCATACAATATCCATGGGGGTATCGGGTCCGTTCGCCCTAAATATACTTTCGCCCCGGATCTGTTCGCCACGGACAATCAGTTAGTTGTAGCCGAAGACAATATGGCACGTGTAAAGGATGATATAAGAAATCGTTTAGAGGCTTCTAAACATGCTTTAGTTTGCTTTAAATTATTGAAAAATAAGGTAGTGATCAGCGCAGTAATTTGTTTTTTGTGATTCGCCGTCCCGTGTTTGGTAATCACGTGATCTCAAGTGACATGTAGTAGTCATGTGACCATAGACAGGCAATGTTTACAAATATTGCTCAGGTCGCAAATTCGTTTTTACTATAATCACGTCGCACAGTGCTTTAAAAAAATCTAGAGCGATTAAGGTGTGTCATAGGCATCAAGCAAACGAGATTATTGTGGGATTTACAGCTTTTAATCAATAAAAATCAAAAAGATGCAAAACGAAAGTAGAAGTTTAGAATAAAAACATATCATCTTCCGGTTTCTACTTATTTACTAAATAATTACGCTTTATTATGTCGTTATTTACAAGTCTAAATTAATAATAACACATCAAACCTTTAACAAGTGTCATCTAGCTTTCAGCTTGGTCCTTTTTACTTAATATCTTTACGGTGGTGTACGGTTCTAAAGCCGAATAACGAATAAAGGAATCGCGCGACTACGGGGCGCCGAAGATAATTTGATACTATCTTCATCATATGATAGGAATTTTAGGAAAGGGGCAAAACTACCATGTGCAAACAATAACGTTAACGTTTTTTTTTTTTTTTTCTTTTGAATTTACTCACAACGCTTTAAATATTTTTTTCCCACGTCTTAACAGGTATTTCAAATCGATCAACCTGAAACAAGTTTCCGCTTATTTAGGCAAATTTTCAACGTATACTCATACTATAAAAAATCATCCTTTACATGTGCCATATTATTGTCTTCGGCTACAACTAACTGATTTTTCGTGGCAATTTGAGATGAGAAGTAACCCGAGGTGTATTCATATCTAAGAGATCACGTGATATGTGTTATCAAAAAACCCGAAATGAAATTGTCTTTTGTTCGTCTTTCGGTTTTGTTAAATCTAGGTTGGAATTGAATGGCTTTTGTGTGCGGAGTCAACTTCTTGGTGGGGGATTTTGTTCAGTGGGTTTTGTCCAGATTTGGATATCCTTAAGGGCTTTGGTTGGCACTCTGTATCCTGGGTTGTCACAACAAGAAAATTGTCACTAAGACTCTGTCAGTTTTGGGCTAGAAATATCTCGTATTCGTCATAGTGAGTCAGTTCATGGCTACACCGTGGTTTGTAGATACTGTCACTTAAACTCCATTTTGCCGTATCCCTTAATTTCAACTGTTGGAGGAAGCAAGGGAAAATTTCAATCGATTTTTTTTTTCTGTTGACAAGAGTGAGAATGTCGCCGAAGAGAGAGTTTACTCTTCAAAGCCAAACGAGTTCTTTTTCATTGGCTACAAGAGAGGGCGTCTTCAAATTCAATATAAATGCATGTTCCTCAGTGCAGGAATTTTTTTTTTTTTTTTTGACGAAACAAGCCAGAAGAGAGACATAAAAGGATCTTGACATGATGACATGAACTCGGGTAAGCCAATCTTTTCAAGAGGATCACCATTAATAGATCCTTGTTGTCAGTACTCATTAGACTGATCTGCACTTCAGTGACAACAACACAGGACTCTGGAGGGGGGTATAGCTGCGATATCGTATTCCTCTTTCTGATCAACTTAAGGCGAGGCTTTCCTCTCCCCCCCCCCGAAGATTATCAGAAAGAGGGCTACAATATCGAAGCTAGAGGATTTGATAAGTAAGGTCCAACCTCCGGCGACGTTTGACTATTTCTAGGTGAATATAAACAAAGTCGACCATTTTCTAGCTCTGTCTACCATCTCTACATGTTACAACGGGGAAATCTGATGGTGTTTCTTTAATTTTCAGATCATGGTGGTATGGCGTTACAGGTGCTCAGGCGGCTCTATTGTTTTAATGATTATTGTTTTCATTAATAATCAAGAGCTCTATACAAACATGAGACCAAACTGAGTAACAAAAAACTGATAGACCATCCTCTGGGACACGATGTTTTTTTGGGGTTTTAAAATATTTACGGGGTGTTGGCAGTTAGGCTATATCCAGAAGTATTTATTTGTATTTATCAAGGCTTGAAATTTACCTTTTTTTTTTTTTAACTATTGACAATATTTTGCTAGTAGGCAGATTTTAATTAGCAAACATGGAACTCCACTAGCACGCTTCCGATATTTTTTTATTAACAGCCTGTTTGTTTCACTATATATATATATTACCTTTTAACCATAAACATTGGGTATTCAAGACTAGCATACCCAATGCATCAATAAATCATTTGAATCTTTGTAAAAGTCATCAAAAAGCTATATATGTATCGGTCATAAACAACTAAGGGTCCATATCATATGCAACTAGCATAAAATTGCTAGAGCTGATAAAATCTACTAGCAACTATAAACAAGCATGTTGCTGTTTTTTCGAAACATATATTCATGTATAATTTTTGTTTTTTGTTATTACGCGCGTTTTGCCTTTTGATTTTCCCTCCTCCTCAACCCCCCCCCCCCCCCACACACACACACACCTCCCCCCCCTTTCCCCATTTTTCCCTTTCTTTGTTTCTCTTTCCCCTCCCACCTCCTCACTGTAAAAAATATTCTTAAAAAATGCATTGAAAAATAAGATACTAATTTCGGCCTTGAATTATGTTAAATGTCAGCATGCTATAAAGATAGCTGATTTATGTAATTGGCAGTGGCATTGACCTAGATTCTAAATAGAGCACACATTCGCAGCTTTTCGGCTAGAGTATAGTTATGCATTGGTTTGCCTTGACCTAGATAAATATTCCGATTATGATTTGTTGACAACTCAGACAACATGGTGTGAACGTGAACAACTGGATAGCAGCATAAATTACACAAATCAGATTGTTAACTCCTTAGATTCGACTGCGATATTTACACTTAAATCATGCCGGAAAAGCCAGACACCCTTACATTCAAGCAGACGCTGAAAATGCGTCGGAATTATGTCGGGTAAGTTAATTTTTCTTGTCAACAACTTCATACATTTGTTACACAACATTCGTGCATCTTCTTCCGGTACTGAGTAAGGTATTCTGGCGACGAAAAAGGACTAGACGCGTCGGTAACAACTTGATTTGCCCTACTACACGTTCACTCTAATTTCTTTCAATATAATTAAACTGTCGCTTCTGGGTCAATTGCTTTATAAAGCCCAACTCCGACTTTAAAATCATTTTCATATGACCATAGGAAGGAAACATAAATATTCGTACTATTCAGTCATTATTTGTTGATAAAAACAAACATTCTGGAGGCTGAGCTTGACCAATGGAAGTAAATTAACTGGCTAACTGGTACATAGCTGCGATATCGTAGCCCTCTTTCTGATAATCTGCTGGCGAGGCAGAAAGAGGGCTACGATATCGCAGCTAACTCGTACCAATATTCTGGTAAACTCATACCCCTAGGGCCTAGTACAATTATGGACTTAACTGATAACAAATGATTCTTTATATTTGCACAATCCATATTTGATTGAAATACATATTTTTTATTCAAGCTGTATTTATGCTTCTATAGTCAACCAACCATTCTACTTTTTTGTTACATTTACTGATCATACATTTTGCAAACTATCACCATTGAATATCAAGGCAAACTTCCTGTTGGAATCAATAGGTAGAGCCAGAGGAGTAAGTGTTAAGGTCAATGATCGGTAAAATGAAATAAACTTGTGTTTTGACAATTGTCTGCCCTTATTTTAGCAAAATAGCTTAAAATTACGTTGTTCCACTTGTGCAACTTCTACTACCATTTCAATTGTTATGAACTGAAACTTGCCACAATGAAACTTGATGAGGTTGTACTATGCATGAGAAGAAAATTATTTTGATCCCTCTAGTGATTTTGGAGTTGTCAGCCCTTGAATTAGCAAAAAGCAATTTCTTCATTGTCTACAATGTTTTCTGACCCAAAAGATAAAAATTTGAAAGATTTCATCCACTTAAAATAGTTCAACCTATAGATAGTGGAGATTTTCCATGTATAACAAAAAATGTTCGCAAATTATAGTAAGCAAACAAGGCAACAAATGATATTTACTAGTATGATTATCTAATCCAACGAAAGATGGATTTAAAGAAAGATGTATTTAACGTAATTTCTTTTATTAATAATCTTATCACACATGTATCATCACTCGTAGCCAGAGCTGTGTTTAGACTCTCTTGCTTTGTTTGATTGTTTCGTCTTCTTCTATTATTGCTTACTCTTCAAGTCATTTGCCTACTTTGACAATTTTCTCTTTGCTCTCAAAATAACCCAAGTATCCACATGGATTTGTTACTGGGTCCTTCCCTTTGCCGTCACCTTGGTCGAAGTTGCTGGCCATCACCTGGGTAATCAGGACCAGGTCTGGCATCGAACAAATCCTGTGTGGTATGGGCGTTAGATGCCTCCTTGTGACGTAAAATTTCAATGTAAGACTGTCTGCTCTTCAGTAAATCTTTCACATTGTCAGATCACAGAAAAACAATCAACAAAATCAAGTTAGCAACTGATATCCAATACTGTAACGCACTTATCTCTTAACAGCGTTGACATGATATAACATGTGAAAAACTGAGTTGATTTCAAATTCGACCTCTATCATTAAGGTTCGTCTTATAAACGTGTGAATGAGTGCCAACAAAAGTGATGGCATTTTGCAATTGATTCAACATAGGGGTAGTTTACAAGGTAAAGAGAATAACATATGGAGGTCCAAATACATAGAATTAAAATCGGGACTATATAGAATAACTTTCGACGTAGGGAGAACTTTGGCTAAGGGACGTTCGAGGTAAAGGTATTCGACTGTAGGTTTAAATTGACAAATTGCGGCTGTCGATCAAATAACTAGTCAACCTATGAAATCATTCATTTAGACCAGAAATGAGTTTTGATCTCTGACTTGGGTGCCATTTTTGTTAACCTTTTGTGTTGGTCCGCTTAAACATGGTAATTACAGCTTATTCAAGCTGTTTATGTCCCCAATCAACTATACTACTTTCTTGTTACATACTACTGGCCATAATTTTTGAAAAAAAGTCAAGTTAAATGGAAATGGGAATTCCTGTTGGAGTCAGTGGGCGTGGCTAATGGAGTGAATGAGCGGGGCCAGCGATTGGTCAATTACCATTTTAGCTCACCTGAGCACGTAGTGCTCAAGTGAGCTATTGTGATCCCCTTTTGTCCGGCGTCCGTTTGTCGTCCGTCGTGCGACGTGCGTCGCCCGTCAACAATTTCAACAATTTCTTTAAACGACATCTCCTCCTAAACCACTGGGCCAATTTGAACCAAATTTGGCAGAAATGTTCCTTAGGTGGTCCCCTTCAAAAATAGCTAAAAGAATTGAAATCTGTTAAAAACTCTGGTTGCAATGGCAACAAAAGTGAAATTTTAAAATAATCTTTAAAAATCTTCTCCTCCTGACCCAGAAGGCATAGAGCCTTGACATTTTGCATGAAGCATCAGTATATTGACCTCTTTCAAAATAGCTAAAATCATGATCCTCAGGTCCCCAGGGGCGGAGCCCCAGGGGCCTGGGTTTATATGAAAATAGAGAACAATTTGTTATATGACATCTCCTCTCAAACCACTGGGCCGATTTGAACCAAATTTGGCAGAAATGTTGCTTAGATGGATCCCTTCAAACATAGCTAAAAGAATAGAAATAAAGAACGATTTTTTTTAAATGACATCTCCTCCCAATTCACAGGGCAAATTTGAACCAAATTTTGCAGAATTGTTCCTTAGGTGGTCCCCCTTTAAATTAACTAAAAGAATTGAAATCCGTTAAAAAATCTGGTTGCCATGGCAACAAAAGTGAAATTTCAAAATAATCTTTAAGAATCTTCTCCTCCTGACCCAGAAGGCGTAGAGCCTTGATATTTTGCATGAAGCATCAGTATATTGATCTCTTACAAAATAGCTAAAATCATGATCCTAGGGTTTCCAGGGGCAGACCCAGCGCGGGGGGGGACATAGGCATGAAGCATCAGTTCACAGACTTCTATCTTATTTCTGAAATTATAACCCATGGAAAAAGTTTTTTCCTTCTTTCAAATCAGCACTCAAGCCTTGGAATTTGTAATTTAGACTTTTGGATCCCTAGGTTCATGGTCTTTATATGTAATTGTGGCCCTCTTGTTTCATAATCCTAACCTTAACATGAAATTAGACTGTTGAAAGAAAAAGAGCCTTTATCTCAGGTGAGCGCCCCAGGGCCAACGGCCCTCTTGTTGTGTATGTGTAACTCCTACAGTTACATTTAGAATGAACTGAAACAATCTGAGATGACCTGCATGAGACAATTGAAATACTGAAAAATATATATTTCACTGATAAACCCTATGGACACACATGTGTCTCTGCAAACCCTTGTTTACATTTGGCATAGGATAGTTTGTTCCCTGTTTAGATCTTGTCAAATATTTATTCCTTGTTTCAGTTTGTCTTGCTGTATATAATCCTCTACAGAATTGTGTTTGAAGATCAAAGGGCTAAAAACACTGGAATCACTAATTGTTGGTTTATAGTCATTTCGAAAAATTTATCTTTTAAACAACTCTGCTACAAAAGGGTAAAGCACATGTGCAGGCTGATCTTGGTCAATAACTCCTGCCAGAACAGGTATATTTAGGATACAGCATGACTAGGGTAAATTACTTAATTGTATCAGCAAAAGATAGCCTCATGTTATACTCTGACTTTATTTGTTTGTCTGTTTTAGTAAATCTTGTAAGCTTCATTATGAGGTTGCCCCACTGAAGATAGTGAAAGCCTCCAGACAGTACATGTACGATGATAGTGGGAATACATATCTTGACTGTATCAACAATATTTCTCATGGTAAGATCTTCTTAACCAATTTCAACTTGAACAAATTATAGACTGAGCCAATTTGAAAGAAGTTGCAGATGACAGTTTCAATTTTTAAAAATCTTTGTCCTTTGGGGCAGAAAAAATTGTGGATGATGAAGAAATTGCTTGTGACAATGATATAATGATTTTAGACTGCCTCAGTCTGGAAACTAAGGTTTATCAGCTTTTTGGAATGCCCTTGAACTGTTTTAAATTTTAACCCATTACCAGACTAAGATATTTTAAACTGTTCCAATTTGACAGAAGTTGCAGACAATATTTCAAAATGCTGTATAATTGGAAAATTAGTGCCACAATGTCATAAGGTAGAAAACATTATCATTAAAAGGAAAAAATGCATATTACAAGCAGTTTCTCCTTTCCCCTCAAAGTTTTCCATGATACTGTTTCTTCAGGGTGTCATTGTGTAGTAATAGGTTAAAGAGAAACAGATTTCTCTTTAATATGTTTGTCTGGTTTCTTGACCAAATATTGATGGTGAATGTTTTGGAAAGTATTTAAGTTGATAAACGATATAAATTTATACACACATGAATAGTAAACATGGTTCATATGGGTAATTCTACACTTGATATTCCTAAAATATGATAAGCACAGCAAAACTGTACATTATGAATTCTGTTACCAAACTATTGTATTCTAAAAGCTATTGCAATGTAATGTTCCACTCTCATAATTATTTTGAAATAGATTAGTAATAAGCATTTCCCACACAATAACACTTTATGACATCCAAAGAATTCAGCCTTAGAAAACATAATTATTGTGGACAATTAAGAAATTGTTTGTTACAAACTATTTTTTCATAAGTGACAATGTTTTCAACCTCAAAAGACAAAAATATTTCATCAATTGAAAGACTGCAACTTCTTTGAATTTGGACCAGTCTAAAATTTTACTTAACCCATTCCAACTCAAGCCCTCCTTTTTACGCCCCTCAAGAAAAATACTTTGGAAAACATTGTTGAAAATGAAGAAATTGCTTGTATCAAGCAATTTCTTCATTATCCACAATGTTTTCTATTCAAAAAGACAATGAAATTCGAAATTCAATCAACTTCAAATTGTCATCTGCAGCTTTTATCAATTTGGACCAGTCTAAAATTTTGTTGTGTGGGAATGAGTTAAATAATGGGTTAAACCATTACCACACAAGTCTTTAGACTGGTCCAAATTCAATGATTTTGAATGCAACAATTCATAGTCTTTGAAATTAATAAGAATCTTTGCCTTCTTGGAATAGAAAACATTGCTGGCAATGGAGAAATAATTTTTTTTATGAGCAAATTCTTGATTGTCACAATGGTATTGCATGATTTTTCTTGATAGATTCATAGATTTAACCTTTTACCAAACAACAAAATTATAGACAGGTCCCAATTGAAATAAGTTGCAGATGACAATGTCAAGCTGTTTAAATTTTAGAATTCTTTGTCTTTACAGGCAGAAAACATTGATTTTCCACAATGTTTTCCCAAGCTTTAATCAAGTTCCACATAGTGATGAGACATGAAACCTTTTTCTAAACGTTGATGATTTCTACCCCAAAAGATTAAGGTTTTAAATATTTTCATCAACTTAAAATTGTTGTCTGCAATTTCTTTTAATTTTGACCAGTCCAAAAAATTGTTGTATTATAATGTGTTAATCTAAAAGGGTATCAACCCATGCCCACACAATGACGCTTTAAAACTCCCGTCAATATGAATGCTTTGGAAAACATAGTGAATAATGAAGAAATTGCTTGTTACAAGCAATTATTCTCTATCCACAATGTTATCTACTCTAAAATGCAGAGATTCTTAAAATTCTGTCTTCTGGATCCTCTTTCAATTTGGACAGGTCTCAAATTTTGTCGTCTAAAAATGGGTTAAAAAGTAGAAATGTGTGAGAATGGGTTTAAGGACATGAAAAGGTTTGATTGAGTTATGTTTGTAATATTGATATCATTTCAGTCGGCCATTGCCATCCCCATGTTATGGGGGCGGGTCAGGAACAGATGAGTAAACTGGTGACGTGTTACGGGTTCTTGACCGATACACAAGTAGAATACGCTAAGCGCATAGTCGAACTTCTTCCAGAGAATCTCTGCGTCTGCTATTTCCTGAATTCTGGGTTAGATGAATTTTTATTACCTTTTAATCTTATAGTCTTGCCAAAGTTATAAAAAAAAACTTAACAAAAGAGATTATGATATTTACCAACAATAAATCAACAATAAAATTCAAAGAAAAAAATTTTGTCTTACCAGAGCACAACATGCTTCACCCATTATCCTATTACCAGATGACAACATTTTAGAGTGGTTAAATTTAAAGTAGTTATGGATCTTACTTGTTACATGCAGTGTCTTTAATTTCCACAATGATATCCAGAGCTTTTCTTTGAGGGTGTCCAAAAGCGGGATTGTTTGGGAATAGGTTCAAAGACTACAAAAGCAGACAGAAATCTAAAATGCTTTTAACTGATAATGGTTATCATCAAGTACAGAAAACACTGTAAGAAAATGAGAAATTGCTTGTAACAAGCTACCGCTCCTTTTGTATTTCTCATTATCAAACTAGAGGGATGTCTTAACCCTTTCCCATACAACAAAATTTTAGACTGCTCCAATTTGGAAGAGGCTGCTGACGACAAATCAGAGTGCATTTAAATTGAAAAATAACCACAGTAAAGGGTAGAAAACATTATAGGGAAAGAAGAAACTGCTTGTAACAAGCAATTTCTTCTTTCCCTGCAATGTTTCCCAGAGTACAAAACCTATTGGTCTTGAAAACAGGTGATTGTACGGGAAAGGGTTAAGGATGTACTCTGTGCTAAGAAGTAAAGACAATCAAAATTTCATGAATATTTATTGGTTGACCTTGTCAAAAACTATTGAAATGAATTGATTTACACATAATTGGAAGAAGTTTTTCACATTAAATTCTTTAAATGACAATGACATTGTAGACTTTAGACAAAACCTTTACAGGAATGATCTCTGGGTTACCCTCCTAAATAGGTCATAGAACTGTTGTCATGCTGAACCAGGAATATTCCTATTTAGGCAGGAAGAATAGACAAAAATCTATCTGCACATATGTGCAGTCTGATCTTAGTCTACACCACCTGTTATTCCCCATGTAAGCCAGAGTTGTTTGTAAATCCATTTTCAGAGAAATACGGTCTCATATTCAGGCCTCCCTGTGCTTTCAGCCTTCTGAATTTAGTGCCATTATGAATAAGAATTTTATTCAGCATGACAAGGTTAATTTTTTATTTGCATATAAATCAAGAGATTATTGATACACTAATGTAAATTTCTGTATAGATTGAGACAATTATGCAAGTTCTATACTTGTTAAAAGCAATTTCTTCATTTTTCACAATATTTTTCCCAATCTTCAATCATTGGGTGTCATAGGTTATATCCCCGCCGGTGGCACATATCCTTTCCAACATTTGTCTCTCACCACTGGGAGGATAATTATAAACCTCTGTAAGATAGCAGCTCAAGGCAAGGAAAGGTTGTAATGGTAGTACAGGTACGAGATATACAAGGAATCCATTTTGAGGTGCTCCAGCCGCCAAGATATTAGAAAAATTGTTAAAGTGGCGTTAAACCCCATTATATAAAAAAAAACAAATCCACAAAAAAAGGTTTTAAAACTTGCTTCAACTTTGTCCAGTCTACACATTTTTCGTTTAGGAATGGATTAATATTTCGTTGTTATGACTTGCCAGATGGTTTCTTCACCTATGACAGGTATTAATTATGTTGCCACGAGACTTATATTTTCACTGTTTCAGGTCTGAAGCTAATGATTTGGCTATTCGATTGGCGAGAGCTTATACCAAAAACAATGATATAATTTGTGTGGATGAGTAAGTTTTACTTCATTATATTCCTAGTTGTAAAATCCTTGTAAAATCATGGGATTCTCTATGAAATCATCACAAGTGACTGTCACAACTAAATAGCAAAACAAAAAGTAAATTAAAAAATACTCATCTTGTATTTTTATGCTTTTATCTCTGTGTTAATTTTTGGCATATTTGAAAGACAGTGTTGTATTAAATTTCTACTCCCATCTGAGTGAATTCGCTTTGCAATGCATTGGTTCAAATCACTCTGAGTATTCTATCATCAAATCATAAAATTAAGGACTGAGGATTGTGAAGAAAGCAATGACAAATTAAAATAAAGTTGTTAAAAATTCTAAATGACCAATAACACTGATACTAATGGGGTGCGTCAGTTTAAAGTAGTTTTTCGGCGATAATTACAGAAACCTTTATTCGATTAATTACCCTTCTTACAAACCAAACAACCACTTTTAACTAAAGGTACATGATAACACATTATTTGTCAAATAGATTGCAGGTGTGAAAATCAAGGTAGTGGTGATTTGTACAATTTATTTATCACACCTACGAATTAAACATAGGAGTTAGTTCTATAATCATACTTTCGGGACTTAAATTGGCAACTACGAACCACTGATGTTTGAATTAGACAGAGTTTTCTAATAAAGATCGGGACCGCGTAAAGTATACGAACGAACACATACCTTTGAACCAGTGATGTTTGAATTAATGAGGTTCTACTGTATATGGAATGACAAAGCTATCGGAAATATGAAAAATAGAATTATATGAGATAAATGCTCCCTTTTTTTAGCCTAGTTAACATGTTAAAGAAATTGTCTAGCAGACTTGTTTATAAACGCCACACAACAAGTTCTTTTTTTTATTTAAAACTTATCTGTGTAAAATTGTCTGGTTACTATTTGGTAATATTCAGGGTTTTAAGACTGGTCCAAATTGAAAGAAGTTGCAGACAACAATTTAATGTTAATGAAATTCTAGATTTTTTCAACTTTTTGGGGTAGAAAACATAGTGTAAAATGAAGAAATTGCTTGTCACAAGCTGTTTCTTCATTTACACTATGTTTTTTCATTGTTTTTGTTGAGAGGCGTCAAAAAGCCTCATTTTGTGGGAATAGGTTAATGTGACATCACCTATACTAACAGTGTACATGTATTGTGATCCTGGACAGATATTGCAAAAGCAATGGTTTTATGACAAGTCTTTTCTTTGGTAAAGTAATGTCCTTTAGGTCCCAAATGGGCTTCGCATGCATAACAAACAGTTTAGGGTATTTTTAAAAGATCCTCTTGTGATGACGAGAAATTGAATGTTTTGCATCACCTAATGACCCTTTTCATAAGTTTTTTGAATAATTCCGCTTTGTTTCAGTTTTGCTTCACCATGATGCTGCATTTTATAGAGACATAACAAATGATTTTTTTCTAAAAAGTCTTTATACAAATTCTTTGCTTGAGTACAATGTACACTGTTTTAGGGAAATTTCCTTTTATTCTCAAGGAGTCTCAGGTGAGTGATTAAGGACCATCTTTCAGATACATTTTATGTGTTTTTTCCTCATTGACAAGAACAAACTAAAGACAGAAAGTATCCAATGCAACATAAATGAATAGGGAACATGAACTTAATTTCTGTTTCACATTTGAATTAACAAATAATTTCTACCCTATGACGAGACACTTCAACATAAGACTGACTGACCAAAATTGACAAATCACGGCTGTCAATCAAAGAATCAATTAACTAATCAGTCTTTTATTTAGATTGGAAGTTGAACTTGTAACTCCAATATTGGCTTATATGTTAAGAAATTTTGTTGGTTTGGGGCATTTCCCTCACAATTACACGTTTTGATGCTCCTCAAGAAGAAAATTGTGTAAAATAAAGAAATTTCTTGCAAGAATGGTGAAAAAATCCAAAATTTCGCATAAAATTGTTTTCTGCCACTACTTTCAATTTGACTGCATTCTAATGGAGAAACTTGAAACAAGACAGTTTAGCAAATGATCAGCCAACAAAATTAAGACTGGACCAAATTGAAAGGAGTCTCTTGCGACAATTTTGAATTTTCAATTTAAAGAATATTTCTCTTGTGCAGTAGATAACATGGTGGATAACAAATTGCTTGTTCTTCACTATGTTTCAAAAGCTTTTTCCTGATGAGATGTAAAAAATCAGGATAGTTGAAACGGGTTATGTTCTAATTGGGCAGGGTATCTCAATACAACTTGTAGATTATATATCATGATCTTTATGAAAGTTTTGTCAATGTTGTATACTTCAGTGCATATCATGGGAACACAGAAAACTTGATACAGTGTAGTCCATCCCGGTTGAAAAAACACAATATAAAAAAAGAAGATTGGGTCCATGTTGTAAGTAGATGTACTTGTATTTAGTTTTGAATCAAAAACATGTTAAAAAGAAGACAGGGTCAATATTTTAACCAATTCCCACTCAAAAGATTTTTTTGACTCATCCAAATTCAAAGAAATTCATATTGATGAAATTTTTGAAATATTTTAGGAAGCAAACATAGTGGGAAATGAAGAAATTTTTGTAACAAGCAATTTCTTCATTTTTTGAATGTTTTCCGAACCTCTTACCAATAGAGGCTTCAAAAAGTGACATTGTGAAAGATTAAGTTAACCCATTACCAGATAGCCAAATTTTAGACTGGTCTAAATTGAAAGGAGTTGCAGACGACAGTTTAAAGCTCACGAAATTTCAGAAATTTTTCATCTTTCTGGGTAGGAAACCTTGTGTAAAATGAAGAAATTGCTTGTGACAAGCAATTTCTTCATTTTACACAAGGGTTTCCCTACTGTTTTTCTTGAGAGGCGTCCAAAAGTGTCACTGTGTGGGAATGGGTTAAGTAGAAATAAGTGTATTTAAGTATTGTGGTTGAAAAAGCAAAATATAAAGAAAGGAGACTGGGTCTATGTTGAATTATGTATACATAAGCCTTATTGAGAATGACTGTGAATTTTCTTACTGGCTGTGTAAGTGTTTTTAATGATGGTCTTGAAAAAAAATGTTGTCAAGGAAGAACGATATTTATAAATATGTGCAGACTGATCTTTGTCCTTACCATGTACAAAACAGCAATATCCCCGGTTCAGCATGACAGGGGTTAATAACCATGAAAGACATATTAGAATTTTTGTTTATTAGTTCTGCAGGCTAATGGCAAAAAAGGTCAATGTAAAACCTTGATCATTGTATTTTTTTGATAATAAGATTTGTATTTTATTTATTTTCATCCCTGGCAATCCTGTTTTAGGTTGAGCAGCCTGCCCGTAGTTGTAATGTTCTGCATAGAGATATATAAAGGCCCTAGAAATTATAGGGCATGATATGCAGCAGATTTTTTTTGGTCTGCTCTAGGTTCCCTGTCCAGATACGTATCGAGGGAAGTTCCGTGAAGACAGTGTTACGCCACCTGGCATTCTGTACGCAAATGAAGTGAAGACAACTATAAATGCAGCAATGGAAAGAGGACGTAGGGTAAATATAGCCGAGACATATTGTTCCTTTCCAAATTTGTCATAAACCTTTCCTGGTCAATTACTAGTTTTTACGTCTTAGTGGTTTTATACTTGGGAAAACATTGTGATAAAATACAAGCAATTTCTACTTTTTCCCACAATATTTTTCCCCTGAATTTCTACTAAATTTAACTTTAAACAAGCAATTTCTTCTTTTTCTTAAATATTTTCTTAATAATAAATTCACAGGGATGTAAAATCCAGGGATCAAACTGGAAAGGGTTAATTACCTCTTGATTTAGTTCCCTTATTATTGTTTAGCCAATTTCTACACATGTTGACATTTTGAAGCGCTACAGAAAATAATCCTTATGATTAATTTCTCCTTTTTGCACAGTATTTTCTTCCCTAGATTGTCCTAATTTCTCATGTGATGAGCACTTTGAAGTGTTGTCTGCCACCTCTTGAAATTTGGACCTGTCTAAGATGTTTTTGTCTCATAATGGTTACTGTAGTACTTCGGTCGAAAAGAAATTCTCAGAATGAATTCGAAAATATTAAAACATCTTACTCATTTCCTTATAAATTTTCAGATGGGTTATAATGGTTTTAAAACTTATAAAATCATGTTCGTTCAGAGACTTAAAACATATTCAAGCTGTAGTTACGACATGTAGGTCACTATCAAACCATTTTACTTTTAGCTCACTTGAGCACTATGTGCTCATTGTGGGATATTTGATTGTCCTTCGTGTGGTGTATGCTGTGTTCCTTGTTACCACCCTAGAGGTCACAATTTTGTTAATCTTTCTTAAACTTGCTGAAAATGCTTGTTAAGCCATGAGGAAGAACCTTATTGAGGATGGGGACTTCCTAAGCAATATCAAGGGAATAGGAGCCTTATTGACTGTTTCCTTGTTACCACTCTAGAGGTCACGATTTTGGCTCAAACTTGCTGAAAATGCTTGTATAGTCATGAGGAAGAAACTACCTGAATACTGAGATATTTTGACCTATATCAAGGGAAAAGGAATCTTATTGACAATTTCTTTTTTCCGGGTCATAATTTTGGCAACTTACAGTGAATGCTTGTTTTATAATGCATTGCCTTACGGCAACCTTCAATAATTCTGTGACTTATCATAGTAAAGCCTAGGGCTGTGTTGATCAGCTGAGTGACATAGGACCATCATGGTCCTCTTGTTTGTTTGATGTTATTGGCCATAAGTTGGGCAATTTGCCTTTCAATATAAGTTAAACTTCCTGTTGGAGGCAAGTGGGCTTTTCCAGCGATCTATCAATTTCCATAGAAGATGAAAGAAAATTTCTTTTCTAATGATTTTAGGGCACATTCTCTTTGGTGTCAATACTTGATATCATTCTGTCATTTAACTAGTGCTCAATGAAAAATAAATGAATTTATAGGTCATTGCAACTATTTTGCACTAACCCAGTTCTTAACCATTCCTACACAATCCCGTTTTTGATGCCCTTAAATACAGCTTTGGAAAAACATTGTGGATAAGGAGGAAATCGCTTGTTACAAGCAATGACTTCATAATCCACAATGTTTTCTATCCAAAAAGAAAAAGATTGTCATCTGCAACTTTTAATTTCAATATGTTACAATGTCATGAAAAAATGACTGTCTACTGTCTCCATTAGGCTTTTTTTCTAAAATGTTGGATATATTTTTGATACAATTTCAATTAGATTAAATTTGAACATGTTTAGCTTACCTGAGCACCAAGTGCTGAGGGTGAGCAATTGTTATTGTCTAATGTCTGTTGTCGTCATGCCTTGTTGTATGTCTGTCAACAATTCCTTTAAGTGTCTTCTCCTCCTGAACGAGTTGGCCAATCTTGATGAAATTTGGCAAGAATGTTCCTAGGGTGATTGTTCAAATAATGGGACCAACCATTAACTGTGGTTGCTATGGCAACAAAGGATGATATTGATGAAATCTTTAAAAACCTTCTCTGACACCAGAAGACCAAAAGCTTTGATATTTTGTATGCAGCACCTCCTTGGGGACATCTTTCAAGTTTGTTCATATGATGCTCCTTGTGTCATATTTGGGATCCACCTTTGCCCATCCTTTTCAACAAAGATAGAAAGAAGAAAAAAAACTTCTCTAAAACCAGAAAGCCTAGAGCATTGATATTTTGTATATATAATCTCCAAGTGAACCTGTACAAAGTCTGTTAACCCATTCTCACTCAGTGACGCCTTTAGACGCCCCAAGGAAAAAAGCTTTGGAAAACATTGTGGAAAATGAAGAAATTGCTTATAACAAGCAATTTCTTCATTTTCCACAATGTTTTCCACCCAGAAAGTTGAAAATATCCAAATATTCATTATCTTTAAATTGTCGTCTGCAATTTCTTTCAATTTGGGCCAGTCTAAAATTTTGCCATCTGGTAATGGGTTAATGTGATGTCCTTTTGGTCATATCTGGGCTCAGCTGGGGCAAACCCTATTATAACATACAAACAAAGAAGGTTAACTTAAAAATCTTCACCCTATTTTAAAATCAGAACATAGTAGCAATCTTAAAAATCTCCCTCATCCTAGCAAACTCTATTTTACAATGAAAAGAAAGAAGAAAAACTCCTACTCCAAAACCAAAAACTTTACCATATTGATATTTGGTATGTAGAATCTCTAAGTCAACTTTAAAAAAAAAGTTCATGTTTTGCATCTTTGGTCACCTGTGAATCCTTCCTTTTTAAACAGAAATAAATTTAAAGTTGATGAAATCTTTAATATCTTTGTCTTTTGGGGTAGAAAACATTGTGGAAAATGCAGAAATTGCTTTTTACAAGCAATTTCTTTATTTTCAACAATATTTCCAAAGCTTTTATATTGAGAGGCGTTTAAAAGCGTCTCTGTGTGGGAATGGGTTAAAGGTTTCATTAATGTATAGGGTCACCAACTGGTGACTCTCTTCAAAATTGCCATGTGTTTACTATTCCTAAACTATATCTCAAGGGAGCACTTCTGGGCCAACGGCCCTCTTGTTAAGATTTTGTATGTTAGGAAGTATAGTCTGACCATTGTACATTCAGAACATCAGTAAAATTAGAAGTTATCAAAGAAATCAATCTGTGTTTGTCTCGCCTAGGTCTGAAATGTATGCAATATTCCAGATTGTCCACAAAGGAGCTATTGGTCATATTTGTAAAACCTTCTTTAACCCATTACTAGACGCCAAAATTTTAGACTGGTCTAAATTGAAAGGAGTTGCAGACGACAACATTAAAGTTTATTAATTTTAGATTTTTTTCAACTTTCTGAGTAGAAAACATCGTTTGAAGTGAAGAAATTGCTAGTGATAAGCAATTTCTTAATTTTACACAATGTTTTGCAAAGTTTTGTATTGAGAGGGCATTTAAAATTGTCACTAAGTAGGAATGGGTTAAAGTTATTTATATATCCTGGCTTTCTACACATACATATAATCTGACATACAGTACTAATCTGAATTTGTTCTATGTAGGTAGCAGCATTTTTGAGCGAGCCAGTCATGGTGAATCAGGGTTTTATCATTCCCCCACCCCATTATTTACAACATGTGTACAGGTAAATCAGTTTCACAAACCACTGATAGATTGGCATGAAGGGGATGTAACTCGGGCCTTTTTATTTCTTCACATAGATTTTTAAGGTATTAGACCCCTAGAATGACAAAGATAATTATATGGATTGACTGATATTACTTCTGACTCAAAACTTATCTATTAACACAATACCTGTCCACAAAATTTTAAACTGTTCTAAATTCAAAGAAGTTGTTGATGAAATCTAAAACATCAAATGACCTTTGTGATCAAGTATATATTGTGGAAAATGAAGAAATTGCTTGTAACAAGAGATTTCTTCATTTTTCACAATGTTTTTACAAGCATTTTAATGGGGCATTTAAAAACAGGATTTGGTTAATCTAACAAATGTTAGTCTATGTGTGACCTTTCCAACAGTTCAACATGTGCACAATAAATTCCCCACAAGATCTGCTGGGACACCTGATAGCTACTTATCCAAAGTTTCTTTCTACTATCAGCGAATATACTATGTGCACTGTGTGAATGTTAAGGCTGCTCAATATCTGGGCATCATGAAACTATTGGAAATGTCATTGACTCATCATCTCAAAATTGCATTGTTAAAGTGTGAAAAGAATTAACCCGTTCTGACACAGTCCTGGTTTTTTACATTGTAAAGAAAAAGCTTCTGCTATGTTTGCTTCTGAAAACAGATAAAGATTTTTTAAATTTCATCAATTAACAATCATCTTTCAATTTGGAACAGTCTTTTCAATGGGTTAATCTGTGTTAGAAAAAAACAGGAATACTGAAATTCATGGGTGACTTATTCTTGCTGTGCAAGATTTGTAGCAATTAATTTGGCAAAGATTATCTTTCGATGTATGTAGTTCACATCTAGTGAACTGTTCTGTATTAGAACAAGCACTTGCTTGTTTCTCTCACTCTATGGTTCTAATACCTTAATCCAAAGATGTAGATAAGAGGGAAATTATTTTTGTATATTGTCAAATATAACATATTCGTAGTGCATATTGTCAATTATACAGTATATTGT
Organism: Fragum fragum; assembly: GCA_946902895.1. Classification (NCBI taxonomy): domain Eukaryota; kingdom Metazoa; phylum Mollusca; class Bivalvia; order Cardiida; family Cardiidae; genus Fragum; species Fragum fragum. The sequence goes on from OX336365.1 coordinate 83,013,853, forward strand.
CAATTATACAGTATATTGTTAACTATACAGTATATTGTCAATTACAACTATATATTTTCAATTATACAGTTTATGTTGTCAATTATACAATTTATTGTCTATTTTACTGTATATTATCAATTAAACTGTATATTGCAAGTTTTAGAATGTAGACCAATCAAGTGAAAAAGGGACAATCATGGAAGTTAATAAGCTGTAGTTACAATATTTGAGCCACAAAACCAACAAAAGTTCACTGACTGTCAGATTGAATGATTCAGTTGGTCAAGCAATTTCTCCTTTCCCACAATTTTTTTTACCACATTGTTTCATTCCAAATTGCATCCAATTTTCATTGTTGTCTGAAACTCTTTAAATATGACAATTCCAAAATTCCGTTGAGTTGGAATGGGTTAAAGCTGATAAAAAAATTGTAAAATTATCAAAGGGTAATAATGATCTCATACTACTAGTCCCTCTTATCTAGATCATCAGGCTATATAGTGTGTTAACAGTCTTGGCTTGTATTCATAGATTATGATATGATTGAAATATTGTTCATTTTTAAAATCATAAAAGAAATATTCTGAATTTCCTTGACATGAATAGAATAACTGATTTTCTTTTTATAGTAAAGAAATTTTGAACTATTGTAATGAACAATCTATGAAATGAAGTTATAATGAGATTGATAGTGTGTTCTTTAGGCTTCAGACTAACATCATTAATGTACACCATTGTGTATTGTTGTCAACTATGACAACTATGATTTATGAGGTTTCAGTAAATTTCAAATAATTTTGAAGTTCTCAGGATAAAATTGCAATTTATGATCATCTATTGTCCACTATTTCAGTTCATTTTTGAGCTTCACCAGCACCCATATTATTTCTTTAAAAACAATGAAGTACTGTAAATCTCAAAAAAGTATCTTCTATGAAACCAAAATGCTCAAAGATATGAGCTTTTTGATGCCCCTCAAGAAAAACAATTGGAAAAGCACTGTGTAAATTGAAGAAATTGGCTGATATTGTCATATGCAACTCCTTTCAATTTTGACCAGCTTAAAATTTTGCTGTCTGGTAATAGGTTAAGGAGCCTCAGGTGAGGGATATAGGACCATCATGGTCTGACCAGTCAAGTAATTTCATGGCTTGGTGTTTTCTTTGATTTAGCAATAACATTATATCTTCATATTCAGCTTTGCTGGGTTTTTTAGCTCCCCTGAGCACGAAGTGCTCTGGAGGAGCTATTGTGATCGGTCATCGTCCATCGTCCGTCCGTTCACAATTACAAAAAAATCTTCTCCTCCTAAACTAACCATGGAATTTCAACAAAACTTCACAGAAATGATCCTTAGGTCATGCTCTTTCAAAATACTTCAAAGAATTGAAATCCATGAAAAACTCTGGTTGCCATGGTGAAAAAACTTAAAAAATCTTCTCCTCCCAAACGGTAAGGCCTAGAGCTTTGATATTTGGTATAAATCATCATCTATTGACCCTCTAGCAAAATACTTCAAAGAATTAACGTATTCTGAAAATTAGCCCTTTTCTTAATGATCCCTGATTTTACATATAAATAAAGAAAGAAATCTTTAAAAATCTTCTTCTCCCAAACCCAAAGACCTAGAGCTTTGATATTTGGTATACATCATCATCTATTGACCCTCTACCAAAATACTTCAAAGAATTACCATATTCTGAAAATTAGCCCTTTTTCTTTGTGATCCCTGATTTTACATAGAAATAAAGAAGGTAATCTTTAAAAATCTTCTTCTCCCAAACCATAAGGCCTAGAGCTTTGATATTTGGTATACATCATCATCTATTGACCCTCTACCAAAATACTTCAAAGAATTACCATATTCTGAAAATTAGCCCTTTTCTTAATGATCCCTGATTTTACATCGAAATAAAGAAGGTAATCTTTAAAAATCTTCTTCTCCCAAACCATAAGGCCTAGAGCTTTGATATTTGGTACAAATCATCATCTATTGACCCTCTACCAAAATACTTCAAAGAATTACCATATTCTGAAAATTAGCCCGCTTCTTGGCAATCCCTGATTTAACATAGAAATAAAGAAGGAAATCTTTTAAAATCTTCTCCCAAACCATAAGGCCTAGAGCTTTGATATTTAGTACAAATCATCATCTATTGACCCTCTACCAAAAAAATTCAAAGAATTAACGTATTCTGAAAATTAGCACTTTTCTTGGCGATCCCTGATTTTACATAGAATTAAAGAAGGAAAACTTAAAATATCTTCTTCTCCCAAACCATAAGGCCTAGAGCTTTTATATTTTGCACATATCATGATATATTGACCGTCTACCAAAATACTTCAAAGCAATATCATACTCTGAAAATTAGCCCTTTTCTGTGCGATTCCTGATTTTACAAAGGAATAAAGAAGGAAATCTTTGAAAATCTTCTCCCAAACCATAAAGAATAGAGCTTTGATATTTGGTACATATCATCAGCCATTGACCCTCTACCAAATTACTTAAAAAATTAGCCCTTTTCTGTGCAATCCCTAATATTAGTTAGGAATAAATAATGATATCTTTGAAAACCTTCTTCTCCTAAACCATTAGGCTTACAACTTTTATACTTGCTATGTATTGATGTCTATACTTCAAAGCATTACCATATTCAGGAAATTAGTGCTATATGGTGGGATCATCAATATACCTAGGATTAAAAGAGAAATCTGTAAACATCTTCTCCAAAATAATTAGACAGAGGGCTTTGCCATTTTGTTTATATCATAAAGCCATGAACCATCATACTCAGGGGAGCGATTTAGGACCATCATGGTCCTCTTGTTTAGGAAAAAGTATTGTTTTAACCACTTTGATGCAAAATCTTGATCAGTTTGTTGTATCTCTTGTATATCTAGAGGTATTACTTTGAAACACATAACGGTCACCATCAAAAGAGCAAACGATTATGCAATGTCTCCAACTTTGTTTTTGAGCTCATCTGGCTAAAGGCAAGTGGTCTGTTGTAATGGCAATGTGTCCTTCTAAACTGCATTGCCAATTTGGACTAAAATTTACTGTATTCTTTCATGGTACACGGAATTTGATTGGGCAGTAACTGACTTGAATTCTTTAAATGACAACTTCTATTAAACAAGTGGGACAATATGAACCTTAGTGACTCTTTTCAAAATTATTCATGAAAATTGGATATGTCTGTAAATATTGGCATGGCTTGAAGTCTTGAAATTACATCTCCTAAACTTCAGGGCCTATTTTGACCAAACTTTGTAAGAAAGCAGCTTTGGTTATCCTTCTGAAATTTTGATTTGGTCATAAATTTTGGTTTAGTAGTGCAGAACAGTTCATCTCTCAGAGCTATTCAACTCATCACCTGACAACCAGATTGGTAAAAATTGAAAGAAGTGGCACATGACATTTCAAAGTGAATAACCATTGGAGATCATAAAGCCAGTTGAGTGTTGCAGACCCTCTTTGGCCTCTTGTTCTATTTGCTGTGAAACATTTGACAGCGTGAGTTGCTGTATTGAGGATATTTATTTTGCAGAATTCCAAACTAATCATATTACTACTGGGAAGGTGGGCTTTAATATCTTTGTATGCTTCACTTATTAATATTTGGTATTGAAAGCTGCATATACTACAGTGGTCCTAAATTATCAGAATATCTATTAAAAAATTGGATTGATTTTCTGCCTGCCATGAAAGCAGAAGACAATGCTCTTGTATGGATAGATTGTGAATTACAAAACTTTCAAAAATTGAAAAAAGAATAAATCTCAAATCCCAAGCCACTGGCACCTTTATTAGTTTTTAAAAACAAATTATTTGATTTGTGACCTTGACCTTGAAATTAAGTCACCAAATCCTTCACTCCATATATTCCCAGATCTCTTATCAAGTCACTAAATCCTTCACTCCGTATATTCCCTCATCTGGTATAAATAATGTATCTAGGTATTTTGAAATCTATCTAAAGATATAAAGAATAAGCTCCTTATCAATTCAGAATTTTAATATACAGTAATAACTAAAATCAAGTCTTTCTTGGTATCAAATTTGGAATGAAAGTTCAAGATTTTTTCAGTTTTGTCTAACTTTATTATTTTTCTGTGTGAAAATTGAGAAACAAAGCTTCTTACTGAGCAGATTTGTCAAACTTGAGTGATTTTCTTTGTGTCAGTTGAAACTGAAAGCTTCTTACATAGCAAATTTGTCAGACTTGAGTGATTTTCTTTGTGTCACTTGAAAATGTAAGCTTCTTACATAGCAGATTGTCAGAAGTGAGTGATTTTCTTGGTGTCAGTTAAAATTGAAAGCTTCTTACAAAGCAGATTTGTCCGACTTGGGTGTTTTTCTTGGTGACAGTTGAAAATGAAAGCTTTTAAAATAGCAGATCTGTCAGACTTCAGTCATTTTATTGGTGTAAATTGAAAATGAAAGCTTCTTACTGAGCAGATTTGTCAAACTTAAGTGATTTTTTTGGTGTCATTTGAAAATCTTATTTAGCAGATTTGTCTAGCTTTAGTGATTATCTCAGTGTCAGTTGAAAATGAAATCTTCTTACTGAGGATATAAATTTTGTCAAACTTGAGTGATTTTTTTGGTGTCATTTGAAAATGAACGCTTCATACATAGTAGATTTGTCAGACCGGAGAGATGTTTTTGGAGTCATTTGAAAATTGAGATTGAAAGCTTCTTACTGACCAGATTTGTCAAACTTGAGTGATTTTCTTGGTGTCAGTTGAAATTGAAAGCTTCTTACATAGCAGATTTGTCAGACTTGAGAGATGTTTTTGGAGTCATTTGAAAATTGAGAATGAAAGCTTCTTACTGACCAGATTTGTCAGAAGTAGGTGATTTTCTTTCAGTCAGTTGAAAATGAAAGCTTCGTACATAGCAAATTTGTCAGACTTGAGTCAAATTTGTCAGACTTGAGTCATTTTATTGGAGTCAGTCGAAAATGAAAACTTCTTACTGACCAGATTTGTCAGAAGTAGGTGATTTTCTTTCAGTCAGTTGAAAATGAAAGCTTCGTACATAGCAAATTTGTCAGACTTGAGTCAAATTTGTCAGACTTGAGTCATTTTATTGGAGTCAGTCGAAAATGAAAACTTCTTACGGAACAGATTTATCAAACTTGGGTGATTTTCTTGGTGTCAGTTGAAATTGAAAGCTTCTTACTGAGCAATTTTGTCAGACTTGAGTGATGTTCTTGGTGTCATCTGAAAATGAAAGCTTCTTACATAGCAGATTTGTCCAATATGGGTAGTTTTCTTGGAGTCAGCTGAAAATGAAAGCCTTTTACTGAGCAGATTTGTCAGACTTGAGTGATGTTCTTGGCATAAGTTGGAAATGAAAGCTTCTTACTAAGCAGATTTGTCAAACTTGAGTGATTTTCTTGGTGTAAATTGAGAATAAATGCTTCTTTCTTAGCAGTTTTGTCAGACTTTGGTGATTTCTTTAGAGTTAAATGAGAATTTAAGCATCTGACATTACTAAATGACAGCTCTTTACCCATTTCAGTTTTAAGCAAGGTATACAACAACATTTTAACAGAGTTGTGCTGCCTTTTGACTGTGTCTTCAACTATTTTCCTGTTTATTGTTTTGATATGCATTGGAAGTTATCATTATTTATGGATGAGATTTTGGCTGTTTGTTTAAAATCAATTAAAGCATGCATTTATAAGCTACTTATCGGTTATTTCTTCATATGGTAGCACATTTTCCTATAACTTCATCCCTGATTAAGTTACAATGCTAATATTTGGTATGTAGATAGGTCTCAACAAGGCGCAACTGGGGATGGTCATTTCATCAAGGTCAAGGTCAAAATTTTAACCCTTTACCCGTTTCTGAAGATTTCCTGTTTCGGGGGCATAGTGTTTCACAAACACATCTTGTTTATTATTGTTGTATCACTATTTCGATGCCCTGCATCGATAAGGTTGAGAGAATATTGTTTTACCATTGTCAATCTGTCTGTCTGGGAGCTGTAAACTTGACACATTAGCTTAACAATTTGCTCTGATTTAAACACTTGTAGACACATGGCTCATAATTTGGATATAGGTTTCTTGCATTGATAGGCCTTAGTTGGTTGTATGATAAGGAGCAACGATCAGGATCATCCATCAAGGTGTAGGTCACTTATCAAGGTCATGAGTTTTGTATAATTAACAAAAAATCTTCACATTTTTCTTGTATGTTGAAGATACTAAGCTCATATTTGGGACAAACATTCCTTGCATAGGTAGACATTAGTTGGTAGTAAGGTCCAAGTCATCCATCAAGGTCAAGGTATTTAATCAAGTTCACATGTTTGAAGAAAGGCTATTGAGAAAATACGAAAGCCAAAATGTTCAATAGTTTAAATTGTTTAAATAAATTTTTTATCCAAGTGGAATGATTTTAAAGTTAAGAAATCTTAATCATAGGGAGAAAAAGCTTTCATGCACCTATACCATAGGATTTTGGGCATCTTGCTTACTGGTATCTGTTTTCATTCATCTGCCTGTTGCCTACAAAATGTAACAAAAAAATTAACATTTTCAAATTCTGACAAGATCACAACCAAAATTCCTATCGAAACGTAATCAATTGACATGAAATTTTCATTTACTCCTATACTCTTCAATAAACAAGGATTATATTGTCATGCTGAACCTGGAATATTCTTGTTTTGGCAGAAGGAATAGACAAAGATCAGCCTGCACATATTATGTGCAGTCTGATCTAAGTCCACACTACCTGTTTTTAGCTCACCTGAGCACAACGTGCTCAAGGTGAGCTTTTGGTATCACCTTTTGTCCGTCGAGCGTCGTGCGTCGGAAGTCGTCAACAATTCTTTAAACATCTTCTCTTTAGTAACCACTGGGCGGAATTCAACCAAACTTGGTAGGAATGTTCCTTGGGTGACCCTTCTCAAAAGTTGTTCTCGGATTTTTGATTGACCCCCAAATATGGGCGTGGCAGGGCGTGGCAGTTTTTAACTTAGAAATATTTAAACATCTTCTCCTCAGTAACCATTGGGCCAATTTCAACCAAATTTGGTATGAATATTCCTTGGGTCACCCTTTTCAAAAGTTGTTCGTGGAATTTTGATTTACGCCCAAATATGGGCGTGGCAGGGCTCGGCAGTTTTTGACTTAGGAAACTTTAAACATCTTCTCCTCAGTAACCATTTGGCCAATTTCAACCAAATTTGGCATGAATGTTCCTTAGGTGACCCTTTTCAAAAGTTGTTCGTGGAATTTTGATTTACGCCCAAATATGGGCGTGGCAGGTTGTGGCAGTTTTTGACTTAGAAATCTTTAAACATCTTCTCCTCAGTAACCATTGGGCCAATTTCAACCAAACTTGGCATGAATGTTCCTTGGGTGACCCTTTTCAAAAGTTGTTCGTGGAATTTTGATTTATGCCCAAATATGGGCGTGGCAGGGCATGGCAGTTTTTGACTTAGAAATCTTTAAACATCTTCTCCTCAGTAACCATTGGGCCAATTTCAACCAAACTTGGCATGAATGTTCCTTGGGTGACCCTTTTTAAAAGTTGTTCGCAGAATTTTGATTAATGCCCAAATATGGCGTGGCCGGGCGTGGCAGTTTTTGACTTTCAAATCTTTAAACATCTTCACCTCAGGAACCATTGGGCCAATTTCAACCAAACTTGGTATGAATGTTCCTTGGGTGACCCTTTTCAAAAGTTGTTCGCAGAATTTTGATAAATGCCCAAATATGGGCGTGGCAGTTTTTTTAACTTTGAAATCTTTAAACATCTCCTCCTCAGGAACCATTGGGCCAATTACAACCAAACTTGGTATGAATGTTCCTTGGGTGACCCTTTTCAAAAGTTGTTCGCAAAATTTTGATAAATGCCCAAATATGGGCGTGGCAGTTTTTTTAACTTTGAAATCTTTAAACAACTTCTCCTCAGTAACTATTGGGCCAATTACAACCAAATTTGGTATGAAAATTCCTAGGGTGACCCTTTTCAAAAGTTGTTCGCAAAATTTTGATTTATGCCCAAATATGGGCGTGGCAGTTTTTTTAACTTTGAAATCTTTAAACATCTTATCCTCAGTAACAGTTGGGTCAATTTCAACCAAACTTTGCAAGAATGTTCCTTTGGTGACCCTTTTCAAAAGTTGTTCCTGGAATTTTGATTTATGCCCAAATATGGGCGTGGCAGGGTCAGGCACTTTTTTGACTTAGAAATCTTTAAACATCTTCTCCTCAGTAAGCATTGGATCAATTTCAACCAAACTTGGCATGAATGTTCTTTGGGTGACCCTTTTCAAAAGTTGTTTGCAGACTTTGGTTTCACGCCCAAATATGGGCGTGGCAGTTTTTGACTTTGAAATCTTTAAACATCTTCTCCTCAGTAACCATTTGGCCAATTTCAACCAAATTTGGTATGAATGTTCCTTGAGTGACCCTTTTCAAAAGTTGTTCTAGAATTTTGATTGATGACCAAATAAGGGCTTGGAAGGGTAGGGCAGTTTTTGACTTTAAAATCTTTAAACATCTTCTCCTCAGTAACCATTGGGCTAATTAAAACCAAACTTGGCATGAATGTTCCTTGGGTGACCCTTTTCAAATCTTGTTTAGGAAATTTGATTGACGCCTAAACATTGGCATGGGTGTTTTTATTTAGAAATCTTTAAATTTATTCTCCTAGGTAAGCATTGGGTCAATTTCAACCAAACTTTGCATGAATGTTCCTTTGGTGACCCTTTTCAAAAGTTGTTCCTGGAATTTTGATTTATGCCCAAATATGGGCGTGGCAGGTTGGGGCAGTTTTTTATTTAGAAATTTTTAAATATCTTCTCCTCAGTAATCATTTGTCCAATTCAACCAAACTTGGCATGAATGTTCCTTTGGTGACCCTATTCAAAAGGTGTTTGCAGAATTTTGATTTACACCCAAATATGGGCGTGGCAGGGCGGGGCAGTTTTTTTACTTTGAAATTTTTAAACATCTCCTCAGTAACCATTGGGCCAATTTCAACTAAATTTAATATTCATTGGGTGACCCTTTTCAAAAGTGTTGGCAAAATTTTGAATCATCTTACATTAGTCAGGTGAGCGATTTTAGGGCCATTCTGGCCCTCTTGTTTCCTTTTGAGCTGCAGTTCTTCATAAAATCAATTGTCTAGAGAAATATTAGTTCTCTGTAAGAGCTTCCAGTGCTTGCAGTCCTTTGATTCAAATGTATCTCTTTGAAACAGATTCTATTCAACATGACAAGGGTTGATATTTGGTTACTTGTTAACCTTTGTCATGCTGAACCCGGAATATTCCAGTTTTGGCAGGAGGTATAGACTAAGATCAGACTGAACTTATGTGCAGGCTGATCTTAGTCTATACCTCCTGCTTGTACTTTTCCTGCCACAGTTGTTTATGAGGTTGATTTCTAAAAAATAAATATTGATTTTTGAACAAGTTCTATCAGTGCTTTCAACACTTTGATTTGACAGCAATTCAGTAAGGTAATTTATATAGCATGACAAGGGTTAATGACACACTTCTAGCAAGAGTCAAGGTCAATAGGTCAAAATCTCCATAACTAGTAAACTTCATCTTTACCTAATTTAAGATACAATGATCCTGTTTTGCATGATGAAAGCTCTTATGAGACATGCATCAGTAAGTAACAAGGTCAAGGTTATCTAAAAAGATAAAAGTCATTTATCAGGTCAAACTATCAAGGTCTCTTTCAAGGTCAAATATCTGAAACAAATTGCAGTGTCATGGGCATGATCTTAACACATCTTGTTGTCTTAAGATCACTAGACAGTACTTTTTAGCTGCACTTGATGAAAGCCAGCAAACTATTGTCAAGGCGTTGTGTCCTTCTGTCCGTAAACTTTTGTTTTAAAAATCTTCTCCTCAGAAATTGCTGAACAGAATTCAACCAAATTTCACTGAAATGATATTAGGGTGACATTTTATCAGAGTCCTTCAAAGAATTTTGATTGGATGAAAAACGTGGCTTTAACGGACATGGGCTTATTTCCATATAATTATGGTGAAAACTTTGAAAATCTTTTTCTCAGAAACGAGTGAATGGATTTCAACCAAATTTTACTGCATTAATCCTTTGGTGACCCCTTATTAGATTGCTAAAAAAAGAATTGATTGGCTGTAAACATTGATTTAATGGATTGGGCTAATTTCCATATATGGTAAAAAGTGAAAACAGTTTCATTTTTCACAATGTTTAACAAAGATTTTTAGCTCACCTGAACATGAAGTGCTCAAGTGAGCTATTGTGATCAACTTTCGTCCTGCGTCTGTCCTTTACCTGTCGTGCCTCGTCCATCAACAATTTCTTTAAACAACATCTCCTCCAAACCACTGGGCCAATTTGAACCAAATTTGGCAGAAATGACCCTGAGGTGGTCCCCTTTAAGAATAGCTAAAAGAATTAAAATCCGTTAAAATCTCTGGTTGCCATGGCAACAAAAGTGAAATTTAAAATAATCTTTGAAATTATTCTCCTCCTGACCCAGAAGGCTTAGAGTCATGATATTTGCATGAACCAGGAGTATATTGACCTCTTCCTGAGGTGGTCCCCTTTAAGAATAGCTAAAAGAATTGAAATCAGTTAAAATCTCTGGTTGCCATGGCAACAAAAGTGAAATTTAAAATAATCTTTAAATTATTCTCCTCCTGACCCAGAAAGCGTAGAGCCTTTATATTTTCCATGGAGCATCAGTATATATTAACTGCTTTCAAAATAGCTAAAATCATTATCCTTGGGTCCACAGGGGCAGAGCCCTGGGAGGGGGGCATGAAACATTGGTTTACAGACTTCTTTCTTATTTCTGAAAGTATAACCCATGGATCCAAAGGGAGAAAAAAGTTAATTCCTTCTTTCAAATTTGCCCTTAAGCCTTTGAATTTGTAATTTAGACTTTTGGATACCCAGGTACATAGTCTTTATATGTAAGTATGGCCCACTTGTATCATAATCATAACCTTAACATGAAATTAGACTGTTGACAGAAAAAGTGCTTTTATCTCAGGGGAGCAGCCCTCTTGTTTTTTCTTGGAGGCATCAAAAAGTCCAATCATTATGAAATAGGTCAATTACTTTAATGGCTTTATAATCATGGTTTTTCTAGGTTGTATGTTCACCATTATGTAGACTACTCAAAAATATTCATTAATTGTATTGACTTTACTCTTTTGATTTAGTAGTTTGCACCAAATATTGAAAATGATGGCTTAATCAACACAAGGCTTACTGCAGTATATTTCTGTTATCACACAAAAACACACCTATTATTATATCAATTCTAAGTTCAGGGTGATCTGATGCGAGTGCTTCTTCTTGAAACTTTCAGCTTAGAGAAGTGGGAAGTAGGTCTCTTAACCCTTTCCTGTTTTGAAAAATCTTAGGTTTATCCAAATTCAAAGGTTTTGCAGACAAAAATTTATAGTGGATTTATTTATGAAACAACCATTCAGTACGTTAGAAATATTGTGAGAAAAACAAAGAACTTGCTTGTTGTAAGCATTTTCTTCGTTCTCTATAATGTTTTCTTAATTATAGTAGCACAGGGACATTAAAACAAGGAATTAAACAGGAAAGGGGAAAATGTAGCATTTTCACCTTCTTTACAATCCTTTATTCATTTCTATACATCAAAATTTAAGACTGGTCCAAAGTAAAAGGAGTTGGTGACGGTCCAAAGTGAAAGGAGTTGCTGACGAAAATAAAAAGTTTATGAAATTTAACATTTTTTCAACTTTCTGGATAGAAAACAATGATGAAAATGAAGAAATTGCTTGTTACAAGCAATTTCTTCATCTTATTTTATGTTTTTCCAAATATTTTTCTTGAGGGGAATCAAAAAGTGTCATTGTGTTGGAATGGGTCAATACATTACCACATGAAAAAAATTTAGTCCATTCTAATTCGAAGGATGTTAATGACATCAATTTCAAGTTGGTAAAATTAAAAAATCTTTGCATTGTAGGGGTAGGAAACATTGTGAAAATATAAAAAAAATCTTGTTATATGCATTTTTAGCTCACCTTAGCATGAAGTGCTCATTTTGAGCTATTTTGATCATCCTCTGTCCGTCGTCCAACGTGTGTCAACAATCTTAAAATGACATCTCCTCCCAAACCAGGGCAGATTTCAACCAAATTGGCAGGAGTTTTCCTTTTGGTGGTGCCCTTTGAAAACTGCTAAAAGAATTGAAATCCATTAAAAACTCTGGTTGCGATGGCAACAAAACTGTAATTTTAATAAAAACTTTAAAAATTATTTCCTCCTGACCCAGAAGGCGTAGAGTCTTGATATTTGGCATGAAGCATCAGTACAATGACCTCTTTCAGAATTGCTAAAATCATCACCCTCGGGTCCCCAGGGGCGGAGCCCCATGGGGGGATCGGGCTTATATAGAAATAAAGAAGGATTTTTAAAACAACATCTCCTCCCAAACCATTTGTCAGATTTCAACCGTACTTGGCAGAAATGTTTCTTGGGTGGTACCCTATAAAAATTGCTAAAGGAATTGAAATCCGTTAAAACTCTGGTTGTCATGGTAATAAAACTGAAATTTAAATAAAATCTTTGAAAATTATCTCCTCCTAACCAAGAGGGCTTAGAGTCTTTTTTTGCATGAAGCATCAGTATTTTGACCTCTTTCAGAACTGCTTAAATCATCACCATCTGGCACCCCAGGGGCCCCCTACACCACTGGGCTTATTTCAACCAAAGAATTTTAATCAGTTGAAAACTCTGTTGCTGTGACAAGATTAAAATTGAAAAAAAACCATCCCCTCCTGACCCAGAAGTTGAAGAATCTTGAATTTTGCATGAAGCATCTGTGCATTGACCTCTTTGAAAATTGATAAAATATCAGAGCCACAGGGTGATTAGGCTTTAATAGAAATAAAGAAGGCAACCTTTTCAAAACTATTTCACCAATTTAAACCAAATTAGTCAGAAATATGTTAGTAAGTAAATAATAACTAAAATATTTGAAATCTGTTGAAAGCATTGGTTGGCATGGTAACATAAGTTGAGTTTAATTAATGTTAAAGGAGGTCTTCTCCCGAACCAGTTTGTATAAGGCCTTGAAGAAAAAAAGAGCCCTATCTCAGGTGAGAGCCAGGGCCGCTGGTCCTCTTGTCTTCATTTTCAACAATGTTGAGGGGCATAAAAAAGCAGGATTTTTTGTGTAAATATGTTAACACAGGTCTGGTATAGATTTTCTGTTATTTTATTGTATAGACACCACTTTAATGGCTTGAATGGTCAACTCCATATTGTTGGGAATTTACACAATTCTTTCAATGTTGTAACAGTATTGTTATTGCAAACATAATTAACCTAATAGAAATTAAATTTCATTGTAGGATTGGATGCTAGGCTGTTTTAAGATTAACTTGTCATCAAAGTTCATGTCTGTATTTAAACTGCAAATATAAATCTGTTTGGCTTCTCTGTAGGTTGCTTGTTTCATACATGAACCATTGATGACATGTGCTGGCTTTATAGTGCCACCTAAGAACTATCTACGATTTGTTTATAGGTAGGCATTCAATATCCGAAATCACTCAAACTAAATGTATTTTGTTCTATGTCCTAGAAGCTTTGCAACATATGATGCTTATAAAAGCTTTCTTTTCAAGCTATCAGAATGGATGTGGATCCATTTTAGTAAAAGAATTAACAAGTATAGGACATCTTACCTTAACTAATACAAAAGATGAAAAAAAGATCCTTCAAACCACCCAAAAGGAAAGAAATAGGGTCTCTTGATGTAAATAAAAAAGGATGAGAAAGGGTATTTTTTTAAAAAAAATATAGGTTTCCCACAAAAGTTTAGTGAAAATAGATGTGACTCAAAATATTAGTGCAGAAATGAACCAACAGGAATCAGCTATGGGGTTAGAGAGGAAATATTTTGTTAACCCTTTCCTGTTCGATCCCTGTTTTTTTTTTATCTTTGTGAATTTTTAATTGAGAAAATATTGTAGAAAAAAGAAGAAATTGCATGTAACAAGCAATTTCTTCTTTTTCCAAATATATTTTTTACCCTGCTTAAATGTTTTTATCAAATTTAATCAAAATTAAATTTACGTCTGCAAAATCTTTGAATTTTGACAGGTCTAAAATCTAAAATAAGTTGGCTTGTTGTGTCAATGTTAAATAGTTGTGCTAGCTAGCTTTTGGCTTGTTACTTTGTTTGAAGTTGGACAGACAGCATAGTAATATGTAATTTCTCCTCTTTTTATAATGTTTTCTTGACCTATGAGATCCTTAATTTCATTCTCCATGTACCTTTAGTTTATGTCCAAAATTTCTCGCTGGTCTAAAAGTCTGTTGCCTTGTAATGTACATGTGTCTGTATGAAAATAGGTAAATTATAACTTTTTAACCCATTCCCAGACAAACATAAAAATTACTTATAAAAAAGCAACAACAGGTTTTTGATTATTATAATTTGAAAACATATCTTCATAATGTTAAAATCAATTGTGAAAACGTCTGATGCATTTACAACAGAGTCTAAGGTATTATTTCTCTAAGGTGGGAATTAAACATAACCAAACTAATAAAGAGTTTAACCCATTCCCGCACAGTGACGCTTTTGGACGCCACTCGAGAAAAACAATTTGGAAAACATTGCGTAAAATGAAGAAATTGCTTTTAACAAGCAATTTCTTCATTTAACACAATATTTTCTGGCCAAACAGTTGAAAAAATTTCATATGTCATAAACTTAAAATTGTGGTCTACAACTCCTTTCAATTTGGGACAGTCTTAAATTTTGCCCTCTTTTAATGGGTTAAAAACTTAATGACAACAATTTCAAAAACCTTCTTTCTTTAGGATAGAAAACATTTTGGGAAATGAAGAAATTGCTATTTTCAAGTACTTTCTTCTTTCTCACAAAGTTTTCCAAAGCGTTTTGTTAATGGTCTTAAAAGGCAGGATTGAGTGAAAGTAGGTTAACATTTTGAAAAATACAAAAGTGGGTATTAGAGAATTAAAATCAGTGAAAGGATTCACAAAGCTAGTGCAGAAATTAGTCTATTTTGATGCATGAAATATATTAAAAGAGCATGTGTTTAACCCTTTCCTGTTTAAATCATGGTTTTTACATCACTGTGATTAAATAATTGTGAAAATATGCAGAAAAAGAAGAAATTGCTTGTCACTATCAATTTCTTCTTTTTCAACAATATTTTCTACCCTACTGAATGGTTATTTTTCAAATTAATCCCACTTTAGATTTTCGACTGATAAAACTTTGAATTTGGACAGGTATATAATTTTGCAAAACTGGAAAGGCTTGAATAGAATTTTTGCAGAGAGTTTCTGTGTGCCAGAATGAGTTTTATATGAAATAAAACTAACCCAGTGTTATACAATCTTTGTTAGCTTCAGAATTCATGAAGTGAAGTGTCTTTTCTTCCTCTGCAGTGTATGTGTTTGATATGTTCCAATTATTAGCACCTTTTCCTTCTGCTAGTATTACTTCTTTTAGAAAATCTCTTTGATTTAACCCTTTCCTATACAAACCTGGGATTTTACGTTTTTGTGATTTTATACTAAATAAATGAAAAACCATTGTGGAAAAAGAAGAGATTGGTTATAACAAGCAATTTCTCCTTTTCCCTCAATATTTTCTACCACGCAGGATGGTTACATTTCAAACTGCATTTTATTTTTATTGTCGTCTGTAACCTCTTTCAATTTGGCCCAGACTAAATTTTCTCAAACTTGCTGAAACGGGAAAATGAGCCTTATTGTCAATTACCTTGTTACCACTGGGTTACAATTTTGGCTCAGTTTAATCAAACTTGCTGAAAATAATTGCATGGTCAAGAAGAATGTCCCTATTGAAAATTGTGACATTCTGGCTAATATCAAGGGAAAGAGTACCTTATTTCCTCTTTACCACTTGAGAGGTCACAATTTTTGCTCAATGTATTTTCTATTTCAGACAAATTTTCCAAACTTCAGAGAAGTTTAGTTTATTTGTAAAATCCAATGTCCATGGCTCAGGTGATCAACCAAGGCCTGGCATGGCTATCTTATTTTGAATTTATTCTTCAAGCGTAATTTTCTTTAAAAAAATAGATCTTTCAACTTTTTAAATGGTTTTAAAACTCATAATACTCTTTCTTTCTAATACAGTTTACCATTTGAGACTATGGGCTTCAAATTAAAATTTATATGGTTTATTTGATAGTAAATAATCACAAACTTTCAGTGGCACAGACACCTTCCTCGGGTGTTATACTATGAATCATAGGAAGAGATTGGAATATTGAGGGCGCACTTAAATTGAAGACACTTGTCAAATATATGTACATCAATGAATTTACCCATTTCATCACAATCCTGCTTTGTTAAGCTCCTCAAGAAAAAAACTTTCGAAAACATCATGGAAAATGAAAAAATTGCTTGTTACAAGCAATTTCCTTTTTATCAAAATGTTTCACAGAAAGACCAATATTTTTAAAATTTCAACAACTTGAAATTATTGTGTCTTCCTTGAATTTGGACTAGTCATAATATTGAAATAAGAATTCCTAATTTAGTTTTATATACTCCACCTTTAATGCCTATCTTTTTGTGATTTAAGCAAGCTAATGATCTATGTCATGACATCGTCTATATCATTACAGATGTGTGAGAGAAGCAGGAGGTATATGTATTGCAGACGAGGTCCAAACTGGACTTGGTAGGTGTGGTGACAAGTTCTTTGCATTCCAGTCTCATGGTAAGTATTCACTTGTAACCAATTTCCAGACAATTTCACTTTTTGAGGCCTCTTTAGAAAACATTGTGGAACATGAAGAGATAACTTGTTATAAGCAATTTCTTCTTTATCCACAATGTTTTGTAACCCATAAGACCATAATTTGATTAACCCTTTCCTGTTCAAACACGGGGTTTTATGTTCCTGTGATTTTATACTTGAGAAAACATTGTGGAAAAAGGAGAAATTGCTTGTGACAAGCAATTTCTCCTTTTTACACAATTTTTTCTACCACATAGGATGGTTTTATTTCAAATGGCATCCAGTTTTCATTGTCTTCTGCATCCTCTTTCAATTTGGACTAGTCTAAAATTTCCAAAAAGGGGAAAGGGTTAAATGCTTGATTTAGCTCACTTAGGCAGTAAGTGAGAGATGAGCTATAGTGTCTGGTCATGTCCGTCTGTCCATGAATTCTTTAAAAATCCTCTCCTCCTAAACAGGTAGGCCAATCAAGTTGATACTTGGCAGAAATGTTCCTTTGGTTAGGCTTTTCCAAAGTTGTTGGAAATAACTGGGCTCCAATTGGGTATCTGCCTATTTAACATTTTATTGCATGTGTCATCATCCACTGAACCCATCACCACAAAATCATACATTTTTTATACTCCTGAAGAATATCATATTAGAAAAAGATTGATTGATTGAATGGGGTTTAAAGCCACTTTTAACAGTATTTCGGTCATATTGCTGCAGCTGGAGCACCTAACAATGAATTCCTGGTATTTTTCACACCAGTACTACTACTACATCCTTTCCTAGCTTCCAGCTGCTATCCCACTTAGGTTTACGATTATCAACCCATTGATTGGAGACAAATGTCAGAAAGGATATTTGCTGCTACATGGATCAAACCGGTGACCCCATGACTAGGAGTCCTACATAATACCACTGCGCTTTTCTCCATTTCATATGATGTTTGTTACCCTAGAATGTGCCTACTTTTATTATTTACTTGCACTTTGCTTTATCATTTACAAGTTTTTTCAGTTTGAATCAGTCAAAAATTCATCATTTAGTAATGGGTTTGATAATGTCCCACTAGTGCCACTGGCACTCCCTGTTTTCCATAGTAAAATATTTAAAATCTTCTTCACTTTGTCACACTTCACAGAGTCTTGAATTAATTTGAGGTAAGGGTAAGTATAGATCCGTTACAGGTTATCAGCTATAAAATTTTTATGTTAATAACCATTGTACAGCTGAATACCATGTTAGACCTTGGACTATCAATGTTACTATTAACCCATTCCCACTCAATCGCCCCTCAAGAAACAAGCTTTTAAAAACATTGTGGAAAATGAAGAAATTGCTTGATAAAGCAATTTCTTCATTATCCACAATGTTTTCTATCCAAAAAAACGCAAAAATCTTAAATCTAATCAACTTGAAATTTTCGTCTGCAGCTTCTTTGAATTTGGACCAATCTAAAATTTTGCTGTGTTTGAATGGGTTAACCCACACAACAAAATTCTAGACTGGTCAAAATAGAAAAAAGCTGCAGACGACAATTTCAAGTTGATGAAGTTTAAATTTTTTCGTCTTTTTATGCCCCCAAAGGGAGGCATATAGTAATCGGACTGTCCGTCCGTCAGTCAGTCAGTCAGTCCGTCCCTCTTTTGTGTCCACTCTGTAACTTCTACATTCAATAGTGTGTTTCAATATAACTTTGCACAATTGCTCACCGCTATAAGACGACGTGGAGCGAAAAAGACCCAGGTTCCTATCTCAAAGATCAAGGTCATAATCTGGGGTCAAAGGTAAAAAATCAGCACTTTTTGCCATGTCCACTCTGTAACTTCTATAATCATTCGAGCAGGTACAAAATTCTTTCATACAAATGTTACCCATCTTCAGAGGACATGTCACAAAAAAGACCCAGGTTCCTATCTCAAAGGTAAAAGGTCACAATCTGGGGTCAAAGGTAAAAAAAAGGCACTTTTTGCCATGTCCACTCTGTAACTTCTATAATCATGCACGCTGGTACAAAATTCTTTCATACAAATGTTCACCACCTTCAGATGATGTGTCGCAAAAAGAACAATGTTCCTATCTCAAAGGTCACAATCTGGGGTCAAAGGTAAAAAATTGGCACTTTTTCCCTGTCCACTCTGTAACTTCTATAATCATGCGTGCAGGTACCAATTTCTTTCATACAAATGTTACCCACCTTCAGACGATGTGTCACTAAAAAGACCCAGGTTCCTATCTCAAAGGTAAAAGGTCACAATCTGGGGTCAAAGGTAAAAAAAAGGCACTTTTTGCCATGTCCACTCTGTAACTTCTATAATCATGCACGCAGGTACAAAATTCTTTCATACAAATGTTCACCACCTTCAGATGATGTGTCGCATAAAGAACAATGTTCCTATCTCAAAGGTCAAGGTCACAATCTGGGGTCAAAGGTAAAAAATTGGCACTTTTTCCCTGTCCACTCTGTAACTTCTATAATCATGCGTGCAGGTACCAATTTCTTTCATACAAATGTTACCCACCTTCAGACGATGTGTCACTAAAAAGACCCAGGTTCCTTTCTCAAAGGTAAAAGGTCACAATCTGGGGTCAAAGGTAGGAAAAAAGGCACTTTTTGCCATGTCCGCTCTGTAACTTCTATAATCATGCACGCTGGTACCAATTTCTTTGATACAATTGTTCACCACCTTCAGACGACGTGTCGCAAAAAAACCCATGTTCCTATCTCAAAGGTCAAGGTCACAATCTGGGGTCTAAGATAAAAAATCAGAACCTTTTGCCATGTCCGCTCTGTTACTTCTATAATCATGCACGCAGGTACCAATTTCTTTCATACAAATGTTAACCACCTTCAGACCACGTGTTTCGAAAAGACCCATTTTCCTATCTCAAAGGTCAAGTTCACAATCTGGGGTCAAAGGGGCATCCAGAATTGCGTCCGGAATGGTTAAATTGTATTTACTTTCTTATTCTTCAATGGATTGCTTCCATATTTGGACAGATGCTTAATTGGGTGGACCACTTTACATGACCGTGACCCAGTGACCTTGACCTTTGACCTACTTTTGACCTCAGAAAAAGCCGTCCATTATTCTTTTCTCGATTTCATTCCGTATTTATAGAAATTATTTTATGTATTAAAATTTCATTTATTAAAAACCCAGACGTATAGATCACAAATGCATGTGGTTGTGTTTATAAATCAAATCAAAGTGCCACATGCTTGACCCTGTCCTTTGGGGGCATTTGTCACATGACTGTGACCTGCCCATGTTGGATAGTAAAAAAATGTGGATAATGCCAAAGCTTATTTCTTGAGGGGCATAAAAAAGGAGGGATTGTGTGGAAAAGGGCTTTAGATTGTTAATTTGTAACAATCGATTTCTTCATTTTTAATATGTTTTGAAAATTGGCCCTTTTCTGAGCGATCCCTGATTTTATATAGAATAAAAGAAGGAAATCTTAAAAAATTTTCTCCCAAACCATAAGGCCTAGAGCTTTGATATTTAGTAAAAATCACCATCTATTGACATTCTACTAAAATACTTCAAAGAATTACCATATTCTGAAAATTAGCCCTTTTCTGGGCGATCTCTGATTTTACATAAATTAAAGAAGGAAATCTTAAAAAAACTTCTTATCCCAAACCATAAGGCCCAGAGCTTTGATGTTTTGTATAAATCATCATCTATTGACCATCTACCAAAATACTTCATAGAATTACCGTACTCTGAAATTTAGCCCTTTTCTTTGTGATCCCTGATTTTACATAGAAATAAAGAAGGAAATCTTTAAATATCTTCTCCTCCCAAACCAAAAGGTCAAACGCTTTAACATTTAGTATGTAATAATACTTATTGACCCTCTACCAAATACTTCATAGAATTACTGTATCCTGAAAATAAGCCCTTTTCTGTGCAATCTCAGAAAGTAGAAAATGTTCTCCTTCTAAACCATTAGGCCTAGAGCTGTGATATTTGATATGTACTATTGGCCCTCTACATAAGTACTTCAAAGAATTACCACACTCTTGAAATTGGCTCAATATGGTTTGATCTTCACTCTACCTAGGATTAAAAGAGAAAATCTTTTAAAAATCTCCTTCTCCAAAATGATTAGGTGTAGGGCTTTGATAATTTGTATATCATATCATCACGCCTTGAGCCATAATACTTGCGGAGCGATATAGGATCATCATGGTCCTCTTGTTGTGTATATAGGAGATCAGGACCCTGTTGCAAGTTATTTATTTGAAAAAAAAACCCCAATATCTAAAATCTGAAAAAGAAGACTTACCAGATGTCAAAAGTATGGAATGGTCCAAGTTCATAAAAGTGCAGGAAAGTTTACAAAATGCACTCAAATTAAGCTTCAGGTAGGGTACAAAGCAATTTGAAAAAAAGAGAAATTGCTTGAAACAAACAATTTCTCCTTTTTATGCCCCTGCATTATAATGTTAACTTATGTTTGTGTGTGATCAGTAAGCATAACAAAAAAAACCTAACATCTTGCTGTTATTCAAACATCATTGAAGATACATGTACATTGTGTGTATTGGGGGCATGTGTTCCTTGCATTGATAGGTATCAGTTGGTTTTAAGGTGTAGGTCATCTGTCTAGGTCAAGGTCATATTTCTAAGAAAAATGCTGTTATAGGGGTATGTTGTTTCACAGACTCATTGTGTTCATAATAATTTTCTAAGTATAAATCCCCCAGGGCATAAACAGTTGGGATTGTGTAATAATTGGTTGAATAAAATACCTTCATTCAATCTTATATCTATCTACAGATGTAGTCCCAGATATAGTGACCATGGGTAAGCCAGTAGGCAATGGTCACCCAATGGCTATTGTAGTAACAACCAAAGAAATATCAGACTCTCTGAAGGAATTTAGTAGTACGGTAAGTTGTTGTGTTTAGATATGGTAAGGGCAATGTTTCATGAGATTGAAATAATAGTGAAAGAAATACTTGGGTATAATTCACTATGTTGGAACTATATTGCAATGAGAAATATTACTTAATACATTACCAGACAAGATTATTTTAGACTGGTATAATTGAAAGGAGTTGCAGACGACAGTTTAAAGTTTGTGAAATTTTACATTTTTTGCCTTTCTGGATAGGAAACATTGTGTAAAATGAAGAAATTTCTTGTTACAAGCAATTTCTTCATTTTACACAATGGTTTTCCAATTATTTTTTCTTGACGGGCCGTAAAGTAAAGCATCACTGTGTGGGAATGGGTAAATGTCAAAAACTTGGTAAAACATTCTGGAAATGGTATACAACTATTGTATGGGTTGTTTTTGGTAGCACAGTGGAATCCTGTGAATTTCAGCTCAAATTTGTCTAGCTTTGTTGCAAATAACCAGAAGTAGCTATTAAAACTGCTCATATGCAGATTATGAAAGAAAAATTTAGGCTCTCAAATTTCTAACTGCAATGCTTTAAGACATTTGTAAGAAGGTGATTAAGCCGATTTTGTAATGAAAGTGACTGTTCACAATTTTAGAAAAAGAAAGAAAAGAAGAAATGATATTTCGCGTTATGAGATTCTGAATAAGTCAGGAACGTACAATTCAAATACAACCATAATTTTTATCTGTAAAATGCACTGAAAATCGCCTTATTTGTGGATTTCATGATATATCAATTACGTTATTGGCTTCTGCTAAGCAATACAGTTGTTATTGATATCACCCAAAGACTTACCATCTTACCCAATAAATTGCAATGTTTCAAAGAAGGACATAGTGAATATGTCACATTAAACTAAATTCATGTTGCATTTAGTAGATTTAGCATGAAGAAAGAATATAAATCTTGAAAATGACATTGATATTTATTGGACAACCAGATAATTTTTCAAATTGTCATAAAAATCTGTTTAAGAGCAGCTTTAACCCATTCCAACTCAATCCCTCATTTGTACGCCCCTCAAAAAAAAAAACTTTGGAAAACATTGTGGAAAATGAAGAAATTGCTTGTATCAAGCAATTTCTACATTATCCACAATGTTTTCTATCCATAAAGACGAAAAAATTCAAAATTCCATCAACTTGAAATTGTCGTCTGCAGCTTTTTTCAATTTGGACCAGTCTAAAATTTTCCTGTGTTGGAATGGGTTAAAAGGAACTATTTGTTCTATAGATCTAATGTTTGTGCATAAAGCCAGTTGCCAACAAGCAATCAATTGCTATTTTTATGATTGTAATTTAGATGATTTCCTTATAAATTTTAGAATTGTTTATAAGTCTTTAAATTGACAAAGCAGAAGGGGACTTTTAGGTTTGCACTTGTCTGCTATCAGTTCGCTTTGATAATTTACTACACTACTAGTGCTCTGTAAACCCTTGAAGATATTGAGATGATTGTAGAAGTGTGGGACCCTATAATTAGCTACTGATCAAGTTTGTGTTTTGTTCTGGTTCAAATGTATATCTGTAATTTAAAAGGAATTATCTTAACCTTTTCCTGTACAAACCTGGGATTTTACGACACTGTGATTTTATAATTCAGAAAACATTGCAGAAATAGAAGAAATTGCTTGTAAGAAGGAATTCCTCCATTTTCCACAATACTTTCTACCACACATTGTTGTCTGCTACCTCTTTCAATTCGATCCAGTCTAAAGTTTAAAAAAAAAAAAGGAAAGGGTTAATTGAAGTCTTTAGATATATTGAATTTAAAGATGTAAAAAGAGATTGATAATATGAATTTTCATCTTAATTCAAGACAGACTGGTGTTTTTTAGAATGCACATAGTAGTTGATCGAATATGTGTTACAAAAGCATTTAGAACTGTTTTCCTCAAAGATTTCATACTAGATGAGATGTAGCTGACTGTTGTTACTTATTCTTGCAAAACAATAAATGTCAAATTATCAAATCAGTACATCTCTGTGTTATCTAGAGTTTCAAGGCATAACAATAAATGTCAAATTATCATGTCAGTATTTTCGGATGATATAAACTTAAAAGATATAAAAGTAAATGTCAAATTATTAAGTCAGTATTTCCAGGTCAATCAGAATATCAAGGCATAATAGTAAATGTTACCGTATCAACTCAATATTTCTGGGTTGTATAGAATTTCAAGGCATAATGATATATGTTACCATATCATGTGATTTTTTTGGGTAATATAGAATTTCATGACATGATTATAAATTCTAAATAATAACTGAGAATTTCTTGATTATACAGAATTTCAAGGCATAATAATAATCTTTAAATCATGAACTCGGTATTTCTGGAATTTCAAGGTAAAATCAGGTCATCATGAAGATCACAAAGATGATTGAATATCAATACTTGATAATAATGAACCCATTACAAGGTGACAGTGTTATATACTGATCCAGGCAACATTTTAAGTTAATTGAATTTACTTTTGTCTTTTTTGGTAAGAAATAAAGATATTGTTTGCCGTATGATGGTTTCTTAATATATTATGTTTAGGGTGGTAAAAAGGCAGAATGTATGGGAATGGGTAAAAAAAACCCCAGATAAGCACCTTTTCTTAATAATGTTAAGGAGAAAAACAAGGTAAAAATCTAACCTCTCTATAATTTAATTTCAGTTTGGTGGAAATCCAGTGGCATGTGCAATGGGTATGGCTGTTTTAGATGTAATCAGAAATGAGAAGTTGATATCAAGTGCTTACTCAGTAGGAAAGTGTCTGATAGATGGGTTCCGTGCAATACAGTCCAAACATCCGACCCTTGGGGATGTAAGGTAAACTCAATTTGCTTTAATTCTTTTAGTTTGATTTGAAATGGTTAAATTTCAAACAATCAATTTATTACATCATTACTTGCAATATAAATAAAGCCTGTAATTTGTCTTCATTTCAAAACAACTTTAGTTACCATTTTATTTGGAACATAGAAATTAAGGAAATAATATGAACATTCATTGAATACTCTTCATATTAATAAAAGACAATTTAAGACTGGTCCAAATTGAAAGAAGATGCAGAGTAAGTGTCAAGTTAAAAATTGATGCCATAAAGAGAAGAATATATTGATGGAAAAGGGTTTAAAATCAATTTCTCCTTTTCCCAAAATGTTTATCTTAAAATTATTGTTCATTGTTATAGAAATAAGAAATTGTACGGTATTGTATTAATTTGATTTTAAGTTATTATAAAGCCCCATTTCTGTTCTAGGGGTTCTGGTCTTGCTATTGGTGTTGAGATAGTTGTGGACCAGGAGAGTAGAAAGCCAAACAAGGATGCTGCGGAACTACTAGTGTATAGGTGAGTCAATGATAAGGATCTGTATGTAATGAAATGCAATTTGGGTCATAGGTAATGTCAGAGTCATGGAAGATAACAATCATCCGATGTCTGAATTTGTTAAACTTTGTGAAATATTGAAAAAACTTTTATAATGATTCCTGTGTGTGACTTAATAAAACGTTTAGCATGACACTTCAGACCAATTTGTTTTAAAATCAATAGTTACTTTGGTTAATAGATACATCGTTAGCTATGCCATCTGACCTTTGACAGGATGTTCGAGATAGAATTTCAACCCATTACCACACAACGAAACTTTAGATTGGCCCAAATTTAGAAGTTGCAGACAAACATTTCTAACTGGTTGACTTTAGAAAGTCTTTTACCTTTTAGGTTAAAAAACATTATGGCCAATAAAGAAACAAGCAACAAGCAATTTTTTCATTATCCGCAATATTTTCTTAAGCTGTTTTCTTTAAAAAAGCATCATTGTGTCGGAATGGTTTAATCAAATTTGATGGTCAGTAAATTATGGCTTGATTGGTAAAAGTAAAAATGGTTGGTGACCTTAAAGTCCGAACCACAGCTTGAATAAACTTTACTTATGACATTTAGATTGCCAAACAAACAAAAATGCTTAACATGAATGTAAGAGTACAGAGTTCACTTCCAATCTAAATTAATGATTCAATTGTATATTGATTTGTTGGCAGCAATCTGTCAATTTCACTTGTCATCTTTGAAACAAAATCTTGTTTATAAAGAAGATAACTGTTTGTTTCAATGTATGATTAATTCATTATTCATTGAAAGAACAACAGCGCTATATTTAAATATATATCAGAGCCACAACAGAAATAGAAAAAGTGGTTTTGATAATATTAATAAATTGAAGGATTAATTGATCTTAAACAGAATCAAATAGTTATTTTTTATTCATTTTTTCTTTCAATGAAAACAGAAACAGAATGTAGAATTAAAGATTAACCCATTCCCTCACAATGATGCTTTTGCATCCTCCCTCAAGGAAAACAATTGGGAAAATAACAAGCAATTTCTTCATTTAACACAGTGTTTTCTACCCAGAAATCGGTGGCTTACTGCAAAAACATCATAAGTGTCTATACTAAGTAAGCTACTAAGCTACCGAAATGTGAAAAGATTTAAAATTTCATAAACTTAAAATTGTCATCTGCAACTCCTTACAATTCCAACCAGTCTAAACTTTTTCATTTAGTAATGGGTTAAATCAAAAGAAAATGTGTTATGCCATCTTAAGCTTTTGTTCTGATCAATTGATATGAAGTTGAGAAAATGAAAGAAAGTGGAGTAAAAACAATTTTGATAATTCAACAGGTCTATCAATGAAATTATCAATTGATAATCCATTTGGAAATCCGGACAATCAACTGAAAAGCATATTAGAAAAAAATATTCTAATTGTGATAAATTAACCTATTCCTATATAATCCTTCCTCTGTAACCCATTCCCACTCAAGCCCTCCTTTTTACGCGCCTCAATTATAGAGCTTTG
This sequence comes from Fragum fragum, assembly GCA_946902895.1. Taxonomy (NCBI): domain Eukaryota; kingdom Metazoa; phylum Mollusca; class Bivalvia; order Cardiida; family Cardiidae; genus Fragum; species Fragum fragum. The sequence continues at coordinate 83,040,385 of OX336365.1, forward strand.
GAAAACATTGTGGAAAATGAAGAAATTGCTTGTCACAAGCAATTTCTTCATTATCCACAATGTTTTCTATCCAAAAAGACGAAAAAATTCAAAATTCTATCAACTTGGAATTGTCGTCTGCAGCTTCTTTCAATTTGGACCAGTCTAAAATTCCTCTGTGTTGGAATGGGTTTAAATAATTTTTCAAAAAAGTCTTTGAAGAGCTATTGTTGTACCCTTGGCATCAGCATCAGCTTCCAGCTTAGTTAAAGTTTTTATATCTATTAGAACTAGTCCTAGAGGGCTCATATTCCACATATGCACTCTAGGAGAGGGGCTTTCTTTTTAATTAATGACCTTGATCCTGCAACCTTTTGAACTTGACCTTTAATTTTTCATGAAAAAACGTAAACCAAAAAATTCAACTTTTATTTCATTAGTGAATTTTAAAATTAGTGTACTCATATTTCACACATGCATTCATCAGGAGACAGGATTGTGTTTGCGACAATGATCTTGACCCTGTGAAATTATGTTGAATTTTGTAGAATTATGCCCAAATTGTTTGTTAGCTCACCTGAGAGTGAAGTGCTCAAGGTGAGCTATTGTGATCGCCCAATATCCAGTGTCCAGTGTCGTCATGCTTTGTCATCGTCAAGCTAGTGCGTCATGAGCCCATCAACAATTGCTTTAAACATCTTCTCCTCCTGAACCGGAAAGCCAATATTGATGAAACTTGGCAGGCATGTACCTTGGATCAACCTCTTCCAAAATTGTTCAAATAATTGAAATCTACGCTAACTCTGGTGCCATGGCAACAAAAAAGGGGAAAATAAAATCTTTTAAAACCTTCATCTTCGAAACCAGCAGACTGAGCTGAGAGCTTTGATAGCACCTCCTAGTGGACCTCTGTCAAGTTTGTTCAAATGATGCCCTATGGCTCTGCCCGCCCCACACCATTTTAAATAATTTTGAAATAAAAATGGAAAACTTTAAAAATCATCTTCTCTGAAACCAGAAAGCCTAGAGCTTTGATATTTTGTATGGAGCACCTCCTAGGGGACCTCTTTCAAGTTTGTTAAAAAAAATGTCCCTAGGGTCATATTTGGTTTCTGCCCAGGCACACCCCATTTTACATTGAAACAAAGAAGGAAAACTATGAAAATTATTTTCTCTGAAACCAGAAAGCCTAGAGCATTGATATTTGGTATGCAGCAACTAATAGGGGACCTCTATCATGTTTTTTCATTTGATGCCCCTAAGGTCATTATATGGCCTCCAATCGGGCTAAGCTTAATTTAACCAAAAAACAATGAAGGAAAATCTTCTCTGAAACTTGAAAATCTTGAGTCTTGATATTTGGTTTGTAGAATCTCCAAGTCTATCAGATTTTGTTGATGCAATACCCTTTGGGATATAAGTGAGCTCCTCCCAGCCGCAATCAATTTTAACATAGAAACAAAATATATAAAAATATCCTCTGAAATGAGAAAGCCTAGAGAATTGATATTTGGTATGTAGAACCTCCTAGTGAATCTCTAAAAAATTTTTGTGTGTTTACCCGTCAGACATATTTGGGCTCTGCATGGGCGCACCCTATTTTTTTTTTACATAGCAACACAGTAGAAAAATCTTAAAGAACCCAACCAACTCCACACCCTATTTTATTTTTAATTCACAATCGTGTTCATTAACCCAAATCTGCCTTGCAATGTACACATCTTTTTGTTTCTGATTTCTCATACAAGATTTTCTTAACAGGTGACTTTTTTGCCGAAATTAGGTCACTAGCACTTTGAATACCTCTCCAATCGACTCAAGTGAGAGTTGAAGGGCCAATGGCCCTCTTGTCAAAAGCAACCTCTTTATTTTTTGCTTAAACCTAAGTGGGATAGGAAAGGAGGCTAGAAAAGGATGTAGTGGTAGTACTGGTATGAAAAATACCAAGAATCCATTGTTACGTTCACAGCGATATGACTGAAATACCGTTAAAAGTGGCGTTAAACCCCATTCAATCAATCAATTTATTTTCTGCATTGCCTCTACCCAGTGATTTATTGCTCAACTATTGGAATAATAGGGAGGGTATTCCAGTCATGCTTATGCTATTGCTCTGAAATTTTCACATGCCTTTGTGACTATCATATCATCCCCTAGGCAAAGACTTTATTCTGACATTTATTTAGTGGAATTTTACCCTTTTTAACTTAGAAATTCTTGGTGCCATATCTCTATTCATAAGTATGCTCTTGCTCTGAAACTTTGCATATGCTCTTTTGACCATAATACCATCCCCTAGAAAAAGATTTACCAATTCCCCCACAATTACACTTTTTGACACTCCTCAAGAAAAAAAATGGAAAAAGATTGTGCAAAATGAAGAAATTGCTTGCAGCAATTTATTTTCCATGATGTTTTCTACCAAGGATGTTGAAAAAATCTAAAATTTCATACAGTGTTGATTGTTATTTGCAACTTCTTTCAACTTGTACCTGTCTGAAATTTTGCCATCTGGTAATGCATTACCAACTTTGACTTCATTTTGGTGGAATTTTGACCCCTTTTTGAGGTGAAATTCTTGGTTAAATTTTTACACGCAACAAATCTCTGATTTATCTCTGTATATAAATGCGTTATCTCTGTTACTACTTGGTATTTAAGGTAATGGATTGAAACATATGTTCAGAGTCATGATTTTGACATTGAAACATATGTTCAGAGTCATGATTTAACATTGAAACATATGTTCAGAGTCATGATTTTAACAGATACTCATTATTTTTACGTTCATTTAGTGTAATTTTTCACAATATCGACATTGAATTATTGTCACTATGAAGCACTCAGAATTGCTGTTATCTTACAGCTCTTGTTTAATTACCATCAACATAAAATTGTCATCTGCAAGTGCATTTCATTCAGACCTGCTTGAAATATCGTCACCTGGCAATGTATATTTTTTCAGTTTGAAAGACAAAAAGATTTTGACAAATAATGATGGTCCAGAAAAGAACATTATTCAGTTTTTGCCACCAATGTGTTTCACAATTGAAAACGCAAGAACTGTGATCCAGGCTTTTGATGTTGCTCTGGGAGAGATTGAGGATGAGGCCATGAGGGTCAAGGAAGGGTCAAGGTCAGTTGGGGAGATAGAGGTTCCACTGAGTATTTTAACATCCAAACATAAACTGGACAGTGACCAAGATGATGATGATGATGATGATGAAATTGACAGTGATGGAGAATCTCCGCGTAAACGACAAAAAATAGCGTATGAAGGAATGGATTGACTAGAAACTGATGTGAACAGGTTCAGTACTTTGAGGATCAATTAGCTTGCAATTAACTCTCTAAATGGATTTTAAACTTCTATTTAAAAGTTTTTAGATTTAGCCCATTCCCACACAATCCCTAGTTTTTACGCCCCTCGAAGAAAAAGCTGTGGAAAACACTGTGGAAAATGAAGAAATTAATTGTATCATTTAGTTCAGTCTAAAATTTTTAGGTCACCTGACCGAATGGTCATGGTGACCTATTGCAATCATCGTTTGTCCGTCATCGTGCGTCGTCCCTCGTCTGTTAACTTTTAAACATTTTCATCTTCTTCTCAAGAACTACTGGGCGGATTTCAACCAAACTTGGTAGAAAGCATCATTGGGGGATGCCAATTCAAGTTTGTGAAAATAGGGGTTCTGGGGGTCATAGGGGCCCAAATAGGGGCAAAAAAAGGGTAATTTTTGGTACTTCTTTAAAAATCTTCTTCTAATAAACCATTAATGCCAGAGCTTAAATATTCTGTGTGCATGACAACTAGGACAGGTATATTATAAATTGTGAAATTCATGCCCCTGGGGTCATGTATGGGGCCACACCCAGAGGTCAAAGTTCATCATGTTAAAAAATTCACATTTTCATCTTCTTCGGATGAAGTACAAAGCCAATTTCAAACAAACTTGGTGAAAAGCATCATTTAGTAATGGTTATTCGGATTGGTGAAAATAAAAAGGCTGGGGGGTCAGGGGGCCCTAAAATGGAGACCAAAAGGGGGTAATTTTTGGTAACTTTTAAACATTTTCATCTTCTTCTCAAGAACTACTGGGGGGATTTCAACCAAACTTGGTAGAAAGCATCATTGGGGGTTGCCAATTCAAGTTTGTGAAAATAGGGGTTCTGGGGGTCGTAGGGGCCCAAATAGGGGGAAAAAGGGGTATTTTTCGTACTTCTTTAAAAATCTTCCTTTAATAAACCGTTTATGCCAAAGCTTAAATATTTTGTGTGCATGACAACTAGGACAGGTATATTATAAATTGTGAAATTCATGCCCCTGGGGTCATGTATGGGGCCACACCCAGAGGTCAAAGTTCATCATGTTAAAAAATTCACATTTTCATCTTCTTCTGATGAAGTACAAAGCCAATTTCAAACAAACTTGGTGAAAAGCATCATTTGGTAATGGTTATTCGGATTGGTGAAAATAAAAAGGCTGGGGGGTCAGGGGGCCCTAAAATGGGGACCAAAAGGGGGTAATTTTGGTAACTTTTAAATATTTCATCTTCTTCTCAAGAACTACTGGGCTGATTTCAACCAAACTTGGTAGAAAGCATCATTGGGGGATGCCAATTCAAGTTTGTGAAAATAGGGGTTCTGGGGGTCATAGGGGCCCAAATAGGTGGCAAAAAGGGGTAATTTTTGGTACTTCTTTAAAAATCTTCTTCTAATAAACCGTTAATGCCAGAGCTTAAATATTCTGTGTGCATGACAACTAGGACAGGTATATTATAAATTGTGAAATTGTATGGGGCCACAACCAGAGGTCAAAGTTCATCATGTTAAAAAATTCACATTTTCACCTTCTTCTGATGAAGTACAAAGCCAATTTCAAACAAACTTGGTGAAAAGCATCATTGGGTACTGATTATACAGATTTGTGAAAATTAAAAGGCTGGAGGTCAGGGGTGCCTAAAATGGGGACCAAAAGGGGGTCATTTTTGGTAACTTTTAAACATTTTCATCTTCTTCTCAAGAACTACTGAGGGGATTTCAACCAAACCTATTTCTAATTCTTTCAAACAAAATCACTTGTCTTGGTGCTCTTTTACTCAGGTGACCGTTAAGGCCCACTGGGCCTCTTGTTTGTGTGGTAATGGATCAAAAGTGAGAAATTACTCTAAAAGGGACCATCTAAGATATGGGAAAGGACTGATGTTGGTTCCGGTCTAGCTGCATATATGGTGCAGTCTGCGATCCAAAATTTTTCCATGTCATTAGATTTCGGAAAGTACAAAAGTCATTCTACCTTAGTCTATATTAGTTTTTTGCTCCACAAGGGCTGAATGCCATGGAGCAATTGTCATGGTGTGGTGTCTGTTGTGTGTGTGTCCCTCCGTAACTTTTACTCGAAAGTTTCCTCCACAGAAAGTATTGAACAGAATTCAAGTAAATTTCACAGAAATTAAATAACAGAATATATGGTAAATAGTGAATACTTAAACAAAAAGGAAAAAAGATCAGAAACCAGTAGATTGATTTCAACCAAACTTCAAAGGAATAGTCCTTTGAAGTCTATTTATCAGATCTCTTCAATGAATTTGATTGGTTGAAAAACATCAATGGAGGGGGAATCTAATTCCCATCAATGGAATATATTCTGAGAACATTGAAAATCTTCTCTGAAGACGGATTTCAAATTTTTGTTAAAAGAATGATCATCAGGTGACTCTTTGTCAGATTCTTTCATGTAATTTAGATTGGGTGAAAAACATGGCTTTTATTGTTGTTACTTATGTCCATACATGCTAATCAGAGAAGATTTTGAAAATTTTGTTGATACCTTTTCATCTGACTGATTAATTGAATACTACATTACTCGACTTGACTTTTGTAAAACTGTAAAGTTTGAAATGCTTCTCTAGAACTATTTCAAAGATTTGATTGCCAGATTTAGCAAAAATAATCCAGTTTATACTTAATTCCTGGAAACATCATTTGCTTATGGCCGGTGGAGCAATACAGGTACACAAGCACCCTCTAGTTGAAGTAACAAGGCAAGCTGCTCTGTATTTCGTCAAATGTTAAAGAGAGTTTTTCAAGTGGCCCCATTTCATATGTTTTACTTGGTATGAAAATGATTTAATTAACTCTAATCAGAGATGATCCTGTTTACATCCTTTCTTATGTAGTAGGAATTATGGTCTCAACTTAACCCATTCCCACACAATAATGCCTTTGGACGCCCCTCAAGAAAAAAAACGGGAAACATTCTGTAAAATGAAGATATTGCTTGAAACAAGCAATTTCTTCATTTTACACAATGTTTTCTACCCAGGAAGTTGAAATATTCTGAAATTTCATAAACATTAAATTGTCGTTTGCAGCTTTTATCAATTTGGACCAGTCTTCAATTTTGCCATCTGGAAATGGGTTAACTGACAGACAAATTCACTTTTCTTTAATTTTATTCACTTTACCAAACGAAGCAAATTTAAAGGATTTTCCCTTTTCATATAGCCAACTAATATATTTACAAACAAGGGTAAAGAGGTGAGCAAGTTTTAATGATCTAACCCATTCCCACACAGTGCCGCTTTTTTATGACACTAAGAAAGAAAACTTTTGAAAACATTGTGGAAAAAGAAGAAAACAGTTGAAACAATATTATAACTTAGATCCTCCTAGTATAAATGAAGAAGGAATTTTGTATTGATTTAACCCATTACCACATGAGAAAATTTTAGACCGGTCCAAATTGAAAGATGTAGCCGACAACTATTTTTAGTTGATGAAATTTTGGAATTTTTCTATATTTGGGGTAGAAAACATATTGAAGAAATTGCTTGCAACACGCAATTTCATTTTCCTAAATGTTTTCCAAAGCTTTTTAGCTCACCTAAGCACATAGTGCTCAAGTGAGCTATTGTGATCCCCTTTTGTCCGGCGTCCGTCCGTCGTGCGTCGTGCGTCGTGCGTAGTCCGTCAACAATTTCTTTAAACAACATCTCCTCCCAAACCACTGGGCCAATTTGAACCAAATTTGGCAGAAATGTTGCTTAGGTGGTCCCCTTCAAAAATAGCTAAAAGAATTGAAATCCGTTAAAAACTCTGGTTGCCATGGCAACAAAAGTGAAATTTTAAAAAAATCTTTAAAAATCTTCTCCTCCTGACCCAGAAGGCGTAGAGCCTTGATTTTTTGCATGAAGCATCAGTTTATTGACCTCTTTCAAAATAGCTAAAATCATGATCCTCGGGTCCCCAGGGGCGGAGCCCCAGTGGGGTGGGGTTTATATAGAATTAAAGAATGATTTTTTAAATGACATCTCCTCCCAAACCACTGGGCCAATTTGAACCAAATTTGGCAGAAATGTTGCTTAGGTGGTCCCCTTCAAAAAATATTTAAAAGAATTGAAATCCGTTAAAAACTCTGGTTGCCATGGCAACAAAAGTGAAATTTTAAAAAAATCTTTAAAAATCTTCTCCTCCTGACTCAGAAGGCATAGAGCCTTGATATTTTGCATGAAGCATCAGTTTATTGACCTCTTTCAAAATAGCTAAAATCATGATCCTCGGGTCCCCAGGGGCGGAGCCCCATGGGGATGGGGTTTATATAGAAATAAAGAACAATTTTTTAAATGACATCTCCTCCCAAACCACTGGGCCAATTTGAACCAAATTTGGCAGAAATGTTCCTTAGGTGGTCCCCTTCAAAAATAGCTAAAAGAATTGAAATCCGTTTAAAACTCTGGTAGCCATGGCAACAAAAGTGAAATTTTAAAAAAAAATTTAAAAATCTTCTCCTCCTGACCCAGAAGGCATAGAGCCTTGATATTTTGCATGAAGCATCAGTTTATTGACCTCTTTCAAAATAGCTAAAATCATGATCCTCGGGTCCCCAGGGGCGGAGCCCCATGGGGATGGGGTTTATATAGAAATAAAGAACAATTTTTTAAATGACATCTCCTCCCAAACCACTGGGCCAATTTGAACCAAATTTGGCAGAAATGTTCCTTAGGTGGTCCCCTTCAAAAATAGCTAAAAGAATTGAAATCCGTTTAAAACTCTGGTAGCCATGGCAACAAAAGTGAAATTTTAAAAAAATCTTTAAAAATCTTCTCCTCCTGACTCAGAAGGCATAGAGCCTTGATATTTTGCATGAAGCATCAGTTTATTGACCTCTTTCAAAATAGCTAAAATCATGATCCTCGGGTCCCCAGGGGCGGAGCCCCAGTGGGGTGGGGTTTATATAGAATTAAAGAATGATTTTTTAAATGACATCTCCTCCCAAACCACTGGGCCAATTTGAACCAAATTTGGCAGAAATGTTGCTTAGGTGGTCCCCTTCAAAAAATATTTAAAAGAATTGAAATCCGTTAAAAACTCTGGTTGCCATGGCAACAAAAGTGAAATTTTAAAAAAATCTTTAAAAATCTTCTCCTCCTGACTCAGAAGGCATAGAGCCTTGATATTTTGCATGAAGCATCAGTTTATTGACCTCTTTCAAAATAGCTAAAATCATGATCCTCGGGTCCCCAGGGGCGGAGCCCCATGGGGATGGGGTTTATATAGAAATAAAGAACAATTTTTTAAATGACATCTCCTCCCAAACCACTGGGCCAATTTGAACCAAATTTGGCAGAAATGTTCCTTAGGTGGTCCCCTTCAAAAATAGCTAAAAGAATTGAAATCCGTTTAAAACTCTGGTAGCCATGGCAACAAAAGTGAAATTTTAAAAAAAAATTTAAAAATCTTCTCCTCCTGACCCAGAAGGCATAGAGCCTTGATATTTTGCATGAAGCATCAGTTTATTGACCTCTTTCAAAATAGCTAAAATCATGATCCTCGGGTCCCCAGGGGCGGAGCCCCATGGGGATGGGGTTTATATAGAAATAAAGAACAATTTTTTAAATGACATCTCCTCCCAAACCACTGGGCCAATTTGAACCAAATTTGGCAGAAATGTTCCTTAGGTGGTCCCCTTCAAAAATAGCTAAAAGAATTGAAATCCGTTTAAAACTCTGGTAGCCATGGCAACAAAAGTGAAATTTTAAAAAAATCTTTAAAAATCTTCTCCTCCTGACTCAGAAGGCATAGAGCCTTGATATTTTGCATGAAGCATCAGTTTATTGACCTCTTTCAAAATAGCTAAAATCATGATCCTCGGGTCCCCAGGGGCGGAGCCCCATGGGGATGGGGTTTATATAGAAATAAAGAACAATTTTTTAAATGACATCTCCTCCCAAACCACTGGGCCAATTTGAACCAAATTTGGCAGAAATGTTCCTTAGGTGGTCCCCTTCAAAAATAGCTAAAAGAATTGAAATCCGTTTAAAACTCTGGTAGCCATGGCAACAAAAGTGAAATTTTAAAAAAAAATTTAAAAATCTTCTCCTCCTGACCCAGAAGGCATAGAGCCTTGATATTTTGCATGAAGCATCAGTTTATTGACCTCTTTCAAAATAGCTAAAATCATGATCCACGGGTCCCCAGGGGCGGAGCCCCAGGGGGTAGGGGTTTATATAGAAATAAAGAACGATTTTTTAAATGACATCTCCTCCCAAACCACTGGGCCAATTTGAGCCTTGATATTTTGCATGAAGCATCAGTATTTTGACCTCTTTTAAAATAGCTAAAATCATGATCCTTGGGTCCCCAGGGGCGGAGCCCCAGGGGGGGGGGCGTATAGGCATGAAGCATCAGTTCACAGACTTCTTTCTTATTTCTGAAATTATAACTCATGGAAAAAGTTCTTTCCTTCTTTCAAATCAGCACTTAAGCCTTGGAATTTGTAATTTAGACTTTTTGATCCCCAGGTTCATAGTCTTTATATGAAATTGTGGCCCACTTGTTTCATAATCCTTACCTTAACATGAAATAAGACTGTTGAAAGAAAAAGAGCCTTTATCTCAGGTGAGCGCCCCAGGGCCAACGGCCCTCTTGTTACCTTAGGGATCTCAAAAGGCATCATTGTGTGGGAATAGGTTAGTGTACAAATATGATATAGTAGTGCCTTGTCTTGTGATATTGACAATTTTATTTGTTGTTGTTGTATGATGTTACTTCTTAACCTGTTCCTGCTTTTGAAATTTTAGACTGGTCCAAATTGAAAAAGGTTGTAGACGACAATGAAAACTTGGTGCGATTTGAGATAAAACCATCCTGTGTGGTAGAAAATAACGTAGGAAAAGGAGAAATTGCTTGTTTCAAGTAATTTCTTCTTATTCCACAATGTTTTCTCAAGTATAAAAGCACAGGGGTGTCAAATCCAGGATTTGTATAGGAAAGGGTTAAAATCCCTAGTTAGATGTTTTGAGAAAATCAAGAATTTTGAATTATAAAAGCTTGTCAATGGCAGGTGTACTAGAACATGTCAGGTTAATGCAATAGAAAACTAAATTCCAGTTCCAAAATGTGTCGATGTACAAAATAACATAAAATGTGAAGTATACCCCTGTTCATTTATATTGATGTTTTTATGTTTTAAGAATATATTTTTTTAAGATACCAATTAGCTGTCAACAATGAAAAAAGTTTTTAGATAATTCTCAACTTAAGAGGCTGTATTAGGAAATACATGTAAACTGGTGATACAGGAAGTACATACATGTATTTAAGTGAACTTTGTTGTGATACAACTGATAGATTGTTTATAGCAATGTTAGATACCATAGATGGAATCAAAGCAAATTCAGAAACAGAGGATGTAGAACTAAAATTCTTCTTTGTACAACAAAAGTTAAAGTTTGTAAATGTTGCAATCTGAAGTAATTCATCAATATGAAATGAGCAATTACTTATAGGAAATTTCTCAATTTATGGTGACAAATTACTACATGGGACAAACTAGTTCCTAGCACTTTCTCTGTTCTCTTCAATGTATTCACTTTTATTTTGGATGTAATCCAAATTACATTTGTACATTATTTTGTAAACTTCATCTGAGTTTACCATTAACCCTTGTCATGCTGTATAAATTACCTTAACGAACTGCTGTCAAATCAAAGGGCTAAAAGCACTGATAGAACTGTTCAAAAATCAATATTTCTTTAAGAAATCAACTTCATAAACAACTGTAATAGGAAAAGTATGAGCAGGAGGTGTAGACTAAGATCAGCCTGCACATAAGTGCAGTCTGATCTTAGTCTACACCTCCTGCCAAAACCGGAATATTCTGGGTTCAGCATGACAAGGGTTAATAGGTATGAATGAATTTTAACTCAAAATAAGGATAATTCATTTTAAGGGCCATTTTCTCTTGTATTAACCAATTCCCACTCAACAAAACTTGAGACTGATCCAAATTTGAAGAAGTTGCAGAAGACAATTTTAGTTGATGAAATTTTAAGAATCTTTGCATATTAGGAGGAGAACATTGTTGAAAATGAACAAATTGCTTGTAACAATCAATTTCTTCATTTTCCACAATGACTTTTCAAAGCTTTCTATCTTTGGGGTGTCAGAAAGGGCGTCATTGTGGGGGAATGGGTTAAGCACCATTGTCTGAATGAAATTGACTGATCACATGTTAATCCATTCACTCACAATCCAACTATTTTAGACACTCCTCGAAAAAATCTTTAGATAAACATTATGGAAAATGAAGAAATCACTTGTAACAAGCAATGTCTTCATTTCCAACTATCTTCACTACTTAGAAAGACAGAATTTTAGAATTTCATCAATTTGAGACTGTCATCTACAACTTCTTTTCATTTTGGACTAGTCTAAAACTTTGTTGTGTAGTAATGTGTTAGAGGATTGTCTTGAAACTTTGAAGATTAGGGCAGGGTGTCAAATTGACAGATAGCTGGCCCCGCCCACTGACTCCACTGGCCATGCCCACTGACTCTGCTAGCCACGCCTACAGACTCCAACTGGAAGTTCCACTTAAATATCAAACATTGTTATTTTGCCAAATTTATGGCAAGAGACATGTAACAAAAGAATGAAATGGTTGGTTGGAAACCTTAACATCTTAACCCATTCCCACACAACAAAATTTTAGACATGTCCAAATTGAAAGAAGCTGCAGAAGACAATTTCAAGTTAATGGAATTTTATTTTTTTTTTTTGTCTTTTTTTATAGAAAACATTGTGGATAATGAAGAAATTGCTTGATACAAACAATTTCTTCATTTTCCACAATGTTTTCCAAAACCTTTTCTTTGATGGGTGTAAAAAGGAGGGATTATGCTGGAATGGGTTAACTACAGCTTGAATAAGCTGTAGTTACGATTTTTATGTTATAAAACCAGCAAAAATGCTTCACATATATGTCGGCCATTGTTTAAGTTCAAAACTCACTTCAGGTCTAAATTAATGATTTGCTTGGTTGATTAATTCTTTGATTGACAGCTGTGATTGGTCAAATAGTCAGGTTGAGCAAAATAGTTTTTACCCATAGAAGATATGCTTTTATAGTCACTGTATATTTTCTCTGGCATGCACCAAGCCTGATCTTTATTTCATACATTTATTGAGAAATGTGACAGTTCATGTATGTAAATTATTATTTCATAGTGTAAATATATTCCTCACATCTTGACCAAATATTGACAGCATTTTGAAGTTGACTAAACTATTTTTTTTAACCCATTGCCTCACATTGATGCTTTCTGACACCCTGAAAAAATATGGTCATGGAAAACTGTGTGAATAGGAGAAATTGCTTGTAACAAACATTTTTTTCCTTTTCACATAATGTTTTTGAACCTATGTGACACTTATGTTCCCATGTAAGAGCAACTTGAAATGTCGTCTGTAAAGTCTTTCAATTTGGACCTGTCTGAAAAATTTTTGTCTGATAATGGGTTAGATAAATGGAAGTATTGTTTCTTGCCTTTGCTAGTTCCATTGTTGCCATGATGTGTTTTACCACACAATCTTCCTGTTTTACGCCCCTGTACAAAAAAGCTTGGGGAAAAAATTGTGTATAATAAATAAATTGCTTGTTACAAGTAATATCTTCATTATGCACAATGTTTTCTACCCTAAAAGACTTTCAAATTACATCATATATAAATTGTTGTGTGCAGCTTCTTTTTTATTTGGACCTGTCCAGAATTTGTTGAATGGTAATGGGTCAGATAATGTGTTATTATTTAATTCATGCAACACAGGACCCTTTGAAATGTGGCAAAAATATTTCAGGTTAAACTGGAAAAGAAACCTTGCAAGAAGTAATAAATGTTTTACGTAATTTCTCATTTCCTTACATCAATTTTATGGATTTCACTTGACTTAAACTGAAGAGTTTTTGGAAAAATCAAGTTTCATTTTTGTCTTTAAGTTTTCACAACTTTTTATGCCCCCACATCAAAAGATGGGGGCATATTGTTTTACTGTTGCATATTTGTCTGTCTGTTGGCAAAACTTACTAAAAACTGAATATTTAAGCCTATTGAAGATAAAATACTCATACTTGGCAAGATGATTGATCTCATTGATCTGCAGATACCAAGGTCGAGGTCATGAGACAAGGTCAATAAAGGTCATTTGTCAAGATCAAACTTCTTCAAAACTTCAAAACCCTTGTCATGATGAACCGGGAATATCCCCGTTTTTGCAGGAGGTATAGACAAAGATCAGCCTGCACAGAAGTGCAGTCTGATCTTTGTCTACGCCACCAGTTCAAGTCAGTTATATTTATTACATTGATTTTCAAAAGAAATAATGACCAATAACTATTGCTTCCAGTGCTTTCAGCCCTTTGATTTTAAGGCAATTTCGGAAAGGATTTTATTCAGCATGACAAGGGTTAACATATACAATGCTGTTACAGGTGCTTCACACATTTCTTGTTTTATTTGTAAAAAAATACTGATGTGATTTTATGCCTTTAATCCATTTCCACACAATTCCGCTTTTCTACATCCCTCAAGAAAAAAGTCTTTTGAAAACATTGTGGACAAGGAATATATCCCTTGATCAATGATGTTTACTATCCTAGAAGGCAAAGATTTTTTTAAATGTCACCAACTTGAAATTGTCATCTACAACATCTTTCAATTTAGACTAGTCTAAGATTTTGTCATGTGGTAATGGGTTAAGTTGCAATTTTTTATCATCTTTAGTCTTTATGTTTGTTATTGTAAAGTATCTCCAGTCTTGTTTTATATATTGTAATGGTGAAAAAAAAAGTACCAGCTATATCTGAAGATCAAACCCAGTGCTAGATGATAAGATATTTAACTGGTTTAGTATGAAAATGATTGCAGACAACAAAATGAATATAGCCAAACCAGTTAAACTTGTGTCTAAAGGGAGGTAAATATTCTGTGAAAGGGGAAACTGCTTCTGACCAGTAAGGGAGGTAATGGGTTAATCTTTCCTCAGGCAATTAACTTTTGATTTGACTTATTCCCAAGTATGCTGGACATATTCTTGAACTAAACAGTGGTTTTCGTTCTATTTAACTCATTCCCATTCAAAGGCGCTTTTAAAATATCTAAGAAAGAAGCTTTGGAAAACATTGTGGAGAATGAAGAAATGGCTTGTAACAAGTGATTTCTTCATTATGGACACTGTTTTCTACCCCATCGGTGAAAAAATCCAAATTTCATAAGCTTTAAATAGTTGTCTGCAACTATTTTTGGACCAGTCTAATATTCTGCCATCTGTTAATAGGTTTAATCATTCGACCCAAGTGAAAGATATGCAGGAGACAATTCATTGTTGATGTAAACTGAAAATATGTCCCCTTCAGGGAAGATTGATTAATTGAATAGGGTTTAACACCACTTTTGACAGTATTTCAGTCATATCGCGGAGGCTGGAGCACCTAACAATGGATTCCCGGTAATTCTCACACCAGCACTACCACTACATCCTTTCTCAGCCTCCAGCTCCATTCAGGGAAGAAAATATTTTGTGAATTGCTTGTTATAGGCTTTTTTTCTGGCTACATTTAAAGCCAGCAAGCTCTTGTCATGGAGTTGTGTCTGTTGAGCTTACATGTGTGCGAGCACCTGTAAAATTTTACTTTATAAGTCTTCTCATCAGTTACCATTGGATGAATTTTAACTAAATTTCACAGGAATGATCCTTGGGTGGCCCTTTATCAGATTCCTCCAAAGCATT
Organism: Fragum fragum; assembly: GCA_946902895.1. Taxonomy (NCBI): domain Eukaryota; kingdom Metazoa; phylum Mollusca; class Bivalvia; order Cardiida; family Cardiidae; genus Fragum; species Fragum fragum. Next base: position 83,055,433 of record OX336365.1, read on the forward strand.
TTGATCTATTGAAAAACGTGGCATTTATGGGTGCTGCTAAATTTTAATTGCATACATGAAAGCTTCTCAGAAATCAATTACTGATTTCAACCAAATTGCACAGGAATGATTCTCGTCTGACCTTTCCTTAAATTCATAAAAAAAATTATACAATGAAAAACTTGGCTTTTATGGACGGGGTTAATTCCCATTTTTGGTATACAGTGAAAACTTTGAAAATCTTTTTTCTCTCAGAAACCAGGTGATGAATTTCAACCAAATTACACTAGAATGGTGTTTTGGTGACCCTTTATCAGTGTTTTTCAAAGAATTTTGATAGGATGAAAAACAATACCTATTATGGGGGGGGGCTACTTTCCATATATGATATATACTGAAGACTTACATAATTTTCATCTCATAAGCCAGTCCATAGATTTCAACCAAATTTCACAGAAATGATCCTTAGCTGACTCTTTGTCAGATTCACTCAGTTTTGCTCGGTTTAAAACATGGCTTTATTGTGCAGGCTTTTGTCCTTATACAGTATATAATGAACATTTTGAAAATTGTTTTCTCAGAAACAGATGGATGTTTATCAGGGACATTACTCATGAATGAACTTTTGATATTCCTTTTTCCATTTTGTTAGTAAGAAGTTTTAATGGGTTTGGGAGGATTGGCCAAATTTCAAGCTGAGATTAAATACTGATGATGCTAGAAAATTTTTGCATAAAATAAAGTTGTCTCCCATTAAGTAAATTGCCAAAAAAGTAATTCTTGTTTTAACTCATTACCAGACGACAAAATTCTAGACTGGTCAAAATTGAAAGAAGTTGCAGAGGACAGTTTAAGGTTTATGAAGTTTTGGATATTTTCAACTTATGGTTAGAAAACATTGCGTAAAATGAAAAAATTGCTTGTAACAAGCACTTTCTTCATTTTCCAAGTTTTCCCTATTGTTTTTCTTGGGAGGCGTCCAAAGCGTCATTGTGTGGGAATGGGTTAAATAAGTTCTCTTCTTATTCAAAGAAAACTTAATTCTCTTTATGATAAGTAAATTAGGCTCTCAAGCACTTCTATTTTCACAATGTTTCACTGCTCTATGACTTCTAAATGCAGGAATATGTGGTTATAGCTTGATTCTCATATTGTGTTCCTTACTTACTTGTTGCTTAATTAACTCATTACTATGCTCAATCTCATTGTTTATCATGCAGAGAATATATGAAAATAATTATTGAAATAGATTAAATTATCTGGTCAAACATTGCTCTTAGTTCTATATTTGCTGCCATCTCCCAATAAATGTGTAAAGGAATGATCCTCTTTACTCCCTCATATATTAATAAACATTTACCCATTACCAGAAGATAGATCTATGGACTGGTCTGAATGGAAAAGATTGCAGTGTCCGAATTGAAAAGATTGCAGTGATTGTAGACTGGAAAATTAGGATGAATCAAAATAGAAGACATGATAATAGGAGAAATTCCTTGTGATAAGAAATTTCTATTTTTTCCATAAAGTTATTAAGGTTATTTAACCTATTCCAATAAATTTACACTTTGTGACGCGCATCAAGATGAATTATTGGGAAAACATTGTGTAAAATGAAGAAACAAGCAATTTCTTCATTTCAACAATTTTTTCTTCCAAAATAATTGAAAAAATCTAAAATTCCATATACTGCAAATTGTTGTCTGCATATCCAATTTTGACATGTTTAAAATTGTGCGGTCTTGTAATGTGTTAGATAGTAGGACTGTGTGGTAGTTGACTAATACCTGGCCCCACCCACTTACTGCATTGGCCATGCCAATTGTCTCCAACAGGAAGATCCACTTTGAATTTTAACTGCGTTAGTTTGCAAAATTTATGGCCAGTGTAATAAAAAAGTAAAATGGTAGGTTGGCGACCTAAACTTTGTAACTACAGCATAAATGAGATAAAAGTGAAATAAAAATCAATCACACGAAGACGAACTGTAAGAGGTGTTACTAGATCAAACTACACCTTTGTAGGCATAGAATCAGTTTAAATAAGTTAATACAATAAGTTGATACAATACATTTATATAAAAAAAGATATATATGATATAATGTATATATTAAAATGGATATATATGAAATGAAAAAGAAGGGACTGTTATCAAGTATCTAAAAAAGTTTTGTCAGATTTACAAATATCCTCACCATTTGCGTTTATTATCCTTTTCAAAATATTCAAAATATATTCTAATATTCTTTAAAACTAGATAAATTCAAAATAATTTTAGTTAACAGCCTTCCTTGGTTAATCTTCAAAAAAAGGACACCTGGGCAGTCCTGTGAAAATCAAAGCAAATAGCTGAGGGTTATGAGATATATCCAGTAATTATCTCAAAAACCACCCACAGACTATTGCTCAATGAAAGATACCAATTCGAAATGTGTAAGTTACTTGGATTGAAACAGGAGTTTATGGAAGGACAACGATAATATTTTAAATTTACTTTGCCCTTTGCAGAAAAAACAAAAAAACTCGGAGCAAAAGTGGATATAGATGAAATGTTAATAGCCATGTGTGTCAAAAATAATGGATCTCTCAGATTAGTAAAAATTCATTGTAAAAAACTCTTTATCGCCATATTTTTGTTCCCTGTTGTTGTTGTTTTGTTTATTTGCTTGTTTCAATAAATTTTTTCAAGCCAAGGAGCTAAAAGCAATAATACACGTAAAAGGACACCTTTGCTAATTTTGTTTAAAAAATGAGAAGTAGGCCTAAAATATGAAAACTGGTTGAAACTTGGACGGGAAGACAATTATGTGTCGACAAAAATAAAAACAACCAAATATTTTCATAATCTTTAAGTAATCCAAAAATACTCAATATTTCTTTGTGTGAAATGCTAAAAGATATCTGATTCTGTTCAAAACAGACGATTTTAGTCTCGGCTCTTATATACTCGTTGTAGAAATTTAAACCAGAACTACCCAGTAGAATCAAGGGAGTTCATTAAAGGGCAATTTTCGGGAGATATGGTATATTGGTAGGGGCCCATTGTTCCATATGAGTAAATGAACTATCTGAAGGAATTATTAGATAGCTCCAAAGTCAAGGTCACAGCTCAAGGTCAAACGTTAAGATTGAGCATGTCAGGAGCATAGCTCCTTAAACAAGAAATCTGTTAGTCAAAACTCACTTAGAATACACCCCTCCCCCCTTAATCCACTGCCAAGTAAACTACAGTAAAAATGAAATTGCCCTCGATTTGAAATCGTCATCAGCAGCTTCTTTCAATTTGGACCAGTCTTAAATTTTGTTGTGCTGGAGTGTTAAACAGGAGGTAGATAACTAGGAAAACTAATTTCAGTAAGTGTTATGAAAGACACCAAACTGAACCTTCTGCTCAAGTTGATTCTATGAAAAGTTGCTGAGAAAAATGTGAGGAAGGTATAACAGTACATCATTCATGTAGTAGTACACCTAAATGAGCCTCCACTTGAATAATCTCCTCATATTTTCTCAGCAACTATTTAACCCATTCCCACACAGTGACGCTTTTGGACGCCCCTTGAGAAAAACACTAAGGAAAACATTGTGCAAAATGAAGAAATTGCTTGTAACAAGCAATTTCTTCATATTACACAATGTTTTCTATCCAGAAAGTTGAAAAAATCTAACATTTCACAAACTTTAAATTGTCGTCTGCAACTTCTTTCAAATTGGACCAGTCTAAAATTTTGCTGTGCGGTAATGGGTTAAAATTATTGACTTTAAACTTTACAAGAATGCTCAACTAGGGGTGTCCATGGTGTTTACCAAAATAAGATCTGCATATTATCTACTTCATGTGTTCTGACTTGATTTTCAGCCAATAGTTTATTTTATGGACATTGCCTGGTTTTGTTGATATCTTTTCAATGCTTGATGTGGAGATGCAGCTAGGTGGCCTACATGGTGCTTACCAAATATATTCCATTGAGGGAGAATTGCTTTTCACTGTAGTTATGGTACATAACTATATACTCAGTGAGTGACATGAGCAGCTGGTGGCTCAGAAAGAATGTTGTGGTTGTACTGGCCATGGTTAGGTTAGGTTAGGTGAACCAACTGCTTAAGCATAAATGAAATACTGTTGAAAGTGGCATTAAACCCCATACAACCAATAGCCTATTTTGAATTTCTCTCCGTAACATCTGGCAAGAATGGGTTATAAGACATCACATTAATGGAAGAGGTAAAAATTATTGTTACACTCAATCTTTCCTTTTCCACAATGCTTACTTTGATATCTTAATGTTATTATTAAACAGCTTAATTTGGAAAAGTTGATTTGCAACCATATCCACTATTCTGAGGTGAAAGGTCAAATCAAAGTGGTTTGGATTGTGTCCTTTATACAGAAATAATGTACACGATAAGATGTAGAAATTCATAAGTGCCAGTTCGAAATATAAAACAAAGTTGTTGAAAAGGAAGTAGTTATCTCGTGGACCTTAATTCTGTAAGCACCACGCAGGACCCATGTATGAACCTCCACACCAAGTTTCAAATCAATGCTATGAATAGTTCAACAAATTAGACTACTATACCAGGCAATGCCCGAATATAATCGAATATGTAAACAGGAAGTAGATAAGTTGTGGACCTAAATTTGGTAAGCTCCATGCAAGACCCCTAGATGAATCTCTAGACCATATTTTAAGTCAATGCTATGAAATAGTTGCCTAGAAAAATTATTTGTTAAGGACAGACGGACAGACAAGGGTTAACCATTATACCCTCTTCTTCTTCAAAGTGGGGGTATCATTATAAATGGGCTTTGAAATAAATTTGCGCAATTGTTCTCTATCATTAATAGATGTGCCATTTCAAAAAAATTCAGGTAGCTCCAAGGTAAATGTCCCAGCTTAAGATCATAAGTTAAAATAAAGCATCCTAGAGAAGGGGAGCAGATAGTATTGTCTGTCTGTCTGTCCAAACCCTTTTCCTGTTTATATTATACTTTTCTGACAGGGCTATATTTGGGGAGCAAATTTTATTTTTTGTAACCCTGAGATACATGTTTTGTGTAAGGGGAAAGAAATTATCTCCACAGTGCTGTGTACCTTTAGCTCACAAGCACACAATCTAGTTTTGTTACACCATGAAGAAAAATAACCGTGGAAAACACAATTCCCTTATTCTTTAAATGTATATATAAAGATAAATTGAATAAAATTGCTTTGACTGTTCAAAAAATACAAATACAAATGTATTTGAATTCAGTAAAGGGATATGAATGTTGGTGGTAAAAAAACTAAGAAACACCCCCCCCCCCCTAAAATAGTATATATTCAAAACCCATTTAGAAATAGAAAATCTTCAATCATTAGACAGAAGAGTTAAAACACATATTTTGACCTAATAAAAAACGAATCTTCCTATATATGAGAATACTCTATTCTCATTTGTTGTTGGGTAATGGGTGAAGGTCTGTCAGATATGGATAATGCTTCCAGTCTAAAATTACTGTCACAAAATTAAGACTGTGAGCTACAGTTACCATTATCATATTGTATTTTTCATTCAAACATGAAATGTATGAATAAAGAAATACCCATGTACCGACTGATGTTATATAATGAATATCTTCAAGTTATGGCCACTTCAAAAGCAAAGGTCTAAATTAAAAGAATTTGCAGATGAAATTTCAAATTGTGCTAAAATTATAAAATAAATGTAAAGGATAAAAAAAGATTGTGAGAAAACAAGAGAAATTACTTAACTACAAACAATTTCTACTTTTTTGTTTTGGAGAAGATTTTAAAAGATTTCCTTCTTTATTCCTTTGTAAAATCAGGGATTGCATAGAAAAGGACTAATTTTCAGAGTATGATAATTCTTTGAAGTATTTTGGTAGAGGGTCAATAGGTGATGATATGTACCAAAATCGAAGCTTTTGGCCTTATGGTCTAGAAAGGGATGATTATCAAAGATTTCCTTTGTAAAATCAGGGATCACACAGAAAAGGGTTAATTTTAAGAGTACAGTAATTTCTTGAAGAATTTTGGTTGAGGGTCAATAGGTGATGATATGTACCAAATATCAGAGCTCTAGGCCTTATGGTTTAGGAGGTTTAATAATTGTTAACAGACAGACAGACGGACAACGGACAATTACCAATCACAATAGCTCACCTTGAGCATGTTGTGCTCAAGTGAGCTAAAAAATCTTCCTCTGTACAATAAGGCCTTGAAATAGTTTTGAAAGGGTTGCCTTCTTTATTTCTTTATAAGCTAAATCACCCTGTGGCTCTGAAATGTTATCAATTTTGAAAGAAGTCAATGTAGCAACGATTCATACAAAATTCAAGGTTCTTCAACTTCTGGGTCAGGAGGAGATGTATTTTTCAATTTTATTCTTGTTGTCATCGCAACCAGATTTTTCAACTGATAAAAATCCTTGATTGAAATCGGCCCATGTCGTTTTAAAAATCCATTATTTCTATATAAGCCCCACCCCCCGGGGCACCTCCCCTGGGGCCCCCAAGGGTGATGATTTTAGCAATTCTGAAAGAGGTCCATGAACTGATGCTTCATGCAAAAAATCAAGACTCTAGGCCCTCTGGGTTAAAGATTCTAATTAGATTTCAGTATTTGTTACCATGGCAATCAGAGTTTTTATCTGATTTCAATTCTTTAAGCAATTTGTTTCCGCCCAGCAGTTTGGGAGGAGAGGTCATTTTAAGATTGTTGAAACACGACGGACGATGCATGACAGACAGAGGATTATCAAAACACTGCACTATGAGCACTTCGTGCTCAGGTGAGCTAAAAAGCAGTTTTTGAAATCAAGTAACCCATGCTATCAGTAGTTGCTTAGAAATACAACAAACATTAAACCTCTATACCAGACAAAGTAAAAAAGGAACAAGTCTTAAAACAGGAAGTAGGTAACTTGCTGACCTGAATTCGGTGAAGGCCATGTAGGATCCCTAGCTGAACCTTCACATCAAGTTTCAAGCTGATGAATAGTTGCTTAGAAAAATGCGACAAAATATATACCAATATACAAGGTAATATTAAAAAATAAACCGAGTTGTAAAACAGAAAGCAGTACCTGAATTTGGTAAGAGCCATGTAGGCTGCACCTTTACATCAAGTTTCAAACTGATGCTATTGATAGTTTCTGAGAAAAAATTGATGTGAAATATACAACTATATGTCCAAAAATAAACTGAGATGTAAAACAGAAAGTAGTACCTCAATTCAGTAAAAGCCATGTAGGCTGCACCTTCACATCAAGTTTCAAACTGATGCTATTGATACGCGGTAGTTTCTGAGAAAAATTTGATGAAAAATATACAACTATACGTCTAAAAATAAACTAAGTCGTAAAACAGGAAGTAGGACCCCTAAATTAAATTCCACATCTGATGTTATCAATAGTCGCTGAGAAAACTGCGATGAAATTATTCCACTATGTGTTTACTTGCAGACCTAAATTTGATAAGTGCCTTGTATAATCCAAAGGTATACTTCAACACCAAAATTTCAAGTCAATGCTATGAATAGTTGCTGAGAAAAATGTGATAAAAAATATTGGTGACAGATGGATGGATGGAAGGACAGACATAAGTAAACCAGTAGTCCTGAATCTTCAGCGTCAGTATAACTAAGTCACTAACCCAATAACACTTGAAATTGAAGGATCACATCTATGTCTGGCCTAAATGATTGATTTGATATCATTTCTTTCATTAATAGTAGGTATCAGTCAGTGAGAACAAATTGCATCGATAAGGGTTGAAGTCCTTATCTGGAAATGAGCAAATGTTGATTATCTGCATTTTCTTTTCTCATGTTTTTTCAGTGTCTTCTTCCTTGATTGTTTGGTGATCAGACTAGTATATCAGGATTATAGTGATACGTAATTAATTTTTGGTGAGTAAAATCTACAAATAAAGACACAAGTTCATCATTCATAAGTTTATTTCATGTCATCAAAAGCTAAAGATATGTATAGAAAGGACGGCATAATCAAGGTGGATTTTGTTCACACTTATTTAAAAATATAACAAAAAATATACACATAGTCTACAACTAGATCTAACAAGAAGTAAATTAATATTAATTCATTTTCCATATGAACAGTGGGCAAGCCAGTAACAGTTAATCTTGTAATAAGCGACCACTCATGTGTCAATCAAAAAGTGGTCGCTTGAGAGAATGGGTTCTTAACCCTTTCCTGGACAAACCCGGGATTTTACGTCACTGTGATTTTATACTTGAGAAAACATTGTGGAAAAAGGAGAAATTGCTTGTAACAAGCAATTTCTCCTTTTCCCACAATGTTTTCTACCACTTAGGATGGTCAGATTTCACATTGCATGCATTTTTCATTGTGGTCTGCAACCTCTTTCAAGTTCGACCCATCTAAAATTTCATAAAACAGGAAAGGGTTAAAACATACTTTTTGAGAAACAGAAAGATGATTCTCCCTAAATCCTATGTTATTGGGACTCATTAGAATCATCTCACAAGACAATTCTCCCTAAATCCTATGTTGTTGGGACTCACTAGAATCATCTCACTGAGGCAATTCTCCCTTAATCCTATGTTGTTGGGACTCATTAGAATCATCTCACCATGACAATATCCCTAAATCCTATGTTGTTGGGACTCATTAGAATCATCTCACAAGACAATTCTCCCTAAATCCTATGTTGTTGGGACTCACTAGAATCATCTCACCAAGACAATTCTCCCTAAATCCTATGTTGTTGGGACTCATTAGAATCATCTCACAAGACAATTCTCCCTAAATCCTATGTTGTTGGGACTCACTAGAATCATCTCACCAAGACAATTCTCCCTAAATCCTATGTTGTTGGGACTCATTAGAATCATCTCACCAAGACAATTTTGATGAGATCCAACAAGATGCGATTAAGGTTTGATATGTTTTTAGCAAATACCACCACTTCTTTATGAGAGCTTTTGATTTTGTAAAGGGGATTTCGATCGTATTCTCTTAACCCATTACTAGATGGCAAAATAATAGACTGGTCCAAATTGAAAGGAGTTGCAGACAACAATTTTAAAGTCAATGAAATTTTAGATTTTTTCTGAGTAGTAAACATTATGTAAAACTGAAGAAATTGCAAGCAGTTTCTTCATTTTACACAATGTTTTCCTAATTGTTTTTCTTGAGGGCATCCATAAGTGTCACTGTGTTGGAATGAGTTAATAGCAGTGGTTGCTTAATAGAGGTCGCCCCTCAAACAAGATCTTCTGCATTGCATTTAAAGTTTAACCCATCACCAAATCATTTTCACTGATCAGTATTGAACAAGGCTGCAGACAAATAATTCAAAACTTGTAAAAATGGAAATCTAGCTGCTATCACTTAACATTTTCCTGTTTTTCAAAATTTAAGACTGGTCCAAATTGAAAGAGTTTGCAGACAACGATGAAAATTGGATGCAATTTGAAAAGAAACCCATGGCATGGCATGTGATAGAAAATATTGTGGGAAAAGGACAAACTGAAGTTAAAAAAGGATATTAATCCTTACTTGATTTATCCTTCCTGACAGTATGCCTGATAATGAAAAGACAAGAGGACCATGATGGTCCTAAATCGCTCCCCTGTATGATGGTTAATGGCTTTACAATAAAAACAAAATAGCAAAGCTCTCTGTCTAATTATTTTGGATTGCACAGAAGGGGGCAATTTTTTTTTAAGTAATTTGGTAGAGGTCAATGGCTGATGATATGTACCAAATATCAAAGCTCCAGACTTTATGGTTTGGGAGAAGAAGATTTTCAAAGATTTCCTTCATTATTCCTTTGTAAAATAAGGGATTGCAAAGAAAAGGGCTAATTTTCAGAGTACGATAATTCATTGATGTATTTTGGTAGAGGGTCAATAGATGATGAATTGTACCAAATATCAAAGCTCTAGGCCTTATGGTTTGGTAGAAGAAGATTTTATTGATTGAATTGATTGATTGAATGGGGTTTAACGCCGCTTTTAACAGTATTTCAGTCATATCGCGGCGGCTGGAGCACCTAACAATGGAATCCTGGTATTTCTCACACCAGAACTACCATTACTTCCCTTCCTAGCCTCCAGCTGCTATCTCACATAGGTCTACGATTATCGACACATTGGTGAGAGACAAAAAGTCGGAAAGGATGAGTGCCGCCGTCGGGGATCAAACCCGGAAGAAGATTTTAAAAGATTTCCTGCTTTTATTCTATGTAAAATCAGGGATCACAAATAAAGGATTCATTTTTAGAATACGGTAATTCTTTGAAGTATTTTGGTAGAGGGTCAATAGATGATGATTTGAACCAAATATCAAAGCTCTAGGCCTAATGATTTGGGAGAAGAAGATTTTTTAAGATTTCCTTCTTTATTTCTATGTAAAATCAGGGATCGCCCAGAATAGGGCTTATTTTCATAATACGGTAATTCTTTGAAGCATTTTGGTAGAGGGTCAATAGATGATGATGTATACAAAATATCAACGCCCTAGGCCATATGGTTTTTGAGAGGAAGATTTTTAAAGATTTCCTTCTTTTATTCTATGTAAAATCAGGGATCGCACAGAAAAGGGCTAATTTTCATAATACGGTAATTCTTTGAAGTATTTTGGTAGAAGGTCAATAGATGATGATTTGAACCAAATATCAAAGCTCTAGGCCTTATGGCTTGGGAGAAGAAAATTTTTTAGATTTCCTTCTTTATTTCTATGTAAAATCAGGGATCGCCCAGAATAGGGCTTATTTTCAGAATACGGTAATTCTTTGAAGCATTTTGGTAGAGGGTCAATAGATGATGATGTATACAAAATATCAAAGCCCTAGGCCATATGGTTTTTGAGAGGAAGATTTTTAAAGATTTCCTTCTTTATTTCTATGTAAAATCAGGGATCGCCGAGAAAAGGGCTAATTTTCATAATACGGTAATTCTTTGAAGTAATTTGGTAGAGGGTCAATAGATGATGATTTGTACAAATATCAAAGCTCTAGGCCTAATGATTTTGGAGAAGAAGATTTCCTTCTTCTATTCTATGTAAAATCAGGGATCGCCCAGAAGAGGGCTAATTTTCATAATACGGTAATTCTTTGAAGAATTTTGGTAAAGGGTCAATAGATGATGATTTGTACCAAATATCAAAGCTCTAGGCCTTATGGTGTTGGAGAAATAGATTTTAAAAGATATCCTTCTTTATTTCTGTGTAAAATCAGGGATCGCCCAGAATAGGGCTAATTTTCATAATACGGTAATACTTTGAAGTATTTTGGTAGAGGGTCAATAGATGATGATTTGTACCAAATATCAAAGCTCTAGGCCATATGGTTTGGGAGAAGAAGATTTTTTAAGATTTCCTTCTTTATTTCTGTGTAAAATCAGGGATCACCCAGAAAAGAGCTAATTTTCATAATACAGTAAATCTTTGAAGTATTTTGGTAGAGGGTCAATAGATGATGATTTGTACCAAATATCAAAGCTCTAGACCATATGGCTTGGGAGATGAAGATTTTTTAAGTTTTTTCACTCCGTTGCCATGGCAACCAGAGTTCTTCATGGATTTCAATTCTTTGAAGTATTTTGAAAGAGCATGACCTAAGGACCATTATGTGAAGATTTGTTGAAATTCCATTGTTAGTTTAGGAGGAGAAGAATTATTTGTAATTGTGAACGGACGGACAGATGGACAGACGGACGATGACCGATCACAATAGCTCTCCCAGAGCACTTCGTGCTCAGGTGAGCTAAAAAAGCAAAGTTACATGTAAATACATGAATCTTTAACAATGAAAGAGATATGACCAAGGTTAAAGGATTTTACATGACTACTCCAGTGCCAACCAAGATGCCAAAGAAACCAAGGTGATCACAAAAGCTTGATAATTGTTCAAAAACAGCTGAGCTAAAGAAAAATAGACACTACAAACAATTTTGTCACATCCATGACCACAATCTTCAAAAACACAAAACAGGAAGTGTTAAAAACTCAATGATAAAGAATTATTGAACTTGCCTTAACCCTTTCCTGCTTTTCAACATTTTAGACTATTCAAATGTGAACAAAGTTGCAGACGACAAATAAAAGTGAGTGCAATTTGGAAATTAATCATCCTACAGGATAGAAAATATTGTGGGAAAAGAAGAAATTGCTTGTAACAAGCAATTTCTTCTTTTCCCACAATGTTTTCTCAAGTATTAAATCACAGGGACGTAAAAACCAGGGATTGAACAAGAAAGGGTTAAAAAAAGATGTATCCATGAAACATGAATAGCCCCAGTGTTTGTTAAAATGAAGAAGGACTTTTACAGATACCTTCACCTTGTCGGACCTTAGGTTAATGGAGATTTACATTTTCCATTTTGAGAGTGGTTAAACCTCATCAGATGAATAACAAGTAAATATTCTAAACTTCTGACAAGTACTCGAAAGCAAGCAAATCCTCGGTGGGTAACTAAAACTTGTAACTAAAGTTTAATTCAAATTTTGATGACCCTTCTATGAAATTGTCTTTAACCCTTTCCCATATGATAAAATTACAGACCAGTCCAAATTCAAAGAAGTTGCAGGTGACAATTAAAAATGGATGAAATCTTTAAAATCTTTGTCTATTGGGGTAGAAAACATTGTGGATACTAAAGGAATTGCTTTTCTCATTTTTCACAATGTTTTCAAGAGCTTTGATATTGAGGGGCGTTTAAAAGTGTAATTGTGTGGTAATGGGTTAAACTAAGGGGAAAAAGGTCATATTTAAGATTTGATGAATTTCGACCATATCTAATGTTTTGCCATCTGGGAAATCAGCACTTGCAAAAACATCAAATTCTGACTTATCCAAGATCATGTTTTGGGGTATTTAAACACCACATTTGAAAACAAGAGGGCCATTGGCCCTGGGGCGCTCACCTAAGATAAAGGCTCTTTTTCTTTCAACAGTCTAATTTAATGTTAAGGTTAGGATTATGAAACAAGTTGGCCACAATTACATGTAAGACTATGAACCTGGGGATCCAAAAGTCTAAATTACAAATTCCAAGGCTTTACTGCTGATTTTAAAGAAGGAAAAAACTTCTTCCATGGGTTATAATTTCAGTAATAAGAAAGAAGTCTGTGAACTGATGCTTCATGCCTATACCCCCCCCCCCCCCAGGTCCGCCCCTGGAGACCCGAGGATCATGATTTTAGCTATTTGTAAGAGATCAATATACTGATGCTTCATGCAAAATATCAAGGCTCTACGCCTTCTAGGTCAGGAGGAGAAGATTTTTAAAGATTATTTTAAAATTTTACTTTAATTGCCATGGCAACCAGAGTTTTTAATGGATTTCAATTCTTTTAGCTATTTTTGAAGGGTACCACCTAAGGAACATTTCTGCCAAATTTGGTTCAAATTGGCCCAGTGGTTTGGGAGGAGATGTCATTTAAAAAATCATTCTTTATTTCTTTATAAACCCCACCCCCCTGGGGCTCCGCCCCTGGGGACCCAAGGAACATGATTTTAGCTATTTTGAAAGAGGTCAATATACTGATGCTTCATGCAAAATATCATGGCTCTACGCCTTCTGGGTCAGGAGGAGAAGATTTTTAAAGATTATATTAAAATTTTACTTTTGTTGCCATGGCAACCGAGTTTTTAACAGATTTAAATTCTTTAAGCTATTTTTGAATGGGACCACCTAAGCAACATTTCTGCCAAATATTGGTTCAAATAGGCCAAGTGGTTTGGGAAGAGATGTCATTTAAAAAATCATTCTTTATTTCTATCTAAACCCCATCCCCTGGGGCTCCGCCCCTTGGGACCCGAGGATCATGATTTTAGCTATTTTGAAAGAGGTCAACATACTGATGCTTCATGCAAAATATCAAGGTTCTACCCCTTCTGGGTCAGGAGGAAAAGATTTTTAAAGATTATTTTAAATTTTTACTTTTGTTGCCATGGCAACCAGAGTTTTTAATGGATTTCAATTCTTTTAGCTATTTTTAAAGGGGACCACCTAAAGAACATTTCTTCCAAATTTGGTTCAAATTGGCCCAGTGGTTTGGGAGGAGATGTCGTTTAAAGAAATTGTTGACAGACGACGTACGACGGACGGACGCCGGACAAAATGGGATCACAAAAGCTCACTTGAGCACTACGTGCTCAGTTGAGCTTAAAATGTGTCCATACATACAGAAGTTAATGCATGTTCAAGAATTTGATAACCATCTTTAGAATGAGGGATAGTAGAAATCTGAAAATTCAAACTCATCCAAATCTTTGATGAGAGATTTACACATGCAAATCTGTAAAATACCGTATTTATTCTAATAATCGCCCATATTCTGATAAACGCCCAGCCCCTAAAATACTGCATAAAATGTGGCCTTTTTTCGCCAATTTTCAGGAACAATAGGTGATTCTAATAAACGCCCACCCCCATTCTACGATCGAAAATTAAGTGATGATTAATTGGCGTATTTGAGTGAAATGAAATAATATTTGATTTGAATCTATAAGGTAAATAATGTATTCCTATAAAAACGTAAAGAGATCGTCGCTGCGACTGCATAATTATCCATTATTCAACTTGAACTGCCCAGACTTTACTTTTGATACGTCATCTTAGTTGTTTCAACTTGCCAAGGTCAGTTAAAGACTGGCTGTGAACGGGAAGAAAAAATGGAGTTAGTCACTTGATCTAAAAAAAAAACCCAAAACAATCTATTTCCGTATCATCTGGACATAGGAGTGATTTTAAACTTAGTTATGAGGCTCCAATTATCTCGGTGTCTGCGGGCGTGAAATTCTTAGATGGAATTTATTTTAAATTGAAATAAACATAACAATATTGAAAAAAGTTTAATGTTTATTATCCAATTAAATGGCTGAATCCAAAGATTCTACGTTTTTAGGTAAAAACTACCGAGAACTACCAACAACAATGGAATCAGTTGCAAGCATTAACTTATTTCTGATCTTGACAATTCTTACCTCAGTAATGAGCCAAGAAATCATTTAATCAGATCAGTTAGGATAAGGAGATACGGGTAAAAAAGACACGAAAGTTTGAAAAAGCAAAGAAAGACCTTTACCGTGGACCCTCCCTGTTTAGGGCCGTGGACAGGATGTATATCGAATTTTTCAACGCTTATACGTTTAAATATACGGTCATATTCAGTGAAACGCTAGAAAATAAGTATATGATTTAAATAAGCGTAACAAAACACTTATTATCGTAATTTTCTTTAATTGAAATGAGACTGCTATTTTCAATAATGAAGGAAGTGAAAAGAGTCGGGAAAATTCCCGCGCGGCCATATCTCCTTGGTGACCGACGCGTCTCTACATTGTCGAGTTGAACACCTGGCCCGCTTACTCATGTGTTAAGATTATTACACGACCCTACTATAACTAATTCGTCGTAATGGACTCAGCTTTGATTTTTGTTTCTGTTATGATTAAATGCCTTAAACAAAACCGGGCTAAGACGACAAGGGTACAAGTCTAACGTTATCGAAACTAGCTTTACGGTGATTTTTTCCAGGTCTTTCAAAATGGATTATACTTTAAACAGGTACATCTTTGTTGTCCTATTCATACAGAAATAACGATGATACGCGATGTTGCGAGGGTCAAATTATTAGACATTTTAAAATTCATTGTGACTATGATGCAGTGTTGCGGGATATTCCAACTTATGGCTGTTTAATTTCCGATGCAAATGCAGAACTAAATCGACCGTTGGCTTTTAAGAAGTCGTAAATACATCCTAAATAAAATGTCATTATGATTTTGGTACTATTTTGTTTTCCCCAGTCATCTTTCATACCACACACCTCTCTAACCGCCTACCTCCGTACCAAAAAACTCTAATAATCGCCCACCCCCAATTTTGTCGATGGTCACTGTTCTAATAATCGCCCGGGCGATTATTCGAATAAATACGGTACTCAATGGTTTTCAAACCACAAAATGAATGGATGGATAGTCAGTTTGTTTGAATCCATTTTAACACCACTCTTTACAGTATTTAAGTAACATTGCATTGGCTGGAGCACCTAACCATGGATTCCTGATATTTCTCTTACCAGTACTACCACTATACCCTTTCGAAGCCTCCAGCTGCTCACCCTACCTAGATTTACGGCTTTACGCCCAATGGTTAGAGACAAATGTCGAAAAAATATTTGCCGTGACCAGGAATCAAAACCTGGACCTCATGATCGAGTCTGATACACTACGAATTGCACTTTGGCTGCGGCTGGTTGGATAGTCCGACTGATACAGGGAAAATAGTAGAGGATTTCTGCCATATTTTGATGGTTGGGCCCCAATTTAATGTAATGAACACAAAAAGGAAATGTATGCAATATTGCCAATATTGCTTCAATAAATTGTTTAAAATGAAGTTCAATTAATTTCAATAAATGAAACAACTGTTTCATAAAATCATAGAAAAACACAAGCCTGGAAATAGGCACAGAGACTGATAACAGTCTTAACCCATTCGGACACAATGACGCTTTTGGACACCCCAAAGAAAAAACAATTGAGAAACATTGTGAAAAATGAAGAAATTGCTTGTGACAAGCAATTTCTTCACTTTTACACAATGCTTTCTTCGAAAAAAGTTGAAAAAATTCAAATTTCATAAACTTTAAATTGTCGTCTGCAACTCCTTTCAATTTGGACCAGTCTAAATTACTGTTGTGTGGTAATGAGTTAAACAATAATAATGACTGATATACACACATACAGAAAGTAAGACTACACACAGACAGTGAATATGACTACTATCTGCCCTGCACAGCCTTATCATTTTTCAATACTTATGAAATAATTTACTTTCCTTTATTCCCCTTTAGACATAAAGCAATTTTAATACTGTAGCCTCTACAATTAGCCTTTTTTTTCTACATAGTATGGTTTCTTTTTTTTTCAAAATTGAACTGAACAGAGGAATGTCTTCACTAGTCATTCTCTCTACTATAACCTGAATCACAATTCATTTTTTTGAAAGAGAGGTCTGTCAAATGAGGATTTTTGTTGATGTGGGAATTGTTGTTTCTTAAGCCTTTTGCCTGTTTACATTTGAATAATAACACACGTAAAATAAGACTGAAACATAATGTTGTTTCTCTGTGATGGATCATTTTATTAATTTCATATTATAAAATTACAAATACTTGCTTTGATTGAAAACTAGGATCTCTTCTTCAAAATTATGGAAGTTTTATATCAGACAGAAAATGCTAGTTCATTTGAAATTTTAGCTTTCTTTAACTTTAGGGATAGAAAGCATTTTTGGACATCAAAAAGTGTCATTGTGTGGGAAATGACCAATTGCTGGCCCTGCCCATTAACTTCATTGGCCATTCCCACCGACAAGTCGCCAAACCAACAAAAAGGTTAACAAAATGGCGACCAATATTGGAGTCAGAAGCTCAGGTCCAGTCTGAAAAATGATTTGATTGGTTGGTTGATACCTTGATTGACAGCCACGATTGGTCAACAAAGTTCAACAAAGCTCTCCTGGTGAGCTAAGAAAAACTGCCTTATGACCCTAGAAAATCAAATTCAGCCTTTTCTGCTCTTTCATAAATATTGTTTTCGAAGTGTGTTAAAATTGGAAAATAAGTGAAAGATAGGGTTACTTGGTAAAACCTTTAACTTCTTTTCCCACAAAGCTTTTCCATAACAATATTTCTTCAGGGGATTGAAAAAGGGGATTGTGTGCTAATTTTGTTTTGCATGGTGTCATTCATGAAGCTATAAGGCACATTTAACTTTTAACCAGAAGACAAAATATTTGACCATTGAAAGATATCAGTCAACAATTCAAGTTTATGAATATATTTTTTGGTCATCCATTTAATACACTGTGAATTGTCATCTGCTATCTCTCTGAATTTGGATTAGCCCAAATTTTTGTCTCTTGTTGATGGGTTAATCTGATCTTCACTCATATCTGTATGTTTGAAAATTTGATTAACTAATTT
This sequence comes from Fragum fragum, assembly GCA_946902895.1. Classification (NCBI taxonomy): domain Eukaryota; kingdom Metazoa; phylum Mollusca; class Bivalvia; order Cardiida; family Cardiidae; genus Fragum; species Fragum fragum. The sequence continues at coordinate 83,073,397 of OX336365.1, forward strand.
CAATAACACAGATTTAGGCAGGAAAATAGTTGGTCGACAACAGTATCTGAAAGAGGGTTAACAAGAATTCTGCTGTCTGTCACAAAATGGTGTAATAAACAAAAATGGTCAGGAAAACAAGGGTTAAAAGGAATAGTCTCTTACAATCAGTTTAAATAGTAACTAGAAACATTTATCAGATCTGTAAATTTATTTTGTTAACCTATTACAGCACAATCCTACTTTTTGAATCCTCCTAAGAAAATAGATTAGAATAACACTGTGGAAAATGTAAAGTTTGCTTGTTAAGCAATTTCTGCATTTTCCACATTATTCATTACCCAGAAAGAAATTTGAAATTCTATCAAATTGAAGTTGTAATCTACAATGCCTTATATTTTGGACCAGTCTAAATTTTGTCATCTAGTAATGGATTAACTCTTAATAATATAACCTAGGATAGATGTAAATAAAAATAAAATAGCACATATTTCTGAGGACGTTATTACAATGTCATATGTAAAATTACCAACAGTGCAGATCAATATTATATATTTGACAGAGCTGTGCATATATAGTAATCAAAGAATAAATACAGTATATTAACAAATATGTCATCATGTCATTGATTATACCTTTATTCTTTTTCAGAATTTTAGCCTTTTTCAAATTCAAAGGGACAGCAGACACCATTATAAAGTATGTAAAATTCAGATACCCGGTAGTAGTCATGCAATATGATAGAAAATATTGTGATAAAAGAAGAAATTGCTAGTTACAAATAATTTCTGGGAACCTATCATACTTTTAATCCTGAATGCATTATCAAACCAATGAGTCAAGGTTTTTTTTAGATATGTTTATACTCGAAAGATGCCTTTACAATGACAAATGGACGGATCGTCATATATTTATTGAAGCAATAAGGCAGTTTGACAAAAATAAATTAAATGGAATGCAATAGTGTATCACAAGTCTATGTTAAACAATGAAACATCATAATTATACAACCTTTCTCCTGAACAGCATCATCAAAATATACAACTTTTTTCAATTTAATAAATAAAAATTACAAGATAGGGTTTAATAAACTCCGACTGCTATATCTAAACAGTAGAAAAGTGGGCACATACCTCCTACCCCAAGCCAGCATTTGTAACAATGGATGTGCACAGAGATTGGACTGTTTCTTGTCCAATGTTAATTTGTGATCCGTAATTTTAATGATAATGTGTGACCCTTAACTTTGACCAATGTGACCTAAAACATGGGGCACTTCAAACTTAGGTTATACATGAAATTAACAAATATCTTAATTGTCCTAGGTTGAAAGGTTTTTAACAAAGAGCATAGAAACATTTTTCAAATTCATCTGTGTCCTTTATCTTTTTAAACTAAAACAATAGGGCATATCCTTGAGGCAATGGCAACATTTGTATAAATTTTCAAGGTCCAAGGCCCTCCTAAAAACTGAGTTAAAGCACAGAATGATTTCAAAACAAAGTTTATTTGTCACAATGACCTTAAACAAGAGGCCCAGTGGGCCTTAACGGTCACCTGACTAAAAGAGCATCAAGACAAGTGATTTAGGGTTTATTAGAAAAAGACATTTTAAGAAGTACAAAAATTTACCCCTTTCTGCCCCTGACTGGGGCCCCTTTTACCCAAAGCCCCCCGAACCTCTTTTCACAAACTGGAATTGGCAACCCCAAATGATGCTCCCGACCAAGTTTGGTTGAAATCCCCTCAGTAGTTCTTGAAGAAGATGAAAATGTTTAAAAGTTACCAAAAATGACCCCCTTTTGGTCCCCATTTTAGGCCCCCCTGACCTCCAGCCTTTTAATTTTCACAAATCTGTATAATCAGTACCCAATGATGCTTTTCACCAAGTTAGTTTGAAATTGGCTTAGTACTTTATCAGAAGAAGATGAAAATGTGAATTTTTTAACATGATGAACTTTGACCTCTGGGTGTGGCCCCATACATGACCCTAGGGACATGAATTTCACAATTTATAATATACCTGTCCTAGTTGTCATGCACACAGAATATATAAGCTCTGGCATAAACGGTGTATTAGAAGAAGATTTTAAAGAAGTACCAAAAATTACCCCTTTTTGCCCCCGATTGGGGCCCCTATGACCCCCAGAACCCCTATTTTCACAAACTTGAATTGGCATCCCCCAATGATGCTTTCTACCAAGTTTGGTTGAAATCCGCCCAGTAGTTCTTGAGAAGATGAAAATGTTTAAAAGTTAACGGACGACGGACGACGCACAACGACTGACAAACGATGATTGCAATAGGTCACCATGACCATTTGGTCAGGTGACCTAAAAATAAAGCGCTGTAAGGGCTAGTTTTGGGTCATTATACCTTTTTTAAAAAAAGGTCTTTTGAACAACTCTGACCAAAAAGAGACAATTAGGTTGTATAGACTAAGATTAGGCTGGTCTTTGTCTATACCCCCTTCTAAACTAGGATTAATGACCTTGTTCAAATGGATTTTGAATAAAAACACAGGGAGGAAAAGGTGTAAAGATGGACAGATGAGACATTGTGAAACCAGTATAGCCCACTCTTCGAAATTAGAGGTAAAATGAGTTATATTCATTTTCCTTTTTGTTCCATTCAAAGCCTGCTATATCAACAATGAGGTTTTCTAAAATTAACCTCAGAATGCAGTAAGTTTAAGCCGCAACTTCTCTCAGATGTTTGCAAAATGGAATACCATGCATTTAAACTTTCATACCCATATGATCCAACCATTCACCAATTAACAATTGAATTTCAGACCAAAAAATATTATCATTAATCTGAGTTATGAAAATTTGACATAGGTTTGATAAATGATAATTATGTTGACTATTTGACCACAGATGAACTTGATTTATTAAACATCGTCTCCATTATACATGGGAACATCCTCCTCCACAATCTCCCCATCCTCCTCCTCATGCCCCGCAGATCTGTATCCATTGATCTTCATGGACGTGTCAATAGTTTGACTCAGTGGAATGTCAAGAGCCTGATGAACAGCTTCTATTGTCCTCATGTTGACATAATAGGCCATGTTTACTGACGATATTCTACTCTTCATTTCATCCATAGCATTATAAGCCTACAATAAAACAGATTCGAGATACAATAGCTGATTACCACAACACAAAATTTAGACTTGGCAAAACTGAAAGAAGTTGCAGACAACAATTGCAAGACGATAACATTTCAAAAAAGAAACTAAAAAACACTCTTGGTAAAAAACATTGTGGATAATGAAGAAATTACTAGATACAAGCAAATTCTTGATTTTCAACAATGTTTCACAAAGTTTTTTCTTGAAGAGCATAAAAGTGGGATTGTGTGGGAATGGGATAGTCAAGCAAAGTTTATCATGTAAAAGATGACCCATTTCCAAACAACAGCAACAAAAAAACACTGGTAAAATTGGAAGCAGTTGCAGATGAGTTTGTTGCAGATGAAATTTAAAAAATCTCTGTCTTTTGGGGTTAAAAACATTGTGGATAGTAGTATATTGCTTGTTACAAGCCATCTCTGCACTTTCCACAATGTTTTCCAAAGCTTTCATATGGGGTGTGAAAAAAACTCATAGTGTGGGAATGTGTTAAACAGATTCATGCCAAACAGCCTTAAATATCAAAATCCAAAGTTTAATAGCATTTCATCTTTATTTGTTTGGGATTGAATGGGATTTAATGCAACTTTAAACTGAAATTTGCAGGAGCTGAAGTACATAACCATAGATTCCTGTTATTTCTCACACCAATACTACCACCACATCCTTTCCAAGCCTCCAGCTGCTCATCCCACATAGGTTTACAATTATCCACCCATTGCTGGGACATTAGTTGTATGTATAGGGTTTAATACCACTTTCAACAGTTATTAAGTTGTATCTCAGAGACTGGTGCAACTAGCCATTACTTCCTGTTGTATTGCACACCAGTATTACCACAAAATTCAATCCAAACCACTAGCTACTCATCTCAGTTAAGGACACTACTTACCCTTTGCTTATTGGTTAAATTTTTATAAATCATTTTCAGTGTTGTTTTGAAAATTGTTCAAATACATCAACTATTTGATAAATTAACAAGATAAACAATTAACAAGACAAAATGGGCTTTATTTTGTAATATAAAAATGGGCTTTATTTTGTAATATAAAATGTGCGTTCTTTTGTAATATAAAATGGGCTTTATTTTGTAATACTACAGGTTAACCCATTACCACATGGCAAAGTTTCAGACTGGTCCCAATTGAAAGGAGCTGCAGACCAAAATTTAAAGCTTATGGAATTTTGGATTTTTGTACCGTTTGGATAGAAAACATTGTGGATAATGAAGAAATTGCTTGTAACAAGCAATTTCTTCATTTTCCACAATGTTTTCCAAAGCTTTTTTTCTTGGAGGTGTCTAAAAGCATCATTGAGTAGGATGAGTTAAGGATATATGGATAAATGAATTTAATCATATAAAATATAATTCATTGAATCAAATGACAAAAGTCCTATCTTCCAATTTGAAATGTCCACCTTTTTGTAAACAAATTGAGCATGACTACCATAAAAGGAACTTACAGCCTTCCATCTTTCCTTCCTGGCATAATGCTCAATCATAAACCCGTAAACGTCTCCCACCCGGACAGCGTTATCAAGGTCAGGTTCTTCCAGTATAACCTGCATCTGTTTGATTGCTTCCTCTGAGTCTTCTTGATATACCCTGAATAAATCGATGAAATTATGAGATTTTTCATATTTAAATTGTTACCTGGAATGTAAAAAAAAGATCATCTCAGGAGAGCTAAGAGCATCAATTCTGGTCAGACTGTGAAGCAGGGTTTTACAGGACGCAGATTTCTGCATCAATACACGCATAAAATTCAATCTGTACGTATGTTTACTAGCAATCTGCGTCCTGGGGATGCAGAAAAATAATTTCAGAAAAATGGTTTAAAATAAGCATATGAATCTCTATCAGCTGAAAAAGATGATTTCAACATGTAGAATTTAATCAGAGAGTTATAGATCGTGACACCCGTGCACTTGTCTACTCGTTTCATGGACGGAATTCTGAATGTGTAAATAAATAATGGTCAAATTGGCCTGAAATTATTGTTTTTTACCAAGACAATTGGAGACTGAAATTTGTTAATATAATGTTTTTTATATTAAATTCTTCTGTTTTACGACATGACACTGAAATAAAAACAGTGAAAGTGGTTTACGAGGCTCTAATTTACAAACTTATCCAAATTTATTTTATTAATTTCATTTTTCGAAAATAAATCAAATCGGACACTTTTATTTCATTCGGATTGTTTGTAATTTAACCTGATACACAGAGGTGAAAATCAATTAGCAGACAAAAATGGAAATGTCAGGTACACAAACTCATCTTCTCACTTTGTAGGGAAAAAGAAAGGATTCCTCAAATGAACCCTGTCCCTCTAAATCTACATTCTTATCATCGTGGCTTCTAAAGTACCACTGGCTACGATGTGAAAATGATCGCATGTTTTGCAACACTTGTATAACAAAACTAGATCTATCATGATAAAATTTTAGAAAAGATCAAATCAAACTGAAAAAAAAAATAATATTTAAATGGTAATAAATTTTAAGACCAAATTGGTAAAACTGTTATATGATAGAAAAAAAAAACAAACATTGTGAATATAAACTAAAATTGCTTGTTGTATTAGGCAGTATATCAAATGATTCTATGAAAGCAATCTAAATATTAGGCAGTGTATCATTTCCCCTCAAATATTTCTTCATTTTCCACAATCCTTTTAAGTGATTGCTTGTAACAGGTAATTTCTTCATTTCTAACTATGTTTTGTACCAAGAAAGAAAGAGATTTTTAAGGAATGGTCCTTGCTTGGTAATTCTTATTAGTAATTCAATAAAAATACTTGAATCAAAATTTCAAATTTTTCACTCTAAGTCAAGACTAAAAGATTTGGAAAATTATTACAAAAAAGAAATCTTATCAAAATTTACCTGATAAGAGAGAAAAAAATTATAGACTGGTCCAAAAAGAAAGAAAATTTGGATGTTTTAAATGCTACTGAATTACTATATACAAGCAATTCCTTCTTTATTTATATTTATCTTATTATATTTCTCTAGGGACATTAACCCTTTCCTGTATCAAACTCGGATTTACATTGCTGTGATTTTATACTTTAGAAAATATTGTGGAAAAGAATAAATTGCTTGTAACAAGCAATTTCTCCTTTTCTCACAATATTTTCTACCACATAGGATGGTCTAATTTCAAATTAAATCTAATTTTCATTGTTGTCTGCAACCTATTTCAATATGGACCTGTCTCACATTTCATAAAACAGAAAAGGGTTGAAATAAGTGGGTAGACCCTAACTGACTGAAAACCAACAAAGACAACTAGACACCTACCTCCTGGCTGTAACAAACTTTTTTATGAGGGTTATTTTATTCTTTAACTGACTAAGCCTCTCTTCCTGTAACACCTCATCAGTCATTTTAGCTTTACTCATACACTTAAATGCTTCACCCAGGGCCCCTAAAGCCTTATCATAGTTCTGATATTCATCAATCTCCACCTGCGCACATGCATCATAGAACGATGCTAGTGAGTCTAAGGCACGGCCCTTTGTATAAAATCCAATAATGTTTTTCATCACTTCTGGATCTTTCCTCCAGTCTAATGACTGTAAATAATTTGCAGCCATTACATAAATCTCTTTCTGTCTTGATACACCAGCAAAAAATATGATCTTCTCTGTGTCTCCAGACTTTAGTAGTGCTTTCATAGCCTGAAAATAAGATGGTACTTTATGACATCCTATTTACCCTCAGCATTTCTGTGAACTTTGAAATGAAAACTTGCCAACGAATATCATCTTTTAGTATATGTTTAACACTAGACACAATCTTCCATATTTAGATAAAACAAGCTCATCTTATTTTATATAGTGGTGTAAAAATTTATGAGAGGGCCAAAGAGGCCCTAAATTGCTATTCTGAGAATTATTTCATAATGTCTCTGACTGATAAGCCCAGCCCTGCCACACCCACATTTTTTCTCAAAGAAAGACTTCACAAACAAGTTTTGAAAAGGATCACCAAAGATCATTCCTGCCAAGTTTGGTACAAATTGGCCAAATCATTTAGGAGTAGAAGATTTTAAAAGAATAATATTATGATTTCTCAAAGTCTGGTAAACACACACACCAACCCCACTATGTCCCCATTTTTCACAAATCAAAATGTAAGGTACAAATCTTGAAAAGATATTGCCAAGTTTGGTCAAAACTGGTCGAGTGGTTTAAGAGTAGAAGATTTTTAAAGAATCATATCATGATTTCTAAAAAGTCTAATCAGCCAGGCCATACCCCCATTTCTTTAAGAATCAAAATTTCAAGAAAAGTTTTAAAAAAGGCCATCCAAGGAATATTCCTAAGTTTGGTCCAAATTAGCCCCATGGTTACAGAGAAGCTTTTTTATAATTTTTCATAAGTTTGATAAGCTCCACCTACCACGCCTCCATTTTTTTACAATCAAAATTTCATAAACAAGTTTTGAAAAGGGTAGTCCAAGAAACATTCTTGCCAAGTTCAGTCCAAATTGGCCTAGTGGTTACGGAGAAGAAGATTTTAAAAAATTCTTACATTTTTTCTCCAATTTGAAATTTCGTCAAATAAAAATTCTCATCTGCAACTTCTTTCAATTTTGCATTCTAAAATTGTATTGTGTGGGAAAGGGTGAACTGTAATAATTTTTACATTTTCCCCATTAAGTAAAACATATAATTTACTTCACCTTCATTTTATTTCCTGCTTGCGTGAACTTCTTGGTGGCTAGATGATATTGTCCTTGGTGCATGCACACCTCGGCAATTGCTTCCAGTATTTTCATTCTCTCCATTGTATCTCCAGCAAGTTCATCTTTACCCGGAGTCAATTTCTCTGCCAAGTCTTCTGTCACCTCAACATGTTGATCCATACAGATCTTCAAAGCTTCCCAATACTGAAATATCAATTGATCCATTACAAGACTACAAAATTTTAGTCTCGCAGACAACATATCAAAGATAGCTTAAAATGGAAAATAAGTGCCAAATAAGGCAGAGAACATTGTGAGAAATGGAGAATTGCTCAGTACAACCAATATTGCATTTTCTCACAATTTTTTCCAGAACAATTTTCCTACAGGCATTTTCTCACAAAGTTTTCCATAACCATTTTTCTTCGGGGCATCAAAAAAGCAAGATTGTGTATTAACCCATTTCTGGATGACCAGTTGAATAAAGTTGCAGACAACAATCTTAGATAGGTGAAATTTGAAAATCTTTGCTTTTTGAGGTTAATATATTTTAAGAGTCCCTATGACTACAAAATATGACGCTTTTCTCCATGTTACAGGTGACAAATCTAAAACTTTTCAGAAACACATTGAAAGTGACAATTCATCATACACTTTTGCCAAAGCACAAGATACTGGGTGCAAATTTTGAATGCCTTTTAAAAAAGTAGTATTGAATTTTCAACTGTTGAATGCAGAAAAAAATTTTTTTTTGAAACACTAATGCCCCCAATGGCCAATATTCTAAGGTAAGGCCTTATTAATTGACCTTGACAGCACTTGCGATGGGCAGGTGGGCAGATGTGTATCTAATAAAAGTTACTAAATATGTTCACTGACTCTCAAATAATTTGATGTAGCAGAGAGTCTATCTTGGGCTAAGTTTTGGAAAGAAGGTAAAAAAAATCTGCCAATCTTATCAACATGATTGATTGATTGAATGGGATTTAACACCACTTTTAACAGTATTTCAGTCATATTGTGGCTGGAGCACCTAACAATGGATTCCAGGTATTTCACACACCAGTACTATCACTACATTCTTTCCTAGCCTCCAGCTGCTATCCCAATTAGGTTTACGATTATCCACCAATTGGTGAGAAACAAATGTCAGAAACAATATGTGCTGCCGCCGGGGGATCGAACCAATGAAACCCCATGATTGAAGATTAGGAGTCTGACGCACTACTGACTGCGCTATGATGGTGGCACTTATCAACATAAGGGCATGAAAATAATAGTTTGTTATATTACTTGACCCACTCCCAGATGGCAGAATTTTGGACTAGTCAAAATTGAAAGGAGTTAAAGAAGATAATTTAAAGTTCATGAAATTTTATATCTTTTCCTTTTTCTAGATAGAAAACATTGTGGAAAATGAAGAAATTGCTTGTTACAAGTGATTTCTTCATATTATACAATGCTTTCCCAATTGTTTTCTTGGGGGACCTAAAAGGGTCATTGTGTGGGAAAGGGTTAAGAACAATATTGAACAAATCAGGCAAACTATAACAGAAAGTAACTGACCTTTTTACCAATACCTAGGAGATCTACAGCTTTATCAAACTGTCCATTTTCTAGGAAGAAGTCAGCACATCTCTGTAACAACTCCGGATCAGCTCGCTCATCTAGATCTCCAGAGATCATTTGCAAAGCTCCAAACTGTTTGGCTCTGAATGCCAAGTCTAAGGCACGGGAAAAGTTGCCAGCCTAAAATGGAGATTGTGCAAAAGAAGTTACTAAATGAATTAGCTTGTTTATACAAATATAACCCAGAACCATTCATTTCTGGTCCTCCCTTCTTTACTTTTTACTTCAGAAGCAAAGAATCAATCTCTAGAATCAATTTTTTTGTGCGGTCTTTTGCTCTGCCCTCAGATTTTACCTTTTGCATATAACTCCTCCCCATCAAGCATTATTCATGCACACATAACGCGAAAATACAATTATTTAATAATTACAAGTGCAAGAAGCTTTATTCAAATGTCGCTTATAAAAACTAATTTACTATCTATTTCTCACATCCTTTTATAGTTAATCTTATGCTTACAGTAACAGTGTACATGGTTGTATGGGGTTTAGTTTGACTTTCAACAGTATTTCAGTCAATCAACACATATCACCCTTGTGATAGAGCATGGCAGCTTCATTTTCCTATACCTGTCTATGCTTGAAATACCTCACGGTCTCAATTATATCTATATAGTTTACCTTATGATAGAGCATGACAGCTTTATCTTGTTGGCCCTGTCTATCCTCATAATATCTCGCTGCTTCCATCATATCTTCAGGACGACCCATTAATGCCAAATTCATCATCTGGTCTTCATAATTGTGTTCCTATAAAAAAGACAACTTTTATAATTAAAATTGTGAATATTTATTTTAACTAAAACCCTCTGAAAAAGGAATAAATTCAGTAAAAAGAAAGCATAGAAAGTAAATTTGCATAATAACAGTCATCAAGCTGGATTGAAATTAGTGTAAACAGACATTGGGCACACAACACCAAATCCTTTTAAAGATCTTCATTTTGCATTGAACAACAAGGCACCTTCTTTAACTCTTAACCACACAATCCCCTGATTTAATTGTCTAAAGATAACTATAAAGGAAAACATAGTTGGAAAAGGGAAAATTTCTCCTAGTACATAACTACAATTGTTTTTTATCCTAATTATTTTGATTTTAAGGCACTTCAAATGTCTTTAGCAATTTCTTTCAGTTTAGATCAGTCTCTACTTCTGACAACATATTATTTGTTAAACAAGCCTTTGAACACTAAAATTAGTTAATTAATACTACCTTGCACAGCCTGATGGCATTGCCAAAGGCCTCAGCTCTCTGGAAGAAGTGTATTGCCTCTTTAATATGATCCTGGTTCTCCAACTGTCTGGCTAAATGATAACAGGCTGCTCTATCACCTGTTTCATTGCAAATCTCCGACGCCTGAAAACAAATTCATGAATTATTAGCAAGTTAAGAAACTTTCATATCAGATGTCTGGCTTAACAAAAGCATGGGCCCTGTCACTGCAAATCTATGATTTGTGAAAACACACACATAACATATACATAAAACAAGTTCATAAGTTTAGTATCAGCTGTTTGGCTGAATAAAAGCAGGCCTCTCTTTCACCCATCTCATTGCAAATTTCTGACACCTGAATACACATGCACAAAATATATCAAAGTACAGCCTCAATTGCAGTCAGGACATAATCTTAACAATTTGTATCTTATTAAGAAATCAAATTTTTAAGAATTTTATTGTTTCCTATAACATGATCTATAATGCCTTCGGATATTTTGAAAAGGGTAGTGGTTTCTCACAAAGAACAACCCGAGTATGATTGCTCAAGGCTCCACAATATATACAAAATATCAAAGCTCTAAGCATAGAAGTTTTGGAGAAGAAGAATTTAAAGTCTATGTAGATCAAAGATCCCAAAACATAGGGCTAATTTTCAGACTTGAGTCTAATCTTTCATGGTATGGGAATGATTGATTGATAGGGATTTAATGCCGCTTTTAACAGTATTTCAGTCATATTGAGGCAGCAGGAGCACCAAACCATGGATTCCTGGTATTTCTCACACCAGTACTACTACTACAATCATAATGAGTCTCAAGCTGCTCATCCCATTAGGTTTATTATCCACCCATTTGTGGGAGACAGATGTTGGAAAGGATATTCGCTGCAGCCAGAAATTGAACCGGGGACTCGGTAATTAGGAGTACTACACACTAACTCTCTGCTATGGCAGCGACTGGTAATTGATTAATCTAATATAATCCTAATACCTCATGATAAAGCTCACCTTATCCATATTAGAACAATAACAATAGACTCGAACAAGAGACAGAAAGTCCTGAGACAGTTCATAAAATTGTAATGCTGTGTCCATTTCACCCAGACTCTCCATGTACTGGGCCCACCATTTGTGCAATTGTCTGAAAATATAATGGAGAACACTTTTATAAATTTCCCATTTTCATGGCAAGTAGAATTTAAATGTTTCCTTTTTGTTGTTGTTGTTTTCCTTAATAATATATTTAGTTAATAATGACCATAGAAACATTCGTACTAAGGTTTATCTTCAGTGACCTAGTTTAATTTAATCATACACAAATAAATATTTTATCATGTCTGAATATATAGACATTAGGGTATTACCTATTTTTAATCTATTGCCATATTTAAATGTTTGTTAGAGGTAATTTTCTTAAATGGTCAAATTGCATAATGTGAGGTAGGGAGGTATGAGATTTTTATATCAATACTTAAAAGAAAAAAGAGTCCTTAACAATTAACACAAAAATTTGTGCCAAGATTGTGCTTCGGAGTGCAGAAGACAGTCTTCTTTTATAATAGAGTTTTTTTTGCAAATTACATTTCTTGAATCGAATTCCTCCATTAACCCATTCTCATATAATGACCCTTTTTAACCCATTCCAACACAACAAAACTTTAAACTGGTCGACATTGAAAGAAGCTGCAGACGAAAATTTCAAGTTGGTTGAATTTTAAAATTTTTTGTCTATTGGGACAATGTTTTCCAAAACTTTTTTCTTGAGGGGCATAAAAAGGAGGGCTTGTGTGGGGATTGGTTAATGCAGCCCAAGAAAAACAGGCTTTGGAAAACATTGTGGAAAATTAGGAAATTGCTTGTTAGAAGAATTTTTTTTATTACTCACAATGTTTTCTAACCTAGCGAAAAAAAAAAATTCAAAATTTCATCAACTAAACTTTGTCATCTGCAATATCTTTGTATGTGGACTATTCTTAAATGTTATTGTCTATTATTTGGTTATATATGCATCTGCAACAGGCTTTCATTAGGAGTTATTCACTATGAGGGTTACTAGAGGCATTAATCTTACTTGTCTTTATGTTTAATGATGTATTGTTCTAAAGCATCTGGTTCATCAAACAGCATTCTTGGTACCTCAAATCTGTGAGTGTCAGACTTCTCATAACTGTCAAGTAAAAACATGTCAATATTATTCAGTTTTCTTCTGTTGGAAAAAATGTGGATGGTAAGAATTATTTCAACTTTATTTTGCTTTTAGTAGTTAGGTGGAAAATGATGATCCCTTATATCTACTAGATATTTATCTAGGAATTTTTTAAAAGGTCTCAAGCTGCCATAAATGCTTCCCGATTTTAGACAAGCAAATTGTTATTTAAATGGGTTTGAGAAAACAAAAATAAATGTGACCTGTCATATTGCCCATGATGGACCTTGGTAACGCACCTGAAACACAGAAATCATTTCTAAATAAGAACATAAACTGCCTTAACCAATTCCAACTTAATAAAAATTTATACCAGCCCAAATTCAAAGAAGTTGCAAACAACAATTTTAAGTTGATGAAATCTTCAAAATCCTTGTCTTTTAGGGTAGAAAACAGTGTGGATAATGAAGAAATTGCTTGTAAAAAGCAATTTCTACATTCTCCACAATGTTTTCCAAAGCTTTCATATTGATGGCTGTTGAAAAGTGTAATTGTGTGAGAATGGGTTAAATTTGTGTGATTTGACAGAAAGATGGATGGACATACCTACCACTATAAAACAGATCTTTAACCTATAACAAGATTGGTCAAAATCATAGAACTTGCAGATGACAATTTTAAGTTAATGAAATTATAAACATGTTTGTGATCGAGGGTAGAAACTGTTAAGAACAGTGAAGAAATTACTTTTAAAAAGCAATGTTCTCCATTTTTACAATGTTTTCCAATTTTTTTTCTTGAGAGGCTTAAAAGAAAGAGGAATTTTGTGGGAACTTGTTTTAGAACTTGTTCTTTCATTAACTTTGATTATCAATGCTCTTCTTGATTATCTATATCTATTTTTCCTACCTACATGAAAATTCCAGCAACCTACAACATAGGGCCAATATCATTCTCATGTTATCCAGAATACCACTGAATGTAATTAATCCCCCCCACACTTATGGCTCCATGTCATAGAAAGAATATTTTGTTACTTGGAAAGAGTCTTTTTGAATAAAGGGCCTTTACTCCAAGAAAAGTCAGGGGATCATAACCGAAATGGAACATGCACATCTTTGGTTGATACTGAGATTTTCATCAAAGTGCCATAACTCAGTTAATAGTAAATGGACCATTACAAAATTACAATATGCACATCTGTACTTGACACTTAGTCTATCTGTTTACTTTGAATCAAATAAATGAGGTAGATGCTGAGAAATTGACCAACTGCTGGTCCCGCCCACTTGATTGTTAGCAACACCCAAAGACTCTGACAGGAAGTTCCACTTAGATTTTTTATGTTTTTTTTTAAATCTATGGCCAGTAGCATCTAACAAAATCATAGAATAGTTGGTTGGCGACCTAAACTTCGTAACTACAGCTTGAAAAAGCAGTAGTTGCAAAGTTTAAGTCACCAAACCAACAAAAATGGCGGCCAATGTCAGAGTTCAAATCTTAATTCTGGGCTGAATGAATGATTTGATTGGTCAATGTATATTCCTTGACAGCCGCTATTGGTCAATTGAGTGGACAAAGAAAAAGCTAGACAGACCAACCACCAACTGACCCACCAACTGGCAAGCTGTCTCCAATATACCCCCCCCCCTGCAAAAAAAAGGTGAGGGGGGAAATCAAAATAACATAGGGCCATTAGGCATTTTTCTTTACATGATGGTTTACTTATATTTGTACCAAAATGAAGATGATAGAATTACCCATATGACATATTTGATTACAAGTGAGAATACATACTTTGGAATAGCTTCATTGAGATCCCCTTTAGCCTCTAAATGTTTCGCGTAATTATAATAAGTTGTTCTTAAATGAATTCTATCATACATCTCTGCTGTTTCCATGGCCTGAAAAGTACAACACAGTATAACTCAAAAGTAGATTTGTTTTATCCATTTTTTTAAATTTCATTTTCATTTTCATAATTTTAAAAAAAAATTAAAGAAATAAACAAGATGTGTTTGTGAAACACCATGCCCCCAAAACAGGAATTCTTTAGAAACAGTATTTTTATTGGGTTTTTTTCTTTGTTTTAGGGAAAAGGGTTAAAATTTTGACCTTGACCTTGATGAAATGACCTTCCCCACTTGCGCCTTGTTGAGACCTATCTACATACCAAATATTAGCATTGTAACTTAATTATGGATGAAGTTATAGGAAAATGTTTAGTTGGCAGGTTAAGTTTTTGAGTAGCGTTTCAGGGAAAAAGGTTAAAATTTTTACCTTGACCTTGATGAAATGACCTTCCCCAGTTGCGCCTTGTTGAGACCTATCTACATATCATATATTAGCATTGTAACTTAATCAGGGTTGAAGTTAAAGGAAAATGTTTAGTTGGCAGGTTAAGTTTTGCAGACAGACAGACAGACAGACAGATGGACAGACAGACGGACAGACTGATGGACAGACAGATTGACACCTGTAAAACAATATGCCCACGATCTATCGATTTGGGGGCATAAAAACGGAAAGTATTTTGGGCAATAATAAATTAATTCTAAGGCCAGCTAACCCATTGTCACACAACAAAATTTTAGATTAGTCAAAATTGAGAGAACTTGCAAACAACAATTTTTAGTTCAACCTTGGTCTTCTTTGGTCTAAATCATTGTGGATAATGAAGAAATTGCTTGTTACATGCAATTTCTTAATTTCCCACAATGTTTATCAAAGTTCTTGCCTTGAAGGGTATAAGAAAGTTGAATTGGTTAAAATAAATGACAAAATTGTTAAACCTACAAGAAATTTAGAGCAAGTTTTAAAAATGATCAAAATAGAAAAAAATTGTTTGATGATACAAAAGGGGTCAGGCCCTAGAGAAATTTAGAAGGCCCATGATCAAAAAGTCACCTTTTTTATATTCTAGTGATTTACAATTGGAGAGGTAAATGAATAGATAAATATTGCTATGCTAGTAAGTACATCTAAAATTACTTCTGGAAGTCAAACACAAGCAGAGTTATATAGTTTGTGTGTTATAAAATAATACTACCTTTCCCCACTGTCCTGCATTCTGATAAAATCCATTCAATAAATCATATCTTCTGCAGTTCTTTAATAATCTCTCTGCATCTTCCTAAAACGAAAAACTTCTTTTCAAACACATTGTATGAGTAGATATAACAAACTCAATCAAAATACCAACTTAATCAAAATATACATGCATAAATAGTGATGAAAGCAAACCATAATCCAAATGTGGGAAAAAAGAAACATGAAAAAGTTCCTGGAATGAATTTGACTCCTGAATAATAAAACAGATAGATTTTCAAAAATAGATTCTGTACTATCAAAACAAAACACATGTCCACCAATAAACTCTAGTCAAATTGAAGAAAAATGTTTGATCTCAATTTTCAAATCTCTAACTGTAATACTGTCAGACAATTGAAAGAAGGGTATTATGCTGATTTTGTATTCAAAGTGACTGTACATAGCCTTAAATCAAAGGACTGAAGGTCCTGAATGTTGCGATGTTCCAGATGGGTTTATGATTTCATTATTCATACGGGAAACGAATAAAAATATCACTAAGTAACATTCTCAGTTTTAGGCAAATATAACTGTATCATGTTAATCTAGCCAGGTTTGAAGTTAAACAAAAGTATCACAGATCTATTACAATATACAATTACAGCCAACACTTGTCATCTTGAAATCGTAAATCTTGAATTTCCGGATATGTCTAGGTCTTATTCTAATCCTGAGGCAATAATTTTTACAATCTTGATAGAGTTCCACAAGACGATGCTGTATACCAAATATCAAAGTTCTAGGCCCTCCTATTTGGGAGAGGAAGATTTTTACAAATTTCACTGTATAAGCCCTTTGTGAAACTTGTGACGTCCGGGAAGGGGATAGTTCTGTCTCTTGGGCCATGATTTATACAATCTTGATAGAAATTCACCATATAATGCTTCCTACCAAATATAAAACCTCTAGGCCCTCTAGTTTGGGAGAAAAAGATTTTTGAAATTTTCACTATATAAGCCTATATGAAACTTGTGATGTCCAGGAACGGGCTAATTTTGACCCTGGGGTTATAATTCATACAATATTGATAGAGGACCACTAGATGATGCCACATGCCAAATATCAGAGCCGTAGGTCTTTTGGTTTGGCAAAGTTGTCATTTTTAAGCTTATGTAACCCCCCCCCCCCACACACACACACACACCTCCCCCCCAGGCATGCCCATTTCTTGACAGATTTTTTTTCTTGTAAAAACTTGATAGTCCTTGCCCTAATGTCTCTAAATACCAAATGTGAATCAAATTTGACAGACGGTTCATGACAAGAAGATTTTTAAAGATGTACCCTTTTTGGCCCCTTATGGAGCCCCAAGGGGAGATAACTCCATGACGTGTACAAATCTGAAGCGACTTCCCATAAGGATGCTTCCTGCAAAGTTTGGTTGAAATCCGTCCAAGGGTTCTTAAGAAGAAGCCAAAAAATGTAAAAAGTTGACGCATAACGCACGACGACAGACAAAACAAGATCGCAATAGGTCACCATGACCTTTGGTCAGGTGACCTAAAAAATAGTTACAAAATACAATTTGCCCTTGATAAATTGTCCAAATTGAAAGGAGTTGCAGTCAAAAATTGAAAGCTTATGAAATTCTGAATATACAGTAAAACCTCGGTAGTTCGTAGCGCAAGGGACCGAAGAAATTCGTACGAATTCAGCGTAGTACGAACAAAACGGACGGCAATTGGTAGGCTGTTTGAGATACACGGAATCTGACACGGTCTTGTTCTGTCCCCCATTCAAGAATTGATTTTATATTGGTTGTTTTTTCTAAACAAGACCCGCAGATATTTATTAAGGAAAACATAAATCAAGAATTACTCATCTTCTGTTTTATACTATTATCTCTGTGTTGATTTTTGACATTGTTTAAACACAGTGTTTGTATCAAATTTCTACCTCCATCAGATTGATTTCCCTTTACAATACATTGGATCAAATCACTGTAAATATTCTATCATAACATCAAATAATTAAGGACCGACGATTGTGAAGAAAGCAACTGCAGATTAGATTAATGTGGTTAGAATTTCTAAATGACCAATAACACTGATACTTATGGGGGTACATCAATTTAAAGTATATTTTCGTCGATTATTACGAGAATCTTTATTAGATTAATTACCCACCTTACAAACCAAACAGCCCCTTTAAACTAAAGGTACATGATAACACATAATTTGTCATATAGATCAGCAGGTGTTAAAATTACGGTAAGTGGTGAAATGTAAAATTAGTTGATCACACCTACGAATTAAACATAGGAGTTCGTGCTATAATCATACTTTCGGGACTTGAAATAGCCTACGAACTACGAACCACTGACGTTCGAATTAGACAGAGTTTTCTTACAAAGCTAAAGAAGGAAAAAGATCGGGACCGCGCAAAGCATCCGGACGAACACATACCTACGAACCAGTGACGTTCGAATAAACGAGGTTTTACTGTATTTTTTATTATTGGGGTAGAAAAAGGAATTTCATCATTTTACACTATGTGTTAAGTGGGCGTCTAAAAGTGTCATTGTGTTGGAATGGGTTGTAGTGGATTTTACATGAAAAATAACCATTCAGTAAGTTGAATCTCACAAGTTATTTCCACAATAATTTCTCAAGATTTCTACAGAAACAGAATTTGAAAAGAAAAGGATTAAGTAGGTTATCATTCAGAAAGGCTGACTCAAATTAGACAGGAAGAGGGAATTTCTTATCTATCACCCTTTGACAATAGATTGTAATGGGAAATGGTTGCTATACAAAATTACTACACTTGAAAAGCATTGAAAATACACAATCAAGAGTAAAACATGTATGTTTATTTTTGTAATAATTAATTCAAAGACTATAAACAAAATGGAAACAATATCACACACTAAACCAAACAGGAATAAAATGAAAGGTTTTGAAAATAAGAGAACTATTTTTAGTCTAAATAGCTGAGTTATTGGGACTGGCCCTTACATAAAGAACAAATTCCAGGGTCAAGTAGTTCTTGCTACAGTAAAGAGATTTATTTCTTTTTTAGATAAATCAAACCCTATGTTATTGGTACTCTTTGGAAGATCAGAATAGGGTTCATCAGAACAATTCTTACGAGAAGAGGAGTAACAGAATTAGATTGGCATCACACTTTGTTATCTAGATCTAAAGAGTCAGGAAAACCAACTACTTACTCCCTTATAACGGTAAAGGGTTCCCTTAACCTTAATGACGGCTAAAATGTCGGCCTACCTGAAGTTTGACGACATTTAAAAGGAAAGCAAAGAAGCACAATTTTTTAGCTTTACAGGTGCTAAATTAGTCAGAGAAATAAAACCCTAATGGAACCAGAATTCATCTGGTAAGCATGTCATCTGTCGCTTGTACCTTAAATTTCCTTAAATTTGTGGTTTCCAAGACATATCAATTATATAATTGGCTTCTGCTAACAAGTCAGTCATTAATAGCATTACCAGAAAACAAACAAACCCATCCCATGAATTACAATGTTACAAAGTAGGGCAAAGGGAATATATTACATCAAATTGAATTTGAAATTAATTTAGTAGATTTAATACGAAGAAAGAACATTTATTGTGAAGATGACATAAAGGAATTTTGTAGATTTAATATGAAGAAAGAACATTTATTGTGATGACATAAATGACTATCAAATAAGCAGATAATGTTGCTAAATCAAATTTTAACAAAATTCTGTTCAAGAGCCACTTTAAGTGTTGAATGAGATGGACATGCAAGCTAACTTACATATAGACCAAGTTGCATGGCTAGTGTAGCCACCTTGGCATCTAACTCAGGTTCTCTCATGGCCTCTCGGAGAGCTTTTGCTCCTCTTGCATGTCCCATATTACCTAGACACACACTGGCTACATCTAGACGCCGACTCTTTACACACATCTTGGCCATGTTCTCCCAAACAGCCTCACTGGTCAATTAAAATACATTTACATTTTTGACTTGTTTCATTTCAAATCAGATGACTGTCTAAAGCCCTCATTACTCATTCCCACACAACCGTGCTTTTTTACACCCCTTAAGGAAAAGACTTGAGAAAACATTGTGGAAATGAAGAAATTGCCTATTACAAGCAATTTCTTCATTATCCACAATATTTACTACCTCTGAAGATCAAGATTTCTAAAATTCTGTCAAATGAAAAATGTCGTCTGCAACTTCTTTCTATTGAGACTTGTCTAAAATTTTATTGTATGGGAATGGGTTAGTGATTATTGGGAGTAAGGTGGATCTGTCTTCAATTACTTAATCTTTAGTAATCTTTACTAAAAAAAAAAATTGTTCAAATGACAAATGGCATAATTCATAACCTAAATAAAAACTTGATAACCTATGTCTATCAGCTGACTCCATTTATTCTAAGTCTTGTTGTGCTCATAAGGTTTTCAATGATTTGTGAACAGTGATGTCAAATTTCACTAATGTGTGGTAAAGTCTATAAACTAATACAGCCACATCGGAGACTATATAAACACCTACCTTTTGATCAGTTTGATTGACTTGAATGCCTCATCCATGTTTCCTATAGTAAGATAATAACTGAAGTTCAACATTGCCTCCTTGGTCACCTTGTCTGCTTTCTCAAGTCCAACAAAGTCTCTCATTGTGTGTCGGGCCACAAGTTTTGGATATATCACAGTAGATGTATCAGGTCTAACAAGCTGCTCATTTTCTGCCTGATTGGTATCTTCTTCTGTAGATTCTGACTGAAAAAATTAACAGATACATTTTTTTCAAATCCTTTGTAGAAAAATAGAATTTGTTTGAAACGATTTTAGAATCAACAGTAAAGATTTTCAGATTATGAAGAACAATTTTATTTCTATTTTCAATACTTCCATTTGTGAAATAAAACATTAACCTTTTCCGGTTCAATCACTGGTTTTACGTTGCTGTCTTTTTATACTTAAGAAAATATTTTGGAAGAAGTAGAAATGGCATGTAACAAGCAATTTCTACTTTTTCCACAATATTTTCTACCCTATTGAATGGTTATTTTTCAAATAAAATCAACTTTAAATTCTTGTCTACAAATCCTTTGAATTTGGATCAATCTTAATTGTGTAAAACAGGAGTTAATTTATCCTTCAGTTATGTTAAATTGTTTTCTTAATCCTAAGACAGCACAACTACAGTACTGAACATTGTTAATATGACAACCAATTCAATCACATTCCAGGCAATCACATTCAATCATATCAGAATTCAGGGTTCAATCCGTTAGCAATTACAGTTTTGCAATCCTGTATCAAATATTTAAACAAAAACATTTAATCAACAGCTTTCAATGATTCGACCATTCACATCACTCAAATAGTGACAGCCTTTATAAGTTTCATTTAAATTTAATTTGGTAAATTAAATTACAACAAGAGTGCAATAGTCACAATATATGCTGCCACATTAAGGTCCCCTTTTCTGTGATGCAGTCTAGAATGAGAATATTCACAAGGCAGGGATTTCTAAACTCCTAGAATTCTTTCTTGTCCAGCACAACAAGAATATGTAGTCTTTCTTAATTTCTGTATTGAAATCTTTTGAAATTCCACTCAACCTGCATATATCATCAAAGAAATAACAAAATGTGCTGGATGGGCAGACAAGTAGAATTTTCAAGCCCTGCAAGGTCAGATGACTAGGATAATTCTTGAAAAAATTCATTAAAATCTGTCCAAAAATGGAGGAGGAAATGTATTATCAAAAATTTTGTGTTAAGCCCCATTTTCTGTGAGACAGCCTAAAATGGCAAAACCAAACATGTACAAGGTCAGGTGATTAGGAGCATTCTTTGGAAATTTTGTTGAAATTTTTCCATAAATATGGGAGATGTGTAAACAAGATGCGGACAGACAGAGATATATGACTTTGGCTGCATATAAAAGTAATGATAATATTTTTGTTAGAGTTGACTCCCAATATTGTTGTAATTAAATGAAACATTTCAATGATTGAATGATTACATCTTATCTAGAAAGTGTCAATCATCAGAATATATTCAATCACAATCATTCAATCATTCAATCAATCATGCAGCATAAGCCTTTAATCATGTTCCAATCTGATTGTCAAATTCACAATGTTTCATACTTTCCATACTTTGACACCAATAATTTGTTATTTATCTTGGTGTTAACTATGATCTACTTATAATTTGTGTAACTGTTTAAGAAAACTATTCAAAATGTTCCAAACATGCTACCTTCAAAATCAAATTGATACATAGCATGATCAGGGCCTTTGCTGGCGAGTGCCATTGTCGCCAAATGCAAAAATTTAAACTAAGTGGCGATAAAAATTAGAAAGTGGTGAAAACGCTTGCAATAAAAAAGTCCATGGAAGCAATATTGCTTTTCATTTAAAATACCCCCCGTGTACCAAAAGTTTGTATCAGACTGCAATGAAGGCTGATTTTTGTAGTCTAGGTGTTAAAACAGTGAAAATCATGTCAAATTTCAATAAACATGCAAGTCAGTAAATGAACGAAGTGTGACAAACACAAATCCAAAGTATCACCTATGATACAGGTGACAGTTTCTGACCATGATCGTAAAGACTTCTTTATTGATAGTGTATGTTATATTAACTAAATTCAACAACCCAAAAATTGGAAAATCTTACTACAGTGTACAGTAAATCCAGAATACAAGTCCGACAAAAAAACACAAAAAACCTAAATTGACTAAAGTATACAAATGATGCAAAAATCTGAGTCTAAATTCTACTCTGGGGAATTGTGCAACTCAGCAACCCTCTAAATTCTGTCTAGTCGGTCTCTTTGATGTATGTCACAACTTTACGCTCCAATAGGGAAGAATGGTCAGACCCAACACTTTTATGACAAAGGCTGTGTTTTTACATCAACAGAGGAATATTTGACAGTAACTGGTTGACAGAAAAACACAAAGACTTTGATCTCCATTGAAGTAAATCATCGGTCTTAAAAAAGCACAACTTTTGATAAAAAGTTTAGGAAAGGAAATTTACAACAAAAACTAACGTCATTTAATCTCCATTTCACTATATAAAATTGATTGATTTGACAATCGATAGGGTTCAGAATAGAATAAAACAAGATGTGTTTGTGAAACACTATGCCCCCGAAATGGGAATTCTTTAGAAACGGGTAAAGGATTAAAATTTTGACCTTGACCTTGATGAAGTGACCTTCCCCAGTTGCGCCTTGTTAAGACCTATCTACATAACAAATATTAGCATTGTAACTTAATCACTAAATGTTTAGTTGGCAGGTTAAGTTTTGCAGACAGACGGACAGACAGATGGACAGACAGACACCGGTAAAACAATATGCCCCGATCTTATTGATGCAGGGGTATAAAAAATCTGTTTGCGATTCTTGTGGGTGGGGTACAGGGGGATGGGATAAGAATTTTTAGTGAAATATCCCGAAATTGCTTGAAAAATTATGGCTTGTCTGATTGAAATCAAATGAACCACATAGATCACACATTCAGTTATTAAGTTGTTTTTTTTGTGTGTGTGTGTATGTTGCATGTTTTTTGAAATCAATAGTCTACAAGCTCAGCGGATTTCTGGAGAATAAAACTCAGCAAAAAAAATTGGCTTCTCATTTGGCTTCCGGGCGACAGATTTGGCTCCAGTTTCTTCAATTTGGCGAAAGTGATGGCAAAAAGAAAAATCAGGCCAGGGAAGGCCCTGGAGAGATCTAGAAATTACATTTAAGACACAATCTAGGGGCCTTGTACTATGTTAATAACTTACTTTTTTAACAAAATAGTAGTATGGCACCTCTATCCCCAACAAACAATTGTACTCTTCATGTAAAGTAAAACTATCTTGGATCAGTATGCCATTCTCAGGTGTACAAAACAAGGAAACTATCATAACCTCAACCTGAAAAATAAAACATAATTCTCTAAGAAACAATTATTACCTTTACAAAAAAAAAAGACAAACAATTTGGCTTACGGTCATTTTGTCAAGAATTAACTAGCTATCTTTTCCTTTTGACATAAGATTACTTTCTAGAAATTGAAAGAAAGGGAAGACATCCCCCCCTTCTCATACTCCCCAAACTTTTCATAATATGTATCAAGCTTGATAAATGTAATACTGTTTATATATATATATAAAGACTTTGGCTTTTCTACTTGCAGACAAGTACATTATGTCTGGGGACAAGTAAATACCAGAGCAAGCCTAGGATTGGTACAAAATACATCTAAAATATTTATCATCCGAATTCTTAAATTGAATGTGTTAATGAAGAAAATGCTTGGTACCAATTAAAACAGACACATGTATTAGAAGAACATCAAAATTATTGCACAAAGACAACAATGATGACAATGGCAAGACTCTTGCAAAACCCGAATTTTCTTTGAAAACAGTCAAAGTACAAATCTTTCACCAACTGAACAATTCCAATCACTGCCACCTGGAAATGGTTAGGAAAACAAGAGCTGTCAGAGGACAGCAAAACTTTACTATTCTGAGTGATGGATAGTAACAGTAATTAAATGTCGACATAAGGCATAATACCCTAGTAGTAATAGAGATAAGAAATCTTTCAAATAAAATTTTAAGTCATACAAGAATTTCTAAGTCAAAAAAGGGTTTAACTCCACTATAATAAATATACTAATAATGAATCTTTACCTAGAATATGATATGATGGACACAAAAATATGTGCGAAGTTTAAAAGCAATAGATTAGTATATGATATGATGGACACAAAAATATGTGCGAAGTTTAAAAGCAATAGATTAGTAGAAAGAGAGATATTAAAGATATATGACAATTGCACATAAGACTTAACCAAGAAAATTCTAAGTCCAAAAAGGGTAAAACTTCCTCTAGAATTACTGTCAGGTAATGAGTCTACATTTAGCTGCTGATATTATTGTCAAAAAAATATGTGCAAAGTTTCAAAGCAATAGCATTAGTAGAAAGAGAGTTATCAAAGACATATGACAGTTGCATGTAGGGTTTAACCAAAAATTTCCAAGGTTGAAAAGGGTTAGAATTCCACTAAAATGAATGTCAGAGTAATAAAACCTTATTAAGAGGGTGATATCATTGTCACAAAAACATGCACAAAGTTTCAGAGCAATAGAGTTAGTAGAAACTGAGATATGACACTTGAACGTAAGGATTAACCAAACCATGATGCCCCATCTATTCTTCAAAAAGTCCAGCTAATAATTAATTTCATGCACAATCTCTTCTACCTTCATCTTTTGTTTCGTTAGGTAATTCAAACTTAATCAGAATGACAAAAAATGTGACGGTTTATACTCACTGGTCCCTCTTCAATGGGTTTTGTTAAAGATGCCTTCTGTTTGATATCTTTTTCATCTTTATGGTCCTGTTTAGGCAATATTCTGGCTTCACACACAATCAGTTTGGTATCATGAGAGTCCCACTGATGTGATATGGGAAATCTTCCTGCAATATCTTTAGCAGCCTGATCTTTACCTCTGAAAGAAATCCATATATTTTCTTATATTAGTTAACAGTATCAACATACACAGAAGATAAATGTTGCTGTATAAGATCGGTATATTTTTCATTTCATGAACAGCAAAAGCCTTATTTTCACAAATCACTATATGATTCGTGAAAATATGACTTTTTTGTTCATAAAACAAAAGATTACATAGAACTAACATGATAAGTAAGCAATTATTCTATTTCTTCAATGTAAAAAAGAAAAAAAATATATTTATATATAGGAACAAATTTACCATAATGGAGAGCTAATCATTTTGATAATTTTACTTTTTTTTGTTGTTTTTTTTGTTTTAGTTTTTGTTTTTTGAGAAACTCTCATCAAGTGATGTTCCATAAAGGTATCTCTACAGTCAAGTGAAAAGCATTATAGAATATTTTGTCTCTCTTTGCTGAAATGGTTCTCTATACAGCAGTTCCATTTGCTATCAGACTGCATTGCAAACAGGTACAATAGTTAACCAAGACTATACAATTTTATTCATTCAAAGAGAAGCTCTATGATAAATAAACAACTTTGTAACTACTGGAACCTTTTTAAAATATTTTAGTTCAAGACGGTTCTTTAGTCCATTGTTCTAAGAGTTTTTGCTTCGCTGACATTGGTTAAAGTTGAAAACCAGTCTTACCTATCTGCTGCACTCATTTCTATAGCACTATCAGACTGGACCCCAACCATTTGTTCAGGTGGATAATCATCTTGTTCTCCTTTACCAGAATCAAAGTTGAAATATGAGAGGGAATCAGCCTCAATATCCCAGAAGTATAATTTGGGATCAACTTGAGTTGTACCATGCTGGAATGAGACATACTATCATTGCATTTCACAGCATGAACAAACCGTATAACATAATGACTAGCCAAGACAGAATTGCAGGATCACTAGCCATCCCTATTGAACTCAACACTGATTGGGGTGTCAAGACACATTGACAAGTGGGATCATTTAGAACCAAAGAAATTCAAAGATAGTAATGTAAATTATATAAAACAATACAAAGACAATTACAAGAAAAACACAATAATAAATGCAGAATGAAACAAAAAATCATAAATGATGACTCTTTGTTGCCTCCTACAGCATGCCAGTTGTCATGGTTTTTTTTCTGCCAGTGCCTGCAGTGGTTTATTAAACCTTAACTTTGAAGTACAACTAAACAATATCATTTGTCAATAACCTGTGGCCAGGGACTTAATGTAAATGGTAAATCCTTAGTTGGCGACCAAAACATGACAAAAATTGATTGAAAGCATTCTCTCAGATTTTAAGTCCAACCGCCTCTAACCACTGAGCTATACAGGACCTTTCACTTTACACTTGCAGTATTAACTATATTCAAGATCCACCAACACAAATGTATCTAGGGATTTTTTTTATTCAACCATGACACCTTGTTCAAAGTTAAAGGTGAGATTTATGTTTGTATATAGGGAAAGGATCAAGTTCTGGTCAACCAACAAGAATGGCTATACAAGCAGGATAGATTTTACTCACAATTTTAACAGCAGCACTGACTTTAGTACCATTACAGTTGACTTTAGCTGCCACTAGACTACCAAATCCTGGGATGAGTTCATGTAAGTTTTTAGGATGACTATGAGGTTTGGCTTCTCTGAAAAAAAGTTTAACAAACAACCCTTTAACTCTATCAACCCTCGTCATACTGACAAAATAGCTTTCTCAGAATTGCATCAAAACCAAAGGACTAAAAGCACTGGATTACTTGATTGTAATTCAATATTTCTTTTGAAAACTAATTTCTTTAAACAATTTTTGGCTTCATTGTGATAGACAGGTGTTGTAGACTAAGATCAGACTGCACATATGTGCAGGCTGATCTTTGTCTATACATCCTGCCTAGGTTCAGCACGATAAGGGTTAATAATCAATATAAAGGGGTTATAAATAAAACAAGGAAAATGCATGTCAGCTTGTTTGTGGAGGACTGGACTTCTAGCCTCCAGATAGCCAGTACGAATCCTAGCCTGACCCAAATAGCAAACTAATTGTCTTTCCAATGAGATGTTAAAAGACATTGTGTATGATTGAGCTGTACACAGAAACATTCAAGAACAGTAGTTTGTCCTGTATCCTTACCTTACCCCCCCCACCCCCCTAACAACTTACTGTCTTCATAGGGAATGATCATTCACAAGGGCAAGGTGCTACAATATCAATGTCACATAAACAAAATACAAGGAAGGTGTATTGTATTACATAAACAATCCCTACAAATCATGACCTCACCTTAGGAATTTTCTTTTTTTAAATTCTTTAACTTCTAACTGTTAGGTCAAGAAATTGTAGATTGCTTCATGTAAAGATGTGTAATTCTCCTTTTCCTTCTCTTTAACTTCAGACATAGTTCAAATCTTTAAATAGGATTATTCAATTTTTCAAACAAACCCAGTCAAACATTGAAATATTACATTAAATATATAAGTATGGAGAAAAACTTGCATGTAATGTAATAGGATTACTAGTCTGTCAAGTAAACCAAACCAAACTCTTGATTTATCAATGACTGAGAAACCATTAAGATATTCAGTGCTTTGTAATGACCTACCTTCTAGAGAGGTCATATACTTTTAACACACCAGTTTCTGTACCAATCAGTAAATAGTTGCCACAAATATCTAAACATACAGGCTGGCCCTCTACTTCACTGAATGTAATTGTCTGCTTTACAGTACCCTGTTAAATACCAATATAACCAATATAGCTGCTGCAAATATCTAAACAAAAAGGTTGGCCCTAAACTTCCCTGAATGTACCCTACCCCATAAGACAGACAGAAAATTTTAAGAAAGCCACGACAAATGAATGTACCTGCTGCAAATGTTTTTAGATACTAGGTCATAAAGCCTTATGATGTTTTTGACAATTTCAATGTTTAATGATGAACAACAAAAAGGAGAGATTAATACAAAGCTTATTAATCAATTACCAGATGGCAGAATTTTAGACTGGTCCAAAATAAAAGGAGTTGCAGACGACAATTTAAAGCTTATGAAATATGGATTTTTTTTAACTTATGGAAAGAAAACATTCTGGATAATGAAGAAATTGCTTGTAACAATCAATTTCTTCATTTTCCAAAATGTTTTCAAGGCTTTTTCTCTTGGGGGCCTCTAGAAGCTTAATTGAGTGTCAAAGGTTTAACCAATTATACATTTAAAACTGCTCCAAATTGAAAGATGTCAATTTTAAGTTAATAACATTTCAAAATAATTCAGAAAACATTTTGAATAATGGACTTATATTGCTTTTATAAAGCAATTTCTCTATTATTCACAACATTTTCCAAAGTTTTTTTCTTGAAGGGCATGATTAAGCAGATTTGTTTTGGAATGGTTTAATCTTAATCGAAAGATATTCAAAATTCAGACCAATGTTTGTGAATCAAAACCCCTATTTCATGGATACTACAAAGATGAGGAACAAAAATCTGCAAAAGTTTTGCCTCTATGGTCTACTATTTCAATGAGTCTTCTTGTCTCAAATCCAATCGCAGACAGTATTCTTTTTAACCCTTTCCTTTTTTGAAAAGTTTTAGACCTATCCAAATTCAAAGGTTTAGCAAACGAAAATTTGAAGTGGATTTAATTTGGAAAATAAAATAGCAGAAAAAACATCATGGAAAAAGAAAAAATTGGCTTGTTACAAGCAATTTCTTCCCTTTCTAGAATGCTTTTTTCCATTAAAAAGTCACAGGGACAAAAAAAAAACCAACAACAACAGAGATTAAGCAGGGAAGGGCTAAGTAGCATGTCTGATAGAAATGGACCATCAGACCAAAAGGGTTTAAGTGTCATTTTGATTATTGCCATTTTTAAATGAAGAAGAGTCATTCTCTTTGGATTTTGTTTTATGAATAAAATAAAGTTTTCTGCTTTTTTGTTTCTTGTTTAAAAAGAATATGGTAATTCTAATCACCTGAAATGTTCTAACTTGGACTTTCTGTGTCTCTATACAATACACATTTTGCTCATATAGACAAATGACCATAGTATCTGTAGTAAAGCTCCCTGATGCTTTAATTGTGGATTTATCTTCTGAATACTCATAAATTATCACACGTCTTCCATTCCATACAGCTAGGGCATCCTTAAAAAAAATGGTCAATGATTCATATTATCCTTTTCCTGTTTTTCAAAATTTTTAGTCCTGTCCAAATTCAAAGGTTTTGCATATTCAAATTTCAAGTGGATTTTATTTGAAAACCATTCATTCAGTAAGGTAGAAATATTGTGGAAAAGAGAGAAATTGCTTGTTACAAGAAATTTCTTTTTTTTCTACAATGTTTTCTCAATTATAAAATCTCAGGGAGGTAAAAACCAGGGATTCAATAGGAATGGTTTATTTTAGCATAGATCATTCTATAAGAAAATATGAGAGCTTTCATTCTTAAGTTTTTTAATGGAAAGTGAAAAGATGTGCAAACTATAGTTGGATCTTATCCTTATTTATAGAATGAAATCTGGCTGTCAAACACTTATTCAATTGGTTCTCTGCTATAACATTCTTGAACAAATTGATTATCTAAACATGACCTTGAAAGAAGACATTGACCTTGTCATTATCAAATGGGTATTGGTAAGAGGTAGACATGACAATTGTGACAAAATATTATACAAGTGATAGGAAAATATCAAGTTTCAAGATTGGGTTTTCAACAGACAGATGGACAAACAATGGTAAAACAATATGACTTGCGTCAATTGTACTTTAACCCTTTCCTGGATAAACCTGTGTTTTTGCGTCACTGTGATTTTATACTTGAGAAAACATTGTGGAAAAAGGAGAAATTGCTTATAATAAGCAATTTCTCCTTTTCCCACAGTGTTTTCTACCACATAGGATGATTTTGTTTGGAATTGCACCCAATTTTCATTGTCATCTGCATCCTCTTTCAATTTGGACCAGTCTAAAATTTCAAAAACCAGGAAAGGGTTAATTCTTTTAAGCATAAAAAATAAGTAAGGTAGCCAGCTGATCAAGATATTCCACATAGGCCAAAGTTAACACTTTTTTCATTTTTTTTTTCAAAGCTATGAACAATCGACCTCAGCTAAAATAATAACACCTGGTTTGTATTTTATACATATTGTGTATATTAACAAAACAACAACTGCATTTTAAAGGAATAACTGAGTTAAGACGCTGGTTTAGCCTATGAAATATTTGAATTATTTTCACCTTTACATAATGTAAAGAGGCAAAATGCTTGCAATCAGTAATTATACCTTTAATTTATTCTCCAAAATCTAGATTAGTAATCTCAGAGGATTTTTTTTTCAGACAACAATATTTAGATTTATTATATACCTATAAAAGATATGGAGTAAAACCTGGCTGTCAAATACAACTCGACAGAAAAAAAATCAATATTCGGCGTGTAGCAAAAAACCGTATTCGTCGAGTACCGTTAAACACTGACTTCTTTTTTGTGTATTGACGTTCCGGGTTTTTCGGAAAGTTGGTTATTTCTTAGCCATTTAAGAGAATTTTCTTAATGTCATTTCCTAAAAGGTATATAATGAAAGGAATATTACAACAGTGTGTTTTTCTATTTGTTGTTATCGTGTTCTCGAATCGTGTGTAGATATTTTTATTGGATTCGACCTTCGGTCTCATCCAATAAAAAATACCTACACACGATTCTCGAACACGATAACAACGCATAGAAAAAGACACTGTGGTAATATTCCCTATTTATACTTCTTTATTGCAAACCCTTTTTGATTTTCCTTGTACTACAAGTAACAAGAGCACCAGACTCAAGTTCTGTGTACAACTGTAGATTTTTGATGATTAGCAAATATTGCAAAGCAAAGAGCAAATATAATTCTTGAAATACAAAAAATTATCTCTCTGCATATCAATGGTAATGGTGTTTTTGCTCAAGAGCAGAAAGAACATTCTGAATTACCTTAGTAGTGTAGATTCCCTTCACTTGAATATCTGTTTTGAGATCATGATGTGTTCCATTAGAAAATACTTCAATAGATAATGAACTTGGACCAAACTGAACAACTGCAGTCTGAAAATAGAGTAAAATACAAGTTTTAGTCAGAGAATGAAGTAGAGTCCTTCTTGTAAAATTGACCTATTGTGCTTGTCAATTAAATAACCAGTCCATCAATTAAATCGTTCTTTTTGACTAGAAATAAATCTTAAACTCCGACAGTGGCTGCCATTTTTGTGATTTTTTTTTGGGGGGGGGTGGCAACTTAAATGTTGTAACTACGGCTTATTCACCAACCAACTATTCTACTTTTTGTTACATGATATTAGCCATAAATTTGCCAAAAAACGTCGTTTAAATTCAAGCAGGAGTTCTCGTATGAGTCAACGGGTGTGGCCACGCAGTAAGTGGCGGGACCAGCGATTGGTCAATTATAGAGCAGAGAACTCTGTACACCAGTAGCTTTCCTGATAAATTGAACATAAGGCTCACTGATAAAATAGTTAGACATTGTGACAAGCGATTTCTCCTTTCTCTGCTAAAGTGCTACATTAAGGTATTAATTTGATTTCAGATTTAAATTCTACTGTCCTAAACTCTACATGGAAATAAGGACATTTTTATGTTCTTTTGGTGCTATCCATCATTATGAAGACATGCCCATTTACAAATGCAACATTTATGGTACAAAGAAAATGCTAAAATACCATCTTTATAATAACAAATATTGGTAAACTGTTTTCATTAGTTAATTAAATACTTGTTGACTAACAATCTCTACAGTCAGGTCTAGAAAGAGCTTTGCTACTAACATTGCAAATAGCTGACTTCAAAAATAACAGATTGTTGGCTGTGCCCACCTAGGAAGTTCCACTTTGATATCAAAGGGCCTGATTTTGCAAAATTCATGGCAGTTACATCAAACCTAAAAGTCAAATGATTATTTGGAGACCTAAATGTTTCAGCTTTAGCTTCAATAAGCTTTCGTTACACCAATCAAATTATCAAACCAACATAAGGGCTTCATGTAAATATCTGCAAATGACTTAGTTCAAAGTTCACTTCTAGTCTAAATGAATGATTTTCTTTGACTGACAATCATAATCAGTAAATTCTCCAAGAATTACATGACTTTGAATAAATATTTATGACAACCAAAAAGCATAAACTATAAATCTTGCGACAAATTGGAGATTTTTGTTCTCACAGAAATATATTTCCCCTTAAAAACAATTTAGTTTAAATGTTTCATACAGTGTGTTTTAGACATATTTCTGTGTGGCCCTGTAAGTAAGTTTCTATTTGCATGATTGTTGAATCTTAAGATTGAAATATTTTGGTAGCCAAAACTTTTCCCATTGCTTTAAATTTCAGATAGTATTGCCTAATTTTTGGCCAGAACTTCATTAATACAGTGGAACCCTCCTAATAGCAACACCAATTTGTCAACACTTTTGTTGCAATTTACCTGAAATTGTTATTAAAAGGAGCTATTTGTTCTTTAGCTTCAATATTTGTGCATATCGATGGCTTAGAGCAAAAACATAGTATGGCTCTATACATTGTATAGAGCCATACTATGTTTTTGCTCTAAGCCATCGATATAGTCAGTTGCAATTAAGCAGTCAAATTCTATTATCAGGCTTGCAATAAAGAGGATTCCTCTATTTTTTGCCATGGAGATCAAGTTGTTTCTATAGTGAAACTAGCAACCCAAAGAGAATCACAGACTGTAAGATATAGCAGATAAAATACCTTAATCCTTTCCTGTTTTTTTAAATATAGACTGGTCAAATATGGAAGAGGATGTAGATGACAATAAAATTGCCTTCAAATTGATATTAAACCATTCTATATGGTAGAAAATATTATGGGAAAAGAAGAAATTGCTTGTAACAAGCAATGTCTCCTTTTTCAACAATGTTTTCTCAAGTTTAAAATCACAGCAATGTAAAATCCTGGGTTTGTACAGGAAAGGGTTAAGTGAGGGATGTTACCAGACTACACCGTCCTCCAAACTTATATTCTCTGATTATTCCATTTCCACACAATCCCAACTTATGGCGCCCAGCAAGAAAAAGCTTTGGAAAACATAGTGACAATAGAGAAATTGCTTGAGACAAGCAATTTCTTCATTTTCAACAATGATTTCTACCTCAGAAGATAAAATATCTAGAATTCCATCATTTGTAAAATGCTGTTCGCATCCTTCGAATTGGACCACAAAAATGTTTGTGTGCTAATGAGTAAGCGCTTTAAGAGTGAATAAATGTTAAAAGATTGTTGAAAATAAAATATTTCTTACTTGGTCTCTATAATTAGCACTCATCACATGCTCATTTAACATGAACACATTGGCTATGGTGTTAACAGCCAGTAAATTTTTGGTGGAACCCCACTGAAAATAGAAAAAGTTATACATTCAACATGAACACAAATAGCCAATAATTTTTGGTGGAACCCCACTGAAGATAGAAGATATACATTCAACACGAATATATTGACTATGGTGTTAACAGCCAGTAAATTTTTGGTAGAACCCTACTGAAGATAGAAGTTATACATTCAACAGTCAGGTAATTATGATAGAAGTTATACATTCAACAGTCAGGTAATTATGATGAAATGCACTCATACCACGAGAAAATTTTAGCTGCAATCTAATCTATAAGTCAAAGAAGAAGTAGTATAACATAAAAAATAAACGCATTTTAATCCTTCTGCTACAATCATCATTTCTTAAATCATTACCAGATGACAAAATTTTAGACCAGTCCAAAATCAAAGAATTTGCAGACAAAAATTTTTGTTGTTTGAATTTTAAAAATCTTTGTCTTTTAGGGTAGAAACAAGTTTCTTGTAACAAGCACTTTCTTCAATATCCTTCATGTATCTATAGTACTTTTTTCTTTGGACATCAAAAAGGGTCAGTGTGAGGGAATGCGTTAAATAATTTGCATGAGTTAGTATTAGTTTTTGTTGATATTCTTTTAACCCATTCCCACACAACTATAATTTAGACTGGTCCGAATTCAAAGATATTGCAGACTGCAATTTTAAAGTTTATGCAATTTTAGATTTTTTCATCTTTCTGTTTAGAAAACATTGTGGATCATGAAGAAATTGCTTGTGACAAGCAATTTCTTCATTTTCCACAATGTTTTCAAAACCTTTTTTCTTGAGGGGCCCTTAAAAGCGTCATTGAGTGGGAGTGAGAATGTGGTTTAATATTTTCTCTGGTACTTACACAGACTTGTCTGACAGGTCCCTCGACAGTGGCTGGTGTCTGTAACTTCCATTTTTGTTCACCATCAACCTTCTTCTGGCCTAGCGGTGGTGAATACTTCCACAATGCTACATTTCCCATATTAGTTCCTCCAGCCAAGGTTCCTTGAGTAAACAAAACAAAGAAATTACAGGCCCCCCTAAATTGTTTACTTGTTACCATATAATGTAATAATAGGACTTGTAGAAATTGAATGAATGAAAATACTGACAGAAATACGCATATAGGGGTTCTGAAAGATCTCAGAAACACAAATGTATTTTTATTGTCAGTATGAATACAATTATAATTTGTACAGGACAACTATTTTAAAGCTAGACTAGGAATTTTTCATACTAAATCATTTAACAACTTTTCAAATCAAAATTGTCCCAGTTGCTATTTTGGGAATCCACTGAATATGAATTGATAGATATTAACCCATTCCCACTCAATGACACTTTTAGATGCCCCCGAGACAAAAAAGCTTTGGAAAACATTGTGGAAAATGAAGAAATTGCTTGTTACGAGCAATTACTTTATCATCCACAATATTTTCTACCCCATACCTAAAAAAAAATCCACAATTTCATAAACTTTAAATTATTGTCTGCAACTCCTTTCAATTTGGACCAGTCTAAACTTTGGCCGCCTGGTAATGGGTTAAATGAATGAAGCTAGTTATGAGAGATCTCCATTTTGAACAAATCTCAATGATCAGTTTAAACCAAAGACACAAAGGACAATTCTTTAAAACAGCCTCAGCTCAGGAAATTGTTTAATCTCCACAGGGAGTGGAATTCCCCTACTTGACTTGACCAACATGAGCTTTTCTAACTGCAAACAAGTACATTTTTTCTGAGGATCCTGGCATGGTTTAAGATAAATCTCAAAGACAAATCATTATATATCCAAAAACTATCAAAATGTTTTTATCAAAGTATAGAAAAGTTTGTGTTAAATAAGGAAATGTTGGGTTCCAGCATTTTCTTCATTTACAACGTTTTCTCAGAATTTATATCTTCACTTTTTTGCGGACGAGTTCATTTTAATTATGGACAAGTAGAAAATCATTCAGTTTTCTCAGAATTTATATCTTCACTTTTTTGCAGATAAATTCATTTTAATTCTGAACAAGTAGAAAATCCTTCACGTTTTTCTCAGAATTTATATCTTCACTTTTTTGCAGGCAAGTTCATTTTAATTATGGACAAGTAGAAAATCATTCAGTTTTCTCAGATTTTATATCTCCACTTCTTGCGGATAAGTTCATTTTAATTCTGAACAAGTAGAAAATCATGTTTTTCTGTTTGGGGACAATTAGAGTAAATCTATATTCCTCACCTCTTCACTTTCATTAAAGAAAACCTTTTCATTTCAAACAAAAGTTAACACTATTTTTCTTTTTCAAAGAAAAATTCATATGTAAGAATCCAACAGTGTCCATCTAACAAACTAAAACAACCATCACAGCTTACCTTTAATTGAGGAGAATGCCAAACATGTGATATTTTCATTAGCATCATACCCACTATGTCCATCTAAAGATAAAATGTAGTTTTCCTCGTTGTCCAAGTCCCACATTCTGAAATACAAACAGAAGTACAGACAATTTCCCAATTCCAAAGTAAACCTAGCGCAGAAAATGTTGAGGAGTATACTGTCTTT
This sequence comes from Fragum fragum, assembly GCA_946902895.1. Taxonomy (NCBI): domain Eukaryota; kingdom Metazoa; phylum Mollusca; class Bivalvia; order Cardiida; family Cardiidae; genus Fragum; species Fragum fragum. Next base: position 83,109,697 of record OX336365.1, read on the forward strand.
GCCAAGTTAGAAACAAACTACCTTAACCCATTACCAGAATGGTTCAAATTCAAAGACATTGCATACAACAATTTTAAGCTGATGAAATTTTGATTATCTTCCATTTTGTGGTAGAAAGCATAATGTTTTCTTAAGCTTGATTTCTCTGGACTTCAAAGCATGATTGAATAGGTAAAGGGAAATAGTTCAGTTTTAAAATCACAGGGAGCATATGATGACTATGGTCTACTTATCTAGAAGACAAACACAGGCCAAGAGAATGAATGGGTTCATGCACCGATCCTGCCTGAGTGCTCAAATTTCTTTTCATTAAGTTCTGTTCATTAGGTTCTGTTCATAGATACATGTGAGAATTATGATCCATATGCTATTGCTGGACTTGTTAAATATGTTAACAACCTACTTGTAGGTCATGGATCAAGGGCTAAAGTGCAGTCAGTCAAAACACTTATCATGGATCATACGCTAAAGTTTAGCCATTAAAAGCACTAAAACAAACAATCAAATTTCAGAATTTTGACTCCTTATTTTATCAAACGTTTTATCAGATTCAATGTATTGTGATTACATCCTAAAGAACAAGATCCAAAGAGTAATATGATTTACCTTATAACTCCTTCACCAGTGGCTGTAGCAAGAATACCCTTACCAGCCCAATCTATCACTGGCTTCTCACCTCGACCACTTAGTTTGACCTGCAACAGAAATTAAATGAAGGTACAAACAATCAGATAACTAGGGGTGTGGAATACCTATGCCTAACTTGTCAGACATTGGCCTTTTCTACTTGCAGGAAGTACAATTCTCAAAGTTACTTGTCTGGAGACAGATAAATACCAAGGGAAATATTGGAACAGTACAAAATAGATCTCAAAGATAATTCATTTAATAGTAAAAAAATTGCATAGTATTTGTATTGAAGGGTAGAGAGTATGGTGGTTAATGAAGAAAATGCTGGGATCTAGCATTTTCTCCATGAACCATAATGTTTTTAAAAAATGGGCGTTCCAGCATTTCCTTCAGTAACCACAATGGTTTTAGAAATTCATCACTTATAATGAACGTGATCAAATTCATTTTAACAATCAAAAATCATGTCTTACCTGTCTGATGGTGCCATTAGTAAAATCTGTATTTCCACACCGAGATATCCAAAGCATTATCTTTAACTAAGTTCAGAGTTCTATGTAGTCAAGGTTAATTCTTTTAATTTTTCCCTTTATCCCTTTCCCGTTTTTGGAAATTTAGACTGGTCCAAATTGAAAGAGGTTGCAGACGACAATGTATATTGGATACAATTTAAAACGAAACCATCCTATGTGGTAGAAAATATTGTGGAAAAAGGAGAAATTGCTTGTTACAAGCAATTTCTTCTTTTTCCACAATGTTTTCTCAGGTACAAGATTATAGCAACATAAAATCCCGTGTTTGTCCAGGAAAGGGTTAACTTTGCAATTCTTTATGAACAAATCTAAATTGACAAATGTCATTCAAATTGATTGATCAAAATATTCTATAAGAATTGATAACTGACTCACCTTCATAATTTCCCGAGTATCTCCTTCTGGCATGACTGCATGTTGTGTGAGAGCAAGGCTCTCTGTTACAGTAATAAGGATGTTTTTATCCTCATAATACAAGAGTTTCATTACAGGTCCGTCCGCTGGGAATGACTGGCTACATTGTCCACCTTCACTCACAAAATAAACACCACCTGAAATAACAAAAACATATAGCCCAGTAATGCTTGTGTAAAATCTATCATACTTATCATTAGTTTAAAAATTACATCAAATATATAAATTCAGAACATTGAGAATGAAAATCTTAAAAAACAAGCAATTTTTTCATTTTCAACTAGATGGTTGTTCCAGGACAACTGCTGTCGAGCCCAAAAAGTTTTGTAGGTGACATGCTCCAGACATTAAATTTTAGTGTTTGACATTGAGCTGTGACCTTGAATTTGAAGCTATCCAAAAAATTCTTTCAAATGGCACATCTACTCATGATGGAGAATAATTGTGCCAAATTATTTTGAAATCCATCCATATTTGTAGGAGAAATGCTCCAGACAAGCACACTTTTTGTGTTTGACCTTGAACTGTGACCTTTAACTTTAAGCTATCCAAAACATTCTTTCAAATGGCACATCTACTCATGATGGAGAATAATTGTGCCAAGTTATTTTGAAATCCATCCATAATTGTAGGAGAAATGCTCTGGACAAGCACAATTTTAATGTTTGACCTTGAGCTGTGACCTAGACATTAGAACTATACAAAAAATTCTTTCAAATGGCACATCTACTCATGATGGAGAATAATTGTGCCAAGTTATTTTGAAATCCATCCATAAATGTAGGAGTAATTGTCCGGACAAATGCGGACGGACGGATGGACTGACTAAAGGACGAACTAACACACATACACCTTCTTGTCTTAGTGACAACTATGTCTCGCTCACCGCAAGTTGGCTCAACAAAAATGTTTTCTAAAACTTTCTTCCAGAGGGGAATCAAGGGTTGATTGGTTAAATAACACTTAGCCCTTTCCTGAAAACCCCCTAGTTTTCATGTCCCTATGATATTAAATTTCAGAAACATCGTGGGAACAGAAGAAATTGCTTGTGACAAACAATTTCTTCTTTTCCCACAATGTTTTCAACCCTGTGGGTTGGTTACTTTTCAAATTGCACTCACCTTTTCCTGTGGTCTGCAATACTTGGACAAATTGGACAAGTCTAAAATTTGAAAAACAGGAAAAGGTTTATCAACTTACCACTGGCCCCTCCAATAAAGAAGGACATTGACTCCTGTCCTGCTGTAGATAAAGTCCCTTTAGCACCAGGTTTTCCTTTCTTCCAAGTAAACATGTCAAGAGCTGCCTCATCTCCACTGACAGCAGCCTTCGCCAGTAGATTGATGTCACTGTAGAAACACATGGTGAATTGTAGAGAGTTTGACAGGATAGTTTTTGTGAATCATTTTTTTTGTTTTCCCTACCTCCATTATTTCAGAATTCAATCAATAATTATTGAAGTACTTACACTTGAATTCATGCTCTATTAACTGAAAATAAAGCATTATGTAGCCTCATTAACATTTTTATTCTACGAAATAATAAGTTAAAAGTTTTATGTTGTTGTTGTTGGGTTTTCTCAACCAACTTCTGACATTTATAATCAATTAGAAATGTCACATAGAGACAAAGGGAACCTCAAAAAAGATTGAAGCTTTATCCACTTCCAGACAACAACATTTTAAACAGGTCCAAACTTAAGGAATATGCAGACGACCTTTTCATGTAGATGAAATTTTCTAAAAAAATCTTATCTTTTCGGGTGGAAAACATACTTGGAAATGAAACAATTGCTGTATATAAGCATTAACTTCATTTTCAACAATGTTTTTCCAAGCCTTTTTTTAAAAGTGGAGTGTTCTGGGAATGAGTTCAGACAAGTACAATTTTAACACAAGCAGGCTTTGAAACCTAAAGTCATATCATAAAGAGCTCTTGAACTAATCTGAGTTTTCATGTGTCAAATGAATCCATTAAGAATTAAGAAAGTTACTGCACTTTTCAAATTATATCAAACAGTGGCCATTTTGTTAGCCATTTTGAAAATTTGGAAGAAGAAATTTTCATGCAAGTATAAGTACATATGAATTATACAATGAAAACATCATTTTTTTTTCTTTCTGATGGATGACATCAGGTAATTCTCTTTTGCTCTTTTAAAAATATGATCCTTTCTGAAAAGTGAAATTTAAATTTGCAAAGTTGTACTTTTTTCCACATCCTTGACTAATTTCATTTTCATAAACTTACTTTGCTGGGTCAGGAGGTGGGTTAGGTTTAAATATAATCTGTGTTAGAGGTTCTTGACAATGATGCTGGTGTAGTGGACTTTGCTGTAATCTCCCCTTACCATCTGCCTTCCAAACCATAACAACACCAGACTACAATATAGAAGTATAGATTTACTAAGTAGAAAAAAATTGTCAGGTAAGATTTTAGTCTTTACCTAATCAGTGATGTAGAAAAATAAAATTGATGGATTGCTGGCTACGCCCTTTGAGCTCCAACAGGGAGTTCAACTTAGATGTTAACCCTTGTCATGCTGATTAAATTACCTTACTGAATTATTGTAAAATCAAAGGGCTGAAAGCACTGATAGAACCTGTTGTTCAGAAATCAATATTATTTTTTAGAAATCAGTTTCATAAACAACTCTGGCAGGAAAGTACAAGTAAGAGACGTTGACCTAGATCAGACTGCACTTATGTGCAGGCTGATCTTTGTCTACACTTCCTGCAAAACATTCCGGGTTCAGCATGACAAGTGTTAAACTGCACTACTTTGCAAAATACTTAGCAAAATTCAGGGTCAGGTTAGATGTGACAAAAAAGTAAAATGGTTGGTTGGTGAACATTGAAAATACAGATGTAGTTACAACATTTATGTTACCATGCCAACAAAAATGCTTCACATAAATGTTGGACAATGTCCGAGTCCAAAGTTTACCTATGGCCTGAATGAGTGATTTGATTGGTCGCTTGATCCTATAATTGTTGCTGTGATGCAAGATACATCTAATATTTCATCTGCCTCTGCCTCGCTGTCATACTCAGAGAATAGGCTTTTTGCTAATATGTTAGGTTGTGGATCCATCCCCCCTCCAGAACGTATATCTTCTTTTATAGAAAACCATTAGATAAATGCACTTCAGAGTAAATATAAATATAGTTGTAGATTTAAGCCTCCTTATTACATAGACAAATTTTCTTTATTTGTTCTCTGACAAGAAAGACATGATTTTCTTCTTGTCTAGAATTAAAATGAACTTTTCAACAAAAAAATGAAGAAATAAATTTTAAGAAAACCTAGCACTTTCTTCATTAACGGAAATATTTTCAACCCTTCATTAAAAACATTATAATAAATTTCTAGTAGTTAATGAGATATTTTTGTTATCTGTCAGCCGACAAGTGGCCTTGAAAAATGTACTTGTCTGCAAGTAGTAAAGCCCATGTGGGACAGTCCAAGATTTTGAATTCCACACCTGCACAATATATTCAATAGGGGAGTAGATAAAACAGACACTTTTAACCCATTCCCACACAATCTCTCCATTTTACACCCTTCAAGAAAAAAGCTTAGGAAAACTTTGTGGAAAATGAAGAAATTGTTTGTATTAAGCAATTTCTTCATTATCGACAATGTTTTCTATCCAAAAAGACAAAAAGATATACAATTCCAACAACTGCAGCTCCTTTCAATTTGGGACATGTCTAAAACTTTGTTGTGTGGGAATGGGTTAAAGTCAATATTTTATGTGATGTACTGTTAAACATGACAATATTACCCACAAAGTCATAAAGCTCAAAATCAACAAACAACTTAACAAACATTATCATGTTGTATCAAAATTAAAAACTGACCATGTTTGTGCTCACAATACCTTTGACTAAGAAAGGGTGTTTCAATAAAATCATATTAAATCATATAAAATCATATGGGGTAGCCAAAGAATTTGCCAAGACTGCTCCAAAACTCCCAATTCCCATCTAATTGTTTACATACAACTACAGAGTATTTCTTATATAATGAATTATGTTAAATGAAAAATTCTTTCCCAAAACATTTTTATTCCTGTGGTATAACATCAAACAAGAGGCCCATGAGGGCCTGAGACGCTCTACTGGTTATCAAGTTTTCCGTTAAAGAAATCTGATATTTAAGGAAGTTAACTGCTCAAAGAAGAATGCAAAAAAAAAAGGGCTTTATCCCCTTTATCATTCTAAGCAACAATCCTCAAGGCCCCTTTTCCCATGTTTCATGACGGATCCACTCCATTTCCAAAAGAAAGTTACCTTATGACCCTACAATCATTCTGTGAATATTTCATCAGAATCTGACAATAATTGTGGACTTTATCACACAAACAGGATTGTTTTGAATGAAAATCAATAAGGCCCCTTTTCCTGTGTTTTCTGATGGATCAATGTCATTCCAAAAGGAACTTTCCTTACAAACTGACAATTGTCCTGTGAAATTTAAAAGGCAATTTGATAATGATAGTGATCTTCATCACATACACAAGGATGTTTTGAATGATTATCTGTAAGGCCCCTTTTCCTGTGTTTCAAATGCCACAATTACTCCATGTATCTTTGAAGAGAATCCAAAAAAACTGTTGATTTTATTGTGTTAAATTCAAGTTCTCATAAGGCCCCTTTTCCTGTGATATTTTACTGTTGGTTTTATCATTCTATGAAAGTTCAAAGTGAATCCGATGAAATATTGGGAATTCATTATGTTTACTAGAATATTTAAAAAAAAAATCATGTGGCCCCTTTTTACATGAAACTTGATGGATTGTACCCAGTTCTGAAAAGAACCATTTAAGTGATTGTACAATCATTCTGTGAAATTTTGAAGTGAATCCGGTGAAATCAAGGGACATCATTGTGTTAACCAGAATATTTAAGAAAGGTTTTCATAAGGCCCCTTTTTATGTGACACTTGCTATAGTCAGATCCACTGTCAAAATCAACAATTGGAATGATGGTACAATCAATCTGTGTAATCTGTGGAATTTATTGTGATAATGAGTTTATAGTGAAATCCTCATAGGGCCCCTTTTCTCATGATACTTTACAGAACAAAAAAAAATTCAAAAGGAACAATTCTAATGAAGGTAGAATCATTCTTTAAAAGTTAAGGAGAATCAATGAAAACAGTGGACTGCATTGTGTAAAGAATTTTTGTAAAAAAATTTCATAAGGCCCCTTTTTCTATGAAACTTAACAAATCAGACCCAAAGTACAAAGGAACAATCCTAATGATAGTTTGAAGAAAATGATAAAGACTGAGGACTTTAGTGTAATAATGATGTTTTGTAATAAAAATTTTATAAGGTCCCTTTTCTTGTGTCACTTAGCCAATCAGACCTAATTTACAAAGGAACAATCCAAATGATGGTACCTTCATTATATTAAAGTTTGAAGAGATTCTGATAAAGACTGATGATATTGTTGTATTTATGAGGATTTGGTAATAATTTTTCATACAGCCCCTTTTCCTATGATACTAGACAGATCAGGCCCGATTTGGAAAGAAACAATCCTTATGATGGTACAAACATTCTGTGAAAGTTTGAACAGAATCTGATGAAAACTGCAGACTTTATCTTGGTGTAAAATTTTTAAAATAAAATTTTCATAAGGCTCCTTTTCCTGTGATACTTGAAGGATCAGGTCTCATGTCAGCATCAACAATCATGATTATTGTACAATGATTCTGTGAAGGTTTGAATAAAACCAATGAAAGCTCTGGACTTGGTTACAAGGATTATAGATAAAATTCTCAAAAGGCCCCTTTTCCCATGATACTAGACAGATCAAGCCTAATTTGAAAAGAAAGAATCCTCATGATGGAATTATCATTCTGTGAAAGTTTGAACAGAATCTGATGAAAACTGCAGACTTTATTGTGGTTCAATGATTTTAGAATTAAATTTCATAATGCTCCTTTTCCTGTGATGCTTGACGGATCAAGTCTAATGCAAACATCAGCAATCATTATTATTGTACAATTATTCTGTGAATGTTTGAAGAAAATCCGATTAAAGCTCTGGACTTGGTAACAAGGATTTAAAAATGGAATTTTCATAAGGCCCCTTTTCCTGTGTTTCTTGACAGTTCAAACCCTGTTATGAAAAGAATGATAGTTTTGACCTTCCAATCATTCTGGGAAAGTTTCAACAAAATCTGATCAAAGCTGTGGGCTTCATTGTGTTAACAGGGTTTTATTAATTGAATTTTCATATAGCCCCTTTTCCCATGTTACTTGACGGATCTGAACCAATTCCAAAGGGAACTCTTCTTACCAAAGTATAATTATTCTGTTTGAGTATAAAGACAACCCCATCTCATCTGTGGACTTACAAGCATTAATTAAGACTTTTTTAATTGAATTTTCCTAAGGCCCCTTTTCCTATGTTTCTCAATGGATCTGGATCAGACCCAATTTGAAAGGAACAATCCTTATGATGGTACAATCATTATGTGAAAGTTTGAAGTCAATCAGGTGAAATCTAGGGCCATGATGTGTTAACTAAGATTTTTTTATTAAATTTTCATAGGGCCCCTTTTCCAATGAAACTTCATGGATCAAAACTACTTCCGAAAGGAACAATTCATTTAATGTAATAATCATTCTGGGAATGTTTGAAGAGAATTTGTTGAAAACTATGGACTCTATTGTGTTGACGAGGACTTTTTCAATCCAGTTTTTATCGGGCCCCTTTTTCCCGTGGTCCTCGACTGATCATTCCAAATTTTGAAAGGAACAATTCTTATGATGGTACAATCATTCTGTGAAAGTTTGAAGTCAATCAGATGAAAACTGTGGACTCTAGAGTGTTAACAAAGATCTTTGAATTAAATTCTAATTCGAAAGGAACGATCCTTATGATGGTATAATCATTCTGTGAAAGTTAAAATACAATCTGATGTATGAAAACTGTGAACTCTAGAGTATTAACAAGGATTTTTTAATTAAATTTTCATAAGGCCCCTTTTCCCATGTTTCTTGACGGATCTTACCCATTTTCGAAAGGAGCGATCCTAATGATGGTACAATCATTCTGAGAAAGTTTGAAGAGAATCCGATGAAAACTGTGATCTCTATCGCGTAAACGAGGATTTTTAATGGAATTTTAATTAAATTTTCATAAGGCCCCTTTTCCCGTGTTTCTTGACAGATCATACCCATTTTCGAAAGTGACGATCCTTATGATTGTACAATCATTCTGAGAAAGTTTGAAGAAAATCCGATGAGAACTGTGGGCTCTATCGCGTAACCGAGGAATTTTAATGGTATTTTGAAATAAGTTTTTTCATAAGGCCGCTTTTCCCATGTTTCTTGACGGATCATACCCATTTTGGAAAGGAATGATCCTTATGACGGTACAATCATCCTGTTAAATTTTGAAGGGAATCCATTGAAAACTATGGACTCTATCACGTAAACAAGGAAAAGTTTAACGGATGGATGATGTACAGATGGACGCCGGACGGGAAAAGGCCATGGCTATAGCTCTAGTGGCCTTCGGCCAGTAGAGCTAAAAATTAGAAATACTGCATAAATTTAGAAAGATGTTTATATAGATTACCAGACTATGATGAAAACAAGAGGGCCATTGGCCTTAAAGTGCTCAACTGAGATAATACTAATGAATATCAAAGACAGGCAATTTTGGTTAAGGTGTGCTCTGGCAGGTCCAAAAATATGATTTTTGTTAACCTTTTTATTGGTTTGGAAACTTAAACATTGTAACTACAGCTTATTCAAGCTTATACAATGTTAAGGTTGCCAACCAAATAGTCTACTTTTTTGTAAAATGCTACTGGTCATAATTTTTGTAAAATAACGCAATTTAAAATCAAAGAGGGACTTCCTGTAGGAGTCAACGGGGTGCTAACAAAGTAAGTGGGCGGGCCAGGGATTAGACAGTTAATAAGGTTTCACAATAATATATTCACCTTATCTCCAGAAATGAGCCTGTTTCCTTGTGAACTCCACTGTAGAATTGTGATAGCATGTTTATGTAGAGGAAGACCCTCAAAAAGCTCATGGTCGATCTCATTCCAGATCAGCAATTCTCCATTTTCCCAACCTACAGCAATGATCTTCCGTGTTGGATGCCAACAGGATGAGGTGGCCTGGCAACTTCTTTGTAATTTCACATTTAGTAATTTTTCACCCTGCATTTAGAGAAGGAAACAATCCTTGCAAACTTATATATAGGATATAATATCCTTCTATCAACCCTTAACCAATCTTACATGACCCAAAAGACCATAAAATATTCAACATAAAACTGACCAAAATTTGTTCAATAAGGCTGTTTTCAAAAAGTCTGTTTTCAAAAAAGTTTGCCTAATGATTTTCAAATACATGTACTGAACAAATTATCATTGAGTCAGTCTGAATGTTTAAAAATGGCAGAAACACAGCCACAGGGCATTGGCTTATAACCCACACAAGTATCTGTTTATTACCTAGGTGAAAAGGAGCAACATGTAGTTAAATTTTGATAAAGACAGGCCTCTTAGCAGGCCAAAACAAAAATATAGGTTTTTATAAAGGCTCCTTTGTATGAAAATAAAGGCCTTTTAGTGTAAATATAAAAAAAACTAAAGACTAAATAAAAGCCATTTTCATTGAAGTTCTCATTTCTTTGTCAAACCCACAGTCATACCAAAGTCATTTTTCATGTCATATACTGTTTGAATTATTTGATATAACACATCCCTTATTTAATGTGTATTTTTTCCAATTAACTACTCATACAAGAAGGGAAAATGCAGAACAAAATCCATTACTTGCTTTGAGCTTATACTGCAACCAGTCAGAGCAAATATAAACGTTTTGAGTCAGAATTACAGGTTATTTTGGCGTTTTAAAACTATACATTGCAACTTCTTTGAACTTGGACCAATCTCGACAACTTTGTGTCAGGTAATTGGTTAACTAATTATTTTAAAGATCAATATTTACCTCATCAAGAAATAAATTCACAGAGCCCCCTGTTTCATCACTGTATGAATTCACAGCTAACAAAGGATTTCCACTAAACCATGATACATCTGTATTGATACCCGACCTTTCTGTGTCAAGGCGGTGATCAAAGTAAACTGCCATCCGATTCCCAAGCTAGATTTTCTCAAACTAGTAATATGTTAATATATCTGAAACAAATAAGGAAAGATGTAGAACAAAATTAAAGGGATATAATTCTTAACAAGGTGGCAAATTGTCACAAAATACGCCCGTAACACTACTGGTTGTTGACTGGGGAAGGGGATTAAAATTTATGTCTAATTTCAAGAAAGAGTAACAATTCACAATGATAACTTATGGTTCTGGTGTTTTTCTTGTTATCATGAGGTTTTGAAAACCATAGGCTGTCACACAATGAGAAATTTAAAACAAAATCAAATGTGAAAAACAACAAAGGGGAATAATTCAAAAAGTATGCCAGGTAGAGTTATGATTCTTGTGACCTGCACTTTCCCTTGGTGATATCTACCCACTCATGAAGTTTCATGATCATAGCTGTTACACTTTCAGATATATGATCCAGACAAAATCCAAGTCTGAAAAACAACAAAGGGCAATAAATCTCAAAATATGCTAGGAAGAGTTAAAGTTCTTATACACTGCACTTCTCCTTTATAAGATCTATCTACCCATGAAGATTCAAGATCATAGCTAATATACTTTCTGAAATATGCTCTGAACAAGTTCCAAGTATGAAAAACAACAAAGGAAAATAACTCAAAAAATAAGCTAGGTAGAGTTATAGTTTTAATGAGCTGCACTTCCCCTTGATGAGATCTATCTAACCATGAAGTTTCATGATCATAGCTTGAATACTTTTAGAGATCTGATCCGGACAAGATCAAAGTATGAAAAAACAACAAAGGGCAATAACTCAACAAATAAGCAAAAGGTAGAGTTATGGTTCTTAAGCACTGCACTAATCTTTGATGAGATCTATCTACCCCTAAGTTTCATTATCATAACTTATATACTTTAAAAGATATGCTCTGAACAAGAGCCAAGTATGAAAAACAACAAAGGGCAATAACTCAAAAAATAAGCCAAAGGTAGAGTTATGGTTCTTGTGCACTGCACTCCCCCTTTATGAGATATATCTACCTATGAAGATTCATAATCATTGCGTCAGCTTGATTACTTTTAGAGATATGCTCCAGACAAGATCCAAGTATGAAAAACAACAAAGGGCAATAACTACACAAATAAGCCAAAGGTAATGTTATGGTTCTTGTGCACTGCACTTCCCCTTGATGAGATCTATCTACCCATGAATTTTCATGATCATAGCTTGAATACTTTTAGAGATATGTTCCGGACAAGATCTAAGTATGAAAAACAACAAAGGGAAATAACTCAAAAAATAAGCCAGGTAGAGTTATGGTTCTTGTGCACTTGTTTCCCTTGATGAGATCTATCTACCCATGAAGTTTCATTATCATAGCTTATATACTTTTAGAGATATGCATTGAACAAGATCCAAGTATGAACAAAGTATGAAAAACAACAAAGGACAATAACTCAAAATATACGCTAGGTAGAGTTATGGTTCTTGTTCACTGCACTCCGACTTGGTGAGCTCTATTCATCCATGAAATTTCATGATTCTAGCTATTATACTTTTAGAGATATACTCCGGACAAGATTCAAGTATGAAAAACAACAAAGGGCAATAACTCAAAAAAAGGCCAGGTAGAGTTATGGTTCTTATGCACTGCACTCCCCCTTGGTGAGATCTATACACCCATGAAGTTTCATGATCCTAGCTATAATACTTTTAGAGATATACTCTGGACAAGATTCAAGTATGAAAAACAACAAAGGGCAGTAACTCAAAAAATAGGCCAGGTAGAGTAATGGTTATTGACCACTGCTCTCCCGGACGCCACGGGTGATCCCATAATACGTCCCGTCTTCGACGGGTGTATAAAATCGCATTTATTCTGAATGTATTTTTTTCTTTTTTTTCAAATGGCATATCTATGGTGGATAAATCTGAGCCTAAGTTTAGAAATCCAACTGCAGATGTAGGGTTTATCTGAAGACAAGCACAATTTTGATATTTGTCTTTGTTTTGTGACCTTGATCTTAGAGATATTCCAAATGAATATCTACAAGAGATAAAAATTAACCATGCTAAATTATTTTGAACCCTACTATAATTGGAGGTGTTAAGTTAAACTAAGTTCTCATGTTTGTTTCAATGGCAGTGACCTGGCTGTGTTTTTAAACCAATGTCTCCAAAATATCATAACCGCTGTGCCAAAGTATTCAGAAGTTCATTCATAAATGTAGGAGTTATGCTTTATTTGATAATCTCAAATTACCAATTGACCATGACGAATGACCTTTAACTTGAGCTATCCCAAAATTTAATATTCCATTACATGACCACTATATTTTTTATTAAGATCTGCACACATTGCTGCAAAACATTTCAAGGGTTTATTTTGTATAAATCAAGAGTCTAGTGTTTGATATGATAAAATTCAACAAGAACAATTGTGCCATATTACACTGCAGCTCCACTATAATGCTGTTGGTGGGGTCCAAATGATGAAACAGCGGAAGAAGTGGAGTTATTATGCTATAACGCTGTCCCCTCCCCCCCCCCCCCCCCCCTGCTGTAACTGAAATTTTCATTCGTCGGAATTGGAACTGAACACCCGATAATTCGTGATAAAATTCCTGTAACAAGTTTAATTCTATGCAAGTTACTAGTCGGGAAATGAAAAACAACAACTGTAGTTACGAGATTTTAGCAGAAACCGACGAAATTTAGCGTGCCGAGAATTAATTTCTTACCTTACCTTCCCAGTCTATCAGGATTGAATAATCCGTAAATTTCTACAGGTCTATAAATTGTGGTTCTCTTTCTCCCAATATTAAGGAGCTAGAACTTTTACCCGAGACATGTTTTATTATTATGATGGTCGTCGGCATTAATCTAATAGAATTTAGTTTTACACGGACATAAAAATTTCCATCCTTAGACACAAGGGATAAAATCTAAGTATTCCGCATAGCGACTTCTCCTTGGAGACCAACGAGTTGTTGAACACCTGGGGTTACTGAAGCGTTGAGAAAATGTTGCATGGATCGACCTTCGAACCTCTTTCGCGGTAATGGACTTGGTCTAATTTCTTTACCATTGTAAAAAATACGGTAACAATAAACCGACAAAGAACTCTATCTGAACCTAGTCATTTACGAATCGGGAATTTAAACCGACCAGTTGCACGTATATAAAACTGGATTAAACTTTGTAGCGGCTAACTTTTAATCGTAAAAATGAAGATCATATAATCGAAAAATATCCGAGACGGCGAAATGTCTGGTTTCATAATGACAAGAGTAAAAAATTCGGTCAGCAAGAATTCTCACGAGGTGCGCGTCTGGCACGTGTCAACTCCGGAAACTCTCCCATAAATAGCTGAACATCTGGCGGCGGCGCCTTTGATCACCTTTCCTCCCTAAGAATAAAATAAACTGTACCGGAAAATTTGTCGACAAGCTTTTTGCTGTGAGTTTGATCATACAGAATGGCATTAAATTTTCGGATTATTGAAAGAAATGTGGAAAAATAAAGGTATTTTATTTTAATCTACTTATATTATCTATCCCGTTTCGGATAAGAATCTTCCGATATTGTGACATTTACAATTCAAATTCATGTATTTTCTGTATTTAGCGAAAACGTCGCAACTACGACTGATTGTTTTCAAAGCACATTGTTGCGTTTTTATCTTGAAGCCACTATCCTCTACAAGCCCCGGATACCAGCAAACTATGAAATGATATAGATAGTAGGCACAAGTCAATTTGTCTAATTTCACGCTCGCGCATTACTTTAAGAACACGTTCTACCGGGAACTGAAGAAAATTAAGAATGCCGAGAGTGAAACAGTCTGATATTTTAATCGCACCACCTTAAAGGTTTGTTACTGAAGGATACCGAGGTGTGTGCCTATTCTCTATTGATTTAAAAAATATAAAAGACCTAAGGCATTGATCATCTCAATGTCAAACAGTAAGACCAAACAATCAAATCGATTTTGTAAATTGAAACACTACGCCTGTCATCAATCAAACAAAGCAATTACCTCTGAAGTAATGCATAAATGACCAGGACCATCAAGTTAGGTGTTAAAAACTTATTATCGATTTTTATGTGCAACCCTTTTTCTTCGAGCGGGCCAAAGACGGGATGAAAAAATCACAGCCAAATCAGCATTGACATCGTATCTCGGCATCTGCAACCCGAAATGCCCCCCCCCCCTCCAAAATTTTGGGAGCCAAGCGGACCCTGCGTTATAATGGAGTCAGCGATGTGCCCGGTAGCGTTATAGAGGAGTTGCAGTGTATTTTGAAATCTTGTTGGTAAATATTCAACTCTCTTCCACACAAGCCTAATTTTAATATAATCACATTTACTTGTTACTTTGACACTATCCCAAAATGTGCCCCAAATCTCCTTGTAGTAAAAAACAACAGTGCCAAAACATATTTCATCCTCAAAAAAATGTCACTGTTATGCTCTAGGCAAGCTCATTTTTGATATTTTAGCTGGATCTGTGGCCTTGAACTATCTCATGATTTCTTTCAAATGTCATATTTACTAATGATAGATAGTAAATGCACCAAATTAATATGACAGGGCTCACGCTGGCGATCGCCATTTTCACCAATGGCTAAAATTTTGAGAAAAAGGCTAAAAAAATTATGAATTGGCGAAAATGCTGGCTAAAGGGAGGGAAAGTGATATCAGATAATATTTCTGTAGAAAACTGTAAACAACTAAGTATAAGATAAGGGACTGATGGGTAAAGTAATTATCGGATTGGCATCATAAAATCCCTTTCACGCATCAACACCTTTGTTTATTACCTTGATTGACAGGTAAAAGGTCCGTCGCCCAATATATATCTGCTTTGCTTATATTGTGTCATGAATCCCATAATCAGGCCACAAGTGCTGAATATGAACCTCAAAATATGATTTCCCCATTTAATTCTTTCATTCAACCTACTGACGAGTAAGAAAAAGGAAAGGGAAATCTAGTTTACTTGTTACTAAAAATAGATTTGAAATCGTGAAAATGACTTACTGTAAAAGATACCAAATGCAAGCCTTAATTGGACTTTTCATAATCAATTTTTATTTTTTTCAACATACTTAAGAAATTATAATAAACCCATTACCTGACAAAAATCAAGACTGGTCTAAATCAATAGAATTTGCATACAACAATTTAAGTTGGTTGAATTTTAGAATGGTACAAAACATGTTGTGTCACAAGCAATTTCTTCATTGTCCACAATGTTTTCTACTTTTTTTTCTTCTAAGAGGAGCTCAAAATCAGGATTGTGTGGGAATGGGTTGAATTAATTTACATGAAAATAAAAAAAGTAAAAAAATAAAAGAAATTATTAACTTAAGAAAATATTTTAATAGAAAATTTGAAAAAATCTTTTTAAAAAATCTTTATAAATTTTAAAAAGTTCTACAACGGCTGAGAAGTTGGCTACAGTTTAGCCAAATTGGCTAAAGAATATTCAGATTGGCTAAAAGGTTGGCTAAAAGAAATTTCAGTCCAGAGTATGCCCTGTATGAAATACATCATTTTTACGTCCCATGATTTTGTAATATAGAAATAGAAGAAATTGCTTGTCCACAATATTTTCTACCCTAATGAAATTTTCGTCTGCAGAACCTTTGAATTTGGACTAAAACAGGAAAGGGTTAACTCTAGGAGTAACAAATGGAGGGACAGTCACATATAACAATATCCCCATCAGTGAGGAATATAAATGATGAAGATAATACATAATTCTAGAATAATCACAAGATCAAGAGACAAATAGAAGATCCATGTCAACTCCACTAGGTCTTGAAACATTTTACAATGGCCAAAAGTAGTACATGGAATGGGCAAATATGGGGTATAAAGCCAAACTCCCATTTAATTGACAAATGGAAACAAGTAAAGTTATAGCTCACCCCCAACAAATAATTTGGAAAGTGGTCTTTTGGTGAAGCTTTTCTGGGGTTTGTCAATTTAGATAAGTGAAAATGATAAATGGATTAAGGGAGAATAGAATCTACGATGGGCAACCAGAACCTTGAACTGCTGCTTGAATGATTGGAGTTATTTGCTTTTAGATGCCTGCTAAGCATTTTCAAACTTAAAGCCCTATCTTCCCCAAAAAACATTCAATGAAATTAATAAGAAGACTATAATCAAAGGTCAAAAGATCAAAATAATTCTATGCGATAAGCCTACATTTCATGAAAGAAGTTACAATATTTTAAATTGTGACCCACCACAATTTAAGTCTTGTTTACATTAAACAATGCTGTCAGTGATGACGTTTTAACTTTTCCTAGTCGCTAATTGTCTGTAAATTTTAGTCATCTAACTTTAAATCTGGTCTTAAAGAATGATTAGGTTGGTCAATTTGATTCTTTTTTTTTTGACAGCTGGGAACAATCGTTATTTGTATGAAAGTTACTCAGTGGTGAGAACTATTTTAAATAGTGAGCAGAAAACTGCTGTGAATGCATTTATTTTATTAGCCTATACGACAAAAATCAGATGGGGGCAATTCATGTGAATTCTGCTTGAAGTTCACAGAAATGTGCACCAAAATTGGGTCCCACCTACTTCAGATCCATTTCGAAAACATTATGAGAAAAAGATATAAGTATACAAAACTCGTATTCAAGGGAAAGAACACTTTACTAGTCTTATTGCGATAGCTTGTTGAAGAATCAGTTTCACTTGTTTACATTTGTGATGTTTAGCGTGCATAGAAACAGAAGTTTTTGACCTTTCTAATAAATAAAATTTCAACAATTTTGCTGCGAATGCTTAAAAACATCGATTATTTTTGCGAAAAGCTATATAATCAGTGATTCATGAACTCATGGGGTAACATACATCTAAAATTCAGGTCAACAGAGAAAACTTGCAGAACTCATTCCACCATTTTCAAACTATTCGTACGGAAGCGGAAACGCCGATTGGTTGCATTGTGGTTTTGTCGTAATATTATTTTTTATTTAAAAAATCGCAAATTTTAAATCATTTGGAATGAAATTATTTCACACATTTTTCATTGCTTTTTGTAAGCAGTGTAGAATGAAATTTTTTGTGTGTAAATGAGACTTCCCGACCCGTATTTTAGACTGTAGTTTGTTTTGTAGACTGGAAAATTAGTCAGATTTCCAAGTCCACCAGCCAATCTGCCGTAATGATACAGTTATCTGGGATCTGCCTGCGGGCTTCTTAAAGTCGAAGGCCGCACCCGTCTGCCTGTGAAATACCAAGACATACTACTTTACATCATTTGAAATATCTACCATTTTTTACATAAATACCGTATGTTCGTTTGTTTATCATCTCTACGGCGCATGGTAGTCACGGTGAAAGGGGGGATGGTCATAGACTGTTAGAAATTTAGGGGTGGCGTGAGAACATGATTCCACATCATAGATTCTTATTTTATGAGTTATACAGTCCTCAAATTTTATCACTTTTAAACACAGGAAAAGGATCAGGATCACAGGAGAGCTATTTGCTATCCAAAAAAAGAAGAAAAAAAAAAAAAAAAAAAAAAAAACATAAAAGACGTTACATGAACACACAACCAATACATTTGAAAAATGCAACACAATGAAATCGTAAACGAAAAAAGCACAGGCCCAAGAGAGAAAGTCCAGAAAAGGATTGTAATGTCTTGGCATTTCAACAGTTTGACAACACCGCATCTCCACATGTTCACATAGACTGGTACCACTGTCGACTTATTAATAAAGCTTTGTTAAAGTCGACGGCGGTACCGGTCTACATGTTCACATGGCAGTATAGTCAATAGATTTGAACAATCTGACAAGCATACATTTCTGCATGAAAAAGCTACAATTTGTTGATTGTATGGGGTTTAAAGCCGTTTTTAACAGTATTTCGGCCATATCACGGCGGCTGGAACACCTATCCATGGATTCCTGATATTTCTTACACGAGTACTACCACAGCATCTTTTCGAACCTTAAACATCCATTGGTGGGAGACAAATGTCGGTAAGAATATTTTCCGCGGCAGAGAACCGAACCCAGGACCCCATGATTAGGAGTCCTAAGCGCTACCACTGCGCGGCCCTACAATAGAACATACACTGTCAATTTACTAATTTGAAATAATTCGATAATGCTTATATGTGCATCAGGTGCGATGGAGAAAAAGAATTGCTCTGTAATAAAGATATCTAGCGTTTTCACCCGCCTTAGGTTCTGGCCGAAAATAGCCTCAACAAACGCAATACTAATAAATGTATGTAAAATATTTAGGCCAAATTCTGTCAAAACAAGGTTAATGAATGTGGATATATAAGCTTGTAAACTTAAACAGTTAGATATGATTTGTACAGAAAAGTTTGACTGGGCACCATTGCAATCACATCGAGTGCAAACCAGGTCTGTTAGCACAGGATATGCAATAAGCTGAGAAACAGAAGAAAAAAAGCTAAAGGGCATACTAGGGTAATGCTATTGCCAAACTGTAATAGCACAGAAGTATAGTTGTATCAGTGTGCATAATCTGAAGTCTTCTGACGAAGTATGAGAACCAGTCCACCTCATAATTCCACTGCCCAAATACATCCCAGGGGGTACCCATATAGGTCCCAGGTCCTGGGACCTATATGGGTACCACGTGGGACCTTTATGGGCAGTGATATACATTATCATAGTTTACATATTACCCGTCAAAGATTGGAATGATGAATTTCGTATTGTGTTTCATTAAGCCTTATTTAGCATTCAAACTGTAGTCGTGACGTTAATGTCGTCAACTAACGCCTTTACTTTTTGCAACATGTTGCTGACCATAAATTCTCGCATAAAAACGCATTATAAACTTAAGCGGAACTTCCTCTGCTCAGTGGGCGTGACCAGATATCCGCTTACTAGAATAAATAAGAGGATGGAGTGACATAAACGTCGTAACTTCAGCTTGACTAAGTTGTAGGTATGGAGATTTTGTGGCCACTGGCGAAATGCTTTTACCTAACTTTGTCAGAGATCACGATTTCAGATCTGGACTAAATGAGGTTCTTGATTGGTCAATAGATATTCTGTTTGACAGCGGTGGTTCGTCAAGTCGCTCTCTGGGTATCTCAAAAGACACTTCCTTTAATCTTTTGTCGCTATTTGCGTGACGGCTGCCTTGTGTTCTTTAGAAGTTCGAAGTATACGTAATGAAATTATTATTTCTTTTTCAAGTAAATTCGGATTTTTTCTTCCATGTGTAAGCTATCATTCGACTCCAAAACTTTTGTTTATCAAAGCTGGGATTCCGAATGTTCATGTTATAGTCCGTGATCAAAGGCTTTTTCACCGACTTTATCCTGAAACATCTAAACCCCCAGAAAGCTACCTTTAATTTTCACACATTATTTTCAGTTGTTTAATTCATTTTATTGAAATATATTTGATACGTAATATACGTTGTTGCTAGGATAAAACAGATACGTTATCTAGGGTCAGATACCCGCTGTGTACTTAAAGCGGCAACTCTTCTAGTTTTTTTCCCCTTTTTGTACCATAATTATAGATGTACAAGTTATAATGAGTGATCGAGTGCCAATTTGGTCTATACCTGTATAGACAAAATTGACCTTTGCTCAATAACAATAACTTGTATATCTATAGTTAACAAGTGTTATCATTAGACAGACGATCTGAAAACGTCGGTTTAGACCAATCTTAACGTCGTAGCTATATGCTGAATAAGAAAGGGGAACGAAGACTTGATCTACCACCAACGATTGTCCACAAATGTCGGGGATGGAAATGATCGGTCCGGATGGAGGAAGGACTTGATAGACCGCTCGACGATGTGTTTATGAATTGACAAATAGTAATGGACATCTCGTTTGGGGCTGTTCCGATTGCCCCAATTGTCATTTACGTTAATGATTTCAGATCTAGGATAAGGAAATGAATTTGTTTGTTTTGAAAATGATTAGTACTTAGTTATTATCATTATCAAGAGAAACCTGTTGCCCTGCCTTTGCCGTGTGAGAAATGAATAAATAAGGAATATCACATTATAGCTGCAATACAAAACTTATATTGGATTCGATATGCGTAGGAAAGTTTGCGACCGGAGGTCGAGGCCCGGACATATAAAATTTTCTTACGCGGAGAGAATCCAATTCAAGGTTTTGCATCACTGTTAGATCATAATTTTCCATTCATTATATACAAAGTTTAACTAAATAAAATTATAGATCCCCAATCAAATCAATCTTTCAGCCCAGGATTGAGATTTAAACTCCGTCCTTGGCCGCCATTTGTGTGAAACAATTTTGTTGCTTTGGCGACCTAAACGTCGTAGCTACAACTAGTTCAAACTGTAGTTACGACTTTTAGATCGCCAACAAACTATTTAAATTTCTTTTCACGTGCTAGTGGCTATGAATTTTGCAAATAACACTATTTATAATCGAATCTGAACCTCCTGTCAGACTCAATGGGAGGGGCCAAAGGATTAAGTGGGCGGGGCCAGCGATCGGTCAATTTTGTGAGCGTAGACGTAAAAAACGGTGTTTGTCAGGTGACATAACATCGCCGACAGAGTTTGTTTGTTTGAATGGGGTTTTACGCCGCTTTCAACAATCTTTCAGTTATATCGCGGCGGCTGGAGCACCTAACAATGGAATCCTGGTATTTCTCACACCAGTGCTACCATTACATCCTTTTCTAGCCTCCAGCTGCTATCCCACATAGGTCTACGATTATCAACCCATTGGTGAGAGACAAATAGTCGAAAAGGATGAGTGCCGCCGTCGGGGATCGAACCCGGGACTTCTAGAGTGACAGTCCGACGCCGACAGAGTATACTGATTCAAGATCTATTGTTGGAGTAATATCGCACTTGACCAATCGATGACCCGCCTATTTTCTCCAATGTCCACTCCCAGGAAGTCTCGTGCCGATTTTAAACGGCGTTATTTTGCAGAAATTATGACCAGTTGTATGTAACAAAAAGTAGAGTAGTTGGTTGGCCTGAAAAACCTGTAGTTAAGACGTTTAACAAAAATGTTTAACAAAATGGCGGCCAATGTAGGAGTTCAAAATTCACTTCTGCTCAAAATGAACGATTTCATCATTTGACTGATTATTTGATTGACAGCCGCGATTTGTCAACTGTTCTTGTTCAAAATGTGTATATAACCACACGGTTATCCCGAATCGGGTTCGATTCCCGACGGCGGCACTCATCCTTTCCGACTATTTGTCTCTCACCAATGTGTCGATAATCGTAGACTTATGTGGGATAGCAGCTGGGGGCTAGGAAAGGGTGTGATGGCGGTACTGGTGTGAGAAATACCAGGAATCCATTGTTAGGTGCTCCAGCCGCCGCGATATAACTGAAAGATTGTTGAAAGCGGCGTAAAACCCCATTCAAACAAACAAACAAATCCCGAATCGGCT
Source organism: Fragum fragum (assembly GCA_946902895.1). Classification (NCBI taxonomy): domain Eukaryota; kingdom Metazoa; phylum Mollusca; class Bivalvia; order Cardiida; family Cardiidae; genus Fragum; species Fragum fragum. Next base: position 83,131,821 of record OX336365.1, read on the forward strand.
ACTAAAAAAAGGTATAAATTAATTGTTAAGAGTCAGGCTTAACTTGAGGCTAAAAATACACTCTAGTTAGTTTAATGTATTGAAATGTTAACTTGGATATGGTCGAATAACATTTGTTCCGGGTTGGTGAATCAAATTAGAGGAATTGTTTATATGAAGTGGGGAATTGGTCGTTTAGAGTATAAAATCAAACAGAGAAAGGCTAATATCGATAATTGACTGAGGAGATAAAGACGTCTCAGACGCTTTCCTTTTAGTCATTGTGAGATTTTTTTCGTTAAATCAAGGAAGTGTAAATATAACAATTTCTGATGATTATTGCCAAATTCTATGCTGTGGGTACTTGAAATAATCGTCTCTTTAGAGACGATTATTTCAAGTACCCACAGCACAGAGTGTATGATTAAATTAACAAAGTTAGTTTGTTTATAGTAATCCATACCAATTTATACAGTGAGTTAAGAATGTCGGCGAAAACGAAAGTAAACAAGTCTGAACAGACAAAGGTAGACCATTTAAAGGATTTGACTGAAAAGTTTGTTAGTCTAAGTGTGGAATGCTTCGAGAAGGGACTTTCATTCGACGAAACGAGGGATGTAACTTTGTGTAAAACACCCGTCACAAACGGAAACGTGAAATCCAAGAAAAGTGGGAAAGGGACTAAATCTTTGCCATGGAAAACAAAATTGTGTGTGATATTTCTGGTGCTCGGACTCGCGACCGCCGGATTCGCGTATGCTTTCGATATACGCAGCGTAGACGAACTACTCACAACAATACGGATGGAGGATTATAACTGTATTCTCTACAACAACGGAGCCCTGCTTGAGGTCGCCAGACCCCTGGTAAACTGTGGACTTTGTAGAAACTTGCACCAAGTACCTATCGAACGTGCCATATCAGTTGAAGACTTTAAGCGTAAATACGCGTACACTGGGGTCCCTGTCCTTATAAAGGACGCTACAGCGGACTGGTCTGCCATGTCGAATTTCGACTTTAAGTTTTTCAAAGATCTGTATACAGGCACAGAAGGAGCGCTGGAATCCGTCGAGGAAGAGTGTCAGTTTTTCCCGTACAAGACTGAGTTTGAGACTCTAGCTGAAGTGTTTAATATGTCAGAAGATAGGGCGAACTTTAAGGAGGGCGAGAAACCCTGGTATATTGGCTGGTAAGACTGATTTATTATTTTGCATTTAACCCCCCCCCCTCCTCCTCCCGACGACAGTACCCTAGATTTGTCAAGTCAAAATTCAAAGATGTAGTAGATTTTGTCTAGAGGAAGCGAGCTAGACTCCAGTTTTAGGGGTTCCTTCCACCCCACCTCTATCTTTAAGTCTTTTAACCCATCCACCTGCAAACCCGGGATTTTACGTCCCTATGATCTTATGCTTGAAAAAAATTTGGGAAAAAGGAGTAGGAAAGAAGGGGAAATTGATTATATCAAGCAATTTCTCCTTTTCCCACAAATTAGGAAATTAGGATGGTTTCATTTCAATTTGCATTATTTTTTTTATTGTTGACTGCCACTTCTTGCAATTTGGACCAGTCTAAAATTAAAACAAACAAAAAATGGACAGGATTAAGCATTTGACATTAGATGTTAAATGGCGTTTCCTGTGTAATCAAACCACATGCAATCAACTAAGCCAAATTCAAAGAAACGGAAGACTACGACTCTAAGCAAGTTTTAAACATCTTCCAACCTTCCTAAAGAATTAAAGATATAACTTAACCCATTCCCACACAAGCCCTCCTTTTTACGCCTCTCAAGAAAAAAGCTTTGGAAAACATTGTGGAAAATGAAGAAATTGCTTGCATCAAGCAATTTCTTCATTATCCACAATGTTTTCTATCTAAAAAGACAAAGAAAATTTAAATTCCACCAACTTGAAAATATCGTCTGCAGCTTCTTTCAATTTGGACCAGTCTAAAATTTTGTTGAGTTGGAATGGGTTAACACTTTCCTACTCAACAAAACTTTATATCGGTCCAAATTAAAAGAGGTGCCGGGGACATGTAAAAAAATAGCCATCATTTCGGGTAGATAACTTTGTTGGAAAAGGAGAAATTGCTTGTTGCTTTTCTCACAAAGTTTTCCAATACATTAGTTCAACAGTGCGTTAAATGTCGGACTTGAGTGAGACAGGGTTAAAACATTGACATATAGTTTTAAGTTATTTCTGTCATAGCATTAATATTATTACAAAGCCTAATTGAAGCCATTAAACATCTCACAAGAAATAATAACCAAAATTCACGCACAGGGCAAGAAAGAAAGATAAAAAGAGAGAGAAAGAAAAGGAAAGAGAGAGAGAGAAAGAGAAAGAAAGAAAGAAATAAAGAGAGAGAGAGAGAGAGAGAGAGAGAGAGAGAGAGAGAGAGAGAGAGAGCGAGAGAGAGAGAGAGAGAGACTCACTGTTACTAACTCGATAGTTGATTAATACAATATCCGGTTTAGAAGTTTACATTACAGTCATTTTTTCATTTAAAACGATCATAAATAAACCAATTAGTTAAAAGAAATTAATTTTACCAATCTACAGGTGTTTAGAGATTATCAACGTCATCTACTTGATAAATTTACACAATATTAAAAGAAATCTACATGATTAATTATTAATTTACCACATGCCAGATTTTTAGACTTGTCCAAATTGATAGAGGTTGAAGACGACGACAAGCTATTTCTTCTTTTCTCACAACGTTTTCCACGGCTATATTTCTTTGACATGTTAAAATGCAGGATGTAGTAACTAAAACTAAAGGTATAGTATATTTGATTGGTTCATTGGGTTTTTTTTTTTTTTTTTTTTTGATTGATCAACAATGCAGATGATAATGATGATAATGAAAGATCATAGTACATTTATATGGTAAAAATTCTAGCCGCTAAATTGACGGAACCTCTAGCAACACCCACTGACTCCGACAGGATGTTTCACCTCGATGTTAAACGGCGTTATTTTGCAAAATTTGTGGTCAGTAACATGCAACAAATAAAGTGAAATGTTTAGTTAGCGACCTTAACGTCGTAACTATCTATAGCTTGAATAAGCTGTAATTACGACGTTTAAGACGCCACACCAACAATATTACTTCACATAAAGCCAATGACGGAGTTGAAAGTTCACTCACGTTCTGAATGAATGATTTGATTGGTTGATTTATTTTGTATTGACAGCCGTGATTGGTCAATTTGACTATCGATCAGGGAATTACTACGTCACGGGAATGGAAAGGTTCCTGAAAATGTTGACATTTAAATGTCAAATAAGGACTTGTTACAGAAAGCAAAAAACAAAAGTCGCCGAGAGCAAATCCGGTTTTGGTAATGGGGTTTCCTCGTCACGTGACTGTTTTAATGGGATTTTACACCGTAGATGGCCAATTAAACGTCAACGGTGTTTTATTTTTAGGCGTGGGAGAGAAATTCTGATGTAAACACGAGAAACGAAGCGGAGAAAATGAAAGATGGAGAGATAAAGAAATTAAAAAATACAGTCGTTTAAAATATATTTGTATATGTTTAACAAGAGGGGAAAACGTCTGAATTACAAAAAGTCGAGGACTTCGTTGAAAACAAAACCGAAATGAGTAGAGGTGTCTTAGCATATAAGCAATAAAATATTGTAGGAAAAATAGTTTGCTAATTATCATACATTTACACGAAATATTACGGACATGAAAACACGTCATTGACCGATAACTGGCCACGCCTACTGACCTCCGATAAGATAGATCGACAGGGTTGGGGTTTTGGGGGGCATTACTTTTCTCAGAGTTCAATTCATAAATAACAATAATTATGTCCGTTTAGTTTAAAAAAATATTACGATAATTAGGAATTACTCTTCCGTTGTCCGACCAGCACATTACACTGGCCTTTCACGTGCACGAGAGCGATGGTACCAACTATTATCGACCACGACCAGTGAGGCAGCGGGCTTTAAGTGCATACAAATATATTCACGATTCCATTTGGAATAAAAATATAGTCATACCAACAGTGGTCTGTCATATACACGAAACAACTATCGATGAACTGCTTTGGTTAATACATACATGTACATTTGAGCCTGTGTGTGTCATTTCCGACCATTACAAATGCTCGCCAAGTTCAGAGTAATATCGGCCCGTGAACCCGCACCGTCTGATAAGATTCTTCGCTTTACTTTCTACAGATAAATGCGCATTCAATACGTCTTTAACCACTGTTCTGCTAAATATTTATTCTTGCTTTGCAAGACTTTATTTTCAAATCAAATTTAGATCTACTCTGTGTTCAAATATTTCCTAATTGTTAAAAGAATTGGCAGGTTGTCTAGACTAAGATCAGACTGCACGTCTGTGCAGGCTGATCTTAGTCTATTCACCTACCACATCTATTGTCAAAACAGGAAATTTCGGGATCAACATAACAATAGCTAAGCCTCTTTTCCAAATGGCGTGAGTGACTTCCTAGTGTCAGCACTTCACGCAAATATGAATTAGCTAGAATTGTCACGCAGGGACTTTTTTAACCCATTCCCACGCAATAACATTTTAGACAGTTCCAAATTGACAGAAGTTGTAACCGACAATTTTAATTTGATGGAATTTTATTTTCTTTTTTCATTTATTTGGGTGGAAAACATTGGGGATAATGAAGAATTTGCTTGATACAAGCAATTTCTTTTTATTCACAAAGTTTTCCAAAGCTTTTTTCTTGATAGGCGTAAAAAGGAGGATTCACGTGTACATTTTACTAATTCAATATGCTTTGTCAGAAAGATTTATTTGGAGTGACGTGGACTGTGGTAATATATAAAATTACACATAGCATTACCAGGGGTCGACACTAACAGTGGCCCGGGATCTCGAGGATCCCTGAAATTTGGAAGGGGTCCCAGCAATCTCGGAATATGGATTCTATGAGGGTCCTTCAATATTTCTCCAGTACAATAGATCTTAATTCATCAACTTATGCTCCCGATTTTTTTGTTTGCTTGCTTTTGTAGAAAACATTGTGGATAATGAAGAAATTGCTTTTTCCACAATGCTTTCCGAAGCTTTTGTTTTCCAAGCTGGGCTTAGAAGGGCAGGATTGCGTGTGAATGAGTTAATGTATATCAAGGAGGGATCCCTGATTATCTGGAGGAAACCCTGAAGTAATAGATAGGGATTCCTGTGGGATCCCACGGAAGCAAAATTAGTGTCGACCCCTGATAGTATACTCCGACTGCGACAATGTGGTACCTTACGAAAACCGACCTGCGTCTACGATCATAACACGCAGGTAATTGGCTAGATAAACAGAGTCGCTAATGATGTGATTTCAAAGTTTATGTTAGTAAGTAAGTGATATGTTATCCCCGATGAAGTATATCGTTATTAAATATTTCCGGGTGAAGTTAACTCGACGAACACAAATAAGGTTTATTCCATATACATGCATTTTCAGTGCATTTAAACCATTACCAGAAGATAGATCCCAAGACTTGTCAAAATTCAAAGATACTGCAGACGACAATTTTTATATGATATGCTTTTAAAAATTTCAAAAATGTCTTTTTTGGACAGAAAACATTGTGGAAATGAAAAAAAAGCCTATAATAATAGCTTGATTTGGCATGACGCCAAGCAAACATAACGTGGATTTAAGACAAGTTTCGCGAGGTTTTTTATCTTTCATAGCCAGAGTTCGTTTGTATATAAGAAATGGTATCTATGCTGTAGCAGGGATATAAAACCTTGTATTGAAATCTCGCCGTGCAGGAAAATTTGATATTTCCATCGACCTCCTGCCTCGTGAAATATCCAAATATTCTTACGCGACTCGAATTAGATACGAGATTTTGTCTGACACCTATAACATTGCTTATACAATGCTCAAAGTATTGGACTCAAAATCTGACGTTACATCCGCATTCACCGGTTAAAGGATAGAGAGTTCTAACTGCTATCAATGGTGCAATGCGTGCAATGGTTTCTAATAATCACTTAAGGAAGTTAAATTGTTTTGAGTTTCAAAATATTTACAGGATATAACGTATTGAATTTAATTCTTAATTTTTACCCTTACGTTTTCGAGTTTCTTCTTTAAATTATCGTTCAGGGCCTGGTCATTAATTTCTGTCATGTCTAAGATTTTATTTCACACCACTTGTTTAACGCTATCCTGTTTTTTCAAAATTATAGACCAGTCAAAATTCAAACTTTTTGCAGAGGACAATATAAAGTTGATTTTATATGAAAAATAACCATTCAGTAGGGTCGAAAATATTGTGAAGAAAGAAGAAATTGCTTGTTATAAGCAATTTCTTCTTTTTCCTCAATGTTTTTCTAAGTATAAAAACACAGGTACATAAAAACCAGGAATGAACAGGAAAGGGTTAATCCATCTAGATTTACCATAATCTTCATCATTAAAATCATTATTATTTAACATATTCTTTTCATACGAAATATTTGAAACAAGTCTGCACTTACAATATGTGAAATGTGCATCTGGCTTGAAATGACGTCGGTATCAATCAAAGAATCAATCGACCAATAGGATAATTAATCTAAACTGGGAGTGAACTCAAACTTTGACCGATATTTATATGAAGCATTTTGGTTGGTTTGGTGACTTAAAAGTTATACAGCTTATTCAAACTGTAGTTATGATGTTTAGGCGATAAAAGTAGCAATTTTACTTTGTTGTTTCATGTTACTGGCTATAAACTTTGCAAAATAACGTCGTTTAATGTCGAAGCGGAAATTCCTATCGAGATCATTTTTTTTCGGAGGGGGGGGGGGGCGATTCGTCGTTTGGGAAAAAGCCCAAACCAAAACAAGATTAAAAAAGAAAGACAAAAGAAAAGAAAAGAAAAACAAACAAACAAAACGCAGATGCATCTTTTGTTATATGAGAACAGGGACCATTCAAATGATGAAAATGCCTTAAACATTTCGATGTAAAATGATATACATGTACTTGTATTGGTTTGAAAGCGCATTGTGCAACATCCTTTAACAATCTCAGGTTTTTTCTAAACCTTCAAAAGGATCTTACCCAAAAGCATTTCTTTCCCACATTTTTAGGGATCGGATATAAAGATTTGGGTAAGAATCCGGGTTTCATAACACTACTTAAATGGATAACTTCAAGCATTTTTTTGATGAATCTCTGCATGACTGATAACATTCAACGAACACCTAAATCTTTGAAATTTATACCATTGATGACACAACGTGCGAAAATGGATCATTCAGGAAAGGAGAAATGAATCGACCCCATGAGACTGCGCGGGTCGCGAACCAAGACCGCTTTTAGCAGGTATAGTGTATAACTGACTAATCGCTGGCCCCGACCACAAACTCCTTGGGACGCGCCCATTGAGTCCTACAGGAAGTTCCGCTTCCATTTTAAACGGCGTTTTTTTGCAATAAGATGTAGGTACGACGTTTAAGTTACCAAACGAAAAGAATGGTTAACATAAATGTCAGCCATTGTCGGATTTCAAAGTTCAAAGGTCTAAAGGGATTGTTGGTCGACCGATTCTTTGATTCACAGTCATATTTGTCAATTTCTGGATCCAAATACCTATGGTTCATTTAAGAGAAAAAAAGATCTGTTGGAAATATGGAGTGACAAATATAGGTGAAATAATAAAAGAATTCTTATACAGCGGGGTGTATCTTTTGTTGTCGACAAATATGGATATAAATACCGTTTTATATTTCACGATATTGATTTTTGTCTGATATTATTAGAGGTTTTGCGATTTTACCTTTCATTGTTATTTAATACATAACAAAACGATTCTCCATTTTAACCCATTCCAATGCAGTGACGCTTTTTGATGCCTGTAAGAAAAAACTTTGGAAAAAATTGTGTACAATAAAGAATTGCTTGTTGCAAGCAATTTCTTCATTATCCACAATTATTTTCAACTTCAATAGACAATAAACTAATAAATAAGGCTACATCTACTTTAAACTGTCGTCCGCAACTTTGTTGAATTTGTACCAGTCTAAAATTTTGTTGTCTTGTAATGGGTGAAATCCCATGAAAAAAGACCAATAAAGCATTCGTGGAAAAGTAAAAGTTGCGTGAAAAGGACACTTTCTCCTATTCTCACATTAATTTCTTTTCTATGTGACACCTTATTTACAATCAACACACACTATGAAAATCGTTTTAAACTTCTATCAATTGAAACTTGTCTTATTTCTTAACAATCTGATGGAAAGTAAAGATACGAGATGTTTTTCTTCGGTTTTTTGCTAAGATATCGTAGCTGCAGCTTCATTTAAGCTGTAGTTAAGATATTTTAGAATCAAACCGACCCCATCTCTTATGGGACTAGAAAAAACAATGATTTACACTCCTACCGGACTTAGCCGAACCAAGATACGTTCGGCTAAAATCGTCAAATAACGAAGCCACCGAACAATCCAGAACACTGTTAGACTTTTCCCCGAACTACTGAATTTGGAACATCGGTCAGAAATGATAGAAAAGGTCCGATTGTCTATTGTCTCATTGCATTTTTTTCAGAACGGATAATTTAGTCTTTTCTACAATGATATTAACCCGTTCCTACAAAATGAAGCACCCATAGAGCCCCCCCCCCCCCCCAAAAAAAAGGGGGAAAACATTGTTTAAAATGAAGTAATTGCTTGGAACAAGCAGTTTCTTCATTTTCCACAATGTTTTCTAGCTAGAGAGTTGTGAAATTCTAAAATTTCACGAACTTTAAATTATCGTCTGCAACTTCTTTCATCCGTATAGAATTTTTTCGACTGGTCATTGGTTAAACCATGACATTTGCTATTGAAATTATTATTTTTCCCCAAAACAATCACGGAGCAGTGTATAGTCACCAAGCTACAAAATCATCCGAACGTCCCTTTTTTTGCGTACTTTCGTACTTCATTTCGTACGCTCTTTCGACCGTCCAGACTAATTTCTTTACTAATTCACCAAGTTTGATGAACTTCTGTATGATATTACTCCGAAGATGGGCCTACCTTTTCATTTTTAATTTTCATTACTATATCAAGAAGTATATAAGAGCAATAACCAAGTTTGCACGATAACGTCGAGGAAAAGTGCAGTGCTTTGAACCTTAACTCGTACTTGCTTAATTTTTGACTTACTTTACCCATTCTCAAATGACAAAATTTTATATTCAGAAGGAAGTTGCAGACGACTTATCAAAATTGTTTAAATTGAAAAATAAGGGCGGTATGAGGGAGAAAACATTGTGAGAAAAGGAGAAATTGCTGTCACTAGTAGTATTTTTCTTTTCTTGCAATGTTTTGCAAATAATAGTTGGCGAGAGACTATAATATTCGCTCGCACTGTCCGTCTAACTGTCATCTCTCTGTCCTTGACGCGCAATAATTTCTCATTTTCGATGGATTTCATTTTAGATCTGTATATTTAATACCTATAATGAATTCGAAGCTGGGCAGTCAATGTCAAGATTCCTGAGAATGCTAGACTTTGACACGCGATATCGTTCTTATTTTTTTATTCAAACTCCCAACACCAATATCTGGAGTGAGTTTTACGTACGACTTTTTATACAGACTGGCAAAATGATCGATTTTCGACAAATTCCTTGAAACACAATAACTTTTTAATTTTCGTGATTTTTTTTCTGTGCATTCTCTTGCACAAATTCGGAAATAACTTAAATCTATGATCTTTAATCCAAGACGTATGACCAACTAGTTGTCGTTTATACAACTCATATTACACCCAGTCATTTTTTTTCAGATTTCATCGAAACTTTGCATGTGAGTGCATCTGCCGTATACATTTCTTGGATGAAATTGAATTTTATAACGTTTCCGAGGTGACTCACTGTCAATGGAAATTTTCTCTAATACGAAATAACCCAAACTAGTCCAAAATTATCCATTTGGTGTAATGCAAAATTTTATGCCTGCCATAATTCAAAGGATTTGCAGACGACCATTAAGGGTAATTTCATTTTGAAAAATAACCTGTCAGTAAGGTGGAAACTACTGTTGATAAAGAGCAATTTGCTTGTCACATTCTTTTTCTTCTTCTTTTTCCACGATGTTCTTTCAAGTAGTAAAACACAAGGATGTTGATACCAGGTTAGAACAGGAAAGGGTTAAGCTTTGTATAACAGGTCGGATCAACGATAGTTAGTTTTCAACTTATTCACATCGTATTTTCTGCGGGGTTCAATGTTGCTTTTCTATTTATTGTTACTTCCGAATTCATTCCAATACTTTAATTGTTAGTTTCGTCTATCAAAAACATGCATTCTAATTGGTCGAAAAATTGAATTCATACCTCCATGAACAAAATTTTGAGCACGCAGTGATTTTGTATGCTTCCACACAAAATAGTCCCATACAAAAAGGTATCAAAAGATGTAGGTTTTTTGCTTTTTTCGCTCGATACTATTTAATTATAAGAAATGAAGAGAATATTTTTTGTTTTTATGGAGGTATGAACCGAAAAACCTAATCACACAATGTATGAATCCGCTTCGCGTATTCATACAGTGTGATTAGTTTTTTCGGTTCATACCTCCATGAATCAAAAAATATTCTCTTCATCTCTTAATTAAGCTGAAAAAACACATTGCTCGTTCATTCATCTGTCTGTCTCTCCGATATCTTCATCAGTGACCGATTTATTAACGGGAAATAAATATACTGGGTACACTCATTCGCAGGAAGGGAAAAGACTTGATAATCTAATTGGTTATCTTATTCGGAAAGGGCACTTTGTGTTAATTTTCCTATCTTAAGCACTTGCTTTATTGTAGGCGAAATCTAACACCAACTTAATGTCCTTGTTACACTGAGATAAGGCAGTAAAGATCTTAACAACGAAGTCTAGGCTTGATCATCAGTAGAGGCTTGATCGTCTGGCTTTTATCGCTGACTTTTATTGAGAAGTAGAAAATAATGATTACGTGGAAATATCGACAGCTTTTTAACCAGAAAAATAAAATAGAATATTTCACTATATCTTATTTACCATTTTAAGTTTCTATCTATTTAATCCATTCCAAATCATTGACGCTTTTAGATGCCAAGAAATAACGCTTTTGAAACGTTGTACAAAATGAAGAAATTGCTTGTCAGAAGCAGTTTCTGTATTTTCAACATAGTTTTCTACTCAAAAAGGAAAAAAATCCCAAAATTTATTAAGCTTTAAATTGTCGTCTCCTTTCAATTTGGACCAGTCTAAAATTTTTGGATTCTATTCCAATAAAAAAAATGCGTTTTAGTGGACATGTTCGTGAAATATATGGATCGCTGGTCATAGCCTACTGATCTTGACATGACATTTTTACCGAAATATCCAATGATGTTAATTTGCAAATTTCATCATCAGAAATCTTAGGGAGGAGATGGGGAAGAGTCTCATGGTGGTTAGGGTGTCCGACCCCTTACTTGATGGGTCACTCTTATCTCGCTTTGATTCGAATTGCGCACGACTCGTTTTTATATTGATATTTCTTGGGGTAACGTTTGAATAAAATAGCTTAGTCGTTTTCAAGCTGCAAATATTGTTCAAAGTGACGTAAACGATATTTATAAATAACTAATGGGATTGTTGAATTCCACTTCAAACACTGCTCTTAGAAATGAGATACGTACTCCCCAGAATTCGATCAAAGATCATAGAACAAGCAGGTTCCTGTTAAAACGACATTAAAAACGCATTAGTTACTGATGGATTTGTTTATATTGAACGGTATTACTTTGACAAGAGTGGCAAAATTGTCTGTGTGATTTTCGATCATCCCGCTTTTTACATCATAACTTATATAGGGGAATTGACCAATCGCTGGCTCCGCCGATTGACTCCAAAGGCCCCGTCCATTAAATCCAATAGGAAGTCCTGCTTTGATTTAAACGGTCTTAATTAAAAAGATTCATGGTCAGTAGCATGTAACGAAAACGTAACATTGTTGGTTGGCGGCCTAAACGTCGTAACTACAGCTTCCTTCATTCATTTATCCATTCATTCATTATTTCATTCATTTATTTATTAATTGTTTCATTCATTCATTGCAAGTTCTTCATTATCCACAACGTTTACTCTACAAGACAAATATACATATTTTTTAGATATCAGGAACTGGATTATTGACTTCAATTTCTTTGAATTCGGACCGGTCTAAAATTTTGTGGTCATGGTATCAAAAGCACCATAAGGACATTAAGTAAGAGATCATTAATTGATTTATTCCCCATTTATCATTTTCCGATAGTTAAGCGGCCCCAATCATGTACTTATTGATAAAAGAATTAGGGGAATGATTTGCGGTCTCATGCAATATGCCAATCTCAACGGGAAATGCAGACAGAACCAAAATAAATTGTAGTATATTTAAATTAACCCACTACAAATCAATCCGTTATTTTTACGCACCGAACAAAATATAGCCATGGAAAATATTGTGAGGAAAAAAGAAACTGCTTGTTACAAGTAATTTCTTCTTTTCTCACAATTTCTTCTACATAATACGATCTTTTATTTTAAAGTTAAAGCAACTTTAATTCGTCCTCTGCACCCTCTCTGGATTTGGACCAGTTTAAATTTGACGTGACGGAATGGATAGGCGGAAGACTCTACGCTGTCGGTTTGTAAAATCTACCTGAAAATGGGAATACATTAACCTTTGTTATGCTGAACCAGGAATATTCCCGTTTTGGCAGGAGGCATAGACAATTAAAGATCAGTCTGCACAAACGTGCAGTCTTATCTTAGTCTTCACCACCTTCTTGTCCCCGTTGAGCAGGAATTGTTCATAAAATAAATTGCCTATAGAAATATTAGTTCTCTGTTAGACCTTCAGTGCTTATTATCCTTTGTTTTAATTGTATATTTTTAAAATAGACTTTATTCAGCATGACCAGGGTTTAGTGTGGGAGTGAAATTTAACCCTTTCCTGTTTTATGAAATTTTAGACTGGTCCAATATGAAAGAGGTTGCAGACAACAATAATTATTGCATGCAATTTGAAATCTGACCATCCTGTGTGGTAAAAATATTGTGGGAAAAGGATAAATTGCTTGTAACAAGCAATTTCTCCTTTTTCCACAATGTTTTCTCAAGTATAAAATCACAGAGGCGTAAAATCCCGAGTTTGTCCAGGAAACGGTTAATCCACTCCCAAACAATGACGCTCTTTGACGCCCCTCAAGAAAAACAATAAGGAAAACAATATGTAACATAAAGAAACTGCTTGATAATGAGCACAATTTCTTCGTTTTCTACAATGTTTTCTATAAAAAGACGTTGAAAATCTAAGATTTCCTGAACTTTAAATGATCGTCTGCATCTCATTTCGATTCGGACAGGTTTAAAATTTTGCAAAACAGGAAAGGGTTAGAATACCGAATTCATAAAACAATTCGTCTATAAATTGTTGAAATTTTTATGATTGATGTTCAGAAAAAAACAAAACTATATCCTGTAATTGAATATTGTTGTGTATAAATGTTATCTTCGGGAAACCCTTTTCTTTATTTTTCAAACGCTAGTGTTTCCTTTCAATTTACCCTCACATTGATCTGGCGTCCTCGATTTTTTCCATTCCGAAAAGTCTACAATTGACCAGTCGCGGTTGTCAATCGAGGAATAAACCGACCAATCAAATAATTAATTCAGCCCGGACCTGAGCTTATCAGCTCTGACATTGGTGCCATTTTTGTTTATCATTATTGTTGGTTTGATGACTTAAACGGCGTAACTACAGCTTATTGAAGATGTAGTTACGACGTTTAGGTCACTTACCAACTATTTTACTTTTTTGTTACATGCTACTGGCAATAAACTTTAACGCTGTTAATAATCGAAGCGGAACTTCCTGTCGGATTCAATGGGAGGGGCCAAAGAAGTAAGTGGAGGAAGGGGGGGCATCGATTGGTCAATTGACCAATCACGGTTGTCAATAAAACAATCAGTAGACCAATGAAGTCATTCGTTCAAACTGGAAGTTAAAACTTTGAACTCCAACATTAACCGCCATTTAAATGAAGCATTTTGTGGGTTTGGCGACTTATTTGTCGTAACTACGGTTTATTCAAGCTAAAGTTACGACGATTAGGTCGTCAACTAACCATTCTACCTTTTTATTACATGCGATTGGCCATAAATTCACGTGGTTCTTCCTATTAGATTCATTTGGCGGTACCAACGGAGTAATTGGGCTGGTCCATCGATCGGTCAATTCTGATTTGATTATTACAAGATATTATTGTCCTACGTTTTCCTTTATATAGTCCCAAACCCCAACATCCAGTCTAGCGGGATTTTTTTTATATATAATTAAATCTAACTTATACATAAAAGATAAATTGCCAACAGCACAAATGACGGATTGCGAAGGTCAGCCATGAAATCAATCGACCAACCAAATCATTCCTCTATTCCGGAAATCAATTTAAACTCCTAATTTATTTGAGGCATTTTTGTTGGTTTGGAGAAGTATCCGTCATTACTTTAGCTTATTCAAGCTGTAGTCACTATGTATGTCTCCAACCAACCTTTTTCCTCTTTGTTTCATGTAACTGGACCTAAAATTTTCAAAAGAACGCCGTTTTCGTCGAAGTAGAACTTCCTGTAGGAGCCATCTGTCCGTCATATTAACCCATTCCAACATGAGAGAATTTTAGACTGGTCCAAATTGAGGATGCAGACGACAATTTTAGGTTGATGAAATTCTAGAATTCCTTGTCTTTTGGGATAGAAAACATTGTGGACATTGAAGAAAATGCTTGAATCAAGCAATTTCTTCCATGTCCACAATGTTTTCCAAAGCCTTTATCTTGAGGGGCGTAAAAAGGAGGGATTGTGTCGGAATGGGTTCAAGAGTAGAAAAAAGGACTTAGTCTGGAAAACATGTAGCATAGTCAATTGACCAATCGCTGGCCCCGCCCATTGAGTCTGACTAGAAGTTTATCTTCGATTTTTAATTGCGTTTTTCTAAAAAATTTACGACCATTAGCATGTTATAAATAAGTAGTATGATTGGTTTGCGATCTAAACATCGTAACTTTAGCTTGAATAAGTTGTAGTTACGACGTATAATCGCCAAACCAACAAAAATGTTTCACCAAAAGGCAACAATGTTTGAGTTCAAACTGAACTTCCAGTCTTAATGAAAGACTTCATTGGTCGATTATTTGATTGACTGGCGAGCCTGTCCTATTCTGACGATACCAATATCGGAGAGCAGCGCAGATGGGACAGGTTCACCAGTCTAATTATTTGATTGATAATCGTGATTGGTCAATTTGATATTGAAGAGTTTCGTTTTTCGCTCCCTATTTCATATTGAACAGAAATGTTTATTACCGATGGGGTACATTTGATACACAAACCGGCATTGCTAATGCATTAAAAATTTTCTAAGGTCAACGGTTAATTGTTGTCATGCTGAATGAAAATCCTGTTTAGAATTGCACCAAAATCGAAGGACTGAAATCACTGGAAGTACTGGCTGCAGAAAATCTTTGATTTGAAAACCGATCAATGAATGATTCTGGTTTGATGGAGACGAACAGGTGGTGTAGACGAAGATCAGACTGCACATATGTGCAGGCTGATCTTTGTCTTTACCTCCTGCCAAAAAACAGAAATATTTCGGGATCAACACAACAAGGGCTAATGCTAGACGGACATTGTGATAAATGTATTGGGCATCTTTTTTGTGAAACCGTGAATCATGATAGACTAATCAAATCATTCATTTAGACCGATTGTGAATTTTGAACTCAGACATTGGTGTTAAGCACATTTGTTGGTTTGGCGACCTGAACGTCCTAACTTCACCTTACCCAAGCAGTAGTTACGACGTTTAGGTCACCCTCAAACCATTAAACTTTTAGTTACAATTTACTGACCATAAATGTTGTAAAATAACACCGTATAATACATAGGTTGAACTTCCAGCAGTCAGTGGGCATGGGAAGCGGTACATCAGTTAGAACTAGCACCATTGATCTAAGTCAAATGCTAACTTCGTTTAAATTTGACAAACTGTGCAAAAGACGCTCTAAGCCGTCACCATATTGTCGTTTTGGCATTCAAAATATCGTAACTACAGTTTTATTCTGGCTGTAGTTACGACATTTTGAACGCCCTACGACGGTATAAGGTGTGCCAAAATCGTAAGTCTTTGTCACATTTCAGTATCTTGTATTATATACCAGTCTTTGTATTACGCCCTTATTACCTAGAAATAAGCTCCTTTATAAATACTAATATATAATTTAGTTGCTATTTTCCGTGTAATTAGGGTCGCAAGTTACTATGGTAATTGCAAGTTTAATTTCTTACTGTCACAATATTTACAGATTATTAACCATTCCTCTAATTTGTGCTACAAGAATACAGGAATACAACTAATGAATGTTTGAAAACTGCCTCATTTGACGTAAGAGACATCAAGAATAAAACAAAGTATTCACAGCATATTTTTGCAATATTTGTCAACAAGGAAGACTAAAACGAGAATCAGCAGACGTCTGGCCTTTATTTGTCTTATGTATTAACCCTTTCCGATTCAAATAAGGTATTTTACGTTCCTGTGATTTTATCCTCGAGAAAACATTGTGGAAAAAGAAGAAATTGCTTGTAACAAGCAATTTCTTCTTTTTCCACAATATTTTCTACCACATAGGATGGTTTCATTTCAAATGGCTTCCAGTTTTCATTGTCGTTTACAACCTCTTTCAATTTGGACAAGTCTAAAATTTACAAAATCGGGAAAGGGTTAAAGGACTAATCAAGCTTGTAAATCAAATTACCAGTCGACTAATGAAACCATTCATATAGACCAGGAATGAGTTTTGAACTCCAATATTTACCGCCACCTTTATGTTGGTTTGGCGGCTTAAACGTAGTAACTACATCTTATTCAAGCTGTAGTTACGACGTTTAGGTCGCCAACCAACTAATCTACTTTTTTGTTGCTCGCCACTGGTCATGATTTTTGCAAATTAACGCCGTTTACAATCAGAGCGGAATTTCCATCAGAGTAGGTGGGCTTGGCCAAGGAAGTACGTGGGTTGGGCCAGCGATTGGTCAATTAAATGAAAAAAGAGAAATTCGACAGGCAAAACAAATCGTGAATAATTAAAATCGAACAAAACAAAACAAACGATCAACATAGAGAAACAACATCAACATAAGAATCATGATACTTGGGGATCAGGAATCTGTAGATGGTTTAAATCATTATGAGACGACAAAATTTAAGACCGGTCGAAATTGAAAGAAATTGAAAACGGCATTTTAAAGTCTGTTATAATTTGGAAATAAGTACAAAATGGTAGAAAACATTGTAAGGAGAGGAGAAATTGCTTTGTATATACTCACAAACTTGATATCTTCCGGACGTCAAAAAAGATATTATGTGGCAATGGGATAAGTCAGCTTGTTTGGTAAAGGGCGTTTTTACGATTAAGGAACATACCGCATAAAATGGCATGGCAGAATTTTTTATAGACTAGATCTCCTGAAGTAGCCGTCATAAACTGTAGATAACGTGAGATAACTGTCATGTTTCTTGCAGATCTTCCGGAGTCACTGTCATGCAGCTTGCACCATTTGTATATTTTCAGGGGTAACTGTCATATTTTGTATATTTTCAGAAGTATTTGTCACATTTTGTATATTTTCAGGAGTAACTGTCATGGTGAGGTTAAGAACGAACTCCGACAACACTATCAACGACCATTCTTCCTGCCAAATGATTCTGAGTCCAGCACGATAGATTGGATGTTTATGGGCGGTTCGGGACTTGGAGCTTTTGTACACGTGAGTCAATGCGCAGATTAGAACTCGTTACCTGGCCCGCAAAAACACTATTCATGATTTGCATTAAACATATGTCTGAAAAGAGATACTGTGCAGCCAAACTTCACCAGGGTTGATTATCATCAAATTGATAGTTCCTTGTTCAAGAAAACAGGACAATGATAAAAACAGAACTGATTTAAATTGAGCCTCTTACTCGTATTGCTTCTTCATTCCTTCCTAATTTCATACGCCCGACATTCGTCTCACACCGATTGGTGGATAATCTTAAATCTAAGCGGGATTAGCAGCTAAGTGTTGTGGTAGTGCTGGTGTGGGAAATACCAGAAATACATGGTTAGGTGCTCAAGCCGTCGTAATATGATTGACGTACTGCTAAAACTGTGGCGTTAAACTCTGTTCAATCAATTAATCAATTTATTTATGCGAGAATTTGATAATAATTTAACACAGTCGTTATCCATTTTGATTACATATCCGTATTAAAACAAATTTCGAGGGGGGTCAGAGGCCACACTTCGTCGCCTATTTACATGGATGACTCTATTTAACTAAGATGTTTTGTTCCATTACAGCTTGACTATGTAGAGAGGCCGTCCTGGCAGGCCCAGATCTCCGGCATGAAGACTTGGACACTGATCCCCTCCCCGGAGTGTGAGGCAGAATGTGCTAGTATGAATGTTACCGTACATAAAGGAGATATTTGTAAGTGTTTAAGATACAATATATGACCCGTAACTCGAAAAGAGTTATCTCGTAGCTTATGTGGCCCGTCATGTGTAACAGGGCTCCCTTGGAATTACGCACGATATGGTCATACTGCGAAGACAAGGTGTATGTGTATTTTCGTTTATTTATCGTCGCTACCATAGCACATGCCCATATGAGCGACGCCCCCAGAAGACGGTTAGTTGTTACGGGGGATAGTGCAAGGATACAGTACGAAACTGCTGAGAGCTCCGTTCTTTAACGTACTCGGTGGATAGCACCGTCACACGGGGCCTCGGTTTAATAACAATTAGTTTGTTAGTTGATATGGTCAGCCTAGGGCTCGAACCCGTGATCTTGAGAATTAAGTCAAGCGCTCTACAAACTGAGCTAATCGGACTGACTAACAAAGACAAGGATTAAGACTTTTCACTTTTAAACGATTTTCTGAAACCTCAATTGTAAATATATTTAGAATTCAATAATTGTGGAATGCGATTTCTGGTTGTTACCTGCCGTGCTAAACCTCTTCTTCATGTTTGGTTCTACGGACAAGCCGTGAGGTCCCCTTTTCATGACGGATAAAATATATTTTAAGAAAACGATTTGATCGAGCATATGTCATTTAAGAAATGAATAGAATATTTTTTGCTATTATTGAGGTATGAATATAAAAACTTAATTACACTAATGTATCAACACGACTCAATGAAATGAAAAAAAAAAATCATCATTTCTTATACTTGATGCTATAAGCAGTAAAAATTAAATATTTTACTAGTTTTGAGTAAAATGTTATGGATCTACCTTGTTCGCAAGCATATAAAATAGTTGCACGTTCAAAACTTATCCGTGGACGCATGAAAAAAGTCAATCAAACCGCTTGAATCTTAACCCTTGTCATGCTGAACCCGGAATATTCCTGTTTTGGCAGGAGGTATAGACAAAGATCACCCTGCACATGAGTGCAGTCTGATCTTGGTCTACACCTCCTGCTTGACCCTTTTCAGCAAAAGTTATTTGAATAGTCAATTTTCAAAAGAAATATTGACTCTCATTACGACCTACCAGTGCTGTCAGCCCTTTGATTTTAAAGCAATTTTCTCTAGGGTTTTAAATTCAGCATGACAAAGGTTAATAGACGAAACTAAATCTTAGATTATAGTATATCAAATCTGGGTGTAAGGTATGATCGAATTGCTTTTCTTTATTCAGATAAGGGATTGATTCAAACTGATGTTTGTCATTTCGATGAAATTATTTTATTACGCAGTTGTCTTATATTGTTAGGTCTGTACAGTGTAAAAATCAAGTCATCCCATGACAAACAAAAACCATAACTACATGGATCAAAATTGCTCATTTTAAGCAAAATTTGATGTAAAGTGTTTTTTTTTTTTTTTTTTTTTTACAAGTCTCCCATTTTCTCAGTCACAAATCTTTACTTTGCATTACAAAAAATTACATTACAACAAATAATCTTTATCTTAGTAACATGCCTTATAGATGTAGCTATGGTAACTACATTCCTTCTTCTAAATATGTAATAAATTCTAGTAAGTAGTTTATTTGGCAGATTCGCCTTTATTGTGAAAATAGTTATTGTCATTTTAGATTTTGATGAGTCATATAGTGTGTGAAATCTGACATCAAAATTAAGGTACGCGTTACCATGGCAACTGATATTCAAGCGGTAAAGAAGCGAGTTTTAACTGATCCATTTTTCTAGATTTATCAACACAATTACCCAGTTTTGTTTCAGTACCTATTGTGAGGGGTCAACATCAGTTCTATTAACAAAGTTTTGCGATCAAGTCGTTTTTTCTCATTTTCACATTTTCTTGTTATCATTACTCTTTATTTTTCGTAAGTAGAATCTTATATGATGCTTTTTAACCTATTACCAGACGGCAAAATTTTAGACTGGTCCGAATCGGAAGAAGTTGCAGACGATGATTTAAAGTTTATGAAATACTAGATTCTTTAAACTTATTGGGTAAAAAACATCGTGTAAAATGAAGAAATCGTTTGTTACAAGCAATTTCTTCATTTTACACATTTTTTTTCCCCATTGCTTTACTTTGGGGCAACAAAAGGCGTCAACGTCTGGGAATGCGCTAATGAGCGTTTGAATGCGATCTTCTTGAGATTTTGTATGACAATAAAGTGCATTCTATAAGTGTTCAAACGGTGTTGCGATTTTCAAAAATACCACCATGACAGGAAATATTGGTCAGGCGTAGATCTCAATCTCTATTTTATGAAATTTCCTTGAATTTGTTTGATATGTTCATGCCACTCACCAATCACCGTTTTAAAATGACTTACATTAAAGGAAATATTGGTTTGGCTTAAATCCAGGACAATTCATCTCAGAATTTCATGAACTTTTGCGGTTATTTTCAGCAATACATGTAAATTACGAAAGTTTTGATCAGGAGATGCAGGGGCATGGTTTTCACACAGCCTTTGTCTGATTCGTAGATTAATTCTGCGAGGTTGTTTGAAAAAATCACCTTGGAATGTTAGAGTTTATGATAAGAAACGTAAGAAACGAACATTTTAACCCGATTGTAACCTTTGACTCCCAGGTTTGATATTCAGCATTGAGGTACAGACTGAAGACCTTCACATGACAGACGATCTAATATTCGTATGGATTTCTGCTACTTTATTTGAAAGTCAATCAATGTATCGAAGAGTTATACAGTGGATATCGATATTATAGCAAATATATGACCTTTGACCTGTAGGGAAAAAAGTAAAATATCTAAGTTTGGTGCCACCCCTCCATCAAAATATGCATTATCATTTCAGTTTAAGGATATAATAAGAATTATATCTAAAATACAACTAAGTTGGTATCGGCCTTGCGTCATTGATTTAAATATCTCTAAAGTGGTGATTTTCTTCTTTTCGAAGAATCGACCAATTGCGGTTGTCAATAAGGGTATATATCGACTAATCAATTAATTCATTCAGTCCGGAATTGAGATTTGAACCCCGACATTGGCCGCCATTGTGGTGAAATAGTTTTGTTGGTTTGGCGGCTTAAACGCTGTACTTATTCTACCTTTTTTTACACACAGTTGCCATAAATTTGGCAAAATAACGCAGTTTAAAGTCGAGGCGTCAATTGTTGGAGTCAATGGGCGTGGCAAATGGGTTAAGTGGGCAAGGCCAGCGATCGGTCAACTATCATGATCAGTGCATGATTCGCTTCCTATTTACACAAGAAGTAGAGACTGTGTATATCTATAGGGTCGGCCACGTTGAAACACAATCTCTACTTGTATGTATGGCAAACCCATATTAAAAATAATATCAAATCAAACAATTATGAAATTTTATGCGTAATAGTAAAGTTAGTGAACTTGCCTCTTTTCTAAAAGCGAGAAGTTTCGACCCTGTTTCACTGGCGTAATCCATGCAATCTTAACAGAAATGGAACGTATCGCTCTTCTTTTGCGGTTTGTTTTCGCATGTTTGGCCAACTGTTTGTCCAACAAATAACGCGTTTGTCGAAAAGGGTTTGACCCACTACCAGACTGTCAAATTTTAGACTGGTTCAAATTGAAAGGAGTTACAGAAGATACTTCAAATTTATGACATTTTAGATTTTTTTTCCACTTTCTGAATAGAAAAAAATGAGTAAAATGAAGAAATTGCTTGTTACAAGCAATTTCTTCATTTTATTCATTTTTTTCCCATTTATTTTTCTTGATGGGGGTTCAAAAGCGTCACTGTGTGGGACAGGGTTAACTAAGGAAAAAGTTATCTTCAATTAAGATATCATTGTTTTAATGTAAATACAAAAAATGCCTTAAAGCAAAGTCACGAACAGCTGCAGAATCCATTAGTGTTCTGTTTATTTGAAATTCAATTGAATTTGTTTTCTTGTTTCTGGTATCATTTTTTGTTCGGAAAAAAATGTGGTGATTATCCCTTCATTGAGTTAACCTCAAACTCAACTCAAACTCAAATATCTTTTATTTACACCCAGGCATAACAAGTATACAACAAGGGCAACATGAAAATTCAATCTGGTTGTTACACCTTGTCCAAATTATAGTCTTCGTCAACTGCAATTGCTATGATAAAAGCCTCTTTGGCTCGTACATGTATTATACGAGGTTTGGGGACTAACCATTTTATAGTGCAGTAATGGTATAGTGCACCAAAAGTGACTCGGAGCAAATCAAATATCATCGACAATACCTATTGGTTGGGCGATTTAAGACAGAATCCGCGAAATGGGACAAATAATTTGTTTAATATCTAGGGTTAAATTTGATAGACTATGTAATCATGAACGACATTGCCCTTTCGTAAAAAAATTAAGATAAGACCCATTATCTCACAATCCCGGTTTTTGGCGCCTCCCAAGAAAAAAGTTCGGGAAAACAACATGGAAAATGTTGAAGTTGCTTGTCTACTATAAAGAGAAAGATACTTGAAATTCTATACATTTAAAATTGTCGTCAGAGACTTTTTCGATTTGAACTAGTTCAACTATTTGCCGTTATGGGTTAAGCTGATTAATTAGTTATGTCTAACTAACGCATAATGGAAAGAGATAAGCTGGACGTTTCAATGTCAGTCCATTTTTTTTTTTTTTTTTTTTTTTGATGTCTGTGACCTTTCTTTAACTTTATTTATTGTAATTTTAACCTTTCCTGTACAAAGCCGGGATTTTACGTCACCATTACTTTATACTCCATACTTTATACTTACTTTATATTTCAGAAAACATTGTGGAAAAAGAAAAAATGCTTTTAAGCAGCAATTTCTTCTTTCCCCTAAAAATTTTCTACCCTTTTCAAATTGTGCTCAATCTTAATTGTCGTCTGTAACTTCTTTCAAATTGGAAAAGTCCAAATTTTGAAAAAAGCAGGAAAGGGTTAGAGATAAATCCCTTATTTAAACAATGCAATACGTACAAACCCAGATTCTGTTTAAACTGAGGTGAACACGCGTTATACTAGCAAACCGTTAGGACAGACGGAGAAGTGGCACTTTTGCTGTAAAATATTGTGCAAAGTAAAGATTAGAATATTTTAGATATACAATGGATAATTATAGTGTAACAAACTCTAAAATATTCAACGTTACAATTGTAATATTACAGTGTTTCTTTCCTCTGATTTCATAGAATAGGCACTGTCCTCATAACATAAGTCGATCTTGATCGAACTGCCACGTCTTTTAAGCGACCACTTCAATTAATCGACCATAAACGAAATCCCCATTTAAAAAAGCAAATTCTCTGGAGAAGTAAAAGTTTTTCTTAAAAAAATCGAAATACTGTGTTGTTGGAACTTTTGCTAGTTCTGAGTAAAATTGACGGATCTGCTTTTTGTATAAGCATATAATATACATGCATGTAGATGCGTGCTCAAAATATTGCTCGGGGAAGTATGGAAAGAAAGGTTTAGCTAATTAAAACGCTGGGATATTGTTAAACGAAACTAGAATTAATGTATTTGCATATGTAATGATTGTATAACTCACGAAACAAAATATTGTTCGAAAATTTCTGCTAACAAGTATTTTTCCATTGTCATTTTCAGAAATTGGCTCCAAAACAAGGAGAACGCAAAAATATTAATTTATACCATCTGCCTTAATTACGTTTGTGTGTGTTTGCGTGTCCCTCTACAACATCTGTAATGTGATAGTCATTTGCTTTTAGAGAAGAAATGAACAGAATCATGCCACTGACATCTGATCATCTTTTTTTGGCCCAGTGGCGTTTTTTAATTGAACAAAATTTTAACACACGTTTTAAAGATGAACTTTGTAAAAGGTCACAGTCACATATATCTAGGTGAGCAACTCTGTTCTGGGGCGGTTAGGCCTACGTATGAAACAAAATCTTTTATCTCAAAGTGAAAACCCTGTGTGAGCTCATATCAACAAGCTACTCTTAAATGGTTGAGCTTTGTAAGTTTTTGTTATTATTTTTTCTTCATTTAGTTTTACCCATTTCCTAACAATGACGTCACGAAAGAAAGATAAATAGGAAAACATTGTGTAAAATGAAGAAAGTGCTTGGCACAAGAAATCTCTTCATTTTCCACAATGTTTTCTACCCAGAAAGTTGACAAAATATAAAAAAAATCATAAAATCTAAATTGTCGTCTGCAACTTCTTTGAATTTGGAACAGTCTAAAATTTTCTCGGATGGTAATGGGTTAACACATGCCACTGACTTCCTGAAATCTACCAAAAGGTTCCTTCTTTCGTATCTCGGCTCATTAATATATTTTAGTTAAATTTATAGGATATTCCCATGTAACAGCCTATACATCTGTCAACCAAGATTTATTGTTTTATTTCAGTTGTGATCGACACGAACGTGTGGTATCATGCAACTTATATCCATCCAGGGGAGATCAGCATTACCATTGGTTCGGAGTACGATTAAACACAGTTGCTTCCCTTTGCAAGAGGCGGAAAAAAGGCATCCTTGTTACTTTTTGTACATTCCACTATACGCCAGCTTTAACAATATTTCTGTGACTTAACGTACCATTTCACACTGGAAGATATCTATGCTTTTTGGGCCTGTCATTACCATTTATATCTTCAATATATCGGCAAATCGATTCATCATCGGCGGAATTCAACATACCCCCCCCACACACACACACACATACTAACTTCAACTTATGTACCAAAGGATCGCACAATTACGAGAGGAATTCTTTGAAAATACAAAACAAACAAACAAACAAACAAAAGTAAAATACAAGACGATAAAACTTTAGACAGATCCAAATTCAATGGTGTTGCAGACGACAAGTTTAATTTATATACTTCGGGGGTAGCAAATATTGTGGGTAATGAAGATATTGTATGTTAAAAACAATTTCCCCATCTTACACAATGTTTTCTAAAGCTTTTTTCTTGGGGACGTCAAGAGGGATGAGGTAAAGATGTTTTTGTGTGAGAAAAGAGACAGATACAGAGAAATCCCGGGTTTGTACAAGAAAGGGTTAAAGATGTATTACCCAAATCCACAATCCATGCTCAGTGAGACTCGAACTCTCAACCGTCCGACTACGAATCTATCGCGCTAACCACACGGCGAGCCACTGTATTTATGACCGAACGACGTTTATACGTCTTTCCTTGACATAATTATAAAGTAAACCCCCAATCAAATTTACCACATATCAAACTAAGCATTTAACAATTTAGTCCCATCAACTGATAGGGGCAATTTTGTTATACCGTAACCGTCCGCCATTCTATTAACCCTTTCCTGTTTTTCAAAATATTAGACCTGTCCAAACTCAAAGGTTTTGCGGACAAAAATCAAAAGTGGATTTAATTCGAAAAATGATCAGTCAGTAGGGTAGAAAACAGCTTGTTACAAGCGATTTCTTCCTTTTCCTCAATGGTTTCTCAAGTAAAAAAAAAAAAAAAAAAAACATTAGCGTTTTAAAACAACGTTTTTTTTAAATATAGGACAAGAAACCGTTGAATACCGATTAGAAATGTTAGTTAATCCTACAATGCGTTAAAATTGTCTGCAGTACTAGATCGTTTCGGTTTACATAAAATTATTCTTGCTGCCCTCTTTTGGATTTTACTGACCCGCTGAGTTAAAGAGGATTTGCATTGAATCCAAATGATGCAACCATAATCTAAATAATGTGTAATGTAAGCATTATAAAATATTTGTTTCATATTATCAGTAAGGAAGCTGTTTATTATTTTAAGAAGGTAAAGCTGTGATGATAGTTTTGAACATAATTTTTCAATGTGAACAGTCCAACATAATTTGTTGTCAATGTGCATTCCTAATTGTTTTTGCGAGGTAACATTCTCTATCAGTTCATGGTGTACTTGTAACTTTAAATTTGGTGATTGTCGTAGCCTTTGATGGGAACCTATAAGCATGCATTTCGTTTTCGTTGGATTCAAAATCATATTGTTAAACTTACACCACTCTTCGATCTGAATAAGATCATCTTTCAAACTTTGATTGATGAATGCTACTGAAGAGTTAGTCTTATGTAGAGTTGCATCGTCAGCGTACATATCCAGGTTTGATGACAAACAAATTGGCAGATCGTTGACAAAGTTTAAAAATAAGATGGGTCCAAGTATAGATCCTTGGGGTACTCCAGAAATAACTGGTTTCATAACAGACAAGACGTTGCCATTCTTAACTGCATGTTGTCTTTCACTTAGATACGAACGAAATAAATCACATGTGTTAGGAGTGAAATGGTGGAGTTTTAGCTTTAAAAGAAGAATTTCGTGATCTACAAGATCAAATGCCTTTCTAAAATTAAGGAATACAGTTCCAATCAGTTTACCCTGATCTATATCAGATAACCAAGAATCGACAAGTCGAATTAGAGCTGTCTGACACGAATGATTCTCTCTAAACCCAGACTGATTCGAAAATAATATACTAGTTTTAGCTAAGTAAGTCTTAAGTTGATTGGCAATGTGTCTCTCAAAAACCTTTGACAAAGTTTGCAGAATCGAGATTGGTCGATAATTGTCCGGATCACTTTTATTTCCACCCTTGAAAAGAGGCGTCACACTGGCCATTTTAAACTGATGTGGGAAAAAAAACCTTTTGATATACAGCTATTTATAATACATGCCACTGGTTGTGAGATAAAGTCTTTGCACATTTTCAATATTTTCGGTCCAATTTCATCAAGCCCAGTTGATTTACTGCCATCTAATTTTTCAATGATTTTTTTTACTTCTAAGTCAGAAATGAACTTTATGTCAAAATAACAATTAGATAGCTTGCGATCAAGATGACTTTCCAAATTTTTGAAGTATTCCCTATCTAATGGATGCTTATCAATAATTTTAACTATGTTAACAAAATGGTCGTTTAAAGCATTAACTATATTGTTGATTCCTTCAACTTCGATAGAGTTCACACATAACTTAGACGGCAATAGGCAGTCATTAGTATCAGGTTCTGTTATATTTCGGATATTTTTCCATATAACTTTGGTGTTAGAATTATCTTTAATTGCATTGTTAAAGAAACGTTTTTTGCTTTTTCTAATAAGTGACGTAACTTTATTTTACTCCAAATTTTATATGATGTTATATTGCCTACATGCTTAAGCTTATTTCTCGTCAAAATAGCGTTCTTTGTTTCTTCATTGTACCACTTAGGTTGTAAATGCCTTTTTACGCGTTTTTCTTTGAAAGGTATATGTTTATAGAGAAGGCTATTAACAGCAGAGTAGAACTAGCTCAAAGCCTAATCTGGATCATATATTGTTTCGATGATGTTAAAATCGATGCAGGATGAACTGCACATGAATGCATCCTCTACTAATTTAGAAAAGGAACGATAAGTAATTGTATTGCATTCATTTTCATTCTGAAATCTTACACAACTTTTAAAGGTTAAAGCAATTGGATAATGATCGCTTATAGAGAGTTTCGGAACTAATATTTCAGAAATAGATCGCTTATTGGTAGTATAAATATGATCAATTATACTTGAGGAATGTTTTGATACCCTTGTTGGTGTATCAACAAGCTGATAAAGACCTAAGTCTTGTAATAATTTTGCCCATTTCATATTGTTGTAAGTCGAAGTCAATGAAAAATGCAGACACCAATATAGAGTTTATGGAGTTTTAGATTTTTTCAAGTACATAATATTTTGAAAAATGAAGAAAATGCAGGCGACAAGTTAAGCTGAAAAAATATATACATGTATTTGTCTTATGGGGTAGAAAATATTACAAGCAATTTGTTCATTTCCGCATTGTTGTTTACATCTTTTTTCTTTGGGCTTGGTGGGAATGTGCTAAACATCTATAAATAGAATTCGCTATTTTGAACCATGGTATGTACATGTATACAAATGTAGTCAAAATAGGGTAGTCGAGTAATACTACTTTACCCATTCCCACACAGGGAAAAAGCTTGGGAAAACTTTGCTGAAAATGAAGAAATTGCTTGATACAAGCAATTTCTTCATTTCCCACAAAGTTTTCCTCGCCAAAAGACGAAGATGTTTGAAATTGAATGAACTCGAAATAATCTTTCTTCAAGTCCTTTCAGTCTTAAATTTTGTTGTGTGATAAAGGGTTAAACTTTAACCATTACAAACACATGTGCACATGTTAAAATGTATAAAGGAACCATAACCGAACCCCGCCAAAAGAATATTTGAAAAGACATCGTATTCAGCAGAGGTCAACAATAAGTAGATTTTTTCTCTATAAAGATCTTGTAGGGTAGAAAGAGCATTGTAGGTTTGTAGGTCCATGCTTGATACATTCGCACTACCGAATTGGCCCTTCTCGTTGTGGTTCATTCATATTGTACTAACAAATACATGTATTTCCGATGCAACACGTCCAAGTATAAGTTTTATCTTGCAACTCAATTGAGCTATCGCTGGCCTCTCCCACTAAGTCCCGCCCATTGACTCCAACAGGAAAGTTCCGCTTCGATTTTATGCGGCGTTATATTGCAAAATGTATGACTTTAAGCATGCTTCAAAAAAGTAAATTGTTGGATGGTGACCTAAATGTCGTAACTACAGCTTGAATAAGGTTAAGTCGACCAACCAACAAAAAGGTTAACAAAAATGGCGACAAATGTCGGAGTTGTAAGCTTAGGTCCGCGCTGAATAAATGATTTGTTTGGTCGATTGATTCCTTGATTGACAGCCGCGATTGGTCAATTGACCAATCGCAGCTCTCAATCACATAATCAGTCGCCCATTAAGTTATTCATTTAGATTGGAAGTATCTTTGAAATCCAACATTGGCCGCCATTTTTATTAAGCTTAAGCTATTATTCAAGCTGTAGTTATGACGTTTAGGTCGCCATCCAACCATTCTTCTTTTTCTATTACATGCTAGTTGCAAAATAACGCCGTTAAAAAACGAAGCAAAACTTCCTGTTAGAGTCAATGGGCTGGGCCAACGGAGCAAGGAGGTGGGGCCATCGATTGATAAACTGCTTCGTTTCATTTGTTAATTTAAAATAGTACTTCCATTTTCTTTACAGTCTTAATTTCCGTTTCATGCGTTAGCACGGACTGAGCTGAATAATATCGCTATTATGTTTTGATTGTCTTTCATTTCCTATATCGTCCGGCAATTCAACTTGAGTCTTTGAGTTGACCAGTCGTTGCTGTTGATCAAATAACCAGACAACTGATAAAATCATTCATTTAAATTGGAACTCCAACATAGGCCGTCCTTTAAGTAAAGCATTTTTGTTGGTTATTCCATTTGTAGTTACGACGTTCACACAAATAATCAGACGACCATTAAAACCATCCATTTAGATTGGAACTCCGATATTGGCCGCCATTTATGTAAAGCATTTTTGTTGGTTATGGGCTTATTCCGGTTGTAGTTACGATCGACCATTCTACATTTCTTATGCTACCGACCATCATGAATTTTGCAAAATAACGATGTCGTAAAATAACGTCATTTATAATTCGAAGTTGATCTTCCTTTCCGGAGTCAATGGGCGGAGTCAACGGAGTAAATCAGCGGGGTCAATGATTGGTCAATTTATTGACAGCTCCGTGTAAAATAGAAGCTCGGCAACTTTTCGCGATCCGTTGGATTTTTTTTAAATGGTTTGTGATTTAGGTCATACAATTTGTAAAATCACAGAGAAAGTATTTACGTGCCATAATATTTGTTGCAAAGTTTTAGAATTTTATACCAAAAACATTGTATCATTGAGATCATTTACTTTTTGAAATAAATGTTTCTTTTCTTACTTACGGTTTGTTATGCGAACTGACGATGACTGAGCGACCTCTAGTTTGAATCCTGCTCGTTGGTAAAGTGGGTATGACCGGGGG
Organism: Fragum fragum; assembly: GCA_946902895.1. Lineage (NCBI taxonomy): Eukaryota > Metazoa > Mollusca > Bivalvia > Cardiida > Cardiidae > Fragum > Fragum fragum. The sequence goes on from OX336365.1 coordinate 83,162,165, forward strand.
GAAGGTATAACAGCGATCATATCTGCATGCAGGAAGCACATGAATAGGTAAACTTTAACCCTTTACCATACAATCCTTGATCTTTACGTCCCTGTGATATCATACTTCAGAAAACATTGTGGAAGAGGATGAAATTACTTGTAAAAATCAGTTTCTTCTTTTTCCACAAAAATGTTCTATCATACAGAGTTGCTACTTTTAGAATGTTACTTACTTTAATATGTAATCTGCTATCCCTTTGAATTTGAACAAGTATAAAATTTTGAAAGCAGTAAAGGGTTAAGATTGTCCTCACTATAAAATCTTTTGTCACACACACCAAAAAATGCCAGTTAATGGGCAAGCAAAACAACAACAACAACAAACGCGAAAACAAAATAGGTAGACTTAAATCGCATATGCCCGAAGTTGTAAGCCGTCATGTACTGGAAATTATGATTCCATTTTTTGAATGAGCTAGTCAGAAATAAAATATGGTATCGACATGGCAGCCAGAAGCTATAAATAATTATTTATATCTAAAACTAAATGTTTTTATTAAAAACGAATGCCGAAGCAAGTGCAAGTTTCCGTTTTAACCATCTCTACACAATGACACCTTTTTACGCCCATAAAACATACTTTGGGAAAAAATGTAAAAAATGGAAAAATTGCTTGTAACAAGTACTTTTTTTAAATATCCACAATGTTAACTACCAACAAAGACTGATATTTCTTATTTCCTATATACTAAAAAATGTCGTCTGCAACTTCTTTCAATTTCGACTGGTCTACAATGTTGTTATGTTGTAATGGTTAAATGGCCTTATCCTTTGACCATCTTCGCCTGAATGGTCTTGTTATTAGTTTTTGTAGTTCTGTTTATTTATCGTCGCTATCGTAGCACATGCCCATATCTGCGAAGCCCCCAGAAGACAGTTAGTTGTAACATGGATAGTGCAATGATACAGGACTAAACTACTAAGAGCTCCGCTTAGTTCTTTAACGTGATCGATTTATAGTATCGTCACACAGGGCCTCGGTTTGACGTCTAATCCGAAAGACAATTAGTTGTATTAGTTGATATGATCACCCAGGGTTCGAACCCGTGATCTTGAGGGATGAAGTCAAGTGCTTTACCAACTAAGCTGAATCCTGTTATAAGCAATACACATTTGAAATAAGAATAACAACCTTGAAGTTCAAAGTCTTGTCTCAAACAATACAAAGGAGACATACGAATGCTCTATTCCCATCCGAAAGATGTGGCCAGTGTTGATTTTTCATTTAGGATGCACATGACCTTCAAAGTTATATTGACCTTGACCAGTGGTATCACCTCAGAGGGCTTGTCATTAGTAATACATATGTGCATTATAATTGATAGATTGAATGGAGTTTCACGCCAGTGCACTGTTAACCGTATTTAAGTCATATCATGGCAACTGGAGCACCTAACAAAGGATTCCCGTTATTTCTCACACCAGTACTACAATTACATCCTTTCCTAGCCTCAAGCTGCTATCCCACGTAGGTTTACGATTATCAACCCATTGGTGAGAGACAAATGTCAGAAAGAATATGTGCCGCCGCCGGGGATCAAACCCATGTGTGCATTATGAAGTTTTCATGAACTGCTATTAAAAGTGACGCCGAAATGTTATTTTTTTCTTTTGCGCAAATTTATCAATGGAAAACGATATCGACCTAATTGACGGATGACTAACCCCGCCCACTAACCAAACAGGAAGTTCCACTTCGATTTTAAAAGGCGCCATTTTGCAAAAAAAAAAAAAAGCTAGTAATATGTAACAAAAAATATCATGGTTGATTGGCGACCTAAACGTCGTATATACAGATTGAATAAGTTATAGTTACGATGTTTAAGTCCCAACTAACAAAAATGCTTCACATTGATGTCTGTAAATGCCTGAGTCCTGGTCTAAATGAAAGGTTTGAATCTTTGAATTAAAAAGCTGCGATCTGTCAATTGGTGACACTATTAATTTGACCACAGAAATGACTTGACACAAATATTGATACTGTTAAATATGGAAGTTCGATCTCCCACAATTGACCAATCGCGAGTTTCAATCAAGGAATATATCGACCATTCAAATCATTCATTCACTCCGGAATTGAGATTTAAACTCCAACATTTGTGTGACACAGTTTTGTTGTTTGGCAACATAAATGTCGTTACTACAGCTTATTCAAGCTGTAGTAACGATGTGTAGGTCGCCAACCAACTATTATACTTTTTTGTTACATGTTACTAACCTTAGTTTTTTGCAACAGATGCCTTTTTAAAATCGAAGCGGGGCTTCCTTTGGAGTCAATGGGAGGGGCTAACGAAGTAAGTGGGCGGGGCCAGCGATTGGTCAATTTAAGAGATAATGCCAATTTTATAGTTTCCATATAGATAAGGATGACCTTGACTTCGTTGATGACACAGAGGTTGGTACCAAATTAACACATTCCAATAAAAATCCCTCTTTTTGAGCCTATTCCAAACGATAAAAGCTTTAAAGATATTTTTAAAAATGATAAAATGTGTTGTAATAGGTTCATAATATACAATGTTTTCAGCCAAGAAAGATATTTTTTTTTAAGAATTTATCAACTTGAAGTTGCCGACAGCATTTTCTTTTTGGTTCAGTCTTAAATTTTGCTGTGTGGTAATCAGTTAATGGGTCTTTCACAGACAAACACAGACATGCTCTATCATTTAATCAATCAAAATATATACGACTTTGAAAAATTATCTCAAGGATAATTTCTAGAATTCGATCCCTTCCATGATAGTTCCTTTTTTCATATGTGAAAGCGTAATTTTTAAGGGATAAACGCGTTAATGTTGAATTTTAATGAACTATATTGAATTCACAAATGAATATTTTTTAATGATTTTCTAAACATTTGTTCCTAATCATTTTTTTTTAATTTTTAAGAAAATCGCACATTATCAACCACGCAGAGTGAGATGCCGAAAGGGGTAACAATTTGCACAACTTAAGTATCCGTTAACTTCAAGTCATATATAGACTGGTAACTTTGTTTTGTAATGCAATAAAGTTTATAAATACTCGGATAAGAAAATCGACATTGTAAAAGTCTTAGTGTTGTGCCTTAGATATTAAACAAGGGGTAATTAAAGCAACGCGCCGTTTCTACGTTCTGAGCCGATGATTAAACGTCACGTCGTGATATCATGCGAGTTGCGTGACGACTGTTGCAATAATGGAAAACAAAATTTCTGATCAATTTGTTTGACACATAATTGTAATGCCCATTGAAAATTGACACATATACCAATCGAAATTGAGTCTTCCTTGTGTAAAATTTTGAGGAGAATCGCGTATGTGTTTTACACTTATGCAATATTTTCAATGCAAAGTAAATGCGCGAAACGTAAATCCAAAATCTCGATCAACTTTGAGGTTGGTACTTACAGATAGACCTTGTCACAAGCAATTCACATGGGGAAATGAAGGGTCTGTGAATATCGAGGATCATTCAAAAGCTATGAATTGTAAAAGATTACATTAGACAAACAGTTGAACAGACAGGGTAAAAGATATATACCTCAAATGTATAGAGGGGGACATTAAATAGGGATACATTAACCTTGGCCCGTTCCGATAGGTGGCATTTTTCAAATGTTGAATCAATCTTCGCAGAATATGACATGCGCAGACAACGAACCTTGGCGGATAAATAACACGAGCATGATATAGGATAGCCGTGTAAAATACCGTTTCAATGAACGAGTGCAAAATAATTGTAAGTGTATCTGAATTTAGTTTTTACTTACAAGTGTTTTGCATTAATGTCTAGATTTAATGCTAGCTGTTTTGGGGTTTTCATAACAAAGTAGTATAATTATTCTTTCTTATTGTTTGTTTGTTTGAATGGGGTTTAACGCCGCTTTCAACAATCTTTCAGTTATATCGCGGCGGCTGGAGCACCTAACAATGGATTCCTGGTATTTCTCGCACCAGTACTACCACTACACCCTTTCCTAGCCTCCAGCTGCTATCCCACATAGGCTTACGATTATCTGCCCATTGGTGGTAGACAAATGTCGGAAAGAGTTTTGCCGCCGTCGGGGATCGAACCCGGGACCCTTTGAATGATAGTCCGACGCGCTACCAACTGCGCTATGACGGCGGCTCTTTCTTATTGTGCTGAGTAAAAACCTAACCACAATTTTTTCATCTGTATGCTTTGGAATAGTTGCCTTTGTAAGATAAAATGGCAGCTAACAGAGGAAAATTGTGGGAGGAGCAAGTGAAGTCTTAAGTTATTTTAAAAGATTTCAGCACAGAGACGCTTTGTCTTAGTTTTTGTCGAGCCCGCTTGCGGTGAGCCAGACATTGTTGTCAATATGACAAAAGGTGTATGTGCGTTAGTGTGTTAGTCCGTCCGTCCGTTCGAATTTGTCTGGACAATTACTCCTACATTTATTGATGGATTTCAAAATAACTTGGCATAATCATTCTTCAACGAGATTAGATGTGCCATTTGAAAGAACTCTTTGGGATAGTTCTAATGTCAAGGTTACAGCTCAAGGTCAAACACTAAAAAAGTGTTTGTCCGTAGCATTTCTCCTACAATTATAGATGGATTTCAAAATAGATTGACACAATTATTCTCCATCAGGAGTAGATGTGCCATTTAAAAGAATTTTTTGGATAGCTTTAAGTTCAAAGTCAAAGCTCAAGGTCAAACAAAAAATTGGACTTGTACGGAGCATGATGCCTACAAAACTTTGCGGGATCGACAGCAGTTGTCCTTGGACAACCATCTAGTGTTAGTATAGTTACTACTTAAAAATAATATAAATATTATTGAAACAACAAGTTAATGGAATTCAAATATTCTTTGAATTTAGGGAAGAAAACATCGTGGACAATGAAAACTTGCTTGTTAAAATGCCCACAATGTTTTGCTAAGCCATTTTCCTCGTGGGAATAAAAAAGCGGGTCTGTGTAAGATTTGGTTAAATACATTGGTATACACTACACTTGTCAAAAAAGCGAATTCGGATTATAAAAGATAATAAAACTAATCCCTTTGCAAACAGCGAAAATCAGGTTGCAGTGACGCTATGCACAAACAGTCCTGATAGCGGTAGTTTTATCACGCCTACGGATCATTTTCAAGTTCGATACTCATTTCAAAAACCCATTGGCTACCTTTCAATATGATTTTTATTAAATCTATAACAAACTAACCGACAAATCAAAAATATCCAACAATCAAAATATAAATCAACAACACGATTATGGTGATTTTTTTTACAGAATGCAAATTCAAAGGGATAGAATTTCTGGAAGAGGACTTCTCAAATCTAGATACTTTTGCTTCGTATGATACATTTATTCAAGTTCAATTCTACAATTTGTCGCAGCATAGAAAGAAGTTCCCCCTAAAATGGGGAACTAATCAAACTGCCTTTATGTTTCAAAAGAAGTTGCATACAATATGCAGTGGAAATTTGTCTTGCATGCGAGACAAATAGCAAGCTGCCGAGAAAGAAAAATTATTGCTCTTTGAATAATCTATAATACAAATGTCCATGAAAATTCATCATTCATGTATATAAGAAAGAATGATAAATAATGCCTTGTTCAAATATTTTTTTTTTAATTTTTTTCTTCAATATTAGCAAGTGACGTTAAGCACGACAATGAGAATAAAACTTGTGATGAATATCCGTCACAAAGAATCGCTGACGGCAAGCCATCACATACTAGACTGTTTTATCATTAAGAATCATTATCACGACAAACATACTTTATAAACGAGGCAGTGCGTATGAGCGCTCAGTATAGACTTAGATTAGCCCATGCATCTGTACAATCTGACCGGACTCTTCCTTTTGCGCTCTACAGATAAATACTAACTCAAAGATTTTTTAACTCATTCGCCCAAAATGACGATTTTTGACGCCCCTCAATAAAAACAACTTGGAAAAACATTGTGTAAAATGACAACATGCAATTTCTTCTTTTTACACAATATTTTCTACTCAGAAAGTTCAAAGACTAAAACTTCATAAACTTTAAATTGTCGTCTTCAACTCGTTTTAATTTGGACCAGTCTACAATTAAAAATGGGTTAAATGATTAGAGTATATTCTAAATTTTCTGACTGGCTGACCAGACTGCTTAGTGTCTGTACTTCATGCACGTGTGAAATGGTTGGAAATGTCACGTGCAGGCTCAAATATACAACTTGCTATTTGCTGCTAGTTTCTTCCAGTTTGATGTGAAGTCCCTTCGAACGAGGAATGAATAAGAAAGAAAGAATTATTTACAAACACAAAGATGAAACAAGTTAACAAACACAAAGTTAATGTCTACGATGAAACAAACATAAACATGATTTGATCTGTACGTACCAGCCTTAATGACGTAGTGTTATGATATTTGAAAATTACAATGTTTTGTGGTTAAGGAAGAAAATAGGGCTTTAAAAAAGTTTGTGTTTAAGGAAGAAAATATTTGTTATAAGCAACTTCTTCGTCATTCAAAGTGTTTTCTACCCAATTTACAGGCTTTAAGAATTTCGGCAACTTCTTTAAATTCAAATCAGTCAAAAATTCAAAATCAGAGGTTAGTTTATTCCAAAATTTGGGGAAAATAAAAATTTCTGCCAATTAGGCAGGAATAGTTTATATCAGACAGAGTCTAAAATAAATCTTTCTGATAGGCCTATCTCGTTTTATTCAAAGCACATCTTAGAACTAGTTCTTCGTCGAAGTGCTTGTGCTTTTATTGTCAAGTATTTTAACCCATTACCAGACGACGAAATTAAGACTTGAAAAAAATTGAAAGGAGTTACAGACGACAATTCAAAGGTTATAAAATGTTAGATTGTTCATCTTTCAGGGTAGAAAACATTGCGGAAAATGAAGAAATTGCTTGTTGCAAGCAATGCCTTTATTCTACACAATGTTTTCCAACTTGATTTTCTTGAGGGGCGTCAAAAAGCGTCATTGTGTGGGGATGGCTAAATAAATGTAGATTTGTATATCCCAGCTTTCTCCTTGAAAATCACGCTTAAGTGAGACAGTTAAATGAGTGGTATAATATCTCATTCGGGCCCTGGTTCTAATTTGTACTATATGAGTTTCAAACAAACATGATAATATACACGTATTTGTAAAAAAAATGCCTGAAAAAATACCAATTGACGGATCACAGGTCATCAGAAAATCGACAGACCAATCAAATCAAACATACAGACCGTAGGGAACTTTGAACTCCGGCAATGCTCGAGTTTTACATGAAGCATTGATTTTTTTTTTATTTTTTTTTTTTCGACTTAAACGTAGAAACTACGGATTAACCAAGCCGTATTTACGACGTTTAGGTCGCCATCCATCTTTTTTGTTACGGCTTACTGAGCATATATTTTGCCCCGTTTAACCCATTTTCACACAATCGCTCCCCCTTACGCCGCTTATGAAAATAGTTCTGGAAAACAATGTAGAAAATTTAGCAACCACATTGTTTTCTATACAGAGAGTTAAAGACTTTGAAAAAAATCAACAATTTCAGATCGTCGTCTTCAACGTCTTTCAACGACCGTTCGAAAATTCAACTGGGTGGGAATTAGTTAATATCTTTGTTAAATTTCTTGTCAAAGTTCAGTAGGCGTGACCAGCGATCCGTCAAAATACGCCCCCCTTTATAACTGAGCTTCGTCTTGACGTAGTTCCTCAGTGTCGTTAGGGCGGCTCTTTGGTCTCGCTCCCAGACTTAAATCATGGGCTCCTTGATTTTCGGGAGATAAATCCATAGCTGGGTTCGAAACGCCGGTCTTGCTGTTGAGTTTAGAAAACTTTGCCAGATATGTTGCCAGTCCTGGTAGAGTGCTGCTGTCTAAAACAAACACAGAGTTATCGTCCCCTGATTTCTTCTCGGTGTTGGTGTCGCTACTCTTGGCCTGTAGTATTTCAGACGGGAGATATACTGGTTGTATATTCTGGGTAGTGGGGCGATCACGGGTCGCTATTTCAATCAAAGCCTGTGTAAGATCGGCTATGATCTTTCCTGCTGGAAGTTCATCCGTGTCATCGGCGGATCGGCTCCTTAAGATACTCTTCTGTCCGCATACCGTAGTGGTCTCCGTACTAATGCTTGTAGTCTCCTCAAGTTTCCTCAGTCGGAGTTCCATATCGGCGTACATTTTGTCGGTCATCTCGCTCACTCCACTGCTAACGCTACTGACGCTTCTCTTACTTCCGCGGTCCTTGAACGTGGATGACGCCGGTGACGTAGCCTCGGGTTTGAAGCAACACAGTAGCCATGGCATTCTTTTGTGTACCGCACTCCGGAATTTCGGGTGACTCAAGGCGTATACAATCGGATTGTGCATGGCGGACGCCTTGGCAAACATGACCGGGATCTCCGACCAAAATGGCGTCACAAAACTCGCAGTTCCGAACTGGCCAATCAGAGCAACTGCTGCATAAGGGGTCCAGGATAATAAGTAAAGCATCAAGATAGCGATGGCGATTTTAGCGACCTTTATTTCCATCTTCTGCTTTTCTTGATTGGACCGCATTTCGGCGTTAAGTTTCTTTGCAGTTTTCTTCATTTCGGACTCGTGTTTCCTTATAGCCTTAATGATGAAAATATAAGCCAGGGAGATGACCAATAAAGGGGCAACAAATCCGCAGATATACAGACAGAATATGTAGGATCGATTACTGTCCGTCCGTGTGAGATAGTCGAACGTGCAAGACGTTTGGAATCCTTCGGGAATATATCGGCCCCAGCCGAAGATTGGAGGAATGCTCCAGAGTAAGGACCAGATCCAGACGACAACAATCATCATGAAAGACTTCTTTCTGGTCATATTTTTGGCAACTTCAAGTGGTCGGGCTATAGCATAGTATCGGTCTATAGCGATAGAAGCCATTGTATTAATAGACATCAAGCCGAATATCCCTCCTACCAATCCGTAAAACTCGCAAGCTGAAATATACAATTACGTGACATGTATTGCATATTTTGCTAAAAAGGCTGTAGCAAATTCAAATGGTTGCGCAAAGAAAACTCATTTCGAGCCGGCAAGATATTGAACATAATACTTGACCTAGGCCTGGGACCTACATAAACATATGCTTTAACACATTCCCACGCAATTTTTACTTTCCCAAGAAAAAATGCTTCTGAACAACATTGTGGACAATTGAGAAATTGCTTGTAACAAAGTTTTCTATCCAAAAAGACATTATTTCAAAATCTCAAAATTGAAATAGGAATTCTTTCAAATTGGACCAGTCTAAAATTGTACCGTGTGGTAATAGGTAAAAAGCATATTGTCTCGTGATTGAGAAAACAATGTAACAGTTAAGTTCAAGGAAATGTTAGACAATGCGCTATTCCCTTGACCCCAGATCTACCTGGACGCATGTTTAAAATGGCACGTCTACTCATTTCTGAGGAGAATTCATACACTGACATATATCAATAAATGCAGGAATTGTAGTACAAACAATAATTTCATCTTAACCCTTGCCATGCTGTATAAATAACTTTACTAAATTGCTGTAAAATCAAAGTGCTGAAAGCACTGATAGAACTTGCTGTTCAATAATCAACACTTCTTATAGAAATCAATTTCATAAACAACTCTGGCAGGAAAAGTACAATCAAGAGGTGTAGACAAAGATCAGACTGCGCTTATGTGCAGGCTGATCTTGGTCTACACCTCCTATCAAAACCGGGATATTCCGGGTTCATCATGACAAGGGTTAAGCTATACCTTTGACCTGCCTTTTGAGAACATGATAGTTGGACATATGATCCTCAAAATTTCGGACGGACGGACGGACGAACAAACGCATACAGACACCGACTTGTCAATAGGACAATCGATCACTCGCGACTGTCATCATATTATCAGTCAATCAGTGAAATCATTCATTACGACTGAATGTTAACTTTGAACTCCAACATTGGCCGCCAATTATTGAGAACCATTTTTGTTGGTTTGGCGACTTAAACGTCGTAACTACGGCTCATTCAAGCTATAGTTACCACGTTTAGGTTGTCAATCAACCATTTTACTTTTTTGTTACATGTTACTGACAATGTAATATCGTCTACAATAAAAGTGAATCTTCCTGTCAGGGTCGACGGGTTGGGCCAACGGAATCAGTGCGTGAGACCAGCAATCGGTGAACTATGTCCCCGTCACTAAATACTGGCTCGACTAAAAATCCTTCATTATCTTTGTTCTTGAAAGCTTTTCTTATACCTTGTATATCGTCTGTTTACTTTTAAAACCTCGTAACTACAGCTTAATCAAAGCGAAACAAGATTTTGTGGTTTTGTATTTTGTAGGAAAATTTGATACTTCGGAGTAGAATAGGCGTTGTCAGCGATTGTGAATGGAATAGAATTGTCTGTCCTACCTGCCTGGCCGAATATCCATTTCTCGTAGAAGGCAGACAAGCTCAACAGCGGGAACCCATTCACCACAGAAAATGTAAGGTCACTTATGGCAAGATTTACAATGAGCATGTTGGACGGTGTACGTAGAGAACGTTCTCTGAAAATTATAAAAACAGAATCTTAAATCACACGCAATGGTTGTATAATAGATAGGTTAGTTATACAAGGAAGACAAGACAAATTGGACAGTTTAATACTCGATGATAGAAACAGCTTTAAACTTAGCACGGAATTCATCCCCTTCCTGATCAATCCCTGGGTTTTTATTATTGAAAAAAAAAAAAAAAAAAAAAATCGCAGAAAAAAACGGATTTGCTTGTAAAAAGCAATTACTTCTTTCACCACAATATTTTCTTCAGTAATAAACGGTCATTTTATCAAATTAAACCAACTTTAAGTTTTTGTCTGCAAAACCTCTGAATTTGGACAGGTCTAAAACGTTGCCTAACAGGAAAGTGTTAACTCATTTAAAACTGGACCAAATTTAAAGAGGATGCAAACAATTATTAAAACAATTTTATGTGGAAAATAGTTTTTGCATATGTTGTCATGTAATGTTACTGAATTACCTTATTTGTTTCATTATAAGTGGTACATTTCAAAACTACACGTATCAACGACAGTCAGCTTTTTTTTTTTTTTTTTTTAGAGATGAAGAGAATACTCATTTGTTTTCATTGAGATATGAAACGTAAACAATAATCACACTGTGTAATTAGTTTCTTCGTTTCACACCTCGAAAAACAACAAATATGCTTTTTATTTCTTATAATTTAATGAAATCAAGCGAAAATTTTTTTTTCATAAATTTTGATACATTTTCATGGAACTATTTTGTGCGCAAGCGTACACAATAATGCAAGCTCAGAAGTGAATCGCCTACATTTATACAAGGGTTATAAAATAATTTTTCAAGAACGTACCAAAGTGATACATCTCGATGGCATTTCTTTTTCGCTTTGGGCCCCCTCGAATTGCTGGTTTTACAGTATTGTATTTACAATTGACATTTTTGTTCGACGTCTTTCGTTGAAAGTAAGAAATAAAAAAGTACATCATTGTGAACTTACTGTGTAAATATATAAATAACGAGTGAATTTCCCAGTATTCCCGTGATGCCAACAATGGTGATGTAAATACCAATCATGTAGTGCCACTCCGGTGACACCAGGGGGAACTGTTTCCAGTGGGGATGTATAAATACATTGTACGTGTCGTACACGTGGGTTGTGGCGTCAACAATGTTCTGGAAACTTGAGGTAACTCCGAAAGAACTCATTCCGGATGTGGCGTCACTTCCTGTGACGGTGCTGTCGAATAATGACGTCACCGACGTGCTGATCGCTTCGGTGATAACACTCGTCTACAAATATATAAAGGATAGTGGTGAAATAAGACAAATCAATCATATGCAAATGATTATTATTCAATATTTATCCTTACTGGCGGATCGCTAGTACTACCATCTGAGCTCTAGCTATATTTATAAGCATTGTTTTTCAAAATATACAGTCATATACACATTTAGATGTAACGAAAAGATAAAATTGATGGTTTGCGACAAACACGTCGTAACTAAAGCTTATTCAAGCTTTAGTTACGACAAATTAGTCGCCAAACCAACAAAAATACTTCATAAAAATGTCGATCAATATTTGAGTTCAAAGTTCACTTTCGGTTTTAAACGATTGCGTCGACTGGCCGATTCAATCTTCGATTTGACAAAATTGCATGTATTCAGTAATTATTTTGAACAAATAGTAGAGGAATAGTCAGACTCTTTGATACGTCGGCCCTATCGAAAGCCTAAATAGTATAGAAGTAAAGGTTAAGAGAAAAAAGCTATTCGAAGGGAAGAATTGTATCGGCTTCGCAGGTTGGTTAGCCATTCACCATTTATACATTATTGAACATATCTATTTTTCCAAAGCCTTTAAGTCTTTGTTTGAATTGTAAGAGATTTAAAATGACGTTAAGGGATAAAATAAACGAACGCGGATTTTCTGTATTAAATTAATCTTTGGGAGATCTCAACTATTAAAATCATGTTTTGCATTGGAATAACTTCGTGAAATATGTATTGATTTCTGTCTGTGCACGCAGCAATTTGGAAATGAGATTAGTGTGGGCTAAACTAAATTATATTTGTCTGCAAAAATCGCACCGAATGTGCATGATGCCAAAAAATCTCAGATTTGCGCGTTTATCTTCAATACCACGGGGAAAAACGGCGATCTTCTAGTTTTGGTACAGTAAAAAGACATTTAAGGATATAAAAAAATCGTTTTTCAAATTAAACAGAAAAATTGTATGGTGGGAAAGACGCGTGCACTGGAAAAGGCTCGCCGATGGACTTTAAGTGTACAATAAAGGAGATTCTAATAATAATGAAAATCCAAATCAGAAATTTAACCCATTCCCAAACGGTCCCTCCTTTTTACGCTCGCCAAGCAAAGGGCTTTGGAAAACGTTGTGGAAAATGAAGAAATTACTTGTATCAAGCAATTTCTTCATTATTCACAATTTTTTCTATCGAAAGAGACGAAACAAATTTAAATTACATAAACTTTAAATTGTCTCCTGCAGCTTCTTTCAATTTGGACCAGTCTGTTTTTGGTGTTTTTTTTTTTTGGGGGGGGGGGGGGGCTTAAGAGCTAGATACGAAAACGTAATGCACAGGATAATTTTACTTTATTAATTCGACGAGTTTTGTGGCTGTGACTGTCTAGAGAATTTAATCCCATATGTTTACTGATCCTCATTTTCAGGGACATTGGACTAATCCATAACTAAAACCAACGGGTCTTTTGAAGGAAGGCGACTAAAGAAGGGACTTTTGAAAGTTGGCGTAAATTAGCTCGATGATTTAAGAAAAGAAGGTGTGTAAACAATCTATGTAAACCCCCACTCCCCCAACAACAACAACAACAAAAACCAACCCAAGCCCCCAGGCCCTGCCTCACTAATACATTTTCATCCGATTAAAAATTAGAAAAAAATTCTTAACCCTGTACAATCCTTGATTTTACGCGCCTGTGGTATTATGCTTGAGAGAATACTGTGGCAAAAGAAGAAATTGCTAGTTCAAGCAATTTCTTTTTTTCCCACAATATTTTCTTTAAGGCATGACGGTTACTGTTTTGGTTGTTCTTACTTAACAATGTCAACTGCTATCACTATGAAGTTTGACAAGTCTAAAATTCTGCAATACAGTAAAGGGTTAAGCGGTGTATCCTAGAATTCTTCCTGCCAACTTTTCGAAGAGAAACTTATAAATGATAATCTTTTCATCAGTTCCGATGTGAGATGAACGATGGAGGCCGGACTTAAAGGGAACACAAAAGTGCTCTATTAAAGGGACCAGAAACACAATGGTTCCAGAAGAAACTATCAACAACAACAACAACGTCAAAACGTTTCTTTCGTAAGATGAGAGAGGTAATAAGATTTTTCACACTTTAACTAATTACCACACAACCCCGCTTTTTGACGCCCTCAAGAAAAGGGCTTTGGAAAACATTGTGGAAAATGAAGAAATTATTTGTTCAAGCAATACTTTCATTGTTTATATTGTTTTCTACCCAAAATTACAACTGTATTTCATCGACTAAAAATGCCGTCTGAAATTTCTCTGAATTTGGAACAGTCTAGAAATTTTGTCGTCTGATATATGGTTAACCACAATGAAAAACAAAACAATCTTCAACAACATAAAGCATTATGGGACATCGACATTTTGATTTCTCTTTACCTAATACAGCACAACCCCGCCTTTTACGCATGATTATAGAAAATATAATGAGAAAAGAAGACAAGCAATTTCGTCTTTTCTCACAATATTCTATACCTCATATGGCCAATTTTTTTATCAATTTAGTTCAACGTCGTCCGCAACATCTTTCAATTTGGACCAGTCTAATATTTTGTCATTTGGGATTGGGTTAAAGGAAGTTTACCACATTCTCTAGAACTGTTGTTTGAGACATTCTGATCGCTATACAGGAGAGCCAAGTATGCTGCAGGTACTTTGATCAGTCCGGAATCAACCTGAAATAAAACGAATAATGAAAAAAAAAAAAAAAAAAAAATTGAAATGTTATTAAAGATAACTGATTTGTAGAGTTTATTTTAAATTGACCAGCGAGGAAACTTCTATCATTGTTACGACACAGTGACGCTTTTTTATGCCCCTGAATAAAGATATTTTGGAAAACATCGTGAAAAACGAAGAAATTGCTTATTAAAAGCTATTTCTTCATTATCCACAATGTTTTCTACTCTATTACACCAATACTTTTTGAAATTCTACAAACTTTAAATTGACGTCTGCAAATTATTTGAATTAAGACTAGTCTAAAATTTTGTCGACTGGCAATGGATTGGGGACCAGAATAGTCATTATGTGATTATATTGATTTTTCTATCACAACTTTAATCCATTCCAACTCAATCCCTTCTTTTTACGCACCTCAATAAAATAGCTTTAAAAACATTGTGGAAAATGAAGAAATTGCTTGTTACAAGCAATTTCTTCATTAACCACAATGTTTTCTATCCAAAAATATGAAAACATTTAAAATTCAATCAACTTGAAATTGTCGTCTGCAGTTTCTTTCAATTTGGACCAGTCTAAAATTTGGTTGTGTGGGAATGGGTTAACCATAATATTTGTTGAAAATCAAATGATCAGCAATTTTGATTTTATCGAGCAAATTGTCGGATTGCGCCTGTCAATCAAAAAGTCAATCGACCAATCAAATCATCCATCTACACTTATCCAACTACAGCTTATTCAAGCTGTACATACGACGATCAGGTCGTCAATCATCCTTTTTACTTTTTACAAGGTCCTGGCCAAAAACATTGAAAATAATTAAGCGATGAAGAGAATAGTTTTTGTTTTCATGGAGGTATGAACCGAAAAACCTAATCACACTGTATGAATACGCGAAGCGGATTCATACATTGTGTAATTAGTTTTTTTGGTTCATACCTCCATGAAAACAAAAAATATTCTCTTCATTTCTTATAATTTAATAGTATCGAGCAAAAAAACAAATACCTACATCTTTTGATACATTTCTGTATGGGACTATTTTGTGTGGAAGCATACAAAATCACTGCGTGCTCAAAATTTTGTTCATGGAGGAATGAACTCAATTTTTCGACCAATCAGAACGCTTGTTTTCGATAGACTAAACTAACAATTAAATTATAATTTGATAAAACCAGAGATTCTTACGTTCATATATTTGTTATGAATTCGAACTTAAGAATAATTTGACAACAACTTTATGCCATATACCGAATCTCAGAGAGTTAACGAACCTTCATTATAGGATTTAAGTCTACTGGTCTAGTGGAGTCTGTTGCAGCTCGAGATATACGGTAAGCCAGAAAGGGTGGGTATATATTGCAATCTGTAGATGTTGAAATGAATTATCATATATGTACATATCTGGATTGATCGATGATTGAAGGGGTTTAACGCCGCTTTTAACAGTGTTTCAGTCATATCGCGGCGGCTGGAGCACCTAACAATGGATTCCTGGTATTTCTTACACCAATACTACCACTACATTCTTTCCTAGCCTCCAGCTGCTATCCCACTTAGGTTTATGATTATCCACCCATTGGTGAGAGACAAATGTCGGAAAGAATATTGCCGCCGCCGGGGATCGAACCCATGACTTCCAATGATTGAAGATTAGGAGTCTGACACATATCTGGACATTCCGTCATTAACGTTGTAATCTGCAGATGCTTCGATGATGCATGCGGACGAATATTTTTGTCCATCAA
This sequence comes from Fragum fragum, assembly GCA_946902895.1. Classification (NCBI taxonomy): domain Eukaryota; kingdom Metazoa; phylum Mollusca; class Bivalvia; order Cardiida; family Cardiidae; genus Fragum; species Fragum fragum. Next base: position 83,178,421 of record OX336365.1, read on the forward strand.
AATGAAATCGATACGTCTAAGATCAACGTCTTAGATGGGCATATATCGCCAGTGGGCAATCGAAACCTCGTAACTACAGCTTATTAAAGCTGTAGTTACGAGGTTTTGATCGCCCCCGGACGATATATACACAAGACCCCATTGATGAACCCTGCATCCTAAAACAATAAACAGGTCCAATTTTGGTGCATTTTTATACCAATCCACACCATACCGAATGACTGAACCATGTCAGATAAAGTCGGCTTATCCTAGATACGGATGATTAACGCGTCTTGGTATTTTTCAATGCCTTAAACAATTACCAGTGAAGTTCATTCAAAATCTTAATTCGTTATTTGATAGAAATGGTTTCTAGTAATTCAACGTCCATCTGACAAATGCAAACGTGTCTAACCATGGTTTGCATTAACGGAGCATGTTTGACGGTCGACTGGTTCTCATTTTAGCTCTTTGAAGACTATTTCTTAGAAACGTAGATAATCCTCCATTCCGGCATTTTTCTGAGTGATTAACTCATGTTTGACACACTGAAAGACAAATGCTTTGGAAGACACTGTGGAAAATGGAGAAATTGCTTGTTACAAACAATTTCTTAATTATCAACAATGTATCACTACCCCAAATACAATGACTTTTTGAATCGTTGTCTGCAACTCTTTTCAATTTCGACAAGTTTAAAACCTTGTCGTACGGTAATGGGTTAAGGGAGACAACGAGTATCTTTAAGTGGCAAACATATAGAAGACAGGCTGTCTAACAATGTCTACTGGTCTAAATTCAGTTGAGAGAATATGGAAAGTGCTGCTCAGTGCGATATCTGATGGTCTAATCCAGCCAACTATAGTTCCTAACCTGCAACAGGCAACTCTGGACGAGTCAACTTTCATCCCCATTTAGCAAGAACCTGATTGCTTGCTAGCCACCCGAAAAGGCGGCCCCTTGGAGCAATCTACTAGAATAATCACACTACGCATGGCGCGGATCCAGAATTTCTTAGAAGTGAAAGAAGGAAGGGCCAAACCGAAATATACTCGTTTTATAATATTCGTCATTTGGCAAGCAAAATGTTGTAACTACAGCTTGTGCAAAGCTCTAGTTAATCATTTTAGTTAATCTCTTTTGATTCTAGATTTTCCTTATCCTACAACCATAGTTTGCAGAAATTTCAAGGGGGGGGGTGTTCTTGACCCCTGGTTCACCGCCCTCTGGATCTGCGTTTGGTGCGCGATATGACAGCCATACAAGCAAACAAAAGCAAACAAAAAAAGTAGGATAAGAAAGTGTAAAATAAAAAGAAATTGCTTGTAACAAACGAACTCTTCATTTTCCACATTTTTTTTTTTCATTCAGAAAGTTTAAACATCTATAAATTCATAAACTTCAAACTGCTGTCTGAATCTCCTTTGAATTTGGGCCAGTCTAAAATTTTTCCGACTGGTAAAATGGGTTAAGTAATTCGATTTGGTAAAAAAAAACAAACAAAAAAACAGACAATTTTATCATCTACATCATTTCTAATTATATACATGTATGAAGATGCAGAAACTTATCGTCTCGAGCTGCCCGACAGTGTAGCTTCATGTTTTATTCGTTTGAAGATTAACAGAAAAGGGTTAAGTAGAGAACCGTTGGCCCCGCCCACTGAGTTCCGAATGGAAGTTCAACTTGATATTTTAACGGTGATATTTTGTAAAGGCCACTAACATGCAGCACTAAAGTAAAACAGTTGGTTTGTGAACTAAACGCCGAATAAGCTGTAGTTACGACGTTCAAATCGCCAAAAACCATAAATGCTTCATGTAAATGGCAGTGAATGTCAGAGTTCTAAGTTCACTTCCAGTCTACGAATAATTTGATTGGTCGATTTAATTTTTGAATCCGTCAATTTCAGGCTATCTTGATTGGGTTTAACCCATCACCTGACAACAAATTTCTATCTGTTCCAAAGTGAAAGAAGAACAAGAAATCAATTGACATTTTAAAAAATCTTTGTCGTTTTGGGTTGAAAACATTGTGAATCAAATTGTAACAAGCATTTTTTTCATTTTCCACAATGTTTTTTTTTCCTCGAATGGCGTAAATAACCAATTCATCATTCTTTGTTAACACGTTCCTGTTCAATCCCTGGTTTTTGCAACCTTGTTTTTAAACTTGAAAAAACATTGAGGAAAAAGAAGAAATTGCTTGTTACAAGCAATTTCTTCTTTTCCACAATTTTATCTTCCCTACAGAGTGATTATTTTTCAGATGAAATTAACTTTGAATTGTCATCTGCAAGACCTTTGAGTTCAGACAGGTCTAAAATTTTGAAAAACAGGAAAGGGTTGATATATAGACTTGAGAGACTGAACACTATGTAGAGTCTGTGACATGGCGACATACAGACATGGTTTTGTATTTTGGTATCTTTATGGTTTGTTACGTAAACAATTTGAATAAAACCTTTTTGCAAGTCGAGTGAATTGTTACTATTTTGGATGTTGTCTTCGATCTAAAAATCTTAATAATAATGTTTATGATACCAGGGAAAAATGAAACAAAAAGTCCTACTTACGAAAGATTTCCTTTGTCATATATTTATACTGAACGCTCCTTTTATGTCCTTTCAGTTCGAGCTCAGAAGGGACACTCTGTTTTCGTAACCGTTTCTCGGGTATATATTTTATGGATGTATAATCGCATTATGTCCAACTTTAATTACTTCCACAAAAACTTCACGACAACTCCTGATTCCTCGTTACTTAGACTTAGCTGTAATTCCTTCATTACGCAGTCCGCCATTTTCTCTGGAAAACAGAATTTAATTAGGCTAAAACCTTACTAGGCTGGGAAAGCAACATTCAATATCAATACAAGATGCTTTTTGACTCCTGCTGCCAAAATCTTGCATAACATGTAAGTTTGGAATTTAGTTTACTCAAAAGCCCTGTTTCTTGATCTCCAATTGTGGGACTTCTTTAACTTTATTATTAGTATTGATATGAACGGCAAAAAGAATTCGAATAGCCCCATAGAAACTACTTGTAAGGAAAAATTGGAGCATTTTGAGAGAGTATACGTTTAGTCACGTGATGTACAACGTCTCAAAAAGTTGACATACATTAGATTCGAATTTCAGGATTTTGGATGTTATTTTATCTGTTGGAGTATCGGTAAAAAGCTGCAAGAGCGACGACATCAACCTGTTAGAGTGAAATTATAGACCCGCTTGAGTGACGGTATAAATATACTACAGTGACGGCATAAACATGTCAGAGCGGCGGTATTTACCAGCTCGAGTGACTGTATAAAAATGCTAAAGTGAAGGTATAAACCTGCTATACTGACAGTATAAATCTGCTGACTGACGGTACAAACCTACTATAGTGACGGTATAAACCTGTTATAGTGACGGTACAAACCTACTATACTAGCAGTATTAACCTGCTAAAGTGACGATACAAACCTACTTTATTGACGGTATAAACCTGCTAAAGTGACGGTACAAACGTACTTAAGTGACGGTATAAACCTGCTTTAATCACGGTATAAACATGTCAGAGCGGCGGTATTTACCTGCTCGAGTGACTGTTCAAACATGCTAAACTGACGGTATAAACATGCTATACTGACAGTATTAATCTGCTTTGGTGACGGTACGAACCTATTATAGTGACGGTATAAACATGGTATAGTGTCGGTACAAACCTACTAAAGTGATGGTATAAACCTGCTTAAGTGACGGTACCAACCTACTATACTGATTGTATAAACCTGCTTAAGTGACGGTACAAACCTACTATAGTGATGGTATAAACCTGCTAAAGTGACTGTACAAACCTATTATAGTGACGGTATAAACCTACTATTTTCTTCTGCTAATAGTTGTCAATGACGACCATTTCCTTGTTTTTATATATATAGTTAGTATCCCTTTATCGGCTGTTCAACTCTACCTATTTCCAGACGACAAAATTTCAGACTGGTACAAATTCAAAGAAATTGCTGAACTCAATTTTAAGTTTAAGAAAATTTGAAAAATCCTTTTTTTTTTGGGGGGGGGGGCTGTAGAAAACACCGTGGATAATGAAGAAATTGGTTTTGACAAGTATTTTCATCATTTTCTACTATGTTTTCCGCAACCTTTTTTCTCATGGGAAGGCCTTAACAGCTTCCAAATTGACAGATAGCCTTTGTAAGTTAAAAAAATTGTTAATCAATCAAATAACTAAAAAGGTGTTCATGAGCATCATTGTGTGGAAATTGGTTAAATGGTTCAATCTGCATTTTTCGCTTTAGAATGATACATACGTTTGTCTCAGTCAGTTGGAAGCGTTACCTTCCTCATATCCCTGCCATTGAACTTGAGAAACAAAATTAATCCAATCTTATTGAATCTGGTAAGTAGCAATACTATTTGGGTGTTACTTTTTTCTCGCTGTAGGAAGAGTATTGGGAATCGCCCAAACCTTGACCCCAGGTTTAGCGTGCATGGCTCATATAACTGTATGGAAGTATATTTAAACATGCTTCATATGGCATGCGATAGTCAAGATACAGCTGAAAGCCAATTAAACATAAATTCAAATCTTGAAGTTCAAATTAATTGCTTTCCCCAGAACTACATGGATATACTAAAAGAATTGTAAAAAAAAATATGAACAGACGTCATTTAATTCTTAAGGTTTCCTAAAAAAAACCAATTCCCTAACAATCGCGTTTTTACGCCCTTAAAAAAGGTCTGAGAAAACATTGTGGAAATCGAAGAAATTACTCGTAACAATTAATTTCTTCATTAAACACAATATCTTCTACCATAAAAGGAAATAGAATTTTCAAATTCCCAAACTTTAGATTGTCACCTGCACCTTCTTTCAATTCGGACTCGTCTAAAATATTTTTGATATGTGGAAATTGATAAACCCATTCCAATTCATTTACTCTTTCTGATGCCTGTAAAAAAATCATGGAAAGTGAAGAAATTGCTTGAAATTGTCATCTGCATCTGCACCTTCTTTCAATTTGGACTAGTCTAAAATTTTGTTGTGTGGTAATGGGTTAACCAACAAACTGACCATTTTTCATACCTCTAAGGACAAAAAACTTTTGGAAAACTATGTCGAAAATGAAGATATTGCAAAAGACACAAAAAATTAAAATTTGATGAACTAAAAATTGTAGTCTGCAACTTTTTTGAATTCGACCAGTTTACATTTTTTGTCTAGTAAGGAGTTAAACAGTTTTTATCCAACATCTATCTTATGTGAAATGGAACAGAGTTCTTGTGAAATAGCAGAAGATACAGTTTAAGAGATCACACTTACATATTGCAACAAACTTGTGACGGCCAAAACAAGCACGCTCATTTAGAGAAAGAGAGAGATTACAATAACAACAAAAAAAAACCTGAATAGGGTACCAGTGATATTTTTCTCTTGTATACACAACTTTTTCTGTCGTATATGATGCTTACTTTATGTTTTACCAACATATTTTAACTTTCTTCTTTTAATTTGGACGATTTTTTAAATTTTGGTTGTTTAAAACATAGACTGGAGAGCCCTGTCCCGTCTACGTATTGTATCGTAAGATTATGACAGGACAGGCTCGCCAGTCTATATGACACACTTTGAATTTTTCCTATTTCTTATTTTTAAGGACCCCGCTTATCCTTTTAGAAATTGCAACATCAAGATATTTACCCATTCTTAAGAATGGTCCAGTGGTCATTTCTATTGTGAAGACAAGCCTATACGTTAGATCATTTCAATCAAACTGTTTTCCACAGTAATAACCTCGCAAACAACGACTTCAACAATACAAAGATTCATTATATACGTATATTTTTTCTAGAAAAATATATAATTATATTCATCACAGACAAAATTGGACACTACAAAAAAAAAAAAAAAAAAAAAAAACCCAAAACAAAAAAACAAAACAAAAAAAAAAAAAAAAAAAAAAAAAAACGTATCGGACAGTATCAATCACGGTTACATTTTAGGTAGTCCAAGATGACATCATTTCCATTCTGTATATGACGTAATTGCGCAAATAAACGTTAGTAGATTGGTAGAGGAGAAGGGAAGTACTTGTAGAATAACAGATTTTTTTAACATTTCACCAAATATATTTTATAAATAATAGGTGTGTTATATTTCGACTGCGATACAATATATTGTAATTGTTTCTCGCTGCGGAGGAAAATCTGATATTCCTCTCGACCTCCGGTCGCGTAATATATCAAAATTTTCCCCCGCACCAAAGCAAATACACGAGGTTGTATCTCTTTCGTAACATTATATTCCATATATATATATAAAGACGCAAGATTTTGTGTATATGAAGACTGAAGATCTAGTAGTTTTTTGTCAGTTTTCTATAGACTTTTTGTTTTTCTTTAAATGAACTTTATCCAGGATTATTCTACATGGATGTGTGGCTTACTTAATGGGTCAGGTGGGACGGAGAAGATTTACTAGGGGCCTGCCTTATTTCTTGTTACGCAACATAATCAATAAAAAGAGTCCCGGTGAGAATATTTTACAAACACCGTATTTCAATGTGTGACCGGAAATTGAATCAGCGTATGATCTTCATATAGACTAAATTGGGTTACGAATAAATTAATCAGGAGTTGATTAATTTTCTGAAAACAAATGATGAATTTTTTATTCCCAAAAAGTAATAATCGATTGCTTGTTTATTTGAATGGGATTTAACATTTTTCAGTCATATCTCGGTTGCAGGAGCACCTAACTTTGGATTTCCCAAATTCCTTGCACCAGTACCACCATTACATCCTACCCTAGCCCCCCAGATGCTATCCCACTTAGGTTTACGATTATCCACCCATTGGTGAGAGACGATTGATAATCGGTTAATAATGTGCATCATTTCAGTGTCAATTGATAATAATTTGAAACATTATCAATACTTTTTTTTCATTCTTAAACTAACATTGTGTATACTTAACTAGGAAAGTCCTCTCAACTCCCTCTCTGAATAGATGGATCGCGATTGCCAATCAAAAAAAGACCGACAAGTCATATCGTTCATTTAGACAGGAAGTGAAATTTGAACTCTAACAGATGTCGATATTTATGTGAAGCATCTTTTTGGGATTGGAGATTTATTCAAGCTGTAGTTACGACGTTAAGGTCGCTATCAAACTATTACTCTTTTTCGTCACATGTTCCGTACTATTAATTTTGAAAAAAATCCGTCGTTTGATATAATAATAATATCTTTATTTTACGCAGGTAACTCATTAAGAAAACACCATACAGTTGAAACACAATGAAAAACCTATTTTCAATGAGGCCTTCAAACAAATTGATTGATTGATTAAATGGGGTAAAACGCCTGTGATAGTATTTCAGTCAGATCGCGGCGGCTGGAGCACCTAACAGTGGTTTCCTGGTATTTCTCACACCAGTACTACCATTACATCCTTCCCTAGCCCCCAGCTGCTATCTCACTTAGGTCAACGATTATCCACCCATTGGTGAGAGATAAATGTCGGAATGCATATGTGCCGCCGTCGCCGTGGATCGAACCTATGACATCCCATGTTTGAGATCGGGAGTCTAGTGCGCTACTGACTGCGCTATGACGGCGGCTGCCGTCAAACAAAACTACTCTCTCTCTCTTTCCCTCTCTCTCCCTCTGTCTCTCTGTCTCTTTCTCTCTCTCTCTCTGTCTCTCTGTCTCTGTTCCTCTGTCTCTCTGTCTCTGTCCGTCTGTCTCTCTGTCTCTCTCTCCCTCTGTCTCTCTCTCTGTCTCTCCCTGGATATATACCTAACTGGAACTTCCAGTCGGAGCTCAGCAGGTTGGGCCAGCGATTCTTCAATATTCAACAACCATTGAAATACATGACCTCTGCATATTCACTGTTTCCACTGGAACTATAATGGAACTGTACAGTTTTCCTATCATTGTCCCCAAGTACATTCTCCCGTTACGTGTTCCAAATTAATTAAGTCTCAAGAATCTAAGACGTCCATGTGTTGAGCGCGATATCGCGTGATCACCAGTGAAGGTGTTATCTGTTACGCCTTGTAAAGTAGTCCCAATCGCCTTAACTCACTTCAATGCGCAGTAATACTCTAATCCTATCAGTGTTTTTTTCAACACTGACATTGAAACCAATGGAAGACAAAGTCACGTGGAAAAAAATAAAGAAAATATCTTAAAATGTTGATAGAAAATGGTCATCTCCATGTGTAACCCATATCTACACGGTTCCGCGTTTTTACCCTCCTTAAGAAAAAAGGTTTTGGAAAATAATTGTGGATAATGAAGAAATTGCTTGTATAAAGCAATTTCTTCATTTCCCTAATGTTTTCTTCCCAAATAGACAGCTGTTTTGAATTTCTTCAACTAACAATTGTCGTCTGCTACTTCTTTGAAATGCGACCAGTCTAAATTGTTGTTGTGTGAGAAAGAATTAAACAAACAAACATACGACCCTTAAAACTCTTCGTGTAAACAAAATAGATTGGTGACCATTTATTTCGTGATTGGACGAATCTTAAAATCGTTAACGAACCTTTTTCCCGGTAGACAAAATATCCAATAAGTAAATGTTATTCGTAAAGGAATGCGACAGACTAGTTTTTCCCCCAGTCCTCTTTTCAACTAATATAGTTCATTTATTTACGTATTTACATGTAGTTATTTAAACGTCTATTTGTTATTAATTAGCTTGGTTATTTATTTATCATGTATGTTTGTAAAGAAGATAAATGGTGCACTTTGTACTGAGATGTACTAAAGCTAAAGCCTCTCCCATATGTATTCACAAGATTTACTTTCAAACCATAATTTTAAAAGATGGCGGAAATTTTGAACACATTCAGATTTTTTTCAAAGCATTTCCATGTTGTTGTTTTTTTAATTTCAGCTAGGGCCGCCGCTATAGCGCAGTTGGTAGCGTGTCTTAGTCTCACTCGTGATACCCAGGGTTCGATCCCCGGTCGCGGCAAATACCCTATCAGATATTTGTCTCCAACGTATTGGTGGATAATCGAAAACAAGAGTGGTATGACCACCTTTAGGTTCGGAAAAGGATGTAATGGTAGTACTTGTGCGGCAAATACTAGAAATCCTCGGTTAGGTGCTCCAGTCGCCGTGACATGACTGAAATACTTTTAAAAGTGGCGTTTAACTCCACTCAAACAAGCAAACATCATTCAGGTAGTGTGAATAAGAGAAACTCAATTCACATTTCGATATCATTACGAAGTTTCCAGCCTTAAGGGAAATCTGAAATCTACACTTTTGCCTGAGTCCAGTATACTGTATTAATTTCGCTTACCACAAGATCATTCATACCTAAAACAAATATATGTATAGTCAATCAAAATTACTTGAGGAATTTATTTTTGTCGGCCGTCTCCTTTAATGAAACATTGTCTAAGTAGGGTCAATGCATTTATATGTAAATCTCTCGGGTTTAAATTGATGGATCGCTGGCCCCGCCCACTGACTCCGCTAGCCCCGCCCACTGACTCCGCTGGCCCCGCCCACTGACTCCGCTGGCCCCGCCCACTGACTCCACTGGCCCCGCCCACTTACTCCGCTGGCAATGTCCACTGACTCCGACAGGAAAATACACTTCGATATTAAAGGCGTTATTTTGAAATATTAATGTCAAGTTACACGTAACAAAGTATTGAATGGTTAGTTGGCGACTTAAACGTCATAACTACAGCTTGAATTAGGTCGATAAGATCGCCAAATCAACAAAAACACCTAAAATAAATGTTGGTGTTCAAAGTTTATTTAAGGTCTAAATGATTAATTTGATTGTTCGATTTATTCTTTCATTGAGAGCCGCGATTGGTTAATTGATGGAATTAATCCTCCGAGTCAAATATGACGAAGAAAATACAGAATGCAAACCAAAGTTGTGCTATCGACTGAGTCGTAGGATCAGTTTCAGGGCATGAAATTTTATTTTGAATGTAAGGAATTCTCTGCAATTTTGTCAAATCACATAAAGTTTGCTATAATATACCTATGTATCTATCTTTGTTAGGACCCAGTTTAGAAATACACATGTTTTTTTTTGTTTTTTTTTTTGGGGGGGGGGGGGTTATAGAAAAACTTAAATATTTAGTGATCGATAAAATATCCTTTTTGCATACGATAGTTTTCAAAATAATTTATTTTTTGGAAAAAAAAAAAAAAACAAAAAAAAAAAAAAAAAAAAACAATAAAACAAAACAAACAGACAAAAACAAAAACGAATAAATGTATGAAAAAGCCAAACAGAATTTGTAAAAGTCAGAAAAAGATGTATTTTGTATAAATAAATCATCCTTTTTTCTTTATTTCGACTTTAAACAAGATAAAAAGTAGCTCGTAAGCTGTTTTCGACAAGTTTATACCATAGATGGGCGACCAAATTATCGTAACTTCAGCTTCAATAAGCTGAAGTTACGATATTTGGGTCGCCCAACGACGATACATTTGTTTAAACGAAGAAACTTTTTTTCAAATATCATGAAATGGATCTCTTGATGTTTACAGTTTTCACTCATGAGATTTCCGACTCGCCCTTATCAGTTTCCGAACACGTTGTTTGGGTATTTACGGGTTTGGTCGACAAAAATGGTAGATAAACATATCAATAAAGACTCACCCTGTGTCACGTGGTCATTACGTCACTGGATTTGGTGATCGAACTAAGAGGACTTAGAGACCATCTAGGGCCCGCCAACAGTATAGATTCTGTTTATAACCCAGACTCTGCATTTTCAGAAGTATGGGATCTTTTCTTGAAGAGAGATATTCTGTTCACGAAACCCTTGAAGGACAAAATAACCTTAGATTGGTTCAAATTCTGTTTATATTAATTTAAAGGAAGATATAACCACAGGCGCTTGTTTTGTGATATTCCTGTAATCTTTTTAATGTATATCTATATACTATATAAAGTCTTATTTAGTAGTGTACTTAAAGCCGCTATGTAACGTTTGTTAATAAACTATAATGATTAAAAAGAAAAAAAAATCTGTAGATATAACGTCAAAAGGTATATAAACGGTGTATTAAACTTTTTTTTTTTCATTTTACCTCACAGTGAACTTTTTTCTTTTTCTTTTTTTTTTTTTTTTCATTTTTGTTCGAAGGGTCATCGATACTGGCCATTGTACTAAAGAAAGAATCTGGCTAAGCTTTTATTTGACGGGTTCTTATCCACGTCTATTGTATTCCGAATTTTTATTGGAGAATTTCTAAAGCGTTTACTTAACTTTGCAAAATATAAGGTTGGGGACGAAAAGCAAAAAGAAGGCGATCTAAACTGAGCCACTACAGCTAAGATTAGCTGTTGCTATGCCGTTTAACCCTTTCCTGTTCAATATCTGGTTTTTACGTCCCTGTGTTATTATTCTTGAGAAAACTTTGTGTAAAAAGAAGAAATGGCTTGTGACAAGCAATTTCTTCTTTACACAATATTTTCTGCCCTACTGAATGATTATTTTTCAATTAAAATCGATTTTATATTTGTCGTCTGCAAAACCTTTGGATTTTGACAGGTCTATAATTTTGCAAAACAGGAAAGGGTTAAGTCGCCTACCTAAGAAATAAATGGATGTATATGTCGGAGGTGAACTTTGCTCTTCCGGCCAAAATCAATAATATGACTGGTCTATCGACTTTTTAACTGACAACAGAGATCGGTCAATATATTCGATCTTTCAATTGTTGATTTCGAAGTTGGTGTCCTTATCCGCTGTGGGTTAATAATTCGTCGCAAGCAATATATCGAAAAATTATAAGTTTAATTAAGAGATGAAAAGAATATTTTTTTGTTTTCATGGAGATATGAACCGAAAAACCTAATCACACTATGTATGAATCCACTTCGTGATTAGGTTTTTCGGTTCATACCTCCATGAAAAAAATATTCTCTTCATTTCTTATTATTTAATAGCATCGAGTGAAAAAGACAAAAATGTTACAAATTTCGATACTTTTTTGTATGGGACTATTTTGTGCGGAATCATACAAAATCACTGCGTGCTCAAAATTTTGTTTATGGAGTTATGAATATTTTTTTTCGACCAATCAGATCGCCCGATTTTGATAGATGAAACTAAAAAATAAATTACGATTTGTGGATTCATGTTCATTGACAATTTATTACCCTTTCCGGGCATTAAAACAAGCGGGCCTTTTAAAATCATTTTTGACGCGAGAATACACCCTACATTTCATATAATAATGATTTTAAAAAAGAAAGTTTATCAAACATAGGCCATTCAAGCCTCAGTTTAAGATTTTTGTTATCGATTGGGGAGTTTTTAAACTTGGACTAGTTCCTATCGATTCTGCTTCTTGGAGAGTATACCAACACTAGCGCCACCAGTGTTGATCAATGACAGAACCAAAATCAATGGCCGCTCCAGGGAGGACCTTGAGACCGGGAAGCCGACTCTCTTCCTCTAGACCATAGACACCGAAAAAGTTATTCAAGTTCAGTAAAAGAATATTTGCAAAAATCGCAATTTTTATGCATCTCAGAGAGAAGTATTTGGATTGAATAACGAGAGATGGCGCCTGGAAATTCCGAAAGTGTTCACGTCAGCGTAGACCATACCTCGCAAATACGCATAACCCTACCGATATAACGTCAACAGTGATACAATTAATTGATTGATTGAATGGGGTTTAATACTTCTTTTGATAGCTGGAGCACCTAGCAATGGACTCCTGGTATTTCTCACACCAGTACTACCACTACATCCTTTCCTGGCCTCCAGCTGCCATCCCACTTAGGTTAATGATCATCCACCCATTGGTGAGAGACAAATGTCGGAAAGGATATGTTCCGCCGCCGGGAATCGAACCCATGACATTCCATGATTGAAGATAAGGAGTCTGTCGCGCTAACCACTGCTCTATGACGGCGTAACAACACTGTAACAAAGAGAGAGAGAGAGAGAGAGAGAGAGAGAGAGAGAGAGAGAGAGAGAGAGAGAGAGAGAGAGAGAGAGAGAGGGGGGAGGGAGAGAGAGAGCGAGAGAGAGAGAGAGAGAGAGAGAAAGAGAGAGAGAGAGAGAGAGGGAGAGAGAGAGAGAGAGAGAGAGAGAGAGAGAGAGGAGAGAGAGAGAGAGAGAGAGAGAGAGAGAGAGAGGGGGGTCTTTCCGTACTGTTTATCATTTTATTTATTTCGTTTCTCTCAGTGTTGAGGTTCAACAATTGATAAAAATAAAGAAAAAACGCTTTTAGCCATGACTTTGCCATATCGTCGAAGCGCCGGCAGAATGTAGTCACTAACTTTAAATTGTCGTCTGCCGTCCGGCCGAAAATTTTGTTGTGTGAGAATGGACTAATAAGCTTTAGGATCTTTTGAACGGTAAAGCAGGTTTCTCTGAAGCACAATTCAATTCCTCCACAGATTTCTTTGGTCTCGCCTCGTATTGGTTCAGTATATACTTACTTGCAAAAGAAAAGCTTAGTTTTTTTTCTACAGTTACATCACAAGATACAAATTATGACATGTTATTCTTACTTTTTAGTTTCTCTCAATTATCAATAACTATACTCACATGTTGTTCTTGACAGACAGAGCGATTTTTTTTTCTTTTTTATAGTTATATTACTATCTTTCCAAGACGGAGAAAGAAGCACCATGCTCAAAATTGACGTATCGCTGGCCACGACCCCTGACCTCCGACATGGTAGTTTTACTCTAGATTTTAAAAAAATCAAAGTACTGAAAGTACTGTAAGCTAGCAAAGCATTGTTTTGTTATGTAATATTCTTTGTCATTTGTAGGATAGAAAAAAATGTGGACACTGAAGAAATAGCTTGTTACCAGCATTTTCTTCATTGTCCACAAAGTTTTCCAAAGACTTTTTAAGGTGACTCTTAAAAAAAGCCGGATTGAATGGGAATGGGTTGTATAGCATTCTTTTGAAGGTGTTCTCTACAATTTGAATAAAGTTAATTCATGTGGCCAGTCATTTTGAACACAATTTACTCGAGTATACACAAGAACTACTTTTTTGGCGTAGACATTCAGTGGATTTAGTGGTTAAGCCCCAGAGGCAGTTTGCACTTGTTTGAACTCGGTGAAAACCTCAAAATTTTGTTAACTGATGCTATCACAGCTGACACTTTGCTAGCTAAAAAGACATCATTCGTAAGATATGTGGTCAGGGCGTCAAACGGCGTCAAACCAACGAAATGCTTAGAAGAAAAATGTCGGTATTTGGTTTGAATAAATTGATTTTATTGCTTGATAGACAGCTGCTAGTATCGGAAAACAAAGAATGATTCAGTAGTACCCCCAACCTGTGTTATCATCAAGGAGTGGGAGTTTTTGAAATCTGCAGCAGCAATCCATCCCCCATTCTGAAGGTGTCTTGGTTATTCATTGGTTGAATGGGATTTAACACCACCTTTAACGGTATTTCAGTCATATCGCAGCGGATGGAGCACCTTACCATGGATTCCTCGTATTTCTTACACCGCCACTATCGCTACATGCTTTCTGAGTCACAAGCTGTTCATCCCACGGATGCAATGATTATCCGCCTATTTGTGGGAGACACATGTCGGAAAGGATATTTGCCGCGACCGAGAACCGACCCTTGGACCTCACGATTGTGAGTCCGACGCGCTACCAATTGATTATTAAAGTCCCAGTAACACATTAAACTCAAAGGATAACAGTAGTCTCCAAATAATTAATTTTGAAATGCGTGTGTCTTTTTAGTTTTAAATGCTTTTCTATCAAGCTTTTCTGAATAAGTGGTCGAACTGAACCCTTAATATCTATTTGTCATTCGGGCACGTGAATTTTTTCCTTGTTTCGTTTGAAAATATTTTTGGGGTACATTTTGGAGAAATGTTTGCGATAAGATGAAGCTTTTGAACCCTGATATCCCTCGAATTATTTGTTTTGGTGTGGGTTTCTAAGAATATAATTGCTTAAGAGATGAAGAGAATATTTTTTTGTTTCCTGGAGGTATGAACTGAAAAAGCAAATCACACTGTATGAATACGCGAAGCTGATTCGTGCATAACTGTGATTCGGTATTTTATGCGGAAGCATACAAACTGGCTGCGTACTCAAACCTTTGTTCATGGAGATATAGAAAAGATGGAAGGCCTGAAAGTATCGGAAGCACTTTGTTATTTTGAAAGTTATTTAAGAAAAAAAAACAACAACAACAACTGGCTTGAAGGGGCCAAACAGTTGGTATAGACTAAGACAAGACTGCATGTGTGTGCAGGCTCACCTTAGTTTATAGCCATGACCAAAAACATGAATATTCCGGGTTCAGCATGACAATGGCTAAGTTATTTATTTGTTAGAATTAAGAATATAAGATATTACTTTAAATTATGTACCGAACTTTTGATTGAAAACTAATTTAATTATGAAATGATAAATGTGCATGTGTGTTCAGGCTGATTTTAGTTTATAGCCATACCCCCCCCCCCCCCAAAAAAAAAATGAATATTCCGGGTTCAGCATGACACTGGCTAAGTTATTTATTAGATTTAGAATACAACATATTACTTCAAACGGTGTACCAAACTTTTGATTGAAAACTAATTTAACAACAAAATGATAAATTGTTTAAAAATAACACCGGGTGTTTCTTTTGTAAATCAGTATACCTGTCCGAGTCTTTAAAGTTCAACTATGATTGACAAGGGTTGGCCTATCTACACGGAGTACTATTTATTTTGGAAGTAATTCGAGCTGATATGACTTTTCAAACTGCGTCTAGAACCCCGAGTTAATTTGTCGGTTTTGATATATTCACGGAAACTGATTCATTTTGTGTGTAGCCTGTGATTAAAAACGTGATTTCTGGTTCAACATTAAACTAAAAAATTGATATTGACGATTGTTATGAAGAGATTAATAGTCTTAGCTGGCTTGACAATTCTACTTGGTCAACGATTCGATGTCGCTTTATGTCGGAGCTTATCAAATGAAGGTAACCATTTTTTTCTCTATTGACAGCTGAAAGGTCTTATATCAAATAAAACGCTAGTGAAATGTTTACCAGCCCATAGAAAAAGAAAAACTAACAACTAAGTTGTATACCACTGTATACCATATCATCGCTGTGGTATCTAGAACCTCGTAACTACAGCTTGATTCAAGCTGTAGTTACGAAGTTTTAGAACGACAACGGATGAGTCAACTTATAAATCATATATTAAGTATATTAATTCTGAACACTTGAAATTAAAGAGAAACAGGTATTTGTTACACAACTAAGTTTACCTTGAACATTAAATCAATGTAGTCTAACCGGCGTGACTAATGGTGGATCGCTAGCCCCGCCTACAGACTCCGATTGGAAGTTCGACTAGGACGTCAAACGGCGTTTTTTTTTTGTTTGTTTGTTTTTGCAAGATCCATGGCCAATAACACACAATAAAATTGTAATATGATTGGCTGGTGTTCTGAACGTAGTAACTTCGGCTAAGATAAGTTGTATTTACGACGTTTAGGTCGCCAAAACCAATTTTCTACGTTCATTTCCGGTCTAAATGAACTTTTTGATCGGCTGATTGGTTGATTGGTCGTTTTGATTGACAATCACGTTCCCTCTTGTTTAAGGTATATCATTTCCAATTTGATGCTTTAATTTCAAGATCGTTTAAGGTTTTGTCCATAGGAATTTTTTTTGAAAACGATATGCAAAACTTGGACAAGATGATTCCCTTTTCTATTGGGATGCGACCTTGGCTCTGGAAGTTGACATGGAAACACACTTAATGCTCCAAGTAATTTTACACTTTAAGATATTTCACATATGAGGTTTGATATACGCCGTAAATATCGATAATTGTAAAGAGTAAGTTGGCGGGTGAGTAAAGCTTGATTCACGTCGTATTTACGACCTTTTTGTCGACCATAGACGATAGACGATATTGTTTTAGCAGTGGATCATATGTGATATTTTTGGTATTTCGAGCGAAGAAACATATTTCTGTAAAACACACAAAAAACTTTTTGTAAACTATTTCAGTATGGACAGATATTCGTCTAGTGAACGGTACTACTGTGTTTGAAGGTCGTGTAGAGGTCAAGGTCAATGGAACATGGGGTAGCGTGTGTGACGACTCTTGGTCCAGATTTGATGGCTATATAGCGTGCAGACAACTGGGATTCGATACAGTGACCGGTGTACTATCAGGGGTAATACTGTAACACAAAACATAATCTGTATGACTTCTGGGCTATATTCATGATATAACATTATCGACCAAGGGCAATACTGTAACACATATTATAATCTACATAACTCATTTTGCGGTTATAATGTTGATAAACCTACGTTGGCATGGAGGTGACATATGCGGTTTTTTATTTAGAAAAAAAAACCAAAAAACACACACACACAAAAAAAACCAACAAAAACGGATTGCTATGTCATGACAACTTGCATTCGACACCCAAATTATGGCACTGATTAACCCTTTCCTGTTTCTCAAATTTTAGACTGGTCCAATTTGAAAGATGTTGCAGACGAAAATGAAAAGTGAGTGCAACTTGAAATGAAACCTTTCTATGTGGAAGAAAATATTGTGATAAAAGAAGAAATTGCTTGATTCAAGCAATTTCTTCTTTTTTCACAATATTTTCTTAATCATGAAATTGCATAGCCGTAAAAACCAGTGATTGTACAGGAAAGGGTTAAGTCGGGGATAATACGAGTAGTCTCAAATCCCCTTCTGTAAATTCTTATACACTTTAACTGTGAAAAGGTAAGTGAAATTTGACTCAGTGATAAAGGTTCTAACAGAATAAATATTTTTTTCCTTAACGTAGGGATATCTATACTTTGTTAAAAATTTAGATACATACTGGGAGGAAAACAAAACAAAACAAACAAGCAAACAAACAAACAAACAAACAAAAATAAAATGATCATTATATATATATAACTTAAAGACTTAAAGTGTAATTTGATCTTTGTATTGACTTTTGTTTAAACTTTTGTTGTTATTTTGTGAAACAAAAGTAAATACAAAAATCAAATTACTCTTAAGTCTCGATATATAAAGATGTAAACTTTCTTCTTGTTGGTAGGGAAGTTTTGGACAAGGTACAGGGCCGATATTTCTTGACGATTTGGAATGTAAAAAGAACGATACTTCATTGAAAACTTGCGCTGGACTTCATGGTAACGTTTTCTAATCTCGTATACCAAGTATATCGTCACTGAGCGACTAAAACATCATGACTACATCTTGAATGATGCTAAAGTTACGAATTTCTGGTCGCCCAACAATTTTATTGAATTGTAATACCGGTGGAGTCTTCATTAATTCGGAAAATAACAAAACAAAACAAAGCAAAAAAAAAGAAAAGAAAAGAAAACCCAAACAACACACACACACACAAGAAAAAAAACAACATTTTCTTAATGCAACTTTTTTAAACGAACTACACGCATACCAAGGCATTACTAGAGTATCTTCATTATAAACAACCAAGCTCTTTTCAACTAAAAGTGTTTATTCATGTATCGATCTATCATTTTTTATGTCTTATTTTTCGTTCTTGCGTGATAAAAATGTCGTAAATATCTCGAGCGTTGCCTAAACTTTTCACGGATCGAGTTGGGAAAATTATTCTTATATTGGGTTTTACAAAGCTCATTTGAGATAATTTATTCAAAGGCATTACCTATTTATTTCAGATCTAACCAAGACAGATTGTGTCCACGCAGAAGACGCAGGCGTGCGATGTCGGAAACCAACTCTAAGGACTAGCAGTGGGTACCACCATTTACATATATAAAGCTAATCACAAGTTTTCCACGCCAAAAATTGACTACATAATAATTATAATGATAACAATGAAAATATTATATATACAAAATATAAAACAAGAGCATCGGATGGAGGTACTGAAAAGTAAAATTAGAATTTAGCCAAAGGTAAAGAATTCCAAGTACACGAGATCTGTGATTTTTTTTTTTTTAGAAAAGCCCCTGCATTGAGCACAATGCACTTGTTCATATCAAGATGGTAAAAGATGGTAAAAGTATCGAATTTCATGATAATCTGACAATGGTAAGACTTTTAGCTTCGTGTGTGACCTTGACTTTTAGAGCAGGTGACTGAAGCAACCGCAGTGCCACTTGCTGTTTGTTATCGAGATTCACAAGGGATCGTGAAAATTGGATCATAGGGTTGAAAAATAAGGCAAAGAATTCACCTTTCAACTTTTGTTGTGACCTTGGACTTTTATGTAGGAAACTTAATCTAGGGCAGTGCAAATGTTCTCATCACAATATGTAAATGGTGTAAAATGTTAAAAGAATCGGACCATAAGTCAAGAGATGTAAGTAATTACTTTTTTTACGGGTAAAAATGATAATTCATTGAAATTTAAGCCTCTAAAATTCCAAGTGGAACTTCTTTTCGGAGCTTAGTGGACGTTGCCTGGGATCTATCTATCATAAGCATTTCTGTTCTTCCGGCTTAGTATCGGTGATACCGGTGAAGCACCTCAATCAGTATACCTCGATACAACTTAACCCTTTCCTGTTTTTGAAAAATTTTAGACCTGTCCAAATTCAAAGGTTTTGCAGAATATATTTTAAAGTGGATTTAATTTGAATAATAACCATTCAATGGGGTAGAAAACATTGTTGAAAATGAAGAAATTGCTTATTACAAGCAATTTCTTCTTTTATCACAATGTTTTCTCAAGTATAAGATAACAGCAACGTAAATTCCAGTGTTTGTACAGAAAAGGATTAAAATGCGTTGTTAAACCTAGTGCAAACAATACTGTATTGCAGCTCCCAGGTGCACGAAGTATCAGTTTAAGTGTGTCAAAAGCAACATGTGTATTCCTAAACGATGGGTGTGTGACGGACAAAGAGACTGTCCTGATTTGTCGGACGAAAATTCCGTCATTTGTCAGAGTAAGTATTCAACTAAACCAACTAATATTATCCAACAAATTTCAAATGACTACTACTTTAGAAATCTGATCGCGTATTCATTAAAAAAAATGCGGAAGGATTTGATACGAGTAGATTTTTTGACATCATTAATATAATGGTAAAATCTATTATAATAAGTTCGTAGTTAAACCGGTAAGTTCTACTTAAAATGCTGTATGGGAATAACTATTTGTGGTAGTGGCACAAATTGCCATCTTACTACATAAATTAGCATGGTGTAAAATGCGGACGTCGTATTAAAAAGAAATTAGGAAAACAGGTTTTTGCGGATTTGACGAGTTGTTTTCTGGAACTGACTAATTTCTGGTATCTTAACAAGCAACAAAAATATAACGCAAAAAGGAAATCTGTGAAGGCTTTTCAAGATAAGTCTTGTATGCATTGAAACGGGGGGAAATGCACGAAGAATGAAATGTGCAGCCTGATCTTAGTCTACGCCACCTACTTGTCCCTTTCGTTTCCAAAGATATTTATGAAACAAATATCCAACACAAATATTAACACACAATTCGTTCCTCCAGTGCTTTCAGCTTTTTGAGTTTTTTTAAGAGATGAAGAGAATATTTTTTGTTTTCATGGAGGTATGAACCGAAAAACCTAATCACACTGTATGAATACGCGAAGCGGATTCATACATTGTGTGATTAGGTTTTTCGGTTCATACCTCCATGAAAACAAAAAAATATTCTCTTCATTTCTAATGATTTAATAGCATCAAGCGAAAAAATCAAAAGCTTTACAAATTTTAATACCTTTTATATAGGACTGTTTTGTGCGGAGGCATACAAAATCGCTGCGTGCTCAAAATTTTGTTCATGGAGTTATGAATTATTTTTTTCGACCAATCAGAACGCTTGTTTTTGATAGACAAAATTAAAAATTGGATTATTTAGTTTTATAGAGAATTATATTCAGCACGACAAGGAATAAGGTTACTACGTGATAAGGAAAACAAGCTCGATACAAAGTGACTTTCTCATGAGAAGAGAGCTTTTTGAATTATAATCAAATATGTGACAACAGGATCGTTCACTGTCATCTTCAACCTGCATCTTAACTTTAATCGACAAGTATCAACTTTGTAGTTTGTTAACTGATTGGTTGATTGATTGGTTGATTGAATTGGATTTAACGCCGCTTTTAACAGTATTTTAGACATATCGCGGTGGCTGGAGCACCTATCAATGGATTCCTAGTATTTCTCACACCAGTACTACCACTACATCCTTTCCAAGCCTCCAGCTACTATCCCACTTAGGTTAACGATTATCTACCCATAGGTGAGAGACAAATGTCGGAAAGAATATGTGCCGCCGCCGGGGATCGAACCCATGACATCCCATGAGTAGCTTTTAACTCGAGTTACGTTGACATGGTCCAAAGTTTTTCTTAATCAATTACCAGACGGATAAATTTTAGACTTGCCCAAACTGAAAGAAGTTGCAGACGATAATTTAAAGTTTATGAAATTTTGGATTTTTTTAACATTCTGGGTAGAAAACATTGTGGAAAATGAAGAAATTGCTTGTAACAAGCAATTTCTTCATTTTCCACAATGTTTTCCACAGCTTTTTTTCCTAGGGGGCGTCTAAAAGCGTCACTGAGAGGGAATGTGCTAAAATAAAAAAAAGTCCACGACATGTAATACAAAATAACACCCTTTCAATGTCTTCTCCCAAACTGATATGTGGTAGGGCATTGGGCTTGGAAGGTGAGCCGCAAAATGACAGATTGCCTGTGTCAATCAAAAAGTCGAGAGATTTATCAAAACAATCATTTACACGGGGAGTGAAATCTGAACCTAGGCATTTGTAGACATTTATATTAATTATTTCTGTTTGTTTGTCGTAGCTACAGTTTATTCAAGATTAAGTTACAACATATAGGTCGCCAACCAACAATTATATTTTTTGTTACATTTCACTTGCAATGAATTTCGCAAAACAATGCCGTACAAAATCCAATACAAATTTCCTATCGGAGGTCAGTGGGCGTGGCCAGCGATCCGTTCGTTGTACATGCTTGCAAAGCGCCCATACTGAGCAGGCTGAACAGTCGCACACTGTATTAAGAATATATGCTGGTCGTCTTTAGAAACGTTAACTCATACCAGACGGCGAAAGTCTAGCCTTGTCTAAATTGAAAGGAGTTGCAGGCGACAATTTAAAGTTTATCAAACTTGAATTTCTTAAAACTTTTTGGGGTAGAAAACATTGAGGATAATGAAGAAATTGCGTGTAACAAGCAATTTCTTCATTATCCACTGTTTTTGTTTTTTTGGCCCCAAAAAGAAAAAAAGAAGAAAAAATAATCAAATTTCATAGATTGTTGTTTTTTCCCCAAAAAAAGGTAAAAAGAAAGAAAAAAGATCAAATTTCAGAGATTGTTCCCGATTGTTTTTTGGGGGCATGTCAAAAAGCGTCATTGTGTTGGAATGGGTTAAGCCAGTTTCTATTTAAAGAGCGATCACTAACAAGAATGTGTCGAAGTGTTGCGAAATCGAGTCTTCTTGATTATTGAAAATGTGCTATCTATGCTAGTGTACATTCTTTAATCCCTGCCTCACACGGGATTGTGGGTCACGCGTCTCATTTATAAACGCAGGGTCCCGATGCGGTCTACAGTCTGTTGTTCCCGTCTCACCAAGGATTGTTGGAGGTACCGACGCTCCCAGAGGTAGTTGGCCTTGGATGGCTTCAATCAAAGTAATATTCCCATCTGGCATACCGAGCAGAACACTATGCGGTGGAACATTAATAGATCCAGAATGGGTGGTCACTGCGGCGCATTGCTTTGATCAGTATGTAGCAACATTTATATTATATGAAATTCATAGCAAATTAATAGACAATTCTAAAACGTTTTCCTCCTTGAGAATGTTGAGGGCGCCTGATATTTTTTATCATATTCCTATAAATATGTCTAGTTAAATGTATGCATTCAGTATAACAAAAATCGGACACGTCAGAAAAAATCCGTATCCGACAGTGTCAAATACGGTTCCTTATAAGGTAGTCTAAGATGAAGTCATTTTCATTCTGCAAATAAAGGCAATCAGAGTGGTAAATGGGGGGATAACAGAAAACAGATCTTTTAAAATAATTCCATCGAATTCATTTACTGAAAAATAGGCAAATAATCAATGGACTATTAAGCTACGATAGAGACAGACCATCTTGAATTGCCTTCTCGCTCCGGCGGAAACTTTGAGATTCCACTCGACCTTCGGTCTCGTGAATTATCAGAATTTTCTTCCTCAGCTGAAATCAAAAACAAAATGATGTATCTGTCTCGTAAAAAAAAATTTCCTATGTATCAGTGATATCTAAAAGATTGGGGACCCCCAACAGAGTTAGAGAATTTAATTATTTTACTAACTTTCTATAATGAAAGCTTTATCTTCGGTTTACCAGGTATAAACCAAGCTCATCATATTTTCACGTTGTTTTTGGCGACTATGACACGCGTTTGAATGATAGCACAGAAATAAGTGTTCCCATACGAAACGTTTACATTCCGGACACCTACAAACCAGGCCGTCACGGAGACGATATAGCCTTAGTACGTCTACAGAAGCCTGTAAAACTTAGCATTTCACGTGTAAACGCCGCTTGCCTACCGAAGATGATCGAAGAACCGTTTACGTCATCAGATACTTGTTACGTGACCGGCTGGGGATATACTAGTCCAACTGGTAAGTGTGTTATATTTCACGTAATTAGATACTTCATTTCTAAAAGAGTTCCTTTAAATTGGTCCGATTGGTTTCGAGTCACAACCGAGGAGATTTATGCCATTTCGTATGATGGACCTTCCTAAGATATGTAACTTTTCACGTTCGCTGTCATTGGTACAACTAGATCGCACATCACGTGATTAAGACAAAATAAGTTGCATTATCTTTTTGCATTTACAGTTTTTCTTGGTAGAATGGTTGCTTGTGTTTTAGACACAAGCACAATATTCATGTCTCTATGACGATAGCATTTTTAGTATACAGCTCTATATCAAAGAAAAGAATAGATATTTTTGTTTTAATTGAGGTTTAAGCCTAAAAACTAAATCGCACTACTTTTATGGATACACGGAGTACACGTACACGTAGATTCATACATAAGTGTGATAAAGGTTTAAGTTTCAAAACAAAACATTCTATTCATTTTTTAAACTTAATTTCATCAAGCAAAGCAAAGCAAATGTTTTACTAGTTTTGAGTAAACTGTATCTACTTTGTTCTCAAACATACAAAATAGTTATGTGGACAAATTTTGTTTATGGAAGGGAAGTATGAAAAGATCCAATCAAAACGCTTGAATCTTGAAAGAAACTAGAATTGAAATATTTTATCACTAAGTAAGGATTTCAGTTGTTCATATGTTTAAAAGATACCGTTTTGTCTTTGTATCTTAAAAAAAAAACATTTTAATGTTTGTAATTTATAACACAGTTCTATTTCTTTCCCTCTGTGCACGCATTTTCGTAACTGACCTACAAATGTGTACGACTCGTGATTTATATCTAATTAGCCGCTTATCCCCATAATGATAATTTATTAGGTTAAGCTAACATTGAACATGTCTTTGTTAAAACCTGATTTTGTAACTGACATGTTCTCGATTTCTCCATGGTTTCCGTGTGATACTGAAATCAAAGTTCTGAAAGTACTGTTAGCTAGCAAAGAATGGTTTTGTTAGGTAATCTTCTTTGCCAAAGGTTATCATGATAAATAAACAAGGTTAAAGTATTCCAAGAGTTAACCCGTTAATCTGTAACAAAATCTTAGATGGAGACGACAATGGTTCAGCTTAGAAAATCTTTCCCATGTTTGGTAGAAAACATTGTGGACAATGAAGAAACTGCTTGTTACAATCAATTTCTTCATCGCCCACAATGTTTTCCAAATCTTTTTTCTTGAGGGGCTTTAAAAGCGGAGGGAATGAGTCAAAGAGCTCTCTACAGTTTGAATAGAGGTTGTAATGTTTCCTGAAATACATAAGAACTACTTTTATGGCGTAGGCATTCGATGGATTTAGTGGTTAAGCCTCCAGTGGCAGTTTGCACCCTTTGAACTTTGAGAAGACCTCAAATTTTGTCTGTTAACTTAAGCTTTCAAAGCTTAAAAGAGTTTTTGAACAACGCTCACAACGCTCACATCGACACTTGAAATAAACTTAATTACTGAAGTCCACCAAATCTTTAATAGTTGCATGTAGACATTTAAGTTGTTTGTAATTTCTAAGCTAGAACAAGTATATGTGAATATAGAGAAACACGTATACTCGCGCAAATTTCATGCCCCCCCCCCCCCTCCTCTAGCTAAACCCTTTTTTTACATATGGATCAATCAGTTCCAGGATCGCTTAGTTAAATCAGAACCCGTCCATTGAACCTGCGAGAAGAATCAATTATCGTATACATTTACTGACACGTGAGGTTTTGGAAGACGTGAAGAAAGTCAAAACTTAATGAAGTCGTAGAGAATTCCAAAACTTTATGAAAGAGAATACAAATCGTCGTTAAGCGACTACAATGTCGTAAAAATACAGCTTTGTTCAAGCTGTAATTACGAATTTTGTTCGTCCAACGACGAAATATAGCTCGTAAGTTGCTACAGCTAAGGCTTAACATTCGATAACGTACCGTTCAGATGTGTTTAAGCCTCTTCTAATAACTGAAGCTGATCATTCATTGTCTCAACCAGTGCTAAGCATTCGAAACACATGCTAAAGAACAAATCGATGGTCAATTGTGATACTGTTCTCAGCATTTACACATTGTGTAGACATACTGAGCAGTTTTGCAATTAACCTTCGATAAAAGCTTATTGAGAGTCGGACAACTCAGAATTCTATTACAGGGTCTAAAGCTGCAAGTGTCCTCCAGCAAGCCCAGGTTCCCATTCTAAATAACGCATTGTGTAACACGTGGTACAACAAAACTTTACCAGACGGCGTTCTTTGTGCAGGGTACCAATATGGTGGAATTGATTCGTGCAAGGTAACCATAGGCTAATCTTGCTGCTTTTATTAGATACCAAATACCCGTAACTCGTTGCTGTTAAAAATATGTCTGCCAAAATTTCCAAATTAAAAACATAAATCAGTTCTTCTGATGTTTTGGGATAAAACGGGAAAAAGGATAAAAAGGAATCAATACAAATCACCTTCCTGAACAGGGTGCTTTATTTCAACTGATTTGACAACTGATATTTTATTTCAATCGTAAAATGCATGCCTCTTGTGATACGTTACTATCGTCATTTGACGTTTCGATTATTTGTTTCCTTTTTTAGGTAGTTTAAGACCTAATCACGTCGACCTTTATGGATATCTATATGTTATTAAAAACTCCAATTGAAGGTCCCAACTCATGGATCCAGGCTTTTATTATTACCGTCTTTGCTTTTGCAATACAAGATTCTAAGACACTGCAAATATTACTCTCTTTGTTAAAGAGATATAAATATTCTTTTTCAATTGAAACTTTTACTCAATATTCGAAATGTAACATTAGTGATTGTGGATACACACCGTATCTTCGAGAATCTAGAAAAAACACAAAAAAACTTCTAAACGGTGTTCTATTTCCTAAATAAGATCAATACAGCGTTCCATTCTCACCATATTTGTTAGAAAATATGGAACTGTTTTCTGACTAAAGGGATAATTTAGAATCTCGTAAAAGGAAGCAACTCTTAACAAAGGAAAGATCATTATCATTAAAAGATGATTAAAATGTTATCTGGCCAGGCATCGAGTCCAAAGATAATGGATATGCCTGGTATACATACAGGTGTAAGCCAATTTGAGTATTATACGTTTCATTGTAGGGTGACTCAGGGGGACCACTAGCCTGTAAGAGAGGATCGCGGTGGTATTTGACTGGTGTTGTATCCTGGGGTAATGGGTGTGCTGAGGCTTTTCATCCGGGCATTTACACAGATATTAGTCAATATATAGAGTGGATAGCAAATGTTGTAATTAAATCGGGTAAAATAACCGATGCAGATATCCCTATTGGATAAATATACTTC
This sequence comes from Fragum fragum, assembly GCA_946902895.1. Lineage (NCBI taxonomy): Eukaryota > Metazoa > Mollusca > Bivalvia > Cardiida > Cardiidae > Fragum > Fragum fragum. Next base: position 83,205,406 of record OX336365.1, read on the forward strand.
ATCATTTAGATCTATATAACAATTTGCCCCGAAAACAATTGTTTTGTTTGTTATTTCATGTTTAAGTTTTTAAATAATTTACTTACCCTTCAAATATGTATTTAATTGTTTGTTTCAAACTCTATGAGACACCAATCCTATTTTCCGTTGGTCGATCCGTTGATATAGAGATCAAATGATCAGGTTACTCAACGATTTATTTGCTCGACAAGATAACATTATTCAGATATATCCACAGGATTACTCAATTGGTAAAGTACTATGTTTATCGATAATCAAAGTTCCATTGTTCGAAGTTTCAAGCACAGAAGCCTTTCCTGAAAATACTAGCATTCGACTGAGAAATCTATGTTTTATTGATTCTTAACCGAGGATAACAAAACCTATGGGGTAATATCTCTTTCAGCTATTGACCAAAACAGCAATTGTAACTATAACGACACCGATTGAGTCATCACTTTGTTTTAGTTTGAAGCTGTTCATATCGAGGTGTAACTCAAAATTATGTTTTCTTATGTCTCAGATAAATAGCACTGACAGTTTTCTGTGTTGGCGTCTCTATTCAAAGAAAACGTGTCTAGTGTTCTAATGATGGCAAAAATCGAATTCAATTCGCCGACGAATACTTTATATTGCGTTCAAGTTTAGTGAAATAACCCTTTCTTAATTTCTGTTTGCAGTAATAGGTAGAAGGGACCATTTTTTTCCTTAACAATACTTTATAAATATTATGATACAAAGAAAGTGTCATAAAATAGTTGTATAACCTTGCGTCCCGCCAAAAGCCTGTCAATTTGATATTACAAATACTTTCTCAGGTCCGATATGGACATCTTTATTCTAAAGTTAAAGAAAGCTACTCGCTTCTTACATAAATAAGTAAAAATCATCTTTAAGTTCTTACTTAGGTCTTATTAAAGATTTGCGGATTGGCTTTTATTTCCAAAGATTATGGTGTGCTTTGAAGACGGACGACCCTCAAATCATATTTCAGTTTGCAGATAAACAAATTTCCAGTTCAATAGTTCAAACAAGTGCTGTCGCAAAAGTAGTTCCATTAGTTTTCCCCTAAATCGCGCAAGAGGCCGCGGCCATAGCGCAGAAGTAGCGCGTAGGACTCCAAGCCATGGGATCTCGGGTTCGATCTCCTGACGCGGAGAATATCCAATTGGTGGGATAATCGTATTCGTAATATGGTGTGGTTAGGTGTTCCAGCCACCGCGTTATGACAGAAATATAGTGAAAAATGGCGTTAAACCCCATTCAATCAACCAATCAATGATGAATCGACTTCCAACATTTTGAAAATGTTTTATTACAAACAAAAAGTAAAAGTTGCTCTAAAATTACACATTTAAAGAATATATAAAAGTTAATTAGGATGATAAAACTTCATTTATGTAAACTAACTCTACTTTCGAGAAGATTTATCCATCGTACTAACAAATGTGATCCAGTACGAAATTTGAGGGCCACGTGCCCTAAAGCGCTCACCTGAGACAAAGCTTTGAAATATTTAACATGGGACAGTTTTATAGAATCACCAGTTACATTACATATAACCCCTTGCACTATATGAAACTTTAAAGTTTGTTGATTGGTCCTAAGAAAATTTTGAATATGACTTTCTTCTTTGTTTCGGTATAAATTAATGGTGCATTCTGGACGAGTCAAAATATAACAAGAATCATTATGAACAAATACTTGTTGCTAAATCCTAGTTATCAATGCTCTAGGCTTCTTGTTTTTGGATTTTAAGCTAGTAAAGCGACAGCTTTGATAGCTTAAGATAACGGTCAAAATATTGAGGTGATCTCAAGGTTCAACGAGTGCAAACTGCCACTGGAGGCTTAACCTCTCATCGGTTGAATGCATACACCATAAAAAGTAGTTCTGTTATATTTTAAGAACAGTACAAACTCTATTCAAATTGTAGTGCACTCTTTCAAAAGCATACTATCTAACCCATTCCCATTCAATTCCTCTGTTTTAAGCTTCTCAAGAAAAAATGCTTTGGAAAACATTGTAGACTTTAAATATATTGCTTGTGACAAGCAATTTCTTTAATGTCTACAATGTTTCCTTCCAAATTCTACTATTTGAATATGTCGTCTGCATCTTCTTTCAATTTGAACCAGTATGAGACTTTTACATGTTGTAATTGGTTAACTCCTAGGTTACTTTAACCTAGTTTATTTATCATGATAATCTTTGACAAAGAGGATTACTTAACAAAACCATGCTTTGCTAGCTTACAGTACTTTCAGTACTTTGATTTTTAAATAGTTCCATCAATATGTGTTTATTGCTTTGTTAACACGTATATGGAATAGATTATGACCGAAGTAGTTCACTTTTAGATTCTTTTTACTCTAAAGTTTATGGATTTTGAGGAGATTTTTTCCTTCTTAATTTCAATGTAATATAGGGTATGCCCAGGCGAGCCAGATATGACCGCAAGGGCATCATATGATGCATATTTGTAGAAGTTCTCTTGGAGTTTCTATTTACCAAATATCATTTTATATTCCAAATTTTCCTTCTTTTATTTCAATGTTCAATAGAGTACCCGCAAGGCAGCCCAAATATTAACACAGGAAAATCACATGAAAAATTTGAAGACACTGGAAGATGAAACACAACAAATATGAAAGCCTAAAATCTTTTAAATTTTTTTGCTTTGTTTCTATGATATAATTAGGTGCGCCAAAATGAAGCCCAAATGTGACCCAAGCGAACTTTGTAGAGTTCAATTATCAGATTCTAAATATCAAATCTCCAGGCTTTCTGACTTTAGAATTTTTTTCTTCTTTGTTTCAATGCGAAGCCCAAATATGCCCATTTGACCAAAATATCATAACACGAACAAACTTTGTAAAGGTTCAATAGGAGATTCTTCATACCAAATATCAATGCTCCAGGTTTTCAGGTTTCAGAGAAAGAGGTTTTTAAAGTTTTCTTCTTTAGTTCTATCTTAAAATAGGATGTTCCATGACCAAACCAAAATTGACTCCAGTGGTATGGTATGAACAAAGTTTGTAGAGGTTCACAAGGAGATTTTACATACCAAATACCAATGCTATAGACCTTGGTTCACAGGAGAAGAAGAATTTCAAAATTTTCTGTCTTTGTTTCTGCATGAAAATAGGATTCACATGGACGAAGCCAAAATTTGACTTAAGGGGCATGCCACAAACAAAGCTTCTAGAGGTTTACTAGGAAATTCTACGTACAAAATATCAGTACTCTAGGCTTTATGTGAATTGCGAAAACCATCAAAATGGTTAACTTGCACAATCCGCGTTGGTTTGCGTTTGCCCATACTTCCCAGATGATGCATGTAACCCACACAACCCCGCTCTTTGATTCACTATAGAAAAATAGTCGAAGAATACAGTGTTAGACAAGGAGAAATTGATTGTGACAAACAGTTATTCCCTTTCTAACTATGTTTTCTTTCTATAATTGACCCTTTTTATTTAAATTCACTTTGCTTTCAGCTTGGGTCAGTCTTATTTTTTTTTTGTCTGGCAAATGGTAAAGTTATAATATATAAACGAACAAACAAAACACGGCTGTCTTAAATCATAACTGCACCTAAATTCATTAATAATACGAAAGTCTAAAAGGTTTAGTATGGTTCGAATAGCGTCTTCAATGTGTAGTTACTAGATCCTTGTATCAAATGATTTGTCCTCATATCCATTGTTTATATTGGCTTTGTCATTCACCGTATAGTCTTGGTCCAATACTGATGCAATATTTTCTTTGATATCATCATCATCGATTGACTGAAAAGGTAAAACAGAAGAATCGTATCCAGTCCCTTCCAAATTCATAAATGGTTTTGTACAAATGAGGTCGCATTCCATATACTGTAAATAATTCTCAAATGTGAAGTATGCAAAACTAATTAGTCCAAAAAAGCGAAAGTTAGTGCCGACGACAATTTCAATTGGGTGGAAATAAAAACAAAACTTCGCCCTTTAGGAATAAAATATTGTAAACATTGAAGAAATTGCTTGTTACAAGCAATATTTCAGTGTCTACATTGAAGTGAGTAAAAGCGTGATTGTGTTAGAATGGGCTAAACGAAATGATACAAAACCTAAATAAGACCAGCAAAGCATAATGAGACCTATTCAAACGTAAACAAATACGAAACGTTTCCGTATTGCGAATATTCTATTTAGTTTGCTTGTCTGTTGTTCGGATTGATTATTTTTTCGTACTTCGTACTGTATTTCTAAATAGCTTCTATGTTTATATAAAAAATATAGAATTTCCCGTGCTAAGAATATAATAATCTCTAGTAAAGAAAATAGAAGGAAAGAGTGTTTATAAAGACTGTTAATGTCAACCATACCTCTCCATGGCGAACGCCAAATCGAAGAGGTTTTCTTATTTTCTCTGGTAGATAGGGACAGAAGACATCAAAAAAGGGACAAATTAGTTTTGGATTTAATGTTGTAGGATCCGTGTGACCTGTACATAAAACGAATAATACGAGTAATGAAAACATATATTTAAGATGAATATGTAATATAATATTCGAAGATTCGTTGAATTCAATAAAAGTGGATTGACCAATCAAAACATTCGTAAAGGCTGAACTCCATTCTTTTTTTTTAAAATTCAAGCCATAAACTAAAGTTTAGTAAGCATAAAAAGTAAAAGATCAAGCATTATGGTAAATACACCTATATGAAATTAGTTTTTAAATATTCGATGGTGTGTAACGGTCGTGTCATTTGGTTTGGTGTACTTTTTAGCTCACCTGAGCACAACGTGATCATGGTATGAATGAATATTTGAATGAATGATGAGCTTTTGTGATCGTTGAATGTCTGTCGTCCGTCGTCCGTCGTTCGTCGTGCGGCGTCAACAATTGAAGTGTTTACACACTAGAGGCCACAGTTATGACCCAATCTTCATGAAACTTGGGCAGAATAATTGTTAGGTCATGAGGATGAGCCCTATTAATTATGGGAGGGTTCTATTTGAAAACACAGGAATAGGGGCCTTAGTGACAATTTCTTTGTTTACACTCTAGAGGCCACAAATATGGCTCTATCTTCATGAAACTTTGCCAGAATAATTATTAGGTCATAGAAATGAACCCTAACGATTATTAGAAGGATCTTTCCGAAAACACAGAAAAAGGGGCCTTGATGGCACTCTAGAGGCCACAATTTTGGCTTAATCTTCATGAAACTTGGTCAGAATAATTGTTAGATCATAAGGATGAATTCTATTGTTTATTGGAGGATTCTATTGGAAAACACAGGAAAAGGGGCCTAAATGACCTTACTTGTTTACACTCTAGAGACCACAGCTTTGGCTCAATCTTAAGAAACTTGGTCAGAATAATTGTTAAGTCATAATGATTGACCATATTGATTATGAAAACACAGTAAAAAGGGGCCTCAATGACAATTTCTTTGTTTAAAGTCTAGAGGCCACAATTTAGGCTTAATCTTCTTGAAACTAGGCCAGAATAATCATAAGGGCATGAGAATGAAGCCTATTGATTATGGGAAGGTTCTTTTAGAAAACATAGGAAAAGGGGCCTTAATGACAATTTCTTCATATACACTCTAGAGTCCACAATTTTGGCTCAACTTTCATGCAAATTGGCCAGAATAATTGTTTAGTCACAAGGATGAACCCTATTGATTATAGGAAGGTACTTTTGGAAAACAAAGGAAAAGGAGCCTTAATGACAATTTCTTTGTTCTTTTCTTTGAAACTAGGCCAGAATAATCATAAGGGCATGAGAATGAAGCCTATTGATTATGGGAAGGTTCTTTTGGAAAACATAGGAAAAGGGGCCTTAATGACAATTTCTTCATATACACTCTAGAGTCCACAATTTTGGCTCAACTTTCATGCAAATTGGCCAGAATAATTGTTTAGTCACAAGGATGAACCCTATTGATTATAGGAAGGTACTTTTGGAAAACAAAGGAAAAGGAGCCTTAATGACAATTTCTTTGTTCTTTTCTTTCTTTGCTCTAGAGGTCATCATTTTGGCTCAATTGTCATGTTACTTGGTCAGGATACTTGTAAGGTCATAAAAAAGAACCTTATAGAATATGGGAAGGTTCTATAGGATAACACAGGAAAAGGGGCCATAATGACAATTTCTTTGTTTACAATTTAGAAGTCACAGTTTTGCCTCTATCTTCATGAAACTGATTATAGTTATTTGTCTCTTATTGCATTTTTTAACAGCAGACAGTTCAATTGGGTGATCTAGGACCATCATGGTCCTCTTGTTTTATTTTACAGCGATTAGAAACTTCCTTTTTCTGCCTTCGTGATAATACACCAGTACTCGAATCGAATGTATGAACCAGTGAAAAAACAAGATCGATGTCCTCTCATTGGACATTTCGGACTTGAAACGATGTGCTGTTTATACCTCTAGAACACACATCGCAAAAGAATGATCTTTTCCTTGTACTTAGATATTCTAATCTTATCTTACATTAAAATTTAAGTAATATTTGGTCGCGAACTTCTACAATTTTGCTCTAAAAGTAATAAAACTTCATACATGCATTTATCCCAATTTGAAACTTTGTAAGACACTTTATAGAAGTTCGAGCTCTTCTAAGCAGAACAATTATCTTCCCTTGAACTTAGACACTTATATGTAAACAAGCCTCATTCAAGACATTGTTTGTCGTCCACTTCTTATATTATCATGCTTCTAAATAATAAAAAAATCAAACAATGATAACACATTGAAGTTTTGTAAGAGGCTTTTTTAGAGTCCAAACATCCTCTGGCAGTAGATTTATCTCCCCTTGAAATTAAACACTTTTTTCTAAACAGTGCTCTGACATGAGGTGGGACCTCATGTGACAAGTTCTATTTTCCTTTTAGTCTTTTTGATCTCCAACTTTCGTTTACAAAAGGAGAGATTTTATCGACTAATTAATTCAGTACGGCAGTTTTTGTATATTGCTTAGTTGATAGCATTGTGTCTTAAAGGCTGGTGTTTTAAATACATAAATGACAAAGAAAATAAATGCAATAACGAAATACGTTGTACTTTTCTAACACAGCATTCCATAATATTCCATAGTTATTATGGTTCATTTAACAGCACTTATTTGACATTTTTAAAACGATAAATGCATAAGCATATTCATTTTAACGAAATTAGGTTTAAATACTTTTTTATTTTTTGCTTATGTTGGTTTTTTTTTAAGATAGCAAAACTAAATACCAGTCACTTTCCTGTGTAAAACATCCCCATTATATCAGTTTTATTCTAAAATATATTACCATTTATCGTTAGTTCGTTCTTTTCTTACCTGTAATAAAGCTTACAATCAGCCCAACAACTACCACAGTACATACACCAATACCAGAGTACCAAATATAGGACACTGTATACAACCTGTCTATACCCCTGAAATAAGAAAGAAACATAATACAACATCCCTCGTACACTAATATCGGAGTACCAAATATTGACCACCTTATACAACCTGTCTAACTCCTGAAATAAGAAAGAAACATAATACTAAACCGCTCACATACTTATACCGGAGTACCAAATATTGGATATTGTGTACAACCTAGCTATTCACCCGAAATGAAATGTGACAGAACACCTCTGAAATTGTGGGTAAAGCAATGAAAGGACTAAGTACATACAAAGATACTGGAGTAACAAATAGAGGACGTCGAAAAGTATTTTATGCTGAAAAGGGAATATCAGGATTCAGTTCCATCATTAATTTTATCATAATAATAATAACAAAATAAATAAACGAATAAAAATGAAAATATTAACATATTTATAGATTACCAAATAATGAGAAAGGACCACGTAGAGTCGGATCACTATTAGCTTTTAGTCGAATCTAATCAGGGTAATTTCAGTCTTTTGAAACTCTTATTGTCGCATTAGAAACTGAATATATAAAGACGCACACAAAACTGTTTACTTCCATACAATACAGTCCACTAATAGTTCATAAAACTCCGAGAGCAGAAATTCGTTTTGTCCATCGACGGCATACTTGTCTCCCGATTTCAAACTTTTTGGATGCGTTCAACATTATGAAAAAATACGAGCGCTTTCCGCTTGAAACCAGCTATTGCCTAAATAAAATGATACCATTTGTTAACGTTAGTATGTGCTTCGCTATCCTGAGTAAAAAAGACTGGTTTATTCCACGAGTTTCCTTGGAATCAGCATCAAACGGGTTAATCTAAGTTGTAAGAATATGGTTTCTAATAAATGTAAATTATTTAGGCTTACACTAAAAATAGTCATGGTCAAAATACACACCTGACTAATTGAATTGACCCCATTGTTCTCAGTGGTGTATTATTCTGAGTAGTATTGCCTCTTTCGAATGAGACGTTATCGACACTATCATTAATATTGTGCGGTGAAACAGAACTTAATCGAGGCCCGAGGCCTGCACAAGACCAATTTCGAGCCGCTTTGACTTATTCAAAATAATTTTCTAAAGTAAAGAAATTTTTCACAGATGATTCTAAAAGCTATGTCGGATACTGATTAGTTGCTTTAAGAAACGACTTATTTCAGAACGTCTTGCATTAAGCTTTACGCGCTCTTAAAAACGAAAACCATTTTCAACACTTTAATTTTAATTGTTTTCAATATGCCTGCCTGAAACATTGAGGATATCGGACCGTCATTGACTACATCATCTGTGTTGGCAGGATCGTTCAATTATGTTTCATCGCACATATTTACTCTTTGTGTGCTATTGTCAGTTTTAATGTTTCACTCTGCCAGGACCTATTACATTCAAAATACTGTGTCTAAAATTAAGCTTATTATTTGAAAAGATTTTTTCAAACAAATCAGGTTGGTACTAAAGAGATCTTTTTAAAAGATAAGAAACTGATTTTGTAATGGGTATTGATTGTGGTGATAACTAGTAATAATTTTCTTCTCTTATCTTGAAAATCATAATTATGTTGTTTGGTTATAGTATGGTGGCCTGATTGTACAATAAATTAAAGTTAAAAAGATGTTATTCTTTTACCTTACACTTACTATCCGTCTATCATAAAACAAGCACAGTTATTATAGCAATATTTATGCTGTGACTATTTTTGTTCAATACACCTCTGCTACTGACCATTCCGACTTTCCCGCGCTTACAGTAATCTCGGACCAAATTAATATACACTGATTGCTGAGTAAATATAGAAGAATTTTCTATATCATAAACAAAATCAACTCAAAATAAAAGACATTAAAAGTTAAACTGTATTGCACTTACAGCGAACTTACATTTTTATACCGGACATATCTAGATAATATTGTTTTTTCTATTCAATTGAGAAGGTCTTAACAATCTGGAATACAAACTTTTGAAATGTTATTGGCTTCACAAGAACGTGACGTCAATGAATATTTTTTAAACCTAGAACCTGATAATGATTTTCTCGTGAAATGGAAAGGTCTAAGCAACCTGTTATTTAAACAGACATAAACATGCAATTTTCTCTATAAGAACGTGACGACCACGTTTTTTTCATGATATTCTAGAACGCTATGGTAACGGGTATAATACTTCACTACAAATAAATGACTCATGATGACGTCATTCTATATAATCAAAGGTGACCATCTTCAAAGATCAGTGCAATAGTTTTAAGCTTTTTGCTCTCATCCCTGTAAAATAACAAGAAAACCAATCTCATATAGAACGTTTGATATAAGGAAAACATGTTATAACCCTGATACAAAGCTTTGTATTTGATACTAGATATTTTTGGTACATCACGATACCGAAGGTCGATTGAATTACCTAACTTTCCACCGTTGCAGGAATCTTATAGAAGGTTTTGTGCCACTAAAATCACTTTAAAAGAATCAAGATAACGATATTCTCACGTCATCATGACGTCATTTTATCGAGAAATGATGTTTATCAACTTTAATAGTATCAGAACTTGGTCGATACGGATTTTTTCTTTAATGTATGATTTAATCAATTGATAGGTGTACAAATACCTATTTTGTGTACTATTTTAACGCTGACAATCCCTGTTGCCGCCGGTCAATTGAATGTTTAATATTCATATCTCATAAACACCCTCAATTTGATTGTCAGTATTTACAAATCTCCATTAAAAACGTACTCTAGAGTACTTATGATATCTTCGAAATTTATCTTAATTTTGGCTAATTTATATTTAGGTCTATCAAAGTATTTGGACATTGAAAAATGACAATTTACATAAAATGTATTTCTGCAGAAATATTGACAATACATTTGTATAAACTTGACCCCTGCCATACACATAACGCTCTAATAACAGCGACTACACTCGAGTTGAAATGATAAATATAATGTTCTTTCTCTTATGGTTTTATTCACCTAATAAACTAGACACAACAAATTGAAAAATACGAGCTTGTTTTCTTGGGAAAAAAGCTGAAACCTCATTCCGATCGTTGCGTCTGATTTTTTACATAGGCTATTTAACTCACGTGTACTTATCGAAGATATGTGTTGTCACTTGCGGTATAGTGGCGGTTACATTCCTGATGGTTGGAGCGGATGTTGCAAGTTCTGGGATGGTCCAGTTACAGCCAAGCGTCGAGACCGCAGGTTTTAAGGTGACACTTGTTCCGCTTAAAGATGTCCCAAGCCCAATCCATAACAGCAATGCCAAACTTGAAAGAATTCCAAACGTACCTCCCTATTGACAAATAATATAGATGGTAAGAAGAAAGTAGACTAACTAAACCAAAACAAATTTATTTAAACAAAAATTAGTTTATATTTCGAGGAGATACTGTATAGATTTTTTTAAATCATTGTATACTATCGCCATGATGATTTTGTCCGAGTTTTTTTTTTTTTTTTTTTTTTTTCCAAAAATCATTTCATATGTACATCGACGAAAAAATGACAGAACGACATTACAACTGCAACTAGTTTATGTAAAATACAAATCTAGAAATTACGTTCACTAACTGTTAGAATGTTAATTGAAAGGAATACACTCAATGGTAAATTAACTTTTATTTTACCGAATTCTATATCTCATGTAAGCATAATTGATGTTTCGTCAAAATTAAATGCAATGAGAAGGCTTGCAATGGGTTAAAATTTGCATAATTTGACAAAGCAAGACTTAACACTAAAATACTCTTATCACTTCTCTATTAAGATTGCTTTCAGAGCGTGACGGACGCTGGTAAAGAAAAGAAATCAAGAAAACACTCTTACCCATTTATTAGCCCATGGAAACAACATCCCGAGGGTAAATGTTCCCAGTAATGGACCACCGAGGACGCCGAATAATACATACGCCAACTATAATAAGATAGAATAGATGATTTTTCTAAAACTATTCTTCCCTCCTAGGATATGAATTGCTACATGCAATCAGGAAATATTCCCGTCATAAGTTATTCTATATCATCGGTAGGTGACGCCGAAACAAAAGCCTTTTTTAAAGCGTAGTTGTGACATGCCTAGTAAAGTAATGGTTTACATTCATTATCATGGCTGAAATAGTGATCAGTAAGTATACTTAAAACATTGGGTAAGTAGTGAAATAACTCAAATATCAGTTTTGTACAATGATAAAGAATATCCATTTTAAAAAACTTAATCAAAGATAAAGAATTAGCTCATAATTAAACCTGGACAATTGCCATATCAGTTAAAGATTTGGGCTTAAAAACTCACGAATTCACCCTTATTTTTTAATTACTTTTGATATACGATACAAACTCTTTTTTCGGGGAGGACGATGGGGGGTTTAGTTTTAACTAAAATTAATTTCTTGTCAATTTTGGAAACTAAGGTCTATTTTTCTTATTGTTATATGATGACCAAATCTAGAGAAAAGATACTTGAAATCTCTTACCTGTAAAATCATAGCACCAACTTGTGAGACAATGAAGGCAAAGGCTAGTGCCAAAAGTCCGAACAGTATAACTGAAATTCAAACAAAATTTTAGCTTTATTTATTCATTTGTTTTATTCATTCGGTGTTGTAATATTATTGTTATTATTTCGATAACTATTATTCTACTTCTATAACGCAAAAAGAGACAAAACTATACATATTCGGAGAAAATTCAGGAAAGCGCGTTATTTCGCACGTGAATTACATGGCAACATGGTGATGTCACCAGTATTTTGGGTCCAGCGTAGCCCACAATGAAAAATGTAGCGCAACATTTGTACAATAACTGAAAGTAATCTAAGGGAAATTATCGAGGCTTAACTCTTTCCTGTTCTGTAAAATTTTAGAATTGTCCAAACTCATAGGTTTTGCACGCGATAACTTTATTAAGGATCAACTTAAAACACAACCATTCAATAGGGTTGAAAATATTGTGGAAAAAGAAGAAATTGCTTGTTCCATTGTACAGGAAAGGGTTAAGGGGGAAATCTCGATAATCTATCGGAAAGCATTATAGAAAATCCTATTAATCTTTATTTGAATTTGATCTCGTGTTCGAATGAGTGTCCTGTAGTCAAATTCACACTGTTCCTAATTCTCGGCGTTCTCTGGCAACAGTTATGGCCAGTAATAGGTAACAAATAGTAAAATTGTTTTGTTCAGGACTATAACGTCGTACCTACAGCTTGATAAGCTGTAGTTTCAACGTTTAAGTCGCCAAACAAACAAAAATGCTTCACATTAATGTCGGCCAATGACGCATGATTATTGATTAAATCTTAGATTGACACGCGATCGCTCAATTATAAAAGGTCAGCTCATCTGTGCATTCAAGCACACATACACTTGCACTGTGTAAAGCAAAATGTTTTTTTTTTCAAGCTTACAAACAAGTTTATATTAGATAATGGAACAATTAACAAACGGTTGGTAGGGACGAACTAGATATAGTGTGGCAAAGATCGACTATAACTTATATAACAAGAGGCCAAAGAGGGCTTGAGTCGCGCCACTGGCTGGAATATATCCAACTATAAGATGTAGTTCGTTTTTCCATAATGTGTTTTACTAATCAAAACATATATTTTCGAAGCTCATTAGCCATGAATTGCTATCTGCAAGATCAGCCAATTTCAAAATTTTCATCATAAATAATTGGTGTTTATTACAGGCTAAATCCCCCCCATTGTTTCTATACATCAAATTTCCTTTAATTTTGTACTCAACCTCTTGTGCATCAATAAGAACAACAAGTCTGATATATCAAACTTAGATCTGAGGTATGAGGATTTTAATCTATTTCTATGACAATTTCAAAAAAGTTAGCTGTCCCTCTTATACCATGAACTAAACATAATCCAACAACTACATATATTTACCATATATGGAAAATATGCCTGACTCTAATAGTCCTGAATTTCTCTTTCATTTTCCACAATGTTTTCTACCAACGTTTTTAAAGTTTTTGATGTCTGGCAATGAGTTAGCTTATTTCCACACAATCCTGCTTTTTCCGCCCCTAAAGGATTAAAAAAAAAGATTGTTGAAAACTAAAAAAATGATTTTTTACAAGCAATTTCCTCATTTTCCATACTGTTTTCTACCCCAAAAGTTTAAAATTCTTCAAATTTTGTCGTGTTGTTTTGGTTTAAATAGTAGTTTTTTCCTATCATCAACCAACTTTGGAATTTAATACGGACAACAACTTTTTCTTTCTGCTAAGATAAAAGACATATAATTTACTAATTCAACAATTTTACAAAATAATATATGTTGTATCCCTTCCACATTTAATTTAATACAATATAACACCTACATGTTAATTTAAACACTGGGAAAAACGCCCAACCTGTAAAAGCAGTTTTTTGACATGTATTTTGACAAAGAACAATGAAATAAAAAGAACAGTTTAAGAGAAAATGATTTTAAAGGATTTCTATTTTTGCTGCCATGGCATCTAGAGATCTAAATGGAACATTATTGTTTGATTGAATGTGAAAGAGAACAATCTAGGGAACAATCCTGTGAACTTTGGTTCAGATGTGGCCCGCAATTTCTTAGAAGATGTTTTAAGAAAAAAGTTTTGCGCTCTAACATACGGGCGGACAGACGCAAGCACAACGGACACAGCGTCATGACTATAGCTTGCTGTTCTTCGGCCAGTGAAGCTAAGAATTTCCCTTTCTCACCAAATATTCTTGATAACCAAGTTGCCCTCAAAGGTGAAATAGAGGTACAACAGAACGGCTTTACAAAATCTTCTAACATGACTGCAGCCACAGCGTTAAGTCCTGAAGATATTGTGCTGAAAAAAAGAGTCAGAAAATAACTTGAAATATTTATATCTGCTTATGTAACTAGGTAGATGCTCTAACACGGGATTGATGCACTTTAACCAATTCCAGACGACATAATTTAAGACTGGTCCAAATTGAAAGGAGTTGCAGACGACAATTTGAAGGTCATGAAATTTTAGACTTTTTCAACTTTCTGGAAAGAAAATCTTGTGTAAAATGAAGAAATTGCTTGTTACAAGCAATTTCTTCATTTTACACTATGTGTCCCCAATTGTTTTCCTTGAGGAGCGTCCAAACGCGTCACTCTGTGGGAATGGGTTAAGTAAAAAGTTAGAAGTATTTGAGTCAGTCAACTACTAGTAAAAAGCTTAATATGTGTGAAAATACATCAGACATGAATTCGAGCATAAAAAGAGATTTCAGTGTTAGTGTATGGTGTTTCTAGTGTCACCACATTTCGAACTTACTTTGAAATGTAGAAACGAAATTAAGCTCAATTGATCGTTACGTCAAGCTAAATATACATTATAAACTTGTTGTAAGAATTGAATATGCTAAATACATTTTTTAAAAATACCTTTTGTATATATAGAAAATATAAGATATTCACGCTATTTCCAGCTTTGGTCTCGTACACAATATAGACTGGGTAATTTGCGAAATACCACAGCCCTTTTTTGAAACTCAGATTCGCAGATTTGGTCCCAGCTTGCTACTGGAACTAATAATTCGCTTTACCTAACAATTGTGAGATCAGTGCCCGAGATTATAAAACTTTTTTCCTACTCAACTGAGAATTTAGTCTATATATTATTTTTGAAATTAAAGCTGTTTAATATGTTAAATTCTATGGTAAGCACGTGAAAATGAAAGATTATGTTAGTAAATCATAAATTATATAGAATAATGTACATAGAACTTAGAGAAACAACATAAATTCAATCTTGAAGTTTGAGTAAATTCTCAGTTGAGTACGAAAAAAGTTTTTATAATCTCGGGCCCTGATTCTCAAAAAAACTATTTATAGCACTCAGTATATCAGCTCTGTTGTATACCGCAGAGGTGATTAGCTATACCACACTACTTACAAATGTATAAACTGGCGGACACAATTTCAGTAGATCGTGCGTATCCGTTGATATCTTTTTAAAATTTTCAATTAGCTTTTTTAAACAAACAGAGGCTCGCAGAAGGATCATCGTAGTTTGATTAAAATTAGGCAAGCAAGAGGTATAGATCTTATGCATAGAACTTCTCCGTAATAAGATTTATTCATCCAGGAAGTTTCAAGTTGATAGCTTATATACCACCAGAGATATACTTTAGACAAAATCAAAGCATAAAAAGCAACAAAGGGAAATAACCCAAATATTAAGCAAGCAGATGTCCTTTCGAAGTAGAATTCTATCGGTGAAAATATATTCAGGTTGATATCTACTACACTTTCACAGATATGCTAAGGACAGATTCAAGTGAATAAGAGAATAACTGCAGAATGAGGCAAGCCTACATTATGGCTTTTGTGCGCTGCACTTCTCTTGATTGAGATTTATCCCTTAATAGTATATACCCATTAACGAAGTATTATGTTTGTAGCTACATTCTTTAAGAGATATACTGAAGGTAAATTTAAGTCTCAAAAATATCTAAGTTATACAACTACTCACGAAGGTGATAGACAATAGACTCTAGGATGTGTGCTTCCGGGCGTAATTTGGAACGGAAGGACGGTTGGAAAGACGAACACAATATCGATACACACGTTTTTTTTTTCAGTGAGAGATAACAAGACAACAGTCTGTTTCTACATTTCACGTGTTTGTTTTTAAAATGAGTTAATGATTACTTAGATCTTACCTGAGACTACCGCTGAAGACACATGATAACAAAAGACCGGGTAACCCATGTAAATCTCCTAGAAGATCCATCATATACAGAGGAAGTAACTGAAAGACAAACGGTAAAAGAACACTTGAAAATGAGAGACCAGGTATAGATATTTATCCTGTCACCTTCCATGTATACTGCCTAATAGAGGGGGTAATGGTAAACTTGTTGAAATCATGTCACATGGTCATGTGATTAGCTTTAGCATGTCACTTAATCACGCGACCGACCGGAACTATTTTTGCAGTAATAGGGGTGCTTTCAAAACCTTACTTTTAGACAATAAATTTTCAAATCTTCAGCTAAAAGTTGTGTCCAAATAAAAACATTATACTCGACTCTCAACTTTCATCGGTCGAATTAAACATCGGTGACGGAGAGATGACGTAATACATGACGCAGACTTCGTTTATTTCATGAAAGCATACACACGACTTTAGAAAGCAGGATTTTAAAACACTAAATGATTTAGCGGGTTAAGAATCTGATTGGATATTATTTGAGTGAAAAGACCTTTAGAAATCGCGGCTAGACATCTAATCTCAAGCCCTGTCCATCCTGATGTAACGGTTCCAAGGGAGGTTATTTGCCGTGATATTCAAATTTGGGAACCTTCAGTAAGTCAAGTGACTATTTGGAGTTATATATAGACAAGTTCGACCCATTTAGGGTAGAGTATCCTTTTCTCTGAATGGACAGGCTTTGTCTACGAGCTCGAAACGTTACATTAGTGGAAGCGGTGGGGTGATGACAACTGCCAGACCGAAGTTGCCCTGTCCCGCGGATCTCCCAGGATCTGAGAAGACTCGGGAGGAGTCTTCTCAGAGGGGAGAGTAATGTAATGGTTCTAGGGGATGTAATTTGCCGTGATATGCAAATTTGGGAACCTTCAGTAAGTCAAGTGACTAAATGGAGTTATATATAGACAAGGTCGAACCATTTAGGATCGAGGATCCTTTTCTTTGAATGGATAGGCTTTGTCTAAGAGCTCGGACTGTTACACTGTGATATGCTATTTAGAGTTGGTTTTTGCTGTATATCAACTAACTCTTTTCGACAATTTAGTTGAGTGATAAATCTAGGCAAATCATATTCGATAATCAAGGTAGGTTTTTTTGGTTAAGGTTTAAGTTATAGATAATCTTGTTAATTTCGTTCTTATTCTGCCTATTCTAGATGAAATTGTGCGAGTTATTTCAAATGTCGGCCCCGATACTTTCACCTCAGCAGGTCAAATTACCATGTTTAACGCAAAGAGGTTAACTAATTTACCTATAATGGACAATTTTTGGTCGAATTCATTTTTAAAAAAATTGGTTACAGGATAAATAGAAAGATGATTAGTTTCTTGTGTGGAAAAGTTCATCGGGCTCGGCTACGGAATTTATCCGGTTCGCCTTCGGCTCACCAGATGATTTCCTACGCCTTGTCCGATAAATTTTTCTATATCCAGACACCAACCCTAATTTCTATCCATCTAAACTCATTGAAAATACAAGACCAGAAACTGATAGAGAAACGGTAGCAAAACACATGAATGTAATAGACAGTTAACCAGTGTAAATCTCATAGAAACCCTTTAACAGTGGTTTCAAAATAAGGGGAAAGGGAGCTAATTCAAGTATTAATTGGGTTTTAATAGTTTATTTTAGCCTACTTAGAAAACATTTGTTCAAAACCAAGTACTTAGAAAACATATGTTCTAAAACCATGTATATATACATTAATTATATTGATACTCATACCTGATCAGGTTTGTCTATGAGTCCAAATTTAACAGGGTCACATTTCTCATAGAATGAGTACATCACAACACCGACCAGACAGCTCAGGGTTATAATGGCAGCCATACCAGGCCAGTTAAGCCAAATAGCTCTGAAATTACAAGTAGATCTCGATGTTAAAATTAGAACATTATACCACCTGGCAGACAGCTCAGTGCGAAAGGCCAGTTCAACCCAATAACTTTGTTAAAATCACACGAAGAAGTTAGCGGTTACAATAAGGACATCAAGACACTGACAAGACAGCTCATTTTGACAGCGGACTGGTACCCGTTCCTACCGAAACGCTGGTAGATTTGCAAAGACATGACCATGGCATACAATCTGATCAAGGTAAAAAGGTTAAAATACTATGAACTTCAAGAAAGCACACAAAGGTTTTCGTAGATTTTGTGAGCGCAATTTTGTCGCTTGTGATCGAAGCGTATAATCTAACGCGTATCCTTTTAGACTGCTTCTGGTGTTTTCTACAATATAAACCAATGAACTTATGTGATATCGATTTAAAATTTTACCAGATATCATACAGACTCACTTTCGATCAAAGTTTAATATCATACAGAATGTACACAAAGTTTTGACATAGTTACCTAGTTTTTACCCAAAATGAACAATTGTAGAAAAGCTATTCTTAACAAATTTCAAGGAATATGACCAAAAACGAATGCCGTGTTGTGGACACGAGTCTTTTCTATGATTTGACAAAAAGACCCAGCATTTGGGCTTCTTCCTATTACATCGTAGTAAATCTAAAAATCATAATGGGAAGGAATCCCCCAAAGAATCTATTTAAGATAAAGTTAAGTCAAAGATAAAAACCATCGCAATTTATATGGTTCAGAGCACTTACAAATAATACACTTATTACCAGAGAATAGCACCCTATTAACAATCATCATGACTAATAATATTACTTACAGTTTAGCCATTGACACATTCTTGACGGAGATTGCTCTCTGTACTTGTGCCTGATTGGTTCCAAACACAGCACACCAAAATATACCTCCGCCAATCACAACGTTCCACACACTGTGACGTAATCTTGGGTCTGTATCGAACCTTTAAGATCATCAAAGAACTTGTTAGACGATAAGTGTTTATTCATAAAAGTGTTTTCGTTAAACAAAACGATAAAAGAGAATTATAAGTTTGGCCTTGATGTTGAATGTATGCTAATGAGACTGGGCATAAGGTACATGTATTTAACTTGCCTTACAGTGAAGTGAGATAACTGGTAAATAACTGTCTCAAAAAAGCTATAAAGATGTGAGTATTTCTAGGATGCAGAAAGTGGACATGTAATGGACGTATCTCCTGACCTGGTATTAAGAGTCATTCGGTGATCAGTAAATTTGTCCAAAAAAAAAACAAAAAAAACACGTTAAGTCAAAGGAAATGGAGCGATCGCGCGACCGTACCTATAAGTAAAGAAAAGAAGAGCAATGACGAAGCAATTTCGTTTTGCTAAAGATAGCGTAGTTGCGGAGTTAATGTAACCCAAATCAAGGAAAGAAAATTAGTAAAATGACAAGTCCGTTTAATTTAGAAAATTAGAACCATGCAAAGTACCAAAAGCTAAAGTAAAGGAGAACAATAACGCCACAAGAACGATTTAGCGTAAGGAATTAAAGCCGTGGAGTGACCGAGTCCCTAGGCCGAGGAAAGAGGAGACACGAAAAGATGAACTCGTTTAGCTAAAGGAAATATTTTCGTGACTCGATCCTTACCATTGGCCATAAAAAGAAAGTGCATGAGGACACAATTTCCTTAAAACGTATCCATTGACCATAAAAAATCCTAAATAGCTCACCAAACTTAGGCATACTGCTTTTTACATTACGTAAACCGTAAAGTTTTTTGTCAAATGTCGGAAAGAATGCGAGACAAGAAGGTATTCCTTCCCGCGTTCCTAGTTTTTTATTTATATACATGTATTTTCAACACTTACTCAAATATTACGATCCTCCCATTTCTATCGGCTATATCCCAAGCATTACCAATACCACCAAGGTTGTTGGCACCGACGATCAATATGGTGGTCATTCCAGCAAACACAATGATCATCTGTAACGTGTCTGCCCACAGCACAGCCTTCATACCACCCTGAAATATGGTAATTTGACAGAATAATCAACATATCTGTCCATATTAATTACCAACATATCACCCCTCATTATCTTTGTATTGGGATAAAGCAGTTAGAATGTATGTGTGTCGAGTTTTAATGATTCAACAGAGTTGGATCAAATCCTTAGTACCTTCAGTGCATTGACTGTAGGGGAGATTTCTTGGTTGAGGACAGACCTTACCGGTATTTTGGACGTTCTTTGTTCTATATAAAATTACACAGTCTTCTGACGATTAGATATGTTCTTTACTCGTTTATATTTCAAAATGCTGTTTTCGTGTCGCCAATTCTTTAAAAAATGCATATCAAAGACACGTACAACAAGGGACCTAGTAGGAACACCGAAAAACAAATATTTGAGACTAGATCCTGCAAAAGTCAACGTGAGATCGCGTTTCGAAAAATATATATGGTTAGAAAAACTAGTAATTTTAGATTCAGATAGCTTGCAAAGGAGATTAATTTCGACCCCGGGAAGACAGGCACCGTCTAACCGTGATTGATATTTTGGCTGGAGCGAGGAGGTCCCTTTTAGCCAGACAGGCTAATGACAAATTGCAGTTTAGTGTAATTTCTTGGTATTTCTTCAACGATTGACGGATCGCTGGCGCCAACCACTGACTCCGCTAGCCACGCCCTCTGACTCCAACAGGAAGTCCCACTTTCATATTTAATGCCGTTACTTTGCAAAATTTATTGTTAGTGAAAAGAGGCAAAAGTAAATGGGTGGTTGACGACCTCAACGTTGTAACTACATCTTCAATAAAATGTAGTTACGACGTTTAAGCCACCACACTAAGGAAAATGTCTCATATCAATGTCGACCAGCGTTAGATATAAAGTTCAAACTTCAGTCTAAATGAATTATTTGATTGGTCGACCGATTCTTTGATTTAAAGCTGCGAACTGTCAATTGACCAATCGCGACTATCAATCAAGAAATCAAGCGACCAATCAAATCATTTATTCAGTCCGGACCTGAGCTTTTAACTCCAACATTGGCTGTCATTTTTGTTAACCTTTTTTGTTGGTGTGGCTTTTTGTTGGTTTTGGGAGCCTAAAGGTCGTAACTACAGCCTATTCAAGCTCAAATGTTGTTTCGACGTTAAGGACGCCAACCAGCTATTCTATGTGTGTGTTTTTTTTGTTTTTTTTTGTTACTTGCTGCTGGCCATACAATTTTCAAAATAACACCGTTGAAAATTAAAGGGGTTTTCCGTGGCGTGGCCAACGAAGCTAGTGGGTAGGACCAGCTATTTGCCAATTAATCCATTCCCACTCAATGACGCTTTTAGACGCCCGAAAGAAGAAAAGCTTTGGAAAACATTGTCGAAAATGAAGAAATTGCTTGTGACAAGCAATTTCTTCATTTTCCACATTGTTTTCTTTCTAAAAAGACAAAAAAAATTCCGAAATTTCATTAAGTTTAAATTATGGTCTGCATTTTCTTTCAATTTGAACCAGTCGTATATTTTCTTGCGTGGTAATGGGTTAATGAACTACTAATTAGAATGTTCACTATGCGTATTGTCACGACCCTTACGTGACATATCAAAGCTGTCAATCAAAAGATAGCTCGGCCAATAAAATCATTCATTTAGAACGGAAGTAAACTCTGAACTCCATCATCTAAGGAGTTTCGTTAATTTAGCGGCTTAAACATCATATCTACAGCTTATTGAAGCTGAAGTTACGATGTCTAGATCACAAACCAACGAGTCACCTTTATTCATGTTCCTGACTACATTTCTTTTTTTTTTTTTTTGCAAAATGGAGTCTTTTATTACATTTATCGAATTTCCATCTCAGATATCAGTAGGCATGACGAGTGATCCGCCAAATATCAGAATGCGCAGTCTCCAGAGTCGAACTCAGATCGACATATTTAGCCCTTTTTAAACCCTTGTTATGCTGTATAAATTACCTTACTGAATTGTTGTAAAATCAAAGGGCTGGAAGCACTGATAGAACTTGTTGTGCAATAATCAATATTTCCTTAAGAAATCATTTTCATAAACAACTCTGACAGGAAGAGCACAAGCAGGGGGTCTAGACCAAGATCAGACTGCACTTATGTGCAGGCTGATCTTTGTCTATACCTCCTGCCAAAACCAAAACCGGAAAATATTCCGGGTTCAGCATGACAAGGGTTAAACCAAAAGTTCGATGTCTTCTTAATTTTGAAATTATCAAATATGGTAATGAAAATTTGTTATGCATGTAGTTTTGAGTTGAAGGTCGGGTATTGACAGGGTTACTGATTCCACTAAAAATAAACCAACAAAAAATGTAGTGCACTGATAGATTCGAATAAAGATTACGTTTATTACTTGTTTTAAAATTTGATGCAGCTGCGCTTGATAGAGTTGCACTCTACACATCGAATCATCGCAATTGATTGTGTCATCAGCAAGATGAAGGATGCGAAGTTACCTATAAACCGTGATCGTGGGTGATGATGCACGTTCGACAGATCGCTACTGCCAATCAAAAAATTTGAATGACCGATCAAATCATTCGTTTTTTGAGTTCAACATCCAATGCCGGTCTAATTAAACGATTTGATTGGTCGATTGATTCTTTGATTAACTGCCAATTAATTGACGGATCGTGGCTGTCAATTCAAGAACACATTTCGTTGATATCACAGTCGAACTGTCATGTCGAAGGTCAAGGGGCGGTGTCAACCATCCGTCAACCGAAGCACAGATATTTCTTAACCTATTTCCCCCCCAAACTATTTTAGACTGGTCCAAACTGAACGAGGCTACAGAGCAACACAACACAAAGTCAGTTTACTGAAAAATGATAGCCGTATTGGAAAAAAAAACATTGTGAGAAAAGAAGAAATTGCTTGTTACAAGCAATTTCTCTTTTCTCACAATGTTTTACAGGCGTATCTTGGTCGGAAAATATGCGGGATTGGGTGGAAATGGGTTAAACTATCAGCCTTTAGCCTTACTGTATGAGAGCGAAAACATGGATGGGAAATGTTCACGCTAACCATTTTACTGGTTTTTCAGGTTTTTTGTGTGTCCTTGAAGTTTTGCTTTATCATTCATGCATTTAATTCAAACCTTCACCTAGTTACCTTGTTCATTGGAAATTATTGTAGAAAGAAGATTGAGCTCACTAAGACATTTTACAAAACAAAAACCTCGTTAAAAGTTTATTTTTGGGTGTTATTACAGTAATTTGTCCCTTTTTTTATTTCCCTTTAAATGCTTTAATTTTGAATATAATCAAATGGCCAATCGCTGGCCCCGTCCACTTACTCCGTTTGCCACCCCTGTTGACAAAGTCAAACTTTAATTAACCCTTGTCATGCTAAACCTGGAATATTCCGGTTTTTGCAGGAGGTGTAGACTAAGATCAGCCTGCACATAAGTGCAATCTGATCTTTGTCTACACCTCCTGCTTGTTGTTTTCTTGCAAGAGCTGTTTATGAAATTGATTTCTAAAATATATATTGATTTTTTGAATAACAAGTTCTTTCAGTGCTTTCAGCCCTTTGATTTTACAGCAATTCAGTAAAGTAATTTATACAGCATGACAAGGGTTAAAACGGCGTTCTTTTGAAAAATGCATGGATAGTTGCATATAGAAAAAGTAAAAGGTTGGTTAGCTTTTACAAGCTGTAGTTACGCCGTTTAAGTCACCAACCCAACAGAAAGGGTCAACAACAATGGTGGCAAATGTTGGAGTTCAAAACTCATATCTGGTCTAAATTGATAATTTCATTGGCCGACTGGTTATTTGATTGTCAGCCGCGATTGGTCAATCGCATTTACATTTCGAAATATAGTACTGTAATACCGTATAACCGAACTTTCCCTCCATTTTTCTTGTATTGTGATCTTCATAGCATTTAAATTTCCTTCGAACTAAATTAGATCATTCATTGGTTCAGCTGATTTTCATCAGGTTCCGCGCCCCCAAAACGAATATAAATTCGTAAAATTGCGGAAGACATATACTATTTTTATATTCTGCGATAAACTGTTAAAAATGACGAAAATAAAATAAAAATCAGTGTGAAATAATATAGAAAAAACGTAGGTTATTGTCTCGTGAAACGAAATGTTAATGTACTGAAATGTCTAATTTTCGATATGTGGCAATATTTGCTTGTTATGCAATCGTCTAAAAGATATCCAAAAAAGGAACAACTTACCAAGGTCGTGTAAAAAATACAAACAAAGCTGACGGCGATCACCGAACCCCATAATGAGAGGCCCGTCACTGAAATTGAAAAAAATGAGAAAATAAAAAATGAGAAAATAAAAATAACTTCAAGCGCAGATTGTACAGATGTACATGAAGCGAAAAAAAAAAAAAGCTTAGATTCTCCACAACCAGAAGGACACATGAGATATCGTGGCACGGAATGGGTTACCTTGTCAAACTTTCTGTTCGATAGACTTGTTTGATCTTGCTTGAATAAGCGACCATAATCCATTATGCGACCTTAATCGAAATCCCTTGTATAAAAACAAAATCTCTAAAGAATTGAAGGCATTTCGTCCAAAAGTAAAATTATAACTAAACCCGATGTTGTTGGAACTCATTAGAATCGTCTCAATGAGACGATTCTATTGAGTTCCAACAACATAGGATTAAGCTAGAATTCTGTAATAGTTATGTATTTTATCGAACCCATACTTCATATCTTTCGCCAAAAACTGTATTAACCGGTCATTCTTTTAAACGACCACTTTTTGGTCGTCCCTTAAATTGGGACTAAATACAAGATTAAATGTACTTTGAATACTTAAAATAATTAAAAGTCACATGAAACCTGCTAAGTTTAAGTTTTATTGTCTGGATAAAATCCGATGGTACAAACTATGTATACATCATTCCTGCACGAGTTGAAAGTGAGGTGGTTTAATTACTTACGAGGGCCGATTGAAAGGTCTGTGGTTTCGGGCAGAAACAGACCTCCTATAAACATACCAACTGAGAGTTGTAATTATAAAGTACTAAATTACTTTGCACTGTGTTTTTTGAAAGAATTTGGTTCTTAGACTACCCTGTATGACTAATTCTAAACAAATTATCGTCCGGTTTTCAATACCTTGGCCTCAAAGGCTTGTCGCCTGAGAAAGTTCACGAGGACTTGGTAGGAATATAAGGGGGGGGGGCATGTCTAATGTTAAAGCATAGTGTAGAAATGGCCCCTGGAGTCTAGAGACGACCCCCTTCCTGCCAGGCCACCAAATGCCAACGGACACTATCAATAAAATCTATGACATTATTATATAAGATAGGCGAATTACACAGCGGTACATTGCTTCACTGGAAGGTATCCAATAGGAACGAGTCAATGCAATTATCCGTACTGATTTGCAACTGACAAAGCTTCGGAGTTTTAAACAAAATGCGCTCGGTGCAACATGTCCAAGTAAAAGTAACTATTGACATGTTTCTGCGGAGCTCCGGAAAATTTCTCTCGATTGGCCTGAATTGAGAGAATTTGCAGACGACATTTCATATTGCGCTTAATAACGCTTAATTGGCCAATAACTCCAAAATGGGATAAAAACATTGTGAGAAAAAAAAAATTGCTTATCTTTTCACAAAATGGTCATAGATTTTAAGGGCGTCAGTAAGTGTCATTGTGTAGTAATAGGTTAAGCCGTTTAAGTACGCGAAATCTGGCCCTAAATAACAAAAAATAAATGAATAAATAAATAATTGACGCACAAGGTATTGAGACAAAACGAAATAAGACAAAAATTGGGCTACGTCTTCTCACCGTAGTTAGCTTTGAAATGGAAATTCATTTCGCCAAGTGTTATTGTATGGAAATTAATATCCTAAGGAGGAGACTATCGTGTCCCCCGTGCAAAAAAATTTTCTATACGAATTTTCTTCACAGAATATTATATTCATGTTTATTTTTAATCCTGGAGCTTAATCAGCGTTGTGGAGAAAGAACAGATTGCTTGTCACAATCAATTTCTTCAATTTCCACAATGATTTCGAAAGACTTTGCTCAAGGCACGTAAAAAGAGGGCTTGAGTTGTATACTAATGGGTTAAACAAATAGCTGTATCGCTACACTAAATTACAAATAGCCTCTGGTAATCTTATAGAGCGGAACTTTTAAACTATTTCGATGCTGTCATTTTATTTAGTATTATAATTATTATTTAAGGTATTCGAATTTTCGGCAATATATTGTCAAATTTTCCAATATTTGTCCGCAAAACTTTGTTCTTTTACACTTTCAGCTTTTGAACTTCACTAACTAAAATTAATATTTGTGATCTGAATGGGAAAAACATTAACTTTTTGTAGGGTAGACACCTTGAAATGAAAGGAAAATAGGAAAACATTTCCATAAACTGGTCGGTTTTGTAATTTTCTAAAAAAAGTGTTGTAAACAAAACTTCTGTCTTTGTATCTTACATCGTTTTACCCATTCCCACACAATGACGCTTTTTGACACCCCTCAAGAAAGCGATTGGGGAAACAATGTATAAAATGAAGAAATTGATTGAAACAAGCAATTTCTTCATTTCTACAATATTCGGTACCCGGTCATTCGAAAAAAATCTAAAATTTCGTCCAATTTAGGCGGTACCCGGTCATTCGAAAAAAATCTAAAATTTCGTCCAATTTAGGCCGGTCTAAAATTTTGTTTTCTAAGAAGGGTCAATGAATGACAGAAAAGATAGGGATATCGTTCAAGATTTTGAGAAAATACATTAAGCAGTCAGCCAGCAATGTTCATTGACATTAGTTTTTAATTTCTGTCTATCTATGATCATACATAGACTCCAAATAACCCACCTGGAATAAGTCTAGAATATGTGGAAATTTCAGGGAAACTGCGTTTGTAGATAACTATTTACTTCGAATTAAGTTTTAAATGCGCAAGATTGAAATCCTGAAACCGTCATTAAATTGTATTGCGATGTTGCAAATACCAATGTGTGCATCGTTTTTTCGTCACCAATAATTTTATCAGTTTATTCAATCTAGCTTTTACTAAAGGTGCATTTCTCTTAACACCTACTTCATAAAACATCTTGTATAAATATTTAAACGAAATTTAATGAAATAACTCTTTAAACAAGAAAACAAATAAATCACGATCAGACTAAATGTTCACACATTTCAAGGACAACCTGTTTCAAGTCTTGAAACAGGTTGTCCTTAAAATGTGTGAACATACAGTATATCCGAGGGCGTTTTGTCTATCGTGTGCACACATCAAAGTCCCTGCATCATTTATTTTCATTTTTAGGTTGTTAAGATTTTGCATGACGACTAAACTGTAAATAGAGTGTTTTTTTGTGTTTTTTTTTTCATTTTTTTTTTTTTTTTCATTTTAGTTATGTTCTACTTCATTGATTGGGTAAAGTGCGAAATCAGGTTACATAAATTGTAATATTTCAAGGCTGAATCATTTGACGGAACGTAACAGCCAATCAAAGAATCAATCGACGAATCAGACCATCCTTTGAGAATGGAATATAACATACAATTTCTACGTTTCCACATTGCTTTCCTGAACCATTTTCTAGACGGGCGTCAAAAGCTGTGATTGTGTGGTAATGGGTTAAGAAGTAATGAACTTAAATGATTGCAAACATTCTTGTTTAAAGCGATGTAAACAATAACCGAATTCGCCCCGCTAGTGTTAAGTTTTGTCTTTGCATTTTATCGTCCAAATAAAGTATTTAGTAATGCATCCGTTGTATAAAATAATATAATAAAAGTTATTCATTTAGAACGGACGTGATCTTTGAACTCCCATGTCGACTGACATTTTTGTGAAGCATTTTAGTTGGTTTGGTGATTTAAATGTAACTATGACCTAAAAAAGGCGCATTTACGACGTTTTGGTCGCTAGCCAACTATTTTACCTTTTGGGTATACAAGTTACTGAACATTTTTTTTACAAAGTAATGCCGTTCACTTTCGAAGTGAAACTTCCTGTCGGTGTCAGTGAGTGTGGCCAGCGGAGTTGGGGGTGGGATGGTGGTGGTCGTGGTCAGGGATCAATAATTTAATTGTTAGTTTCGTCTATCAAAAGAGCGTTCTGATTGGTCGAAAAATATAATTCATACCTCCATGAACAAAATTATGAGCACGCAGTGATTTTGTATGCTTCCGCACAAAATAGTCCCATACAAAAAGGTATCAAAAGATGTAGGGTTTTTGCTTTTTTTCGCTCGATACTATTAAATTATACGAAATGAAGAGAATATTTTTTGTTTTCATGGAGGTATGAACCGAAAAGCCTAATCACACAATGTATGAATCCGCTTCGCGTATTCATACAGTGTGATTAGGTTTTTCGGTTCATACCTCCACGAAAACAAAAAATATTGTCTTCATCTCTTAAATAAATTAACCTACCTGCATTCAGTGCTAGAGATGGTGCATATAGTACGATAGCCATATAAAACATCTGAAAAATAATATAGAAAAACAGTGTCTAAAATTTGAAGAAAACTAAATCTTATTTCACCCTTTCCAGCACTTTCCCCCTATTTACGCCCCTCATGAAAATAGTTCCTGAAAACAATGTTGAAAATGTTGAAATTGCTTGTAAAATTGTTTTCTATCCAGAGTGACAAGTACTTTAAAAACTTCAACAATTTCAGATTGTTGTCTACAATTTAGACAGGTCTAAAATTTTACTGTGTGGGAATGGGTGAAACGAAACTGTACTTAACGACGTCACTTCAACTGTTAGACGGTGTTTTAACGTCAGTGGACAACCGAACAGTCATAACCACTGCTATTTAACCCATTCCAACACATGAAAATTTTAGACTGGTCCAAATTGAAAGAAGCTGCAGACGACAATTTCAAGTTGATGGAATATAAATTTTCTTTGTCTTTTTGGATAGAAAACATTGTGGATAATGAAGAAATTGCTTGATACAAGCAATTTCTTCATTTTCCACAATGTTTTCCAAAGCTTTTTTCTTGAGGGGCGTAAAAAGGAGGGATTGAGTTGGAATGGGTTAAAGTGATGTTACTGTATCTTGGATCGATATTGACATACTGACTTAACGTACGCTGACACCCCCCCCCTCCCCCACCACTGGACGTTACACGTAACGTCCACTTTTTTCCAAGCTCTTCTAAACGGAACTCTTTTCGGTATACTAAAATAAGCGAGGATATTATTTCGACTTCTAAAAGAGTGAATATTACTAACTAAAACATTCGAATATTTCATATATAATCGATCATTTTGTCTTTCTTTGGGGGAAAATGTTAGGCCTTTTTGGGCGATATAATAATCATGTAGAACATTTAAGATAGTTACTTTTATAAAGTCACGATTTATCAATAATAATAGCATTTTAAACTAGTCAAAGTGTTGTCAATCAAAAAGAACACTTGACCAATCAAATTAGTCATTCTAGCCTGATATGAGAGGCTTAAATTTGAGAGACAATTATGTCAAACATTTTTAGTGGCTGGTGACAAGAAAGTCGTACGAACAGTTTTTGTAGTGAAGGCGTAAAGTTCGCACACGGGCTACAGAGAACAGTGGCGACTTTCATGTGCGATTTTGAAATGCTGGTAAAATTGATTGATACACTAAAATTGATTTTGAATTGTTAAAAGAAAATTGAAGTCAGTTTATCCAGAAAAGTGATTCTTCCGCATTAATGAAATTACTGCATAATTTGAAAGGAAAAGATGTAAAACGATGTAAAACGGATTTGAAGCTTCTTCATAAAACCCATTTTGCTTGCTTGCGTTTCACGAGACCACTGTATTTGATTTGAGAGATTATTATTATGTGCGAAAGGGTTCACCTGTTTCAATCGCATATGCATATTTTCAGTTATGGGGGCATTTTGGCGCTTTTTTTCTCTGGTAAGTTTATTACAGATTCGGATTTTTACCAACATCATGTTTCAATCGGAAGTGATGCAAACTCAGTTTTACAGACATTTTGGGCAGCATGTCTATAGAGATATGTGGTAATTTATAACAAATACCACTTAGTGCGCTTAAATATACGTTTGTAAGCGCTTTAGTTAATACGAGATGCGCTTTTGATGTTTTGCTCACTTTACGGGAAAAATATGGAAATACTTGATAAAGGTTTATTCGCGCTATCATCCATATGTTATAAGTTTACTCGCGCTATGGTTAATATATAGAAAACACTTGTGATAAATGTTTATTCGTGCTATCGTCAATACGAAATGAGCATTTTATATACATTTACTCCCGCTATGGATGATATATAGAAAACACTTGTGATAAATGTTTATTCGTGCTATCTTCAACACAAAAAGAGCATTTTATATAAGTTTACTCGCGTTATGGTTGATATATAGAAAAACACTATTGATAAACGTTTATTCGTGCTATCGTCAATACGAAATGAGCATTTTATATAAGTTTACTCACTCCCGCTATGGTTAATATATAGAAAAACACTTTTGATAAACGTTTATTCGTGCTATCGTCAATACGAAAGGAACATATGTTATAAGTTATAAGCTATGGTTGATATATAGAAAACACTTTTGATGAACGTTTATTCGTGCTTTCGTAATTACGAAATGAACATTTGATATAAGTTAATTGTGTCAGGTTATATGGTCATTATATAGAAAACACTGTTATAAGTTTACTCGCGCTGTGGTTAAAATATAGAAAACACTTTTGATGTAACTTTATTCGGACTATCGTCACTACGAAATGCACATTTGATATAAGTTAATTATGTCAAGTTATATGGTTAATATATAGAAAACACTTTTGATAAATGTTTATTCGTGCTATCGTCGATACGAAATGAACATTTCATTTTAGTTTACTCGGGCTATGATTAATATATAGAAAAACCCTTTTGATAAACGTGTTTTCGTGCTATCGTCAATACGAAATGAACATTGTATATAAGTTTACTCGTGCTATAGTCGCGCGCGTTAGTACATATCTGTAGGAAGATTTCAGGTTGCCAGTTAGCTCATACTTTGTTGTAAAATAATAAAGGAAAAGGTAAATCGAATTTCGTCGTCAGATCGCTTGCTGTCTAGCGATTTAACTGTATATAAGAAAAAATGATTTTAGACACATTGTGTATATGTTGTGCCCAATCTTGAGAATATGCCCATTCTTAAGAACGGGCAGACACAATTTGCCCATTCTTAAGAATGGTTGGCCATTCTTAAGAATGGTCAATACGGTTTGTATCTGTTATCGAACGAGTTCTTTCGATCAATATCGATCAATATATAAATGAATCGACCAACCAGTCTTCAATCAATTGCTGGATTAACCAATCAATAAATAAATAGTATATTTAACCGTGCGGGTTGACATACTCAAAGCGAAGAGCTTTCACTTCAATTTTGTCGCACTTCTCTACCACATTCGGAGCAGCTCGCACCCGAGATGAATTAACAGGTTTAATTTTTTTTAACTTTTACAAGTTTCTGTTCCAAACCGGACTCTAAATACTTTAAATAATCAAGATTTATCACATTGTGATAGATAACGCATTGTACTCATGATCCGTCAGGTCGTACCTGAACTATTTCGTACCGTTTTTGTTCGGTGGACGTATTGTATCTATCGCTAGATTTTATACGTTAACCATTTTCTTTAGTGTACAATACCGGGTTTTTACGTACCTTCGATTTTATACCTGACAAAACATTGGGGGAAAAGAAGAAATTGTAACAAGCCATTTCTCCCTTTTCTACAATAATTTCTACCTTGTAGGATGATTGCTTTTTAAATTGCACTCTCTTTTAATTGTCATCTGCAACTGCTTTTTAAATTGCACTCTCTTTTAATTGTCATCTGCAACTTCTTAAGATTTGGACAAGTCTAAAATTTTGGGGAAAGTGTCGGTGTTTAGGGCTTCTATGCAAGGAATGGTTATAGGCTTAATTCTAGAACTGTTGCCTTTTACTTTTTAATGTAGTGACATTATCCTATTGCACCATATAGGGATTTCAAATAGCATTTGATTAAGCCATAGCCCGAGTGGTAGGGTATAATGTCTATGTGAGTTCACTCTGGGTCAAATAAAGACCCGGGATCTGCAGTTAATGAATTATGGAATTGTCAATTAATGCCTGGGAGGTAGAGTATAATGTGAGTGTAGGTCCACCCACATCATGGACCAGGGTTCTGCAGTTAAGGCAAATTATGATATTGAATGAAGATGAATGAATTTAAATAGTCTTTTGAATGCTATAGATCAGAGTTGAAATGGTTTGATTGTGAGTTTTGAAAGTTTTGAGCAGTATGTATTAAATTCAAAAAGCTCAGCTTATCACAGGTTTTAATCAAATTGCTATGAAAAAAAAATGATTAAAAAAAATGATATTAACCATCAAAACATCATGTTTCATTCACCAAATCAATTGAAATCAGTTGTTTTATTTCAATGTCAGATATCACAGCTGCACCCACCTCCCTCCTCCAGGACCCAACTGAGATGACTGCTTCCACCAAAAGGTTGACTTGTTAAAATAACTTTCGGATGTTAAAAACATAAAAGAATAAGACCCATTAAAACTGCATTTCAATAAGTCACACCGTCACCTAAGTTTTGTCTTGACCAAATAATTATTGATTGAATGGGGTTTAACGCCACTTGTAACAGTATTTCAGTCATATTGCAGCAGCTGGAGCACCTAACAATGGATTCCTTTTATTTCTCAAACCAGTACTACCAGTACATCCTTACCTGGCCTGCAACTGCTTACGATTATTCACCCATTGGTGAGAGACAAATGTCGGAAAGAATATGTGCTGCCGCTGAGGATCGAACCCATGACATCCCATTTTTGAAGTTGGACCGAAAATAAACAATAACAACACATATTTATTTTAAGCCACTTTTAATAGTATTTCAGTCATATCATGGAGGCTTGAGCACCTACCCCTAGATTCCTGGTAATTCTCACACTAGTGCAACAACAACATCCTTTCTGTGCCCCCAGCTGCTCATTAGACATAGGTTTACAATTACATGTATCTACCCATTTGTGGGAGGCAAATGTCTGAAAGGATTTTCGTCCCAGCCGGGATTAAATTTGCGACCTCGCAACTTGGAATGGCATATTCTACAAACTGTGCTATGGCCGCAGTCCCCAAAAGCTATATTGTAATAGGCAATATACATGGCAATGTGTTACAGTGTTTTTAATAGTCTTTATTTAACGCGTCAAAATATGGAGTTGAGTGGGAATAGGTTCATGAGCACATGCCAATTGAAATGCATTGTACAATCCAGTTAGCTCAATTCGTAACACACTTTTTGCTAAATTCACAAGTTGTGAGTTCTAACCCCAGCTAAGCTATAAGTCTTTCTGACATTTGACAAAAGTCATTTTGACATTGTCCTTCCTGTATCTCTCTACAATGTAAAATATAAGTGATTATAAGTAGTTCCCTAAGCAGATGAGCATTTGGTGGCCGATATTGATTGTCCCGGTTGCACTATTGAGAAGAATGACAAGAAGCCATGGTTAGGTGACCAGTTTCTGCATAATAACTGAATAACTGTTGAAATGGACATTAAGTGGAAACAAACAATGCAAATGAAATGGATTTTAATCTATGCAACAAGGAATTAAAACTACATGCTTTAACCCATCATTATAGATTGTACACTTGTGTGGAAATACAGACTTGCTCTACTTTTCTACGGGCAAGTAAGACCTTTTACTTTTCCAGAATTTAAACAAACTTGTCTCCTAAAAGGTGAAGAGATAGATTTAGAGAAAAAGTTGTTGTTAATAAAGAAAATGCTATTTTCTTCACTTGCACCCTTCACTATAGAATCATCATAATTTCCCAATATATATAACAAGTTTTCTTTAACCCATTTCCAGATGGCAAAATTTTAGACTGGTCTGAATTGAAAGGAGCTACAGAAGACAATATAAAGTTTATGAAATTTTAGATCTGTTTTTAACTTACTGGGTAGAAAACATTGTTGAAAATGAAGAAATTGCTTGTTGCAAGCAATTTCTTCATTTTCACAACATTTTCCAAATGTTTTTCTAAAGGGGCATCAAAAAGTGTGACTGTATGGGAATGGGTTAAGATCTGTTTTGTACCATTCCAAGATATGCCCTGGTATTTACTAGTCCTTCAGCAAGTTGCCTTAAACAATGTACCTTTTCCCAAGTAGATAAACCTGTCATGTCAGACAAATGGGCATGTGAATTCCACACCCATGAGTTTGGACCATCAAACTTTGGTGAAGAAGAGCAATTTTTCAAAGGGGTCTTGCATGGCTAAATGGTAAGGTCTGCAAACATGTAATCAGCAAGAAGTCAAGGATTATGGCTTTGAATCCCAGCTGCACCACTGGTCTTGTGGGTTTGTCCTTGGGCAAGACATTTCAGGGCTCAAGCCTAGCACTAGTGGTATGCAATAAATAAGTGAACTTTACTGTGAAAGAATATTCATAGTGGCATTAAACCTTATTCAAACAAAACCTTTCTTAACTCTTTACAAAGTTTAAGACTTACTTTGTCAAAATTCAAAGAAGTTGTAGACAAAAATGAAATTAGAGTGCAATTTGAAAAGTATCTAACGCACAGAGTAGAAACTATAGTGGGAAAAGAAGATATTAATTGTTACAAGCAATTTCTTCTTTTTCCAAAATGTTTTCTCAAGTATAAAATCTTAAGGGATTGTACAGGAAAGTGTTAAATAAAAGAATATGCCTATTAAGAGCATACAAATTCTTTGCAGTCTTATAAGAATGAATACTTTCAGACTCAACAAAGATGGTCAGTTAATATGCTCTCCGCATGGAATTTCTTGCTGCAAGCTAACATCTGCTGTGTTGACTTAATCACTCATTTATCAAATTGAATGTTGTCAACACAAAGTCTATTGTTTTTCAGATTTTAATTTCAAGTTTATATCACCCAATGAAATGCAATGTCATTGACATCACTGTTAATGCAAACAATCAATATCCTGTATCCATTAAAGGGGTGATCAAAAGCAATCAGTGGTTTAGCTCACCTGACCACAATATGCTCATGGTGAGTTTTTGTGATCCTGTTAATGTCGGGTATAAATTCAGCAATACCACTTTAGATTTCAAAATTTTTGGTGGGTTTTCCCAAACTTGCAGAAATTTCTGAATGGTCATTAGGAAGATCCCTTTGGACTTTGATGACATTCTGTACTATTTCATAGGAAAAGTGTTCTTAATGCCAGTTTCCTCTTTACAATGCAACAGGTGCTTAATTTTTGCTCCATCTTTCTCAAACTTGCTGGAAGTGGTTATATAGTAATGAGGAATATTCCTATTGAAAAGAGTGACATCTGTTAAATGTCACATGGCTCTCGCTTATGGTCATATGAGCTGTAATGTGCTGAAGTTGTATTAAAAGTGGAAGGTTGTAATAGATGGAGCTTGTGGTGTTACTTGTGTGAGAAATGACAGGAGCCATGGTTAGGTGCATCAGTCATATGATATACATGTATCAGAAATACTGTTGAAAGTAGCCTTTAATAACATTCAACGAATAATCCTTGATGACAATTTCCTTTAATTACAGCTATACAAGTTTTGCACATTCTCTTGCAAGGAAGATCCTTATATTGAATATCATAAAAAGGGGACTTTACCCTTTCCTGTTTGTCAAAATTTAAAATTGTTCAATTTGAAAGAAGCTGCAGACAACAATTAAAAGAGAGTGCAATTTGAAAGGTAATCAACATACAGGGTAGAAATTATTGTGGAAAAGAAGAAATTGCTCGTTACAAGCAATTTCTTCTTTTCCCACAATGATTTTGCCAGTATGAAATCATAGGGACCTATAAACCAGGGATTGAACAGGAAAGTGTTTATGACAATTGCCTTGTTATGGCTAACAAGTCAAAATCTTAGCTTAGTCTATGTGTTTTATGCTGTAGGGGAATTCCCAGTCTTTTTTAAGCTATGGGGAAGTCCTACTATCAAATATAATAGCATATTACACCCAATATCAAGAGAAAATGGGCCATTCATACAGGTTACCAAATTTTTGACTGATCCAAGTTGAAAGAAGTTGCAGACAACAATTTCATCATGACTTAAATTATGATAACTTTGTAGATAATGAAGAAAATGGCCTATAACAAGCAATTTCTTTGTTGTTCACAATGTTTATCAAAGCATCGAAAATGGGAATGATGTGGGAATGGGCTAGGTGAAAATATCCTAGCAACTCAAACCCATTATCACACAACAAATTTAAGACTGGTTCTAATTGAAAAAAAACTTACAGCTGACATGTCAAATCGGACTCAGATTGGAAAGTAACTGCCAAATAAAGTAGTCATCTGGGGAAAAGGAGACATTACTTGTTACAAGCAATGTCTCCTTTGCCCTCAAAGTTTTCTCTGATCATATTTCCTCAGGTTGCCAAAAAGCAAAATTGTCTGGTCATGGGTTAATAAGTCAAATTTGTAGAAAGAATCAATGCTAACAAAATAATTATTTTCCATCAAATATCAAGTAAAAAGGGGACTTAGTATCTATAACAGCTTTGAAGCTAATTTTATATTCTTATGCCCCCGCATCGAAAGATAAGGGGCATATTGTTTTACCGTTGTACATCTGTCTGTCATTGAGTCTGTCTGTCTGTCTGCAAAACTTACCCAAAAAACATAACATTGCCAATTACTACCAGCCTATTCAAGATACATCTCCATAATATGCATCTCCTTTTTTCAAGGTCAAGGTCATGTGATAAGGTCAAGGTCACATACCAAGATCAAACACAAAAAACCTCTCATGCACAGGGGGGACATTGTGTTTCACAAACACATCTTGTTTGCCCTTACATTTTTTCCACCTTTTTAAGATATTTGTATGGTCATCTTAATGACACTTTGCCCTTAATATTGTAATTGAATATCAAGGGTTCATCGCAAAACTGTAGTAACTCTGTTCTTCGAAAATTTTACAGGAGAGAGGAAAAACATTCTCATTTTGTCATTTCAAATTTACTAAAGGAAAAATTCTGAACATATTTTCCTTTTATTCATTAAAAGAAAATATAAAAGAAAAGAAATTGGAAAAAATTGTATATAATGAGTTATATGTAAATTTGTGAGTTACTACAGTATTTTTGTAATACATAGATCAAAAGTCAAGGTCACAATTAAACTTTGATTGAAAACCGTTTCTGTGCTCTAACTCATAAGCCATTTGACCTAGGACCTTGAAACTTTTATGCATGTTGTGCATAACACAAGGAGTGCTCTATTAAATGGGTCCAAGGCCAAAGGTCAATTGCTGACAACAATTCTTGTTTTAATTACTATAAAGAATTTTCATGCTACTGTATTCAGTTGATTGAGTTTGGTTGATCTATGCTGAATGATGGTCCATCTCATTTACATATTTTGATTTTAGCTCACCTGGACAGGAAGTGCTCAAGGTGGGGTATTTTGGTCAATTGCTGTCTGTCATCTGTCTGTCTGTCAGTCTGCTCACAATTTCAAAGAAATCTTCTACTCCTAAACTAACCATCATATATAAGCAAACTTCACAGAAATGATCTTAAGGTCATGCTCTTTCATCATACGCCAAAGAATTGGAATCAATGAAAGTCTTTGGTTGCTATAGCAACTGGGAGAAAATATCTTCTGCTCCCAAACCATTAGGTCTGAAGCTTTCATATTTTGCATATGACATTGTATTATGATACTGTACCAAAATACTTTAAATCTTTGTCGCTAGATCAACTTCAGCTCTCAGATATTAGTTCTCAGATTGTACACAGACATAAAGAAAGAAATCTCTAAAGATCTCCTCCTGCAAAACCATAAGGCCTAAAGCTTTCAAATTTGAAAATTGCCTCATGATACTTTACAAAAATTCTTCAAATTGTTATTCTGAGTTCAAAATAAGTCCTTTGCTGTTAGATCCTGGATTCTACCTAGAGATAAATAAGGTTTCTAAGGCCAATAGATTTCAATTTCTGTATGTAACATTGTCCAATGCTCTATCAAAATAGATAAAATCATTACTCTGAGAACAACTTAAGCCCTGTATTGTGGGCTTCTGTATTTTGCATAGATAAGGAGGGAAATCTTTAAATATCTTCTCCCAGACACTAAGGCTTCGAGTTTCCAAATTTTGCATTATGATATCCCCTTATAATACTCTACCAGCATACTTCAAATTGTAATTCCAAGATCACAGTAAGCCCTATGTTATGGGTTCCCTGGATTTTTCAAAGAGATAAATGAGGAAATCTTTGGAAATCTTCTCCTCCAAATATGTAAGGCAAAAGGCTTTAAAATTTTGCATTTATCATCTCAGTATGATTCACTACCAAAATACTTTAAATTATTATTATTAAAGCAAAGGAAGCCCCCATATAGTGGGTTGACATATTTTACCTAGAAGTCTTGAAAATTCTTCCCATCCCTTGCAAATTTTGTTTACAGAATCAATCCATGGTAACCTACAAAAAAGCTTTAATATATTTCTGTAATGTACTTAAGCCCTTTGTTGTGTTTTCTTAGATGTTTCTTTAAATTAAAAAAAAAGTATTTAAACATCTTCTCTAAATTAAACCATGATACATACATGCAGAATCAACTTACGGTACTCAATCAAAAAATTCTGAATTTTGGTCTTGGATCAACATAAGCCCTGTGTTGTGAGCTCATTTTTTTCATGAAATAGTTAGACAGGATAACTTGTCTGTCCTTAACAAATGACATATGAGCTTTCAGTTTATTCATGCAGAATCATCTAAATGTTATTGTGCCTAACTCTCTCAAATTATTACTTGTAGATGAACATGAGCCTTTTGTTGTGGGTTCCTATTTTTTTCATAGAGATGAGAAAACCTTTAAAAATCATGGCCTAATTCTTTCAAATTTTGCATGAAGAAACTTGGCCAAAAAACTTCAATGTCGAAGTTTTTGAACATAAGCCCTATATTGTACATTCCAATCATGGAGTAATTAACCCATTACAAGACAACAAAATTTTAGACTGGCCCAATTTGAAAGAAGCTACAGATGATAATTTAAAATCGGTGCAATTAAGAATTCTTTATTTTTTAGGGTAAAAAACATTGTGGCTATCGAAGAAACTGCTTGTCACAATGAATTTCATCATTATCCTCAATGTTCTCCAAAGCTTTTTTCTTGGGAGGCATCATAAGGTGTAATTGTGATTGAATTGGTGAAGAATGAATTCTTTAGAAATTACATCTCCTAAAGCAGAAGTCCTAAGAGCCTGTAATTTTTTTATTCAGGAGCTTTCTGCTTAAGTTCCTAAATCATATTACTCAGAGTACAATATAAACGGTGTGTTTAGGTTCCCTTGACTTCACAAAAAGATTAAAAAGGGAATCTTCAAAAATTGTCTCCCTAAAACAAGTCCCAAGTCTTCAACATTTTGCATGCAATTTGTTGTCTAATGTAACTCTACTACAATACTATAAATGATAACTTTTTTTATCAATATAGGCCAAACTAACCATCAGAATTCAACCAAACTTCACAGAATGAGCCAAAGGTCATGCTCTTTCAACATACTTCAAAGAATTTATATCAATGAAGAACACTGGTTGCCATGCAACCGAAAGAAAAAATCCTCTCCTCCCGAATCACAAGGCCTAAGACTTTGATATTTGGTATGTATCAATGCCTATTGACCATCTACCAAAATACTTCAAAGAATTACTGTAATCTGAAAATTAGCCCTTTCTGTACAATCCCTGATATTACAATGGAATAAAGAAAGAAATCTTCTCCCAAACCATAAGGCCTTGAGCTTTGATATGATGGGGGGAATCTAAAGTCTTCACTCTATAAAACAGAATTAGATTTTGTTTTTGCCTATGAGTTGTATTGGGATATATGCTGGTTACATTGATTAATTGAATGGGGCTTAATGCCACTTTTAACAGTATTTCAGTCATATTGTGGCAGCTGGAGCACCTAACAATTTATTCCTGGTATTTCTCACTCCAGTACTACCACTACATCTTTTCCTAGCCTTCAGCTGCTATCCAACTTAGGTTTACGATTATCCACCCATTGATGAGAGACAAATGTCAGAAAGAATATGTGCCGCCGCCGGGGATCAAACCCATGACATCCCATGATTGAAAATTAGGAGTCTGACGCGCTACTGACTGCGCTATGACGGCGGCCATATACTGGTTAGAACAGTATGTCAGTAACATTCAATGGGCTTAACGCATTACCACACAATGATGCCTCTGACGCTCAAGAGAGACAATTGGGAAAACATGGTATGAAATGAAGATTTCTTCATTTTACACCATGTTTTCTACTCAGTTAGTTGAAAAAATCTAAAATTTTGTGAACTTTAAAATGTTGTTTGCAACCCCTTTCAATTTGGGCTAGTCTAAAACTTTGTCATCTGATAATGGGTTAATTATGCATCTACATAATGCAGACAACAATGTGGTTAGATGCAGTTTGAAATGAAATCATTCTATGTAGTAGAAAATATTGTGGAAAAAGAAGAAATTGCTTGTTACAAGCAATTTCTTCTCTTTCCACAATCTTTTCTCAAGTATAAAATCACAGCAAGGTAAAATCCCAAGTTGGAACAGGAATGGGTGAGATAGCAACAACATACCAATTGATTTAGTATATCATTGAAAGCATCTTGTTGTAATAGTTATTTTTGCCATTTCAATCTTAAGATTACATGTACCTTTATTCTCACTTGTATGTCAAATAAGAAGTTAACTCATTTAACTACTTTGAAGAGAACAGCTATATTGAAGTCAGTTGTTTGTTTGTATGCTACATGTAATTAATGCTCTCCAGTTATATCATCACTAAGTCCACCTATCCCTTTCCTGTACAATCTCTGGTTTTAAGGCATTGTAATTTTAAACTTAGAGAACATTGTGGGAAAAGAAAAATTCTTTGTAACAAGCAATTTCTTCTTTTCCCACAATATTTTCTACTAAAATTGCACCCTTTTTATATTGTCTCCTGCAACTTCTTTGAATTTTGACAAGCCTAAACTTTTGAAAAAAACAGGAAGAATTATTAGAGTATTCATGAGCTTCCTCCGTATCAGTAAATGTAGGCTTTGGCTTTGAATATCTTGCCCAAAAACATAGATACCTATGTGACAAGCAGTGCAGTCATAGATATTCGAACCTGCAACCATCATTTTCTCCCAGATTCATAGCCTGCCACTACAGAGACATGCAAAACCCTTGGTCAATTGTCCAACTAAACAGGCTAGCTATGAGGGAAACTTCTTGGCTTTTTTAGCTCACCTGAGCACAACGTGCTCAAGGTGAGCTTTTGGTATCACCTTTTGTCCGTCGTGCGTCGGAAGTCGTCAACAATTCTTTAAACATCTTCTCCTCAGTAACCACTGGGCGGAATTCAACCAAACTTGGTAGGAATGTTCCTTGGGTGACCCTTCTCAAATGTTGACTTAGAAATCTTTAAACATCTTCTCCTCAGTAACCATTGGGCCAATTTCAACCAAATTTGGCATGAATGTTCCTTGGGTGACCCTTTTCAAAAGTTGTTTGTGGAATTTTGATTTATGCCCAAATATGGGCATGACAGGGCGTGGCAGTTTTTGACTTAGAAATCTTTAAACATCTTCTCCTCAGTAACCATTGGGCCAATTTCATCCAAACTTGGCATGAATGTTCCTCGGGTGACCCTTTTTAAAAGTTGTTCGCAGAATTTTGATTTATGCCCAAATATGGGCGTGGCTGGGCGTGGCAGTTTTTGACTTTGAAATCTTTAAACATCTTCTCCTCAGTAACCATTGGGCCAATTTCAACCAAACTAGGCATGAATGTTCCTTGGGTGACCCTTTTCAAAAGTTGTTCGCAGAATTTTGATTGACCCACTAATATGGGCGTGGCAGGGCGTGGCAGTTTTTGACTTTGAAATCTTTAAACATCTTGTCCTCAGGAACCATTGGGCCAATTTCAACCAAACTTGGTAGGATTGTTCCTTGGGTGACCCTTTTCAAAAGTTGTTCGCAGAATTTCGTTTCACGCCCAAATATGGGCGTGGCAGTTTTTGACTTTGAAATCTTTAAACATCTTCTCCTCAGTAACAATTCGGTCAATTTCAACCAATCTTTGCATGAATGTTCCTTTGGTGACCCTTTTCAAAAGTTGTTCCTGGAATTTTG
Source organism: Fragum fragum (assembly GCA_946902895.1). Classification (NCBI taxonomy): domain Eukaryota; kingdom Metazoa; phylum Mollusca; class Bivalvia; order Cardiida; family Cardiidae; genus Fragum; species Fragum fragum. The sequence continues at coordinate 83,247,577 of OX336365.1, forward strand.
ATTTATGCCAAAATATGGGCTTGGCAGGGTCGGGCACTTTTTTGACTTTGAAATCTTTAAACATCTTCTCCTCAGTAAGCATTGGATCAATTTCAACCAAACTTGGCATGAATGTTCCTTTGGTGACCCTTTTCAAAAGTTGTTCGCAGAATTTGGTTTCACACCCAAATATGGGCGTGGCAGTTTTTGACTTTGAAATCTTTAAACATCTTCTGCTCAGTAACTATTGGGCCAATTTCAACCAAATTTGGTATGAATGTTCCTTGAGTGACCCTTTTCAAAAGTTGTTCTAGAATTTTGATTGATGCCCAAATATGGGCTTGGCAGGGTCGGGCACTTTTTTGACTTTGAAATCTTTAAACATCTTCTCCTCAGTAACCATTGGGCCAATTTCAACCAAACTAGGCATGAATGTTCCTTGGGTGACCCTTTTCAAATCGTGTTTAGGAAATTTGATTGACGCCCAAACATGGGCATGGCCGTTTTTTATTTAGAAATCTTTAAATATCTTCTCTTCAGTAATCATTTGGCCAATTTCAGCCAAATGGCATGAATGTTCCTTTGGTGACCCTTTTCAAAAGGTGTTTGCAGAATTTTGATTTATGCCCAAATATGGGCGTGGCAGGGCGAGGCAGTTTTTTTACTTTGAAATTTTCAAACATCTCCTCAGTAACCATTGGGCCAATTTCAACTAAACTTAAATGAATATTCCTTGGGTGACCCTTTTCAAAAGTGTTGGCAAAATTTTGAATCATCTTAAATTAGTCAGGTGAGCGATTTTAGGGCCATTCTGGCCCTCTTGTTTTTCATTTAACCTATTCCTGCACAATAACACTTTTGGATGCCCCTCAAGAAAAACAATTGGGAAAACATTGTGTTAAATGAAGAAACTGCTTGTTACAAGCAATTTCTTCATTTTACATAATGATTTCTACCGAGAAGTTTTAAACAAATCTAAAATTTCTCAGATTTTAAATTGTTGTCTGCAACTCATTTCAATTTGGACCAGTCTTAAATCTTCGCATCTGGTAATGGGTTAAATATGAATTTTTATTCCACATGGATTTATACATTTGCATTTGGCCTGTAAACATAGCTTATTCATCACTTGCCAAATATTCAAAAATCTTTCCTTTTTAATTTCTTATAGTTCAATGCTATTTTCAACTGTATCTCAGTTATATCAGGGCAACTGATGCACCTAACCATGGCTTCCTGTTGTTTTATAATGTCAATGAAGAATACTTTTCATTTGAGCATTGGTGAGAGACAAATTAATAAAACACATGCAATGACACATGTTGAAAACGAATATAGCTGATCTGTGGTTCAAACTCATGACCTTTGGATTCCAGATCAAAGTGTGTTACTGACTAAGTTAATCGAGTTTGGTTTTATTAGCTCACCATACAACAAGGTGCTTATGGTGGGCTTTCTTGATTGTTTAATGTCCGGATTGTCCTCTGGTTGTATATTGTTCTTCATCCATTGTCAATTCAGTGTTACCGCTACACGGGTCACAATTTTGGTGCAACCCTACTCAAATATACTGGAATTTTTTTATTGCACTGTTGATGATTTCGATTTTATATGTTGACATTCTGTCCAATATCAAGGGGGGAAATTGTAATAATGACCATGTCAAGGCTACCGCTCTACTGCTGCAGTTTGGATAAATCTTTCTAAAACATGCTGAAAATGTTTGTATTGTCATGGGGATGATCTCCATTTACCCATTACTAGATGGCAAAATTTGAGACTGGTCAAAAATGAATGGAGTTGCAGACAACAATTTAAAGTTTATGAAATTTTACATTTTTTAACTTTCTGGGCAGAAATCATTGTGAAAAATGAAGAAATTGCTTGTAACAAGCAATTTCTTCATTTTACACAATGTTTTTCCAGTTATTTGTCCTAAGGGGTGTTCAAAAGTGCCATTGTGTGGTAATGGGTTCAATAATCATGGTTCAATTCTGCCTATACCAGGGGAAAAGCCAACTTCCTTGTTCCACTCAACATATCACTCTTTTGGCTCAAGCCTGCTGAAAATGTATGATTGATGCCTATGGAACATGGTAACATTACATCTATTGTTGCTGGAAAAGGGGCTTTAATGACTAATTCATTGGTACTGCACTATAGATCATAAATTTCTGCTCAACTGGCTGAAAATCATGGGTTTATTGACATGGCTTGGTGTCTGTTGTGCGTCCAGTAGTCTCTCTGTCCATAAGTTTTACTGTAAAAATCCTCTCACCAGAGTACTGAACTGAATTCAACCAAATTGACAGAAATGATCCTTGGGTGACTTCAGATTCCTTCACAGAATTTTGATCAGATGGAGAACATGGCTTAAACGGATGGAAACATTGTATGTTGAAAGCTTTTAAATCAACTCGGAAACCAGTGGATAAATTTCAACCAAATTTTGCAGTATGGATCCTTGTGTGACCCTGAATCAGATTCCTATAAACAAATTTGATCAGATGAAAATCATGTCTTTAACCCATTTCCACACAATGACACTTTCTGTCACCCCTCAAGAATGACAATTGAGAAAAACATTGTGGAAAAAGAAGCAATTTGCTTGAACAAAGCTATTTCTTCATTTTCCACAAAGTTTTCAAAAAAAAATGAAAAATTAGAAAATTCACAGGATTCAATTTGTTGTCTGCAACTCTTTTCAATTTGCACTGGTCTAAAACTTTATCATATGGTTAAGGGTTAATGTGCAGGGCTAATTTCCAAATATGAAAACTTTGAAGAAACTTTTTCTCAGAAACCAGTTGATTGATTTCATTCTTATTTCACAGGAATGAGCCTTTGGTGACTTTCATCAGATTATTTAAAAGAATATTGATTGGATGAAAAATGTAGGTTAAATGATCGGGTCTTATTGCCATATATGATAGATAGTGAAAACTTTTATTTCTCAGATACAAGTCTACTTATTTCAACCAAATTTCACAGGAATTATCATTTAGAGACCCTTTATCAGATTTCTACAATGAATTTGGTTGTATTAAAAGCATGGATTTTTGTTGGTTGGTGACTAATTTCCATATATGAAATGTATTCTGAAAACTTTAATATCTTCACAGAATCCTGTGGATGGGGATTTTTAACCAAATTTCACTGGAATGACCTTCAGAATGACTCTTTGTCAGATACCTTCATATAACCTTGGTCAGTTGAAAAACATGGCTTTTATGTCCACGGCATAGAATGGATATTTTAAGATTTTGTAAATACCTTTTCATTTGAATGAATTTTACATACCTTAACTTGACTATTGTAAAAAGTGAAAAAAATTTAAATGCTTCTGTAGAACTATTTCAAAGAATTCATTGCCCAATTTTATTTGCCAGATATGGCAAAGATAATTCAGTTTATATTGAATTCTGTGGCCGCGGCAATATTGCTTTCGGTAGCATGTCAAACTCCTAATCAGCTAGGGTGTTCCAGGTTCAGTTCTTGGTTTGTGGCAAATGTGCTTTCGTGGAGGCTCGGAAAGGATGTAGTTATTGTGTGCTTGTGAGAAATACTAGGAATCCATGGTTAGATATATATGAAGTATTGTGTTGTCTTAGAGGCAATGCAATTGTAACTACTCTTCTAATCACCCTTTTTGCCCATTATACTTATGAAACATGCTTAAATGTTTGTGTAGTCACCAAAATGGCACCTTTATAAAGGGATGGTTACTTTAGTAGAATAGATGACACAAGATTGTAAGTGATTTAGCATCACATTGTTACTCTTGTTTGTAACCAATTACCACATAATTTCACTTACCGCCCTGAAGAAATATGATTAAGGAAAATTTGAAGCAAAAGGAGCAAACGGCCTGTAACAAGCAATTTTGCCTTTTTGCCAAATATTTTCTACCATATTGGCGCTTATTTCGAATTTGAGTAGACTTTGTAAAATTTATTGCTTTCAGTCATTACATTATCTAACATTTGTCTGGTAATTGGTTAACCCATTCCCATACAAGAAAATTTTACATTGGTCCAAAAATTGAAAGAAGTTGCAGATGATGATTCAAACCCAATTATATTTCATATTCCTGGTTATAAAACATTGTGGAAAATGAAGAAATTGCTTGTTACAAGCAATTTCCTTATTTTACACAATGTTTACCAATTATTGTGTTAGTGGTGTCAAAAAGCGCCATTGTGTTGGATTGGGTTAAAAGGTGTTTTCCTTTACCATGTTGTACGTTGATCTTGTGCATCTAAGATAACTTCCATAGTGCGCAAGATCACCGGACGCGCAAGACAACCGGACACGACTTTATCAAGGTGCTACAGTTTTCACTGAGGCGTAAAACCTCTAATTGACACGGTTACAATTCATTGAATAACTTCACACACTTAATAATGTCACATATGCCTTATTTTTAAGCAAAAAGACGAGTTTACACGCTGACAGAATACGGTAGAAACAGTCATAGTGACATCGCCATTTCTTAAGGATTGACTACGTTCCGTCTTCGTGTTTTCTAAGATAGAAAATTGATGTAGCTTCCAGAATAAGATTACGTAATATAAGATCTTATTGGTCTTACAAAAACAAAATGATCATGATATTTTATTTTGGCGTGGGCGACCTTTTAAAAAGAATATTGGTTCACCGGAAGTTATGTCGAACGACTGTAGTGAAGCCGTATCGGAGTTGTTGTTTTTATAATAACGTTTTATTATGGTATATATTACGGTTCACATACAAATTAAATGTTCTAAAATTAATATTTCTTACAGTATTACCAACGAATAGGCCTGTTTTCGTATTGAAATCGACGTTTTGCCCATTCTTAAGAATGGGCAAAGCCTTGATTTTACCATTTGCCCATTCTTAAGAATGGGCATTCTCAAGAATGGGCACGACATATACACACCCACTCGTATTAAAGGTGATTCGAATCCCCTTTAATGCCGTTCGGGGGCCCGGATGTGGAATGAACGTGTTCAAATGATAGACAGCTTGCGAAAATTAAACACTCTGTCGTTGTAGAACAAATACTTACCATCCAAATCAAGTAGAGAATACAAGCTATCACCCTTGTTAAGTAGCCAAACCGCATCTCAACGTACTGAAAAAAGTAAAGAATCAGAGGTTTACTGCATGCACAAGAACGTTTTTAATATTTCATGTGACACATATGCTATCTTTCCATACTTCTAAAGTTATTCATTAACCCTTTCCTGTGCAAACCCGGGATTTTACGTTGCTCTGGTTTTATACTTGAGAAAAAATTGTGGAAAAAGAAGAAATTGCTTGTGACAAGCAATTTCTTCTTTTCCCACAATATTTTCAACCACATAGGATGATTGTATTTTAAATTGCATCAAATTTCAATTGTCGTCTGCAACCTCCTTCAATTTCGACCAATCTGAAATTTCAAAAAACAGGAAAGGGTTAATTCTGTGAATGAAAATTGCCTCATGAAAAATAATATTTGATTTGGATACTTATACTTATCTAACATGTTTGTTGTGATTGCAAAGAATGATTGAATAAAGCTTAGTTATACTTAAATTGAGCTTGTCGACATAGTCTCAGAGGGTATTGTTTTTAGGTCGTATTGATACTCATTACAACATTTTACTCGCCAAATGACGAAATGCTAGACACAATGTCATATTAATATCAATCATCATTCGCTTAAAATTTGAGATAACGCATTAATAACATTTTTGAAAGTAGGTCAAAGGTCAAGATTTCGACATGTACCTACTGAAAGGCAATCTGCTTCAAACATGGGCGTTGCTATGTTTAGGCGTTTTGGAATCCCGTTTTCCCTAAATGATTTGAAGCATCGCTCACAATTACTTTTAAATTATTGATAGTGTATATTTCAATGAAAGCGCAGGGGGGCTCATAATTCATCAACAAGAATGTCAATGTTTTTTAAACTGGGTCATGGATGTAAATAAATCATCTTAATTAAAGTACGAAAATTAACAAGATGTTAATTTGGTATGACCGTAAAATAATTTGTAGCCGCTTACATTTCGATGGACCTATACACACTATAAACACGATTCTATTTCAGTAAGAATTTTTGTGTTACGCAGACATGTTTTCGACAACAATGGGGAAAATAATCGAATTTTATCGCGAAAAATTATATAAGCTAACATTGCAGTAGGAATATACAGGGCTACTTTCGTGAAAAAAGATTGCAATTTTCGGGTGATTGGCGACTTGTTTTGCATGAATGGTTTGAAAGCGGATCCTAAAATCGAGTGTCTGCATTCAGTTCCTCATTCTAGAGACATACGGATAACGAGAACAGCCGACCGATATCACGGATACTATGTACCGTCTAGAATAGACCAATCGCGGCTGTCAATCAAATAACCTGTCGACCAATTAATCATTCATTGAAACCAAAAATGAGTTTTTAATCTCCATCATTTGCAGCCTCTTTTGTTTACCTTTTTATTGGTTTCGCGACACAAACGTCGTAAATACATCTTATTCAAACTTTAGCTACGACGTTTATCTCGTGAACCAACTATACTACCCTTTTTTACATGCTACTGGCCATATTCTTTTTCAAGATAACGCCATTTGAAATCGAAGCAAGTATGCGGGGCAGCGATTGGTCGATTCCAAACAGCGACGAAATTAATTTAATCTTAAATTACTTTGACAAAGTACTTACAAATCGTGGAATCTTTCGATCCCCGAGTTCATATCAAATAATTATTCAAACTCAATTGAATCAATATTGATTTATTAATAAACTTGTTTTATACTCTGCTCTACAAACACATATTATTTTGTCGTTTTTGAGGGGTCCTGAGTTAATTAGTTGGCTTCCGAACTCTCAGGGTTGAAAATTTATATTGAAGTTGATAGACAGACTTACCTCGAAGACGCTGGTGATTCCAAGATTGTAGAAGATCGGTATAAAGATATGTGCAGCACCAATCGCTGTGATTAACATAGCGATCGAGATCCACCAGTACATGGTACTATAAACGTACACTTCGGACGGTGTACCCAGGATCGTAATGGCGGAGATAAAACTGGATAACAGTGACATAGCAACGGGGAAAGGGTTCATCTGTCTACCGGCCAGTAAATATTCTTCTGTGTTCTGCTTTTTTCTATCTTTGATAAGGTAGAATAACCCAATCGCAGCTGATGCTGCAAGAGTGCTGCCAAATACAGCATAGTCGGCTATATGGAATGTTTTCTTTTCACCTGTCTGGAAGCTGTACGGTCCACTAGACATTTTAAATATGCTACGGTATACACGTATCAATCACGTCAATAAATCACACGTTTTATTTTAGTCTTGTTCCTTCGCGTTAAGTTTACTACAGACGTGGATATATACTAATTACTAGTACGTCCAAAACCTGTACATGTAATTAAAAACGGTTTAGTGTAAAGTGACTGTTTACAAAAAAACATAAAATCTTGACTTAACCATGAAGCAATTAATACAAAATAATACCATTTGATAGAGGTTGTAGGGGACAAGTTGACGCATTTGCTAACCCATTCTTGTTTTAAAAATTTTGGACTGGTCCAATATGAAAACAAATAAAAGTTGGTGTAATTTGAAAAGCAAGCAGCTAACATGTTAAAAAATATTGTGGGAAACGAAGAAATTGCTTGTTACAAGCAATTTTTTCTTTCCCAACAATGTTTTCTCAAGTATAAAATCATGGGGACGTAAAAGCAAGGGACTGTACAGGAAAGGGTTAAGTAACGGATCGTTGGCAACACCCCTTGACATCCGACAAGGCAGGTCGAACGAGGTAATAAAATATATCATTTTGTAGATATGTGACGTGGGACATGTATAAAAGGCAGACCCTTGATTGGCTACCTAAACGTCGTAATTGCAGCTTGATATGTAAGGTCCAAATGAATTACCTGATCGGTTAATCAATTTTTTCATCAACTGACCGATAGATGGCCACGCCCAATGACCTCCGACAAGAAAGTTCGACTGCGACATCAACAATAATATGCAGGAAGGACCATGTAACAAAATGAAAATCTTTGGTCTGCAAACCTAACGTCGTACCTTAAACTTGTTGTAGTTACGGCGTTTGAAGCTCTAAAACTATAAAATTATTTGACATCAATATCGGAGGTCACTATTCTCTTCTGGTCTTAATGTATAAACGATTGGATTGGTCAATCAATTCTTTAGATGACGGCTTTCCATGAAAGATGTATTGAGAAATAGAAAATATTGCGGGAAAGAAACTCCTTAGTATCTTTCGCTCTAAATATTATATCAGTAGGCACCGAAAACAGATGACTGAATTTTTCCGGTTTAAACTAAAGTTTAGACTGGTCTATTGTGCAAACAGATACCATGTCTTGATAAACATTTGAAATCGAACAATAGGGACTCTAAGTCAGTTAATCAGTCAAAAATGAAATAATTCATTTAGACTGGAATTTTACTTTTCATCTCCAAGATTGGCCGTCATTCATGTGAAGTATTTTTGGTGGTTTGGCGACTTGAACACCGTAACTACAGCTTACTCGAGGTGTAATTACGACGTTTAAATCGCCAACCAACCATTCTTCCTTTTGTTACATGCAACTGGCCATAAATTTGGCAAAATAAGGCAGTTAAATATCGAAGCGGAACTTCCTGTAGGAGACAATAGGCGGGACCAACGAAGTAAAGGGGCCGGGCCCAGCGATTGGCCAATTATGAACATGTTGTAGAATATGGAGTATACTAAAGACGATCTTAAACCCCCAAACAAAACAGACTTCGTGGTGTTAAGTAAGTCGTGTTTGGTACGCAGACAGACGGACGTCAGACCGCCTGTTTTCAATATATCCCTAAACACTCTCGTTACATAAGCAATGAAAATTTCTATAAGTATTTCACTGTTCCTAGCACAAGCTTCGCTTCGTTCGAAATAAAATAAACTAGTAATAATCTTTTTTTTTTTTTTTTTTTTTTCTTCTTCTTCTTCTTTTTGGGAAAAAACAATTACAAACAAATCCAAAAAAACTAAATGCTAACAATAAATCGCATCTGTGTATATTCAAAAAATATCTGCTAATAGATATTAAACAAACATTAAGCAAATTTCATCTTATTCCAACTACTTATTTTAAATCCCTCTATTTTATTACTAAGTTCACCACTGAATATTTGACCTGAAATGTCATTCGACTGCGTTAAAAACTCTGTGTATACTAAACGTCATAATGAAATAGACACGCTTTATTTGACAGCTCCTTTCGACAGGTAGGCCAACTTGTGTGCATAAATTAACTTGTTTTTACTCGAGGACCAGAACAAGTTCAATCTACGAATCACGGATACCAGTCAAAAATGGAAAGACTAATCGTAGCGTTATTTTATTACTGAATCGAAATTTGAACTTATTTTTTTGTATAGCATAATCATTGGTTAATTTGGCGACTTGAACAACGCATTTATAACTTGTTCAAGCGTTTCGGTTGCTAAACGTGTTTTTTTGTTACGACATTATTGAATGCAATGTCAATCTTAACCCATTCCAACACAGCAAAATATTAGACTTGTCCAAATTGAAAGAAGCTGCAGACGACAATTTCAAGTTGATGAAATTTTGAATTTTTCCATCTTTTTTGATAGAAAACATTGTGGATAATGAAGAAATTGCTTGATACAAGCAATTTCTTCATTTTCCACAATGTTTTCCAAAGCTTTTTTCTCGAGGGGCGTAAAAAGGAGGGATTGAGTAGGAATGGGTTAAGCAGTCTACAATAAAACTTGAGAGAAAAGGAATATATACAATAAAACATGCGATAAAAATGAAATATACAATAGAACACACTAGAAAAGGAAAATATACAACAGATCTTGCTCGAAAATGAAAAATACGCTAAACTTGCAGTAAAAGGAAATATATGATAAAACTTGCGAGTAAAGGAAAAATACGATAAACTTGCGAGAAAAAGAAATATATGATAAACTTAAGAGAAAAGGAAAGATTTTCATACACAAATCCTTTGTCTTTATTCATAGTTCGGCGTTTTCGTATATAAAACTAAGTCTTGAACCCATTACCAGACGACAAAATATATGACAAATCCAAATAGTTGAAGATGCAGACAAAATTTTTTAGCTGATGACACTTTTCAAGTACATTTGTAAAACCCATTGGGAATATCAAAGAAATTGTTTGTTACATTTTCTAAAATATTTTGAAAGCTCCTTTTCAGAGGGACATTAAACTGGATCGTGTAGGAATTGGTAAAACAATACTACATCATGGGGAAGCAGGTCTAGAGTATTGATGATAAAGCATAAATTGCATAATTGATTGGTTGATTGAAGGGGGGTTAATGCTACTTTTAACAGTGTTTCAGTGACATCGCGGAGGCTGGAGCACCTAACAATGGATTCCTGGTATTTCTCACATCAGTACTACCATAAATTAAGCATTAAAGGGTTATCAATTGTCGAGCTTTAATTTGTTTACAAGGTCAGCCACCGTTTACGGTTGAGTTCTTTTGATCGCCCAATAAGAAGTAGTTGTAACCTAACGGTCATTGGGTTTCTAATGTAAACCTTGTGTCATTAATACTGTCAAATGGTTTTGTCGAACAGTTTTATGGTAAGGCTATTATTTACGAGACAAAAAATCAAAGTACTAAAAGAACTGTAAGCTAGCAAAGCATGGTTTTAGTTTAGTAATTTTTGTCTTCAATGACTTTTATGGGTAGAAAACATTATGGACACTGAATAAATCGCTTGTTATAAGCAATTTCTTCATTGTCCACAATATTATTCGTTAGGTCTCTACAATTTGAATAACGTTTATTCGCGTGGCCAGTAATTTTTGAAAGCACTATGCTCAAGTGAGCTTAAATTACCTTCTAGCCTAACTTAAGGAGAACTTGCACGCAAAGTTTGCAATATTCCTGAAATACACAAGTACTAATTGCTTGCGTAGAAATTCAATGGTTTTAGTGGTTCAGCATCCAGTGACAGTTTACACTCATTGAACTCTGAGAAAACCTCAAAATTTTGTCTGTTAGCTTAACCTGACGCTTTGCTAGCTAATTAAAAACACCTAGTTGAAATGGGTTACAGACGAAATTTTGCGTTTTGGAAACTTTTCTTCTTTAGCTCGTCATGATCTTCAAAAATAAACCATAGAATAGTCCCGTATTTTGATGCGCTGGGTGTTGATTTAAGAAAACATCGAAACAGCATGAGAAATTCTCTCTCTTTTTATCAAAAGCGATATCCCCTTTTCCTAAATTTCTCACCCCAACAAGGCGTATTTTATTTAAATCTTAACGCACTATGGCCTATCCTTTTCCTGTTTTACAAAATTTTAGACCTGCCCGAATTCTGCAGATGAAAATATAAAGTGGATGTAATTTGAAAAATCGACAAGGTAGAAATAAGCAATTTCTTTTTTTCTACAATCTTTTCTCAAATTATCATACCCCAGGCGAGTTAAAACTACGGATTCAACTGGAAAGGGCTATTGTCTGAAAGACTTTTTCAAATTAGACAAGCCTATGAATTTGTTGTCTTGTAACGATATTTGCGGTAACATGCTCCTCTTTTTGATTGACTGATGGAGAAGAATGAAACTACCTCATCGCCGCTAGGTAATGGTTAATTCTAAGTTAATTTTTACGGAAAACTTATTTTCGATGTACCCACATTCAACAGGTCTTTCTTAACGCATTACAAGATGATAAAATTTTCGACCAGTGCAAAATGAAACAAAGTTGTAGACGACGATTCAAAGTTGTAGGAATTTAAGAATTCTCTAACTTTCATGATATAGAAAGCATTGTGGGCAAGAAAGAAATTGCTTGTAACGAATAATTTCTTTATTCGCCAAATTTTTCTTACTAAGTCTTTCTCTTGGGCGGGTTTAAAAAAGCTGGATTTTTGTGGGTTTGGATTAATGTTTCTAAACCCAAAGGAAGGCATTTACTAATCTCCAAGCAGAGATGGCGTTCGTAACGCTCACAAAAAGGGAAATGAAACGAAGTTCGAGAGGTCGGGCAATTACTTATTCCTGAATTGGAGAACAATAACAACAACAACAACTTGAAATATCAATCAAAATGCCGGAAAACTAAATATGTCTAATTAAGCATACTCTTATTTCGTAGAAAACTAGACTTGCAGGGCCGCATCAAAGAATATCTATTTTCATTACAGTTACATAAGCTTTGCATTGACCCCAAATTTGACCAGTCGCAAGCCCTGCCCACTTACTCCTTTGGCCACGCCAACTGACTCCAACAGGAAGTCCCGCTTCGAATTAAAAAGAGCGTTATTTTGCAAAATTCATGGCCAGTAGCATGTAACAAAAAAGTAGTATAGTTTGTTAGCGACCTAAACGACGTAACTACAGCTTGAATAAGCTGTAGTTACGACGTTTAAGTCGCTAAAAACAACAAAAAGATTAACAAAAATGGCGGACAATGTCGGAGCTGAAAACCCATTTCTGCTCTGAAAGAATGTTTTCATTGGTCGACTGGTCATTACGGATGGCTGACATATCCAAATGACTCTAAGTGGAAGGTCAGACTCCTAATCGTCAATAATGGGAGGTCATGGGTTCGATCCCCGGCGGTGGAACATATTCTTTCCGGCATTTGTCTCTCACCAATGGGTGGATAATCGTAAACCTATGTGGGATAGCAGCTGGAGGCTAGGAAAAGATGTAGTGGTAGTACTGGTGTGAGAAATAACAGGAAACAATTGTTAGGTGCTCCAGCCACCGCGATATGACTGAAATAATGTTAAAAGCGGCGTTAAACCCCATTCAATCAATCAATCAATCTAAGTGGAAGTCCAACTTGAATATGAAAAAAGCTTTATTATGCTAAATGTATGGTCTGTACCAAGTAACAGAACGGTAAAACAGTTGGTATGCGATCTATACGTCCTAACAGTAAGTCGTGCCAAACCAAAAAAAAAAAAAAAAAATACTTAACGTAAATGTCGACCAATTGCGGAGTTCAAAGTTCAATTTCATTCTAAATGTATGATTTTATTGGTCTCTCTATTTGACGAATAGCGGGGATCCGTCAGTTTGAACCTTTATTGGCATTACATAACGTGAGCAGTACATAAAACTGGACTTGAATAATTTTCTTATGAACATTTCAACACTATATATTGCACAGTATTATTTAACTCTTTCCTGTATAATCACTGGTTTTTACGTCCCTGCAATTTCATACTTAAGAAAATAATGTGATAAAAGAAGAAATTGCTTGATACAAGCAATTTCTTCTTTTATCACAATATTTTCTACCACATAGAATGGTTTCGTTTCAAATTGTCGTCAATTTTCATTGTCGTCTGCAAGATGTTTCAAATTGGGCCAGTCTAAAATTTCGAGAAACAGGAAAGGGTTAAATAAAATAGAAGATAGACCCATTCCCACACAATGACACTTGTGGACGCCCTTAAAAAGCAAAAAAATCGAAAGAAATTGCTTGTAACAAGCAATTTCTTCGCCCTTGTTTTACTTCATTACCAGATGGCAAAATTTATGACTAGTCCAAATTGAAAGAAGTTGCAGACGACAATTTAAAGTTTATGAAATTCTAGATGTTTCTCCGTAGAAATATCCGCGTCGTGAGCTCTCCTACGACATACATCAGCTAATGGAATATTGGGCGGCCGCGTGCATAAACCTAGAAATAAGCTTGGTTAACATGGTCTTGGTCGGTGGGCGACCTAGATCGCGTAACCACAGCTTGAAATAAGCTTGAGTAAAGAGCTTTTCGTCGGTTGGAAACCAAAAACTGCGTAAATAAAGTTTTAAATAAGCTTTAGTAACGAGGTCTTAGACGAAATACTATTTTCAAAGGTTGAAAAGCATGTTATCAATTTTATCTCATTTATGTTAAAATTTCTCGTTTTACAAATTTACAACTTAATAATCTCTGAAGAAATCTAAATTAATTCGGGTTCAACATAGTGTAAAAGGTCACTGATTTATCTTCACGGTCAAGTTCGTGGTTAAACACCTATGGGCAACTTGTAAGGTATTCATTATGGTTTGACAACTAGGAAAATAGGGGCTTTAGGCAGGTTTACGAGTTGTTAAATCAAATAGAGTATACAAATTTGTTTTGTTAGATTGCGACAAAGGATTTAAGCTTATAGAGTCGTTCTTAAACTGACACACACAACCCAGTTGTGTCCACCTTCCAGAGAGAGAGGCAGTGTTTTAACCACACTCCTACCAAGTTATATAGCTGGGTAGACTGGGACTGGGCTATTAAGTGTTTTGCCAATATACACAACCCGGCACACACTCCAGCGACGGTGAGATTCGAACACATGGCCCACAGATCATCAGTCAAACACTCCTACTGCTCGGACACCGATGTATTACATTGTAATATAAAAGCTATTGTCGAAACTAATAAGTCTTCATTCAAAGAGTTTCACCGAATAATGGGATCTATGTTCGACTGTGTTCAGTCAGACTCGGCGATTCGACATGTGTTTTACAAGGCTAGCCGAGCGTTGTTCCGAATGACAAATCAAAATACTGAAAGTACTGTAAGCTAGCAAAGCATGGTTACATTTAGAAAAGTTTTCCCTTGTTTAGTAGAAAACAATGTGGACATTGAAGAAATTGCTTGTCACAAGCAATTTCTTCATTGTCCACAATGTTTTCCAAAGCTTTTTTTTAGAGATGCTTAAAAAGCGGAATTGAGTGGGAATGGGTCAGATAGCATGCTTTTGAAAACGGTCACTACAATTTAAATAGAGTTTGTAATATTCTTAAAATACACAAGAACTACTTTTTATGGTGTAGGCGTTCAATGGATTTAATGGTTAATGCCTCCAGTGGTAGTTTGTACTCGTTGAACTCTGAGACGACCTCAAAAATTTGTCTGTTAACATGAGCTATCAAAGCTGACGCTTTGCTAGCTAAAAAAGAAAGGAAAGCATAGCTGATTTTTCCAATCCATCTAATTGCATAATTTCAAAAATAGCAGTAGTAAAATTCCAATGGTAAGAGTTCAGAAATGAAGGTATAGTACTTATTGAGTGTATGCATAAAATTCGAGTGTCCTACGTGAACATGGTAAGAAAATTTGAGCAAGCTGAAGGTCTTTTAAAAGTAGGTCAACAGTAATGGTTCTCGGTATTTGATATAAGCCTCATTAGATGAATATAATATCCAGGCAAATAACTGATATGCACACTAGTCAAGCAATATTGATTACATCCTTTTATACTATCTTACAAAATCGAGCAATCAAATTCATAATTTACAACCAATTGAAATATCTCAAGGAGTCTATATAAGGCCACCATCTATGTACAATTTGGCTGATACTTTCTGAGGAGAAAATCTTCAAAGATCAGTATATACCGTAATTTGGAATAAGCTCCGCCCATAAAAGCCATGTTTGCCATCTGACCATTTTCTTTTCAAGGAATCTGACTATGAGTCATCAAAGGATAATTTCTGTGAAATTTGATTATAATCAAGTTGTTAGTTTCTGAAAAGAAAATTCTCATTTTTGTCGAGCCCGCTTGCGGTGTGCGAGACATAGTTGTTACTATGACAAGTCGGTGTATGTGCGTTAGTGCGTCAGTTAGTCCGTCCGTCCGTCCGAAATTGTCCGGACAATTACTCCTACATTTATTGATGGATTTCAAAATAACTTGGCACAATTATTCTCCATCAAGAATAGGTGTGCCATTTGAAAGAATTTTTAGGATACCTTCAAGTTCAAGGTCACAGGTCAAGGTCAAATACTAAAATAGTGCTTGTCCGGAGCATTTCTCCTACATTTATGGATGGATTTCAAAATAACTTGGTACAGTTATTCTCCATCATGAATAGATGTGCCAATTTAAAAGAACTTTTTGGATAGCTTCAAGTTCAAGGTCACAGCTCAAGGTCTAATACTAATATTGTGCTTGTCCGGAGCATTTCTCCTACAATTATGGATGGATTTCAATATAAATTGGCACAATTGTCCTCCATCATGAGTGATGTGCCATTTGAAAGAATTTTTTGATAGCTTCAAGTTCAAGGTCACAGCTCAAGGTCGAACACAAAATTGTGTTTGTCAGAGCATTTCTCATACAATTATTGATGGATTTCAAAATAAATTGGCACAATTGTTTTCCATCATGAGTAGATGTGATATTTGAAAGAATTTTTTGATAGCTTCAAGTTCAAGGTCAAAGCTCAAGGTTATACACTAAAATTGTGCTTATCTTGAACATGATACCTACAAAAGTTTGCGGGCTCGTCAGCAGTTTTCCTGGGACAACCATCTAGTTTGCTGCAGTGTTTCATAAATCAAAATTAGCCTTGCCAGCTATTTGCTATATATGTTTCTTTTTAGTTATCTAATCAAAATCAAATCAAATGTCGCTTCATAGGAATACCCATTAAATTTGGTTGAAATCCAGCCCATAGTTTTTTATTCTATAAGCGTTATTAACTTCGCCCATAAAAGCTATATTTTTTACCTGATCATTTTTTTTCAAAATCCGATTAAAGGTCAAGGACCATGTCTGTGAAAGTTTGGTAGAATTGCAAGTAGAAGTGTCGAAGAAGAAGAAAAAGTTAATGGGTCTAAAGATTGATTGACAAAAACACATGGCGGTCACAACCCTACTTGTCTTGGTCAGTGTAGCTAAAATCATTCTTACTGTAAGAACTCGCAAAGTGGATGCATACTGACTGAGTATAAAGCATCACGAAGTAGAGGCGAGGACTATGAAGATAAATTATTACTATCACTTTACAGGACAGTAGGATTTTTCTCTCTCTGTTGTGTGATAGAGTTTGATTCTCAAACCTGCAATATGAGATATTATTAAACAAATGGTTAAGGTCTGATATCATTTAGTTATTTAATATTCTGACGTGAAAGGCTTGTCGCCAAAGAACTTTAAGAAGACATGGTAGCAACATCAGGGGAGCATGCTCCGTGCTATAGCATGATGAAGAAATGGCTCACTGAATTAAGAGAGTCTTGAAGATGACCCCCAACTTGGCAGGCCACTAACTGTCACCTTAAAGGACACAATCAACCATATTCCATGGTAGAATTATTTCAGATCGATGCATTATACAACAGAACATTGCAACACAGGTGGGAATATCCCTATGAACTAGTCAATGCAATTTTTCCAAATGATTTGTAATTGACAAAAGTTTCTGCCAGAAGAGTCCAAAAGCTTCTGAGCTCGGTGCAACATGTGAAAGACTAGAGGTGCTTAAGCGCCTATACCAATCCACAGGCCTGAATTCACTGATTAACCCATTACCATAGTCTGGCTACCAGACTCTTCTTAAAGGGAATTAAATCTTTCCAAAAATTTTCAGGGATGTTAATTCAGTCCCCTGACTCCAAAAAGTTCAGCAATATAGATAACATGAACCTGGAATAAAGAGGCTAGTGTAGGGAATAAATGCAAACAAAAACAACTGAGGCCAGTCTACTATTTCAACACAATGACGCTTTTTGACGCCCCTCATGAACAGAAATTTGGGAAAAGATTATGTAAAATGAAGAAATTTCTTGCAACAAGCAATTTCTTCATTTCTACAGTTTTCTACCCAGAAAGTTGAAAAATTCCAAAATGTCATAAGCTTTAAACTGTCGTCTGCACCTCCTTTTAAATTGGACCAGGCTAAAAATTTCATATCTGGTAATGGGTTAAGAGAATAATGCTTTCGGGAATTCAATATAATCCCAATCATCATCTAGTCTTTGAAATGTTTGAAATCACTCTAAAGAAGAAAAGAAGAGAGACGATCCTGCAAAATATTTTCCCCTTTTCTAGGAAAATTTACGTCCCTTGATTAACTTATTTCCCCCATAGAAATACATGGCCCACCAATAATAAAAACAACAACAACAGGTATCAGACAATATTCAAACGTGAGTTCAAAACGAAAAACAAGTACGTCGAAAAGGGGAGAAAACACCTAGAGATTCAATTATTTTGAACACCCCGTCTGATTGGAAAAACAGGTAGCAGACAATATTCAAATGTGAGTTCAAAACGAAAAACAAGTACGTCGAAAAGGGAAGAAAACACCTAGAGATTCAATTATTTTGAATAAATGCTTATATATTTCCTCTTTTCTCGCAATGTCTTCCAAAGCAAGATTTTAGCAAGCCAAAATGCTTGAATGTGTTGTAGTATATAGAACTGCCTTATTTAGGCATATAGCCTATAGACTAAACCTACATTAACAATCGATCACTTAAAAAGCTTTTAATGAGAATGTTGATTTGAATGGTTATATCAGATGTGATTATCATTTCTGCATGATTAGTTACGTATCTCATTTTTTGAATCTCATTGCGAATTTCTTTGTGATTTTAAACATAAAAACTGGCGAAAGAGTGGATGATTTGTCCGGTTTTTTTTTTCATTTTTTTCAATCAAAACTATTGACCAGCATACAATCATTAAATGTTTTCGTGTAACCGTGATATGCACACGTATATAAACATTTAAAACACAAAATTATAACTTCAAATTAAGATACAATCAAAATTGGACATTGGTTAGTATTTTATAGGAAAAGTAGCGATGTCGCTTTTTACTGTAACCTAATGTACATTATCACTCCAATCTAACGCCTGATAATAATGTGAGTTTAAAGCAGCTTTTGAACAGATTTTCATGAAAGTTTGATATAGGGCAAGTATCTGCTTTTTCAATAGTTATCAGTGTCTTTTTTACGATAGATATTCTTTCTTCTTGTTAAATCTACTAAATTTCCTATGAATTTAATTTAGTGTGATACAATCCCCTTTGTCCTACTTTGTGCCACCGTCATAGCGCAGTCGGTAGCGCATCAGACTCCTAATCTTCAACTATAGGATGTCATGGGTTCGATCCACGACGGCGGCAAATATCCTTTCCGACATTTGTCTCTTACCAATGGGTGGATAATCGTAAACCTAAATGGGATAGCAGCTTGAGGCTAGGAAATGATGTAATGGTAGTACTGGTGCGAGAAATACCAGGAATCCATTGTTTGGTGCTCCAGCCGCCATGAAATGACTGAAATACTGTTAAAAATGTCGTTAAACCCCATTCAATCAATCAGTCAATCAATCAATTGTCCTATTTTGAAACCTCGGAATTTATCGGATGAGGTCGTTAGTCTTCGGGTAATTTCGATAACGACTGAATTGATAGCGGAAGCCTTTGACGAAACTGATATACAATAGAAACCACAAATAAGGCAATTTCGGTGCAATCGACAGATAACGTTTTAACCCAATGAATTTCGGTTCCAATCGGGTTATACTTCGTAGAAATATTTGGCGTCTCGTAACGCGATTTTTTTTCTTCTGTTATTTCTCTTTTTTCAAAGTTGTTATCAGTCATTTACAAAATCAGCTTAATCACGTTTTTTTCAAATATCTGAGAATATTACAGTTAGAAATTTGAAAATTGATAGCCATTTTTTTACTTTCATGGTCTATGTGAATAGCACTTTTTTTTTTCAAAATAAATGTGATTGCATTTAAAGCTTTTCCTTATTTCGTATCAATTTTATACAATTAGAATTTCTGTTCTTACAATCCATTGCAATTTCAGGAACAAATTAAATTCCATTTTGCAGACACCTGTCCATTTGAAAATCAAAGCACTTGTATAATATTAAACATTTGTAAATAAAATAACAAACGTGGCCTATCACTAAAAAAGAGTTGGGCTATCTATGAATTCTATAATACAAATATTTGAGCCCTATAGTGACATTTCCAAGCAATTAATGTTTATTACGTAAAGACTAATATCAGCCTGATCATCTGCACAGTCTGATCGGAGTGTTTGATATATCTATAGATAAATACTGAACCAAAGTTTCTTTAGACAGTACCAGGATCTCTTAGTTCAATCAAAATAAGCCCATTTAATCTGAAACAATTTTTGAATGTATCGTATATATTAACTGTCATGTGAGATTTCGGAAGTCATGGAGAATGGCAGAACTTTATAAAAGACAATGTAAGTCGACGGTAAGCGACCAAAATGTCGCCGCCGTCATAGGGCAGTCGGTAGCGCGTCAGGCTCACAATCTTCAACCTTGGGATGACATGGGTTCGATCCACGGTGGCGGCACATATCCTTTCCGACATTTGTCTCTCACCAATGGGTGGATAAAGGATGTAGAGGTAGTACAGAGGTAGTGTGGGAAATACCAGGAATCAATGATTAGCTGCTCCAGCCGCCGCGATATGACTGAAAGTCTGTTAAACCTTATTCTGTCAATCAACCAGAATCTTCTTAGCAGCATATGATCTATATATCGTCTGAGGGCGAAAATATTGTCGTAAATACATCTTGAATGAAGTTGTATTCCTACTGTATTTACGACATGATGTTCGCCCACCGACGAAATACAGCTCATACGGTGCTTAGATGATTTAACCATTCAATAAGGTAATTTTCTAATATATTTTTGCATCTTCTAACATATTCAAGCTATTCATTATTTTCCTTGGTTCAATATTTGCTAGGCATTTAAAAGCTTATTAACCTTTGTCATGCTTAACAAAAATGTATTCAGAATTGCATTTGGATCAAAGGGCTAAACGGCATGGAATGCCCGATGTTGTGGATCATCATTATTGTTAATAGATTCTATTTACAAATCTAAAACTAAAATGCCAAACGTGTGGTTTAGACTAAGATCAAACTGCACATATGTGTAGGCTGATCTTAGTCTTTACCTCCTGTTAAAGAAGTAAAATTGTGGGTTCAGCATGACAAGGGCTAAAGAACAAACACGTACGGAAAAACACAGATCGAGAACCGGACAACACATAATTCTGTTACAGGGTCTAAATTGCTTGTGCCCTCCGGCATGCTCAAAATTCCCATTCTCAATATCTCATTGCGTAATACGCGGTGCACTTTGTGAAGGATACCAAAATGGTGAATTCGATGCATGCAAGGTAGCCTCAGACTGAACTTGTTTTCATACCCATTCACCGTTATCCATTTCTTTAAAAAAGATGCCTTTATAATTGACAGAGGGTGATGTCAATCAAAATTCGACCAATCACGGAATTCATTAAGACCGGAATTGAACTTTGAACTCCGACATTCATGAGAGATATTTTGTTTGTTTGCCAACTTAAACGTCGTAACTACAGCTTATCAAAGCTGTAGTTATGACGTTTAGGTCGACAACAAACTATTCTACTATTTTGTAACTTATTACTGGATATAAACCTTTGCAAAAAAATGCTGTTTGATATCGAAGTGGGACTTTGGGCGATGTTTTATTTCAACTGATTTGATAATTGATAGTTTATTTACATCTTAAAATGTATGCTTTCTCTGACACGTTGCTATTTTCATTTGATATTTCGTTTATTTGTAGTAAGGGGCGTTAGCCGCCTTCCTTTAGTAGCGGACATTCCTCTCAGCTTATCCCTGACATTTAAATTAGGTACATTCCTACGCCTGTCGAATTTTAGAGTTTCACCGAAATTCAACTGTATAAGATACATTGTAGTGTATTCGGATGTTACCATTTGTGATTCGGTCTGAAAGCAATGTAGATCGTCGATTTGTCGTAATCCTTTTTGGTGAAACAGTTTTATCAAGTTTTTATATTAATTATTTTTAAAAGAACTATTTCAAAGGCAAGTAGAAATTAATTGTAAAAACGCATCGCTGTTGTTTTTTATCTTGATATGATAACGTTTTTATTTAAAGACAGAGAATGTAAATGCTATGTGATATATAGAAGATAATCAACTGGATATATTCTATATGAAAAATCTCTCACGTGAATGCGTTTTTAGTTATTAAAAAACGAGCCTGAAGGGCGAGTATTTCTAATGCATAACAAAGTATTCAAGTAACAGATTTCAAATAAAAAAAAACGAGCTTAATTTTCTAATTATCATTTTCGAAGCAGTTTTATTTTTCAATTCTTACATATTCATTTCTATATTATTTGTCATTTTCGGCCCCTTGGAACCTTGAGCATTAATATCAACGATTTTTGTTTTCAATAATTTCTGTTAGCCATCTTTAATTGCCTTGCTAAGTGGGCGAGTGTTTAAAAGGAATTTTTGAGGTAAAGTCCGTGCTTTAGGACACTTCGAGATTTGTAATGTCAGGCACGAAAATAATTTGGACGAAACGTATATTTTATCTAAGGGCGACTACCTATCGTCCATCTTAAGGCACCGGGATATTTCGAACATTGACCGACCATTCAAGACTTGGACATGGACAGAATCATAGGATAGATAGTCTGCGATCACCCAGTCTCCTTACAAATCAAGCTCATGCGGGTTAGGTTTGAGTGTCTGTCACTATAACTGCAATATCAACAGTATTCTAGGTCTGGTATAATTTTTTACGGAACATTATGCATTTGTTTGAGTCAATCGGTGATAACACAGTTATTCAGGTTCGTTATTGTTTTAACCAGTTGTTAACAAAATGGTTATTTTGCCCGTGTAGTTATGAACTTTAATTTCTTCTCATTTTTCTGTTTTTAAATTAATTTGTAGCCTTAAGAAGTTGAATGTTAGGTCACCGTTCATTTGTCACTTCCCCTCTCCATACCTTATTCGACATTATTTCAACAGAAAAAAAAGAAAAAGAAATGTTTTAAAAAGGTATTTTTTGTTCTTGTTGTTGTTTTGTGTGTGTGAATGCTTTATTCAAAAGCTTTCTTTATTTTAGATGTAAAATTGGCGATCATAGCTATACTGGAAAATCCCAAGATTTTAGAACTATGAATATAATAAGTAGTATTTTCGATTTCTAAAGCATTTTATTCTGAATAAATGTATTTCTCATTAGTATAAATATGCATATTCTTTAAGTTGATAGATATTATAAAATGGTACAAAAATATGACAAATAAACACAATGCAAGAAAAAGTCTGAAAATAGAAATCTCGTGTAGAAATGACTAACATTTAACTCTGCCTGTGAACTGCGCTGGACAGAAAAAGAGATGGTGTTACAATCTTTTATCAGTTACTACCTAATTCCTCTTGTTCAAAACAGGAAATGTTGACACACTTGTTTGCCCTGAATTTTAGTTGTTTTTAAAGCCTTTTGAAATATTGTGAGATAAGAGGTATTGGCTTGTGACTAGAAAATGCTCTTTTTCACACAGCGTTTTCTTAACTAAATGGCTTGGCTATTGTCCTTTCTTCCGAGTACTAGTCCTTGTGAAACGATCTAATAGGGATAGGTTGAAATAAATTGTTTAGTAATAGGTTTTCGTTATGTAGGTTTTCACGTAGCAATTTTACTAGATGAATGCATTATACTTTTATTTTACAAATCCTTCCTGTATATTTAAATACAAAATAGTTTTTATACTTTTTTCCTATCAAAAATTGTTTCGTTAAAAAAAGTAATTACATGTTGTCCTTTTTTGGTCACTTGAGCACACCTTGCTCAAGGGGAGCTTTTGTGATCACCAATCGATTTCTATCGAGAACTATTGCAACGATGTCAAAAGAAAGAAAGAATAAAATAACCTTCAAAATGTTTTTGTCCAAAACTAAAATCTAAGCCTTAGAGCTTTTTTACCAACTTTATTCTAATGATAGTAAGGCTCTCGCTATCAGCACTTTTAACGGTTTGATTCTTTTTTCTTATCACTGTTT
This sequence comes from Fragum fragum, assembly GCA_946902895.1. Classification (NCBI taxonomy): domain Eukaryota; kingdom Metazoa; phylum Mollusca; class Bivalvia; order Cardiida; family Cardiidae; genus Fragum; species Fragum fragum. Next base: position 83,271,220 of record OX336365.1, read on the forward strand.
TTGGGTACATCAAACATTTACCAGCCACAAAACATGAATTTATTCCGACACGTACAATGTTTATTTGAGATTATTACCAATCTTGGTTAATCGACTACCTTTACTAGCGTCACTTTTATCTAAACAATCAAATATCACAGATTATTTTTTTAGCTAGCAAAGCGTCAGCTTTGATAGCTTAAGCTAACAGACAAAATTTTGGGTCGTCTCAAAGTGTAAACTGCCACTGGAGGCTTAACCATTAAATCCGTTAAATGCCTACGTCATAAAAAGTAGTTCTCATACACTTCAATCTCTGCCTGCAAGGTCATCTACTAGGCATTTTAGCCAACTTGAGCACATCGTGTTCACAATGACTTTGATCAGAGTTTTCAAAAAATTGCAGACGACAATCTCAAATTGTTATAATTTCTAAATTATTTATCTCTTTAAATAGAAAAGAATGTGGAATATGAAGAAATTGCTTGCAACAAGCAATTTCTTCATTTTCCACATTTTTTCCACAACAATTTTTCACTGCGATAACGTTTGACAAAGAAGATTACTGAACAAAACAATGCTTTGCTAGCTTTCAGTACTTTCAGTAATTTGATTTCTTCTATGAAAGTAAAGAGTCAAGAATCACAGTCTTACACTTATGTAATTTGTAACGAATGCTTCAAACAGAATGATTCGCATTAGTTCTTATCCATTACCACACAACAACGCTTTTTAATTAGCTGTAGAAAAAATAGTTCAGGAAAAAAATAGACAAGAACTTGTTTTGACAAGCGAATTCTTCTTTTCTAACAATGTTTTCTTCCGTACTTGATTTTTGTAAAGATATGAATTCACTTTGAAAGATGTGCAGGAACTACTTTCACGTAAGGCCAGCCTTAAATTTGGTTGTCTGGTAATGAAGTAAGTGATAAAAACTGACGATCTGAAATCTTAACTGCTTGAGATTTCCTTAAAAACTTAAGCCTGAAAGGTATGAAACGAATATCCTCTTGAATGTACAGTTATTACATCCTCGTATCTAATGTATTGTTATCATATCCGCCGTTTATATGAGCCTTCCCATTCACAGTATAGTCTTGGTCCAACACTGATTCAATATTTTCTTTGATTACATCATCATCGATTGACTGAAATAGTTAAGAAAAAGATTCGTATCCAACCCCCTTCATATTTGTATTAGCTATATGACGTTACATATCGTATACCCTATTCACAGCAATATCTCCTTTTTACGCTCCCGAAATATAGTAGAAAATGAAGAAATTGCTTTTCACAAGCAATTTCGTTATTTCCCACAATATTTTCTATCCTATTCTGAGCCCCACCAACTTGAATTTCTGATCTGCAACTTCTGTCCATTTGGACTAGTCCAAAATTGTATTGTATGATATGATCGTTCTCAAATATGAAGTATAACGGATCGCGGTGGTCAATCAAAGAACAAATCAACCAATCTTGTCATTCCTTTAGACCGGAAGTGAACTTTGAACTCCGGCATTATGTGAAGCATTTGTATTGGTTATGCGATTTAAACGTCGTAATTAAAGCTTAGTCGTCCATTTTTGTTGTTAAAAGTTTCTGACGATAAATTTTGCAAATTAACGCCGTCTAATATCCACTTGGACTCGGTTTGCGTGGCCAATGATACGTTAATTGCAAAACTAATTATTTCTGTCTTCAACAGATTCAGATATCTTCATTATAATTAACCTTAAATTAGCTTCAACAGCTTATCATTATGAGACCGTATTCAAGCCTAAATATACGTAAAATGCCTTTTCCTATTTCCATTATATTGTTTAGTTTGTTTGTCTGTTGTTTGGTTTGTTTACTTTATGTACTTTTCTGTATAATTGAATAGCAAATCTCTTTACCACACGATAAAGTATTAGACCAGACCAAAATGAAACAAGTTGCAGACGACATTATTTAGTTGATGAAATTTTGAAAAGAGTAGTATTTTGGAATAGAAAACATCGTGGATAATGAAGAAATTGCTTGTGACAAGCAATTTCTTCATTTTCCATAATGTTTTCCAAAGCCTTTGTTCTGAGAGGCGTTTAAAAGCGTCATTGTGTGGGAATTGGTTAAAAATATTTATAGAACTTCCTGTGCTATAAATATCTCACTCTCAAGAAGGTAAATAGTGTTTATCAAGACTGTAAATGTCAACCATACCTCTCCATGGCGAACGCCAAATCGAAGGGGTTTTCTTATTTTCTCTGGTAAGTAGGGACAGAAGACATCAAAAAAGGGACAAATTAGTTTTGGATTTAATGTTGAAGGATCCGTAGCACCTATAAATAAAACAGCAAACACGAGTATTGAAAAATTAGTGCAGAACAAATAAATTTGAAAAAATCGTCGAATTCATTTAAAAAGGGTTGACAAATCAGAGCATTCATGAATGCTGAGATCCATTTATTTTGAAATTCAGGCCATCAAAAGTTTAGTATTCATGAATAACAAGAGGCCCAGTGGGCCTTAACGGTCACCTGAGTAAAAGAGCATCAAGACAAGTGATTTAGGGTTTATTAGAAAAAGATTTTTTAAGAAGTACAAAAATTTACCCCTTTCTGCCCCCTACTGGGCCCCTTTTACCCCAAGCCCCCCCCAACCTCTTTTCACAAACTGGAATTGGCATCCCCAAATGATGCTTCCGACCAAGTTTTGTTGAAATCCCCTCAGTAGTTCTTGAGAAGAAGATGAAAATGTTTAAAAGTTACCAAAAATGACCCCCTTTTGGTCCCCATTTTAGGCCCCCCTGACCTCCAGCCTTTTAATTTTCACAATCTGTATAATCAGTACCCAATGATGCTTTTCACCAAGTTAGTTTGAAATTGGCTTAGTACTTCATCAGAAGAAGATGAAAATGTGAATTTTTTAACATGATGAACTTTGACCTCTGGGTGTGGCCCCATACATGACCCAATGGACATGAATTTCACAATTTATAATATACCTGTCCTAGTTGTCATGCACACAGAATATTTAAGCTCTGGCATTAACGGTTTATTAGAAGAAGATTTTTAAAGAAGTACCAAAAATTACCCCTTTTTGCCCCCTATTTGGGCCCCTTTGACCCCCAGAACCCCTATTTTCACAAACTTGAATTGGCATCCCCCAATGATGCTTTCTACCAAGTTTGGTTGAAATCCCCCCAGTAGTTCTTGAGAAGAAGATGAAAATGTTTAAAAGTTAACGGACGACGGACGACGAACGACGCACGACGGACGACGCACGACGCACGACGACGGACAAACGATGATTGCAATAGGTCACCATGACCATTCGGTCAGGTTACCTAATAAAAAGTCAAGTGTTCTGATAAATATCTAATATTCATTTCCAATTGTTCGATGTTAACTCGATGCCATGACGTTACAAACTTTGATTCAGGGTAATTCTTTTATCTCGGAAGTACAAGCAAATTTGAAGAAATTAATTAGTTCCAAATCGACATCGAGAAGAAATGTCTAAAACAAATGATATTGCCAAATTATTCGGATTAGCCTTTTTTCATTTTACATTGAATTGATTTTTTTTCAAATTACTCCCTATCAATTCTACTTCCGGGATATTACACAGTATTCGCACCTATTGACCAATCGATGGCCCGCGCAATTACTCCATAGGCCACGCGCACTGACTCCGACACGGCGTTATTTTGCAGAATTTATGGACAGTAGCATGTAACAAGAAGTAGAATAGTTGGTTAGCGACCTAAACGTTGTAACTACAGCTTGAAAAAGCTGTAATTACGATGTTTAAGTCGCCAAAAACCATTAAAAATGGTGGCCAATGTTTGAGTTCAAAACTCATTTCTAGTCTCAATGATTGTTTTCATTGGTCGACTGGTTATTTGAAAAACCAAGATCGACAGTAGCCGACGCACAACCGTTACCTCTAGACCACACATTGTCAGCTTCTTTATGTTGGGTGATTTTGATTAATTGAAAGTTCTCATGATGCCAGAACAAACGAAGTACGTTTTATTTCTTTAAGTCTACCAAAGTTCAACAATAAAGATAAAAAATATCGACAAATTTTAGTCAACGATCAAGTTATAAATTACGTAAAACTTCCCAACAATATTTGTACATTACTACTTTGAATGTCTGAAGGACAAAGAAAATGTATGCGATATGGATCTACTTTTTTATTCTTGCTAGCAATGTATTCTAAAACGATTCTGATTTATCTGACAGCACTTATTTGATATTTGTAACGGAGATTGTATTTGCAATGTTCAATTATAAAAAGAAAGACTTTTATCATTTTATTTTTGTTTGTTTTGTTTTCATTGATATGGGAAAAATTAAAAACCCGTAACTAGTCTGTATTTAAACACCCCTGATATATCAGTTTTCTGTTAAAATAGATTACTTTTTAGATAGCAAAGCGTCAGCTTTGATAGCTTAAGTTAACAGACGAAATTTTGAGGTCTTCTCAGAGTTCAAACGAGTGCAAACTGCCTCTGGAGGCTTAACCACTAAATCCACTGAATGTCTACGTCATAAAAAGTAGTTCTTGTGTATACACAAGTATATTGTGTAAAAATGACTGGCCACACCTTCGTAGAGAACACATCCGAAAGAATGCTATACAACCAATTCCCATTCAATCCCGCTTTTTAAGAATCCCCATAAAGGGCTTTGGAAAACATTGTGGACAATGAAGAAATTGCTTGTAACAAGCAATTTCTTCAGTGTTCACAATGTTTTTACCCTACAAATGGCAAAGAAGATTACATAACAAAACAATGCTTTGCTATCTTACAGTACTTTCAGTACTTTGATTTTGTTAATTCGTTGTTCATATTTTACCTGTAATAAAGCTTGCAATCAGTCCAACAATAACAGCAGTACAAACACCAATACCGGAGTACCAAATATAGGACACTGTATACAACCTGTCTATACCACTGAAATAAGATAGAAACATAATACAACATCCCCCGTACACCAATATCGGAGTACCAAATATAGGACACTGTATACAACCTGTCTATACCACTGAAATAAGATAGAAACATAAAACAACATCCCTCGTACACTAATACCGGTATAACGAATATAGGACACTGTATACAACCTGTCTATACCCCTGAAATAAGAAACAAACATAATACAACATCCCTCGTACACTAATACCGGAGTACCAAATATAGGACACTGTATACAACCTGTCTATACCACTGAAATATGAAGGACACTGCTCATTCACTAAAGCAAAGGACATTCTTTACAAACTTAATATATAATCAAATTGGGTTTATGCCACTTTTAACAGTATTTCAGTCATATCTCGGCGATAGAACGAAGGGTAAGGACACCGACTCCAGCGCAAGCAACGCTCAAAACACTTAAGTAATTGAAGAAATCGCTTGTGCAAGCCACCTCTCAATTTTAATATCTGGTGTCCACACGGAGTTGAAGTCGGTTTTAGGCCCGGTAACGCCGTATATATTTGGGTTGATCGTGCTATTTAGTTGCTCATGAGCTATGTGACTGTGGTAGTTAGGTAGTTGCGACGGGTGTAGCCGTCTGCATTCATGTTGATGTTTCTCGATGAGACGGATATCGAGGGTTTGTCCTGCCGGATGCATAGGGTGTAAGGCCCGGGTCACGAGGAAGGAGGCTAACTCAACGCCCTGGATCCCGGAATAAACCAATACACCCAATGCACCAATACCCGATCGGTAAAATACTTCTAAAAAATAAAAGGCTCCTGAACCTATAATGGAGTGCATGAGCCTTTTAATGCAACCCAGACAGACAGACCTATTGATAGAAGCATATAGTCAAATACCCTAGTGCTGTCCAGCCCACCCATCGGGCTCTCCCAGACGGGGGCTACAGGTAAAAAAGTCATACAACTATGGGCTGTATGCACCCAATGCAAACACCGACGTGTTTCGGGCTAAATGCGTCGGTCCCTACTATCGTATATCTATCAGAATTGCAATAACTTTAGTTATGATTATGAAATTATAACTAATGAAAATTATAATGATGAAAATATTGAAAAAAATACTTAGCTTACATATGAGATTGGACCACGTATATACATTGATTACGAGTAAAATATAGGACATTTTTATATTCTTTTTACAAAAATCAATCCACCATAAAAGACACTAAAGCGGCTCTTGCACTCACTCATTTGTGATTTTGATGACGCATCAATTTCGTCATTGGGACCACTTGCAATTCAGTTGTTATCGACATCGCACGAAGACAAACGGCTTCCCCAAAAAAAATCCGATGTTTCTAAGTAGGCTAAGGGGATCATATCATATAAAATTATATCTATATTCAATTTAGTAGATTAAACAAGAAGAAAGAAAATTTATCTGAAAGTGACATTAAAAACTATTGGAAAAGCAGATGGTTTCCTGTATCAATTTTCACAAAAATCTGTTCAACAACCGCTTTTAAAGCCATACTGTCTTGCATTTTAAAGCGAAATAACATTTTTGACTAAACATACCTAAGAAATTTTGATTTTTAGCTAGCAAAGCGTCAGCTTTGATAGCTTAGGTTAACAGACGAAATTTTGAGGTCTTCTCAAAGTTCAACGAGTGCATACTGCCATTGGAGGCCTAACACTAAATCAATTTAACACATGCGCAATAAAAAGTAGATCTTGAGTATTTCAGGAATAGTGCAAACTCTATTCAAATTGTAGAGAACTCTTTCAAAAGCATGCTATTTATTTCATACCGATCAATTCCGCTTTATAAGCATCTCAAGTAAAAAGCTTTGAAAACATTGCGAACAATGAAGAAATTGCTTGTTACAAGCTATTTCTTCATTGTCCGCAATGTTTTCTACCTAGTAAGGGAAGATTTCTAAATTCGACCTACTTAAAATTGTCTTCTGCAACTCTATCAATTTTAACCAATCTAAGATTTTGTTGTGTTGTAATGGGTTAACTCCTGGGTAACTTTAACCTCGCCTACTTATCATGATAACCTTTGGCGAAGAAGAATACTTAACAAAACTATGCTTAGCTAGCTTACAGCACTTTCAGTACTTTGATTTTTTTTTCGTACAACGGAAAGGCCTAAATAACCCGGGTTCAATCAGATAAACGGTAAATTAGCTTCTCAAGAAGGTGAAGAGAACCGTTTGCCGTATTAGACCATAACCTGATGAAATGAACATTACGTTTTTTTCATAGAGGATGGTTGATTGTTTCAGTGAAAGATCGACAATCTTTCATTTCGTGAACAACAAAAGCTATACTTTAACTAGTGGCTTTGTCACCCATAAAACGACTTTGGTCCTGCTTGGATAACATTCGGTAGCTCGAATGGAACGAAAACTGGGCTAAATCCACCTAAAAGTGAATTTATCATTTTGTTAATTTCATTCGGGTATCTTTGATGTAATTATCAAATGATAAGTCAAAGAGAAAATAAGTAATAAATGTGTTGTAAAACTTTGTGTTAGATACTAGCTTTGATGATCTTGGTATTTTACGATTCCAACGTCGATTTAAATGTTAAATTTTCCTTCGTTGCGTGGATCTTCTACATGGTTTTGTACCAGTTTTATTATTCATACGAATGTTAACTATTAATTAACCACTATGTATATTCAATTCATTAAACACTCACATCTCTTACATACTTTATATTTGATTAGTAGTGTTTACAACTCTCCATTTAAATATATTCTTTCAAATCAAAACAAAGTTTCCGTGATATCTTAGAAACAGATATAACAGGGTTTGTCACCGAAATGAAGGCTCAAACTTGTCTGCTTATTTAAAGTGGGTTCTCATGAACGGGTAGGAGTAACTGAGAAAGTTTACTTTTACAGGCTTTATTCATCATTCCAAACATCAATTTGAACAACACCCTGAAATATACAATATAAAACAACTGACAGTAATATGGAGTCATCAATATTATCACAGGCAGGTCTACACACGGCTGCTCAAGAATCACGGTGATTATTGTGGAAAAGGATTATCATGTCAGTTACTGACATGCTACTCCTTTTCACATAATAATCTATAGCAAAACATAGGTAAACTTACAGTAACTTTATGATTAATGTATCTAACCCTTTTTTCCAATAACTAACCCTCTCCTTCACTCTCTGCTCTATACAGCGAAATGATATATTTCTCCTGTCTTTACAACCATTTACAAAACAGACTATACATGACAATGCTTAATCATAGAGTATATACAAAATAGGAAAACCTACCAATTTGAGGAATTAAATGTTCAACTCCACATCACCACACACACAAAACTCTGCTAGCTGCCTGTGACTGTCAGTGCTGAAAATATTAAGGGTAAAAGTGCAAGCTAGGGTAAAGGTAAGAAAAATGTTAAATAGAGGTTTGCAAGCGCGACAAAGGACAAAACGGAAGGAAAACGGAATTGGAATTATTTCCACAACCAAACAGAAATTAAATCAAGCCAGCCCACGAAATATCATCTCCGTGCATTTCTAACCTCAGACAACATCACGAACAAAGGAAAATGAAATCAAATATTACTTACAATGAAATGTTCCTTTTTCCCGCCTATTTCCAAAATAATAGATCTCATCACAGAAGTGACCTTTACCAATACTTCTAGCCTAGTGAAGATTTCAAAAAGTCACCTGACCATTCTGGAGGGAAAATTCAATCAAGCAGAACCGAGCTGCCTAACCAAGCAGAACAAGAGTAGAATGACTTAATTAGAAAGTCATACAAAAAGTGACCCTATTACATCCTTCCCTGGCCTGTAAAATGACGTCTCGTCATTACACCTGAAACACTAAATATGTACATTAATTAATGATGCATAGCAACACAATTTCAGACTAATACAATGCTTTCTTCCTCCATGGTCAAATCTCCAAACTCTGAAAAAAATACAAAAAGTTGAAATCGAACTTTTCCGAAACTCAGCAATATTGATATATTTACAGGAAACCAAGATTTTTCAAACGAGTTCTCCCCTCTCTTTAATTTTGGCGTCCTCGCACTGCAATAGATAAGTAAAATATTAGCAAACAATAAAACAAGGAATGGACAAGAGTAAAAATAGTCATTTGATTATACTATCTAAAATACTATAAGCCACATTTCTGTCGATTCTATCTAAAATACCAGAGGACGCTAAAACACTTAAAGCATCTAATCTTGAATCACGTGGTCTTACTGTCATCTGATTCATCTGATATGAGTCGAACCATTCGGGGAACCTCTTCGCTCTCTTAGACCTTCTCGGAACAGGGGTTGGCAAATCTTCCTTGCTTTCGTTTGTCCGATGTTCATCATTCACTGCACGTCTTCTTCCAAATCGTTGTTCCTGTTCCTCTTCTGTCTTACGGATTTCTCCCTCTAGCATCTCATCATCACCTGCAGCCTCATCTACCTCTTCAACGTTATCATTCTTCTGATTACCCTGAGGGTTATCTCTTTCCTCCAAATCATCTTCATTCAAACTTTCTACAACAACTCTATCTCTTCCATCGTCTATGGACTCATGGGCGTCCCCATGTGGAATTGTAACACTTACAAAACCTTGTCCAACATCATCATCTGATTCATCACTAGAATCATATTCTCTTTCGGTTTGCAAACCCTTCTTCTCACTTTTGTCTTCAACTCCCTTTCTATCCACCTCATCTGTGGCCACACATTCTTCCTTAATCTCCAAAGATTGTCTTTTCTTTGGGATAGGTCCTATCATTTTCCTGTCTCCTATAGGAAATAAATTATTCCTATGCAGCGTTTTCACCATGTCCGATCTTTCTGATCTAACTCTGTAGACTGGAATCATATCATTTGGCTGCTCAATGACAATGTATATCTCTTCTTCAAACCGGTCCTGTATTTTGTGCTTTCCTTCAAACGCAAGTATTTTGACGAGGACTCTATCACCTATTTGAAACTGTGCTGCATTTGCCTTTCGATCATATTCTTCTTTTTGTCTCTCTTTTGCAACATCTAAATGTTTCAAAACAATCTTTCTTGTAATGTCCATTCTCTTTTGTAAATCCTCTATATATTCCCTCGTACTTCGATTAGAATTTTCAGTCACTTGCTCAAAAATTGAGTCAATAGGAAGCTTCGGCTTTCTCCCAAACATAATTTCGAATGGGGAGTGTTTAGTCGAGCTTTGTGGTGTACAATTGTAAGCATAAACAAGGGAATTCACGTATTTCTTCCAGTCCAACTTTTGGTCGTTTTCTAATGTACCTAGCATACCCAGAAGTGTTCTATTAAATCTTTCTGGTCCAGCATTTCCTTGGGGATGATATATTGACGTTCTCGACTTTTCCATGTTAGTCATATGGCAGAGCTCTTTGATAATATTTGACTCAAAGTTAGCGCCTTGGTCAGAATGTATTCTTGTGGGTATCCCATAATGTAAGATAAAATTGTTATAGAAGGCATCTGCGGTAGTTTTGGCCGTTTGATTCTTTGTAGGGATCGCCATTGCAAATTTAGTGAAGTGATCAGTGATCACAAGAATGTTGGCTATTCCACCTTTAGCTGGCTCAAGGGTCAAAAAGTCCATGCAGACTAGTTCTAAGGGGTAACTTGTATTGACATTCACTAGAGGAGCTCTTATATTTGCACCACTTTTCCTACGAACACATCTGTCACAGTGATCAACCCATGCCTCGGCATCTCTTGTCATACCAGGCCAGAAAAATCTTTCCCTTAACAAGTTCAATGTCCTATCTCGTCCTGGGTGGCCGACATCATTGTGAAGGCCGTTAAGGACTTCATTTCTGTAACATTGTGGTAGAACGAGTTGTTCTACGAAATCTGTACCATCTTTCACTTTTCTGTACAGAATACCTCTTCTCATAATGAAATGACTAAAATGCTTCCTCATGACGAAATCTTCTTTAGTCAAATTCTTAGTAGGAATTCTTTTGTCAATTACGGCTATTCGCCATCTGTCAATGACTCTATCTTCTCGCTGCTTCTTCCTTATTTCTCTCATTTCTATTTGAGCCATTGGTTGCCCAGTATCTTCTGTTACTTCTACTATGTTGATATTGGAACAAATGGTCTCAATAACTGGGCTCGTATCAATATTGCTACATATGGCCTTCACGATGTCGTCTTTGACTTCAACTCTGGCATCACTTTCGTCTTGGACCTTTTCATGTGGGTACCTGGACATTGCATCAGCATCAATGTTATTCAATCCAGATCTGTACTGAATATCAAAATTATATTCCCCAAGAGCTGATGCCCATCTCTGGCCAGTAGCATCTAGCTTCGCAGATGTTAGGACATATGTTAACGGATTATTGTCAGTTAATACTGTAAAATGGTTAATAGCTAAATAATCCGAAAATTTTTCTGTCACTGCCCATTTAAGAGCTAAAAATTCAAGCTTATATGCACTGTAGTTCCTTTCAGCTCTATTCAGAGCTCTACTGGCATAAGCAACCACTCGTTTGAGCTTCCCTTCTGATTGGTACAGAACTGCACCCAACCCCTTCCCTGAGGCATCTGTATGAAGCTCAAACGGCTTCGTAAAATCTGGGTAAGCTAATATAGGAGGATTCGTCAAAATCTCTTTCAATTGCTCGAAAACTTGTTGTTCGTTTTCAGTCCAACTCCATGGCCTAGCATCTTTTTTGCCTTTCTTGGCAGTTGTCGGTGGCAACAAATCAGCCAACGGTCTTGTTATTTTAGAAAAGTCCTTGATGAACCGTCGGTAATAGCCGCAGAAAGCTAGAAAGGACCTAAGTTCATCAGGATCGTTTGGAGTGGGCCAATTTTTTATTTTCTCTATCTTACTTGGGTCAGTTTCAATGCCGGACGCACTAACAATATGGCCAAGGAATGGAACTTTGTCCTGAATAAAAAAACACTTTTCCGGTGAAAGTTTCAAGTTACATTCCTTCAGTCTTGTCATTACAAGGTCTAGGCGTCTTAGATGCTCATCAAAAGTATCGGAGAAGATTATAAGATCGTCTAAGTAGATGACACAAATAGTCATATTGTAATCTCCTAGACACTCCTCCATCAGGCGCTGATAGGTGGCAGGGGCGTTTGTGAGCCCAAAAGGCATCTTGATGTATTCGAAAAAGCCTAGATTTGCAACGCTAAATGCAGTCCTTTCCTTGTGGGCCTCCTCTACCTCAACCTGATGGTATCCGGATTTCATGTCAATAGTTGAAAAGAACTTGCTACCTTGTAGTACATCAAATATTTCCTCAATCTTAGGTAATGCATAGGCATCTTTCACACTCCTTTTGTTCAGCATCCTGTAGTCTACACACATGCGTAGTTTGCCATTTCGCTTCCGCACTAACACTACATTGGAGGACCATGGGGATTTCGATTTTCTTATAATCCCTGTTGAAAGGAGCTGCTCGATGTGCTGCCTCACTTCTGATACCATAGCCGGTGGGATTCTTCTTGTTCTCTGTTTGAAAGGAATGTCATCTGTTAGATCAATCCTATGTTTTATCCTATCACAATACCCTATGTCCGACTCGCCTGTTGAAAAGATATCAACATGTTTCATCAAGAGTCCATTTATCTCCTTTAATTGATCTGGTTTCAACCTTTCATTGGTATCTATATGTATCTGTCCCAAGATCTTTGATTCTACAGCATTCTCATGTTCTGGTTTTATATCCTCTATTTTTACCGGTTGCAACTCGCACAGCACAGCCCTGGGTGATATCACTACACTATTAAGTGTAACATTTGAAACAGTAATATCTATTTCTTTTGTATGTCCATGTTTATAACTAATTACTGCTGGAGTGATGTCAATATAATCCGGTAACACAGAATCGCTAGTCTCATGTATGAGAGCGTTTGTATCCTGACAGTTCAGTTCTTTGTCAGTGTAACCCCGGATTGTTCTGGTTTCATTCGGACCTAAAATGAATTTTCCAGGTTCTGCTGATTTGACTACAGCGATAGTGTTTCCATTCTTCTTCAATTCCTTTTCTCTCAAAATCATACATCTGAATGCAAGATACCAAGGGGTGTGTAATGACGCACACTGTAGGAACCTTGGCCCAAAGTTACTCTGACACTCATTCAATAAAACATCAAGTATGTTAGTACCCAAAATAACTGGGGTAGAACCAGAATAGTGAGTGTCTGGAGTTACTAAAAATAAACATGTGGTAGTAGAAGACGCTGGAACTCCTCCTGAAACAGAAAGATCTGCTTCCACATATCCACTGTAAGGAAGCTGCTGTCCGTCAGCACATTCCACCTTAATGAAGTTCTCTAATGGTTTCAACTCTAAATCTGACAAATTGTTGCGATAAAATGATTCAGCAATAGTGCTGATACAACTCCCAGTGTCCACCAATGCTTTAGTTTTCACCAATTCCAACGTAATGGAAACTTCATTTGTTGTCCCAACTAATTTAGGGTCATTGTTGAACGTGCCTGAGTTCGACCCTGCAACCGAGGCACATTTTAGTTTGGGCAGTATTTTGATATATGGCCAAATCTCTGGCAATTGTAGCACTGCTTCTGTGCGTTATTAGGGCAATCCTTTATTTTATGTCCTTTTCCATTGCATCCATAACATGTTGGAGCAAAGTTTTGAGATGCAAGTGGTCTCTGCTCATTTCTTCGCCTATCATCCCCACCTTGTCCTCTTCCCCTAGAGCCTCGCCCTCTTCCTCTGAAGTTATTTCCTCCTCTGTTGGAATTGCCTCCTCTTTGGTTCCAGTTTGTAGTTTGTCCTTGTTTAACTTCATTCTGTTTCTCAAGATTATCAATTCGCTCATTCAGCTTCTTTAATAAATCTCGAACTTCTCCCATCTCAGTTGACTTTGGCTCCATAGGAACTGAAGCATGGCTATGAGTCATATTCGAGCTGGTCAGATCAGCTTCAATTTTCCTGAGTTCAATTTTAAACCTATCGTAGTCATGTATCACATCATTCTTGTAAGTAGCCATATGCTTGAACTCGGATAACAATCCATGGTACAAGACTCTCTGTAAAATTGTGTCATCAGCAGGTAATGCGTTTAGGGACACCGCTTGAGAGTAAATCTCTTCAAGACGAGCCGCGTAAACAGAGATATTTTCCTTAGGTATCTGTTGACACGAATAAAACTTCTTGAGTATGCTCTCTCTGGTCTCAATATTCCCGAACGTACTCTCGAATTTGTTAAGTACTACATCAAGGGAAACACCAGGCCCAAGTCTCCTAAGTATATCAGCAGCATTTCCTTTAACGGCTCTCCTTATTCCAAGAAGTATCTGCTCCGGTTTAAACACATTCTCTGTCCTAAGAGATTTTATCTCGTAACTAAATGTATCCCAAGATGTGTCAGTTTTGTTGCAATCTCCAGTAAATGTTGACAGCTTCGGGAACTGATGTGACATAGACGAGTGTGGTGTTTCATGTTCAGACACCAATTTTCCAAACTGTGATAAAAATCCAATTAAATCCTCGGGTTTCTCTACATGGGGTGAAAGGTGAAGCTGATGAAAAGCATCCAACAACTTCCTGTCACGGTCCGATATTCCTCCCGATGATGTATCCATCCCACCTGAAGCAATATTTAATTTGTGCTTCTCTGAATCCGTCATGGTGGAATCTAATTCACTTTCACAATAAATACTAATGTCAACTTATACTATAAAAGAAATACACATTAACTGTGTATTAAAAATAAATAAATGGCTGAAATATAAACCTATGTTATCTCCCTTTAATGACTGGATATAACAACGCTTATCATAATATAGTACAAAACATCTGAAAATAGTAAAAACCTTGCAAGGGTTGTCAATGCATAATACTTTAAGCAATAAGCAATCATATACTTCAAGGGAATCAATCCATGTATTAGTCTTACCATTACCTATCAGCTCCTATCTGCAGAAACCTAAAACAAAGTAAAGGGAGTACTTCCTGCAAAGGGTGAGTACCTACAACCAGACCAACTATTTGTAATCTGATATGTAAACAATGATTGTTTAATGTAATTATCACAAGTCAACCTTTTGTTTAAGTATAAATAATTCTATGTTTTTCTTAAAGGATAGGCTAAGGGTTAATTATGACATTTCTATCTTTCTTTTACCACAATGTTTTCTCTTTAATATATCATCACTTCTTAAAGTTATTTAGGGTGATAAGAGACTATGTTAAACTATTACTTCCAAATTATTAACAAAAAATGAACATTTGTAAATTACTTCCCTTTAATGACACAGAGAGTAGTTACAAAATATTACTTCCCTTAATTGGAAGTCACTTAGCATAAGGTATTCTCCTCTACTCCGGTAGTCTGACCGAGACAAAGTATGTTCTATACAACAGGTAGTACTGGCATAATCACAATAAAGGTGCATAAGCAATTTTATTAAATTCATGCAACTGAACATTTCATGCCTGTATGCTTCAAATGCATGAATTATAGTGAACATGTGTATTTATAAATGTAATGTGCAATAGTGGGACTTCAATGAACTATTGTTTATTAATAAATGATATGACTCAAAGGCATCCTAATGCACAAAGGGTTATATCAAACATAACTATCTTAATATGACAAACTTTTGTAAGAATCCCTAATGCAACTATGCATTAAGAAAATAATTATACTAATTTATAATATTAATAGCTCATGTGAATAAATTATCAATCAGTTTAGTTAAAGTCTATGATAACATATTTCATTTCCACTCAGTATTTCAATAGAATGAGTACTATTAAAATGGTGTACTTCATAACAGGTTTATAAGGTTCACAAGTCACATATTACCAAAACAGGAAACCTACTTTCACTTTTGAAAATAACTCACATGACCAGTGTATGGACAAACCAATAATCCGAATTTGACAAAGACCAATCACCACGAACTACCAGAATAAATTCAAAGTTCAAAGGTCACACAAAGAAAAGTTCAACACTGATATCCAATCAACTCTGAATATGCTTATAATCTTTTTTAAAGTTCAAAGGTCACACAAAGAAATTGACAAACTGGATATCCAATCAAATCTGAGTATGCTAATAACCTGAGGTCACTTAAGATTACTGGAAGCAAAGCCGGGAACCAGCCACAATTTTCAAACGGAAATTAGATTAAACAATGTCTAGAAATCACTGAGCAGGGATCCAGAAATCAAAATGGCGGTATCTCTACAGGAAGTCGGAAAGACCAATCAGATTTGACCACGGGAACCAAACAAAAGAAAGCGGGAACCAATACACGGGAACCAATCCAAAGGAACCAAATCAGAAGGAACCTATCCAAATGTAAGGGGAACCAATGAAATTAGAAGACAGGAAACCAATGAAGTGGAAACTAATCAAAACAATCCGAAGTCACCAAGATCCAATCAGCAATTAACAAATCAACAGGAAGTTTACAACAATCAATCAAAATGGCGGACTGAGAAGGTCAAAGGTTAGCCAATTTAAAGACCCACACACAAAAATAATCAATATATGTCAATCAAAAAGGTATAGAAAGGGTCAAATCAAAGTTTAGATTAAGATAGGTTGAAGAAATAAAGTTAGTGTGTTAACGAAACAGAATTAGTATTAAACTCGTGACGCACTCAAACTAACAAACCTCTCACAAAAAATTTATAACTAAGGGATATGACATCTTAATTAAAGCATTTGCAGATTGAAAGATTTGACTATACCATTTGGTTGTTCAGATCATAGTAACCAAAACAACAATATGATATTAAATGCTACTGAAACATAGTGGGAAATGAAAGAAATTGCACAATATTGAAGGCTTGGACTACCAGAAATTGCTGTTTTTAACAATGCAACATTGTAGTAAAGGGAGAAACTGTTGTATCAGGGGCTACATATACAAACAAAATTCTACTTACAGATGTACATTCTTATCCTTAGCTCTAATATCCTAAATTTCACAAAAAATCAGTGTCCAAATCAAAATGAACTCTGTGCAAAACACAGTCTAGTTCACAAAATTACTTCATCACAAGTGTCACAGTTTATAATCCAATCTACCACGACGTCGTCCAAATGTCACCAAATTCAATAAAACTGTAAAAGTCCAAGAATTCATCGATTCGCCATCCTTCCCTCACGAAGAAAATATCTGTCCTCAGGTAGGTTAGAGTGTAAAGGGTAAAGATCGAATACAACGGTACCCTATCAGGCAAAAAACTTCAGGTAAATCCAAGGTCTAAACAAACACCATCAATGATCACTGTCCATTATATGTAACTTCTCACTCCATAATAAAGTTCATGTCCCATATTGGGCGCCAAAATATAACAGGGTTTGTCACCGAAATGAAGGCTCAAACTTGTCTGCTTATTTAAAGTGGGTTCTCATGAACGGGTAGGAGTAACTGAGAAAGTTTACTTTTACAGGCTTTATTCATCATTCCAAACATCAATTTGAACAACACCCTGAAATATACAATATAAAACAACTGACAGTAATATGGAGTCATCAATATTATCACAGGCAGGTCTACACACGGCTGCTCAAGAATCACGGTGATTATTGTGGAAAAGGATTATCATGTCAGTTACTGACATGCTACTCCTTTTCACATAATAATCTATAGCAAAACATAGGTAAACTTACAGTAACTTTATGATTAATGTATCTAACCCTTTTTTCCAATAACTAACCCTCTCCTTCACTCTCTGCTCTATACAGCGAAATGATATATTTCTCCTGTCTTTACAACCATTTACAAAACAGACTATACATGACAATGCTTAATCATAGAGTATATACAAAATAGGAAAACCTACCAATTTGAGGAATTAAATGTTCAACTCCACATCACCACACACACAAAACTCTGCTAGCTGCCTGTGACTGTCAGTGCTGAAAATATTAAGGGTAAAAGTGCAAGCTAGGGTAAAGGTAAGAAAAATGTTAAATAGAGGTTTGCAAGCGCGACAAAGGACAAAACGGAAGGAAAACGGAATTGGAATTATTTCCACAACCAAACAGAAATTAAATCAAGCCAGCCCACGAAATATCATCTCCGTGCATTTCTAACCTCAGACAACATCACGAACAAAGGAAAATGAAATCAAATATTACTTACAATGAAATGTTCCTTTTTCCCGCCTATTTCCAAAATAATAGATCTCATCACAGAAGTGACCTTTACCAATACTTCTAGCCTAGTGAAGATTTCAAAAAGTCACCTGACCATTCTGGAGGGAAAATTCAATCAAGCAGAACCGAGCTGCCTAACCAAGCAGAACAAGAGTAGAATGACTTAATTAGAAAGTCATACAAAAAGTGACCCTATTACACAGAGTCTTTTCGAACTTGGGCTGCCTTAATGTATCAGTCTTTAAAAGTATTTGGACATTAGAAAATGACATTTTATATACGAATAAAAATTTAGATTGTCAATACTATTACACATGACCTAACACCGTAGACATAACACTCAAATACCAGTGACAGTGAGTGGACTCGAGTGAAAATGTTCGTTCCTAGTATCTTGTTCTTTTGGTGATAGCTATCTAATAAACAAGATACATCAATGGTGATTTCAGAGAAAATCTGAATTTTCGTTCTGACCGATGCGTCTGACATCTGATGTAGCTACATAACTCACGTGTACTTATCAAAGATATGTGTTGTCACTTCTGGTATGGTGGTGGTGGTCACATTTCGCAAGATAGGAGCGGGTGTAGCAAGATCTGGGATAGTCCAGTTACAGCCAAGCACCGAGACAGCAGGTTTTAAGGTGACACTTGTTCCACTTAAAGATGTCCCGGGCCCGATCCATAACAGCAATGCCAAGCTTGAGAGAATTCCACACGTACCTCCCTATTTACGAAATATGTAGAGAGAATGAGCATGGAAGATTTTTTAGACTGGAACAAATTTTATTCTAGACAAAGAATAAGTTTACTTCATGTCGAATTACTGAAAATCATCATATACGAATTAGAAATAAAGCAAATAAATTTGCATGAGACTACTCAAATTATATGCGCACAAAGCAAAAAATGACTAAGAACGACTAAGCTACTATTTTATATGAGTTTTATGTGAGTAATTACGGATATTCATTGAGAGAATGTTAATTGAAAGGAAGACACGTGAGCGGTTAATTTACCTCATTCAATTGAAATCTTTTATTATCATATTTCCCTAAATCATGTCCTTGTCAAAATTAAACAGATACACAAGTTTGCGGAAGGTGCACAATGGTTCAATATGTCAAACCAGAATTTAACATGATGGGATTTTAAATCCTTTGCATGTAAGAATTCTTTCAGGGCGTCATAAACGCAGTTTAAGAAAAGATATCTAGAAACAATGTTACCCATTTATTAGCCCATGGAAACAACATCCCGAGAGTAAATGTTCCTAGTAAAGGACCACCAAGCACACCGAATAATACATACGCCAACTACAATAAGATGAAAAAAGATTCGTTTTTTTTTTTTGCAAATGCTATTTTCTCTCCTAGTTTATAATTTTCCGTCATACATTATTTCATATTGTCGATGAGTGACCAAAATGTCGCAACTTCAGCTTTATTCAAGCTGTATTTGAGTCATTTTATCGCCAATTGACGATATTAATGATACTATGGGTATCAGAAGCTGATCCAAGCAAAAGCTCATGTTTCAAGAATAGCAATGGTAAACTTTATCATAACGGGTAGAATACCGATCGTTAAGCAAACTAAACAACTAGGATAGGTAGTATCCTACTTTGGAAGTAACTTTAGGATATAACTTTTGTATAATAAAATGAGTTATCCATTAAAAAAGCTTTATTAAATAAATATGCTCATATCAATTTATAACTGAAGTTTTAATACCCACGGATTTTTTAAATGTTTTCACTTTTGATATACATTAGGTTTACATTGATTTGTGAAACAATCTCTACTTTATTGGTACCCTCTTTTTCTCCGGAGAGGAGAGAGGGGTGAAGTTAAATAAACATTCGTGTCCTTAGAACTTTGGAGCTAATGTCTACTATTTTTACTCTCTTATGATTATACGACCAAATCCTCTCCCAAAATTAGATATAAATTTCTTACCTGTAAAACCATAGCACCAACTTGTGACACAATGAAGGCAAAAGCAAGTGCCAAAAGTCCGAATAATATAACTGAAATTTAGATAAAAGTGCATTTTTTCTAAATTATTAATAAAAGTATCATTGCATTTGAAAAGTTAGATTCCCAAAGAATGCTATGAAATACAGATACTATACAACATCAAAGGTTGTAGTTTAAACTAGTTGCCGATTAATCTCTCCTTAAATTCGATCTTCTGTTCGATTATGTGTCATCCACAATTCCTTTATGGTCCTCTTTCTCGTGACGGGACACGTCAATAATCTATTTTTTACTTTTAATAGAAAGATGTATTACAGGTCATCTGTGAATTAAAAGAACACTTGCACGTTGCAAAATATTTATTAAAAAATAGACAGGTTAACAAACAAGCTTTTTATCAGGAAGGAAAAAAATTGACGACGGCTCGTGATGAAAAATAGAATGGTCTGTCGATCCCACGAGAATTCACTTTTAAATCAATTTTACACCTTGGATCTTCCAATACAAATGTTTGAAACGGTTCACACACTTATGATTGAGTACAATAGCGCAAATGAATAGTAGGATCGGTCCATGAATGAATGAACTGTATGATAAAAGTGTTTCTTTTGAGTGTGTCCTTGACCTTTAACTTAGCTGATAGATATTTCGAATAGCACAATTAAGAGATGAAGAGAATAGTTTTTGTTTTTATGCATGGAGGTATGAACCGAAAAACCTAATCACACTGTATGAATCCGCAATTTGATATGATTCAATAGCACTGAGCGAAAAAAGCAAAACTTTACATATTATTATACTTTTTGTACGGAACTATTCTGTGCGGAAGCATACACAATGACCGCGTGCTCAATATTTTGTTCGTGAAGGTATGAATTAATTTTTCCGACCAATCAGAACGACCCTTTTTGAAAGGCGTAACCAAAAATTGAATTATTTAGTAATGATTTTAAAAACTAATTTGACCCAGCAAAGGTTAATTTTGGTTGATAATGTAAAAGAAATTAAAGTTTATTTATTTCGCTTGAAAAGTAACACAGATAAAGTAATTATGGTTTTGAAGAATGATAGATTATAAATATAGTTTTTCTCACCAAATATTCTTGATAACCAAGTTGCCTTCAAAGGTGAAATTGAAGTACAACAGAACGGCTTTACAAAATCTTCTAACATGACTGAGCCACGGCGTTCAGTCCTGACGATACAGTGCTGAAAAGATCAGAACAAATCTAGGCCTAAATGATGTTAATTATTGAAAATTCCATTGTTTTGATGACGTACTGTTTGTCTGATTAGAGCTATCAGACCCCCTTCACTAGAACCTTTTGAATACAGGGTGGAAAATGAAGAAATTATTAATAGCAAGCAATTTATTTCTTATACAGTGTTTCCTCCTCAAAGATACAGATATAAAAAATCATCAACTTAAATTATCCTTTGGACAAGACTAAAAGATTGTCGTTTGTTAAAGGGTTTATGTACAAAATTTGTAACAAGGACAGTTTTTAAAAGGTTGATATCTTTTCTCCCATTTTTTATGAAACAGAAACACATTCTAAAACTTTTAAAAATATGAAAAAAATATTATCAACATTTTTAGCGGTTTTTTAGGAAAAAACGGTATTTCATATCGATCAACCGGAAACAAGTTCTCATACATTTCGGCTCATTTCCACGCACGCTCATAAACGTGAAGTGAAAATCTATGTGATCGCCTCCATCTTGTTTCATCGCTGATGAAGAAAATAACTTACTTGCTGAATGCCAACAGCCTCCTTTTAGTCATGAATATCCAGGAAAATGGTTTAAAACTTAATATATCCTTGGTAAATTGTCTAATGAATTGTCAAAATGAGAGAAATAATTTCCTCGCGTTTCAAGATAGAATCTAGGCCAGTGGTTAGTGGAGCTAGCGAATACATGTAAACTGTCTGCTGCTGTATTGACCTGGCAGGGCTGGGCAAATTTACACCCCGAATACACAGAACATGTAACACGTTACAACCCTGTTATAGACGCGATTGAAGCGCCTATTAACCCCATCGAATAAAACACCTTTTACCTCTCGAATTAGACTAAGTCTTTGAAACAGACACGTAACTACTTCAATTGTGATAATAACATGCTGAACGAAAAAATAATTGAATGTTAGCTTGATTTCTTTACCTTTTATCATTTAACCTTTTACCACACAACCACAATTTTTCACGCACTTAAGAAGAAAACGTTGCAAATTAATTTAAAATAGCGATTTCGGTAAACAGTAATGGGTCATGATTGATTGAATAGGGTTTAACGCAACTTTTGATAGTATTTCAGTTATATCGGGGCGACTGGAACCATGGAGTCCTGGTAGTTCACACACCAAATAACCACTACATCCTTATCGAGCCTCCAGCTGCTCCTCCTACTTAGGTGTACGATTTACTCACTCATATTGATAAAATATGCTCGCATTATTGAGCGCGGTTACTGATAAACTAGCAAAACCGCTCTCAGGACTTTCAGTCCTTTGATTTTCTTTAGGGATGGACGGGTTGTCAGTAAAACAGGTTTCTTATATATTTAATGACTATTTCCGCCTTAAATACCTATGCAAATATTGCTAAAACTATTGCTTTGATTCATGCCAGTCTCTAACAACTATCCCCTAGTTTAACAAGAAACAATTGTTTAATTTATTTTAATTTATTTATTTGGAAAACCAGTAAGTATATAATTACCAAATCTTACCTGAGACTACCGCTGAAGACGCATGATAACAAAAGACCAGGCAAACCATGTAAATCTCCTAAAAGATCCATCATATACAGAGGAAGAAGCTGAAAGAAAAACAGTAACAGAGCATTTGAAAATAAAATAACAGGTAACCCATGTAAATCTCTCAGAAATGTGGGAGTGGCATATCCGTTATTTCTCTTTAAAAAACCCTTTTTTGGTTTACCTGCCAAATTTACATAATGAGGAAATTCAAACGTAAACACAAGAAAGGTTTTGATGGACAAACATAAATAATGGAATTTAACATTTAGAAATCGAAGTCCAGATCGCCAGCATGGTTATTCTGTAATCTACATATTTGTTTAAATATATGAAATCGACTACTTAAACCATTTTTATCATAAGACAAAATAAAGCAATTAATAAACGCAAAAAAACTTAATTAAATCATAACTCGTATTTGCAGAGTGCTCGATCATACAGCAGTACCCACATAACTGTCTATATGCTTAGAATATATAGGGTTTATTATCTTACGACAGACATACAACATCTTGTATTTGCTTTGAGCTGCGGAGAAAATTTGTTTCATGAGACCAAAGGTCGATAGTATATCAAATTTTCCTCCGCTGCCAGAAGCAAATACAAGATGTTGTATTGCAATAGTAAAATGATATTCCATTTATTATATACCTAGTTTTACTGAATACATTTGATGAAATAACAAAAACAAATCTGTATAAGTACAAGGATTCCCTTCTTCTTTTCCATTCTGATTACGTCTTTTTACACTATGACACGAGAGCGAAAATGACGTCATCTTAGACAAAATTATATGGAACCGTATTTGACACTGTCGGATACGGATTTTTTTCTGACGTGTCCGATTTTGTCTGTACGGAATGTATATACTTTACTAGAAATATTTATATGTATAAAAAAGTATTTCTTCAATCGAACATTCCAAAATTGCACATTTAAGTAAGAAATTACTTTCCAATTACGAATGGGGATTAAAATTAATTTTAAAAGAATATCAAGTCAAAAATAATTTGTGATAAATATAAAAGACCTCTTGAGTGTACATAAAACAAATGGCCATTAACACACTCTTTTTCGCGTTTTCATGTGAAATATGCACCAAACTTCCAAAAAATTCAACCTTATAATCTGATGAACAATTTGCACAACATTTCATTTAAGTTGATCAAAAGATATAGCCCTAAGAATGTAAACAGATTTCAAATCAAAAGTTCGCATTTTCCAAAATGATTCATTTTTATAATTGAAAAAAATGACCAATTTTCTTCAAATTTGGATTTTATGGTCCTTGAAGTAAAAATATGACAATGTCGTAAAAAGGCCTCTTTTCATGTTTTCTTCCAAAAGGCCTATTTTCATGTCATTACAAACATTTTGACCAATTTTCAAAAAAATTATGTAAACTTGTGGTCCCTAGAGGGTATAAAAAGAAATTTTCATTAACGCCCGTTATTCCTTCTTTCTGATATTCGATTGCCTACATCTTGATGACCTGACAATCATACAGACCAAATGTCATTTCAGTTGATCACTATTTGTGGTCCCTAGAGAGTAAAAATACAATCAATGCCCCTTTTCCCGTGTCTTCCAATATCATGTTCCAAATTCAATAGTTTTCGAAAAGGTCTTCCTTAAACACCTGACAAAAATACTGACCAAGTTTCGTCAACATAGAACCTATAGTGTTAACATAAAAAAATTGCTCTCTCTCTCTCTACCCAGATATTTAATAAAAAAAAAAACTTAGTGACCAATCAGATCATTCGTTTAAACCGAAATACCACGAATATATAAAGGTAAAACTCCAATATTCACACTAAATAGTTGTGTGATTTTTTTAGACTTAAAGGTCGTAACTACGGTCGGAACTACTGCTTATTCAAACCTTAATTGCGCCCAACGACACAGGCAGACATTAAGGATCATTAAGCTAACCATGAGGACGATGTGATCTGGTGAGCCCAAGATATATAAGAGATGAAGTTACAGGTACAGTTTGCAATATTCCTAAAATGCACAATAACTACTTTTTATAGTGTGGGCATTCGATGGATTGAGTGATTAAACCCCCAGTAGGAGTTTGTACTTGTTGAACTCTGAAACTACTCAAACAATTTATAAGTAATTGAAAGCCATCAAAGAGTCGGCTAAAAACAAAACAGTTAGGGCTTTTTGGCGGTGTCAAACAAGTGGTACATCTTTCTGCCTCAGGCCTGGACTTATTACACCACTGGACCTCTTGTCTATTGAAAAAATAATTGTGAGGTTATTAACTTTTTGTTTAATTTCTCCGCGCATAACTTGATTTTCTCCTAAACACACGAATATTCTCGAGAATTGATGTATTCGTCGGCAATATATTCATTGCAAATAGGTCAAGCCATGCCATTGATTTGAAGCTGTAGTATGTCTTTATAACCTTAGCTTGGATGAAAAAAAAATCTGAAATAATTATGTGTTTTCGTTAATTTATGACAAAATATTTGTATTAAAATACGCGTTTATGAATGAAATATAATAAAACTCGTACCTGATCAGGTTTGTCTATGAGTCCAAATTTAACAGGATCGCATTTCTCATAAAATGAGTACATCACGACACCGACAAGACAGCTCAGAGTGATTATAGCAGCCATACCAGGCCAGTTCATCCAAATAGCTCTAAAATTGAATGGAGAAGCTACGCTAAATATCACAATGAGTACATCACGACACCAAACAGATAGTTCAGAGTACCAGAGCAGCCATTAAACACAAGTTCACCAAAACAGCTCTGCATTACAAAGAGAAGATAGAAGTTATAATGAGTGCATCACGACGCCGTCAAGGAACTCATGATGGTGATAGTAAATCAAGGCCAGCTTAGCCAAACAAAATTGACCCTGGCGAGGTAGATGTTTGTATACTATTTTGCTTAGTTCCCGGCGCCGATGGGACTCGAATCCGTGACCTTCAGATCACGAGCCAAGCACTCTTGCCACTCAGCCATCCAGTCAGCCTAGGTAAAGGTCACAACGAGTACATCAAAACGACGACAAGACAAACCAGCGTATTGATTGCCAAATAGCCGTGGAAATACAAAGAAAAGGTAAAGTATACAATAAGTACATCACGACACTTACCAGACAACGTATGATGACAGTCGCAATTATTCCAGACTAGTTCAGCCAAAATACCATGACAAAATAAAACGAAGTTACCAAAGTAAGATGTTACGTAGCTGCGATATCGTGATCCTCTTTCTCGTAATATATTTGCAAAGGCTACCACGCCCGCCCTCTTTGCTCCTTGTGCAGCGCCCAGAGTGATTAATTCTGGGCAATTAGGGATTATTTATAAGAAGTTGTATATGAATGGATCTTATCTTTTTATATTTATCTATCTCAATATATATATATATATATATATATATGTGCAAACTGTCGGTATTTCATATATTTTAAGTCTCGATAAGCTACACCATCGGAAAATCAAACTTTTGCGGACTTATTGAATCAAATGTCAGCCATTGTTAATTTTTGATATAGAGATCTGCCGCCAAAATAAAAGCAAATGAAAATTTAGGCAATCATATTTGGAAGACATGGTATTTTAAAAAAACACACAAAAAACAAAAAAAAACAGTTATGATAGAAAAAATATATATATTTTTTTTAATGTATTTCAAGTTTTATTTGAACTGGATAGGAAAATCAAAAATATTGACAATTCAGTACCACTATGATAACATTGTAGGTGAAAAGCTTAACATATTTAAACGAGCACCTGTTTTGACAGCACGATAGTGGTAAACAATGTATATAATAATATATCACATGACCAACCAAATGTCATTGCCGCCAAACTTGGCATTATTTTATTTAGTTAAAAGAAACCGGCATCAAAAGATTTTTACTAGAGACATTATGATTATTTTGATAGAATTTGTCAATATGATGAACATATGTATGAAACTGATCCGTAGATTATCATTCATCACAATACATAGAATATTGGAACTGCAACAAGTAGCAAAGGGTGTGGGTAGCCTTCACCAACAGATTATCAGTAAGAGGGCTACGATATCGCAAATGGATGTGTACATCACGATACGGACCAGGTGGTGATGGTGGTCGCCATTTCAGGCCATTTCCCACAAATACCTAAGGAAACTACAGCTTGAAAAAAACTGTAATAACGACTTTTAAGTCGCCTCAGAAACAAGAATGATTGATAAAAATGTTGGAGTTCCAAACCGCTTTAGATTTCGATGATTGATTTGATAAGACAATCGATTTTTGTCGATAGCAGCAATCAGCCAATTTGCCAATCGCCAATCGCCGTCCCAGCCCACTTACTCCGTTAAGAAGTTTCGCTTCGATTTTTAATGTCATTCATCACAACCTCTATCCTCTCTAGCCCTTTCGGCTCCACTGGGCTGTTATGGCTGCCAAAGCAACCTTGGGCTATCTCGTCGTTGTTGTGATGAACTTAACATAGTCATTTAATTGACTATTGCGCCTGTCAACAAAATAATTAGCCCACCACATGTTCGTCGCCAAGCAACTATTCTACTTTTTGTTATATTTTAAGTGACAAAATAACGACATACACCAATACAACAACATGGCAAGTCAATGTGATGAATGCAGCCATGCATGGCTAGTTCGACCTATTATCTCTGAAATTACAAACAAACGATAGAGGCCAGAATGAGTCTTTACGATATCGACAATACAAATCAGGTTGGTAATGAAACCCATTCAAGGCCCGTTTATCCCATCCCCCAACCCCTCCCCAGAAAAAAAAGAAACTATGAAATTAGATACAGAATGTTGACGTCCAGATACAGAATATTGAGGTCACCTTAAGAATATTCCGGCATTATCAAGACTGCTTGGAGTGATACAAGAAATAGTGGTTATAGCCAAAACCATGTAGCTCCGAATTTAGTTATCAAAGAGGTGAAAATGTTGCTAGTTTTACTTCATAAATTTGCCTCCGATCCTTATTTCAAATGCATTAACAAAAACATATACCACAGAATGGCATGTGCAAGGAAAAGTGGAATGGAGATAAACCCTTGAAAATAAAAACATGCATATTTTGGTATCAAATGATATAATCAGTACATTACGACACCAGCAGTACATTTGAGGGAAATATTAATAGTCGTCCCAAGCCCGTTTAGCCAAATAGCTTTGACTTTGTTTAGAGAAGGTAGGAGTTACAATAAATATTTAATTACAAAGCTCAAACAGCCTAGGATGATAATAGCATCAAATTCCAGGCTTTATTTGTCTATATGAGATTTTTCTAAGCTTTGAGAAATTAGGACTTAACAACCTAACATGTATACTTGAGACCTTTTGAAATATTGTAGAATGACCTTGTATTTAAGGTCTTGTTACCTAGATTTAAAAAATGTTCCATATATCATGGAGAATCGCGATGAGAGTTAGTCGAGCCGAAAAAAGTATGCTGCTTTGAAATAGTTTTAAACCAAAATGATCAAGTATTGAAGAGATATTCTGGCATTTTAGGGATCGTACTATATAGGGCTAATTTCCAAGTAAGAATAATAGTTTGACGTATTTTGGTAGAGGACTATAAGACGATGCCAACTGCCAAATTTCATAAGTCTAGCTCTGTTTGTTTAGCAGAAGATTTTGTAAGATCACCTTTTCTATATCTAAGTTATATCAGAGATCGCAAATTTTAAAGTAAGAGCAAAAATTTGAACTATTTTGGTAGAGGATCATTATGTAATATCACATGCCAAGTTACATACCTTTAAGCCTTTCGACATTTGTCTATCACCAATGGGTGCATAATCGTAAACCTAAGTGGAATAGCAGCAGGAGGCTAGGAAAGAATGTAGTGGTAGTACTGGTGGGAGAAATACCAGGAATCTATTGTTAGGTACTCCAGCCGCCGCGATATGACTGAATTACTGTTAAAAGCGGCGTAAAACCCCATTCAATCAAACAATCTAAGCCTTTCGGTTTGGGAGGAGAATATTTTTTTGTTTATTTTATTTCAATTTTATTTTATTCATGCTGTTGCCATGGCGACCAGAGTTCTTCATAGAACATTATTATTTGAAGGAATCTGAAAGAAAAGCATCAAGAAAAACAATCCTTTAAAGTTTGGGTGAGATCTGAACAATTTTTAAGGAGAAAAACCTTACGCACTAACGGACGGACACAGGCACGGTCGGACGGACGGACGCACTACATATACTTCGCCTTCGGCCAGTGGAGATAAATATTAGCTTAGGCGACTAAAAAAGTGAAATTCTATATTTTCATGCCAATCGTACCAATTCACACTGTAGTGTTTACACATTTTGACCATGAAAAGTACTACCAGTTTCCCGCCCAAAACAATAATATGAACAAATTGTTCACAGAGATTGTTTGTTAGTCCAAAATTCAAGTACATCTATATTGCAACCTGTATGTTTCCAGTCACCTGAAGAACACATCCCTGTTACACATTAACACCCTAAATTAGAAATCATCATGACTAAACATATTACTTACAGTTTTGCCATGGTCACATTCTTGACAGAGATTGCTCTCTGTACTTGTGCATGATTTGTTCCAAACACGGAGCACCAAAATATACCTCCACCAATCACGACGTTCCACACACTGTGACGTACTCTTGGGTCTGTATCGAACCTTCAAGATTGTCAAAGATCTTGTAAATTAAATAAGTTTAAGGTTTCGGTATTTTTATGATGACGAAAGTGGACATGTATTGTTCATCCCCCTAACCTTAGCATTAAGAGCGATGTGGTGATCTGGAAACTACGCCATCAAAAATACAAACATACACCGGCACACCTCCATGGCGAAACAAAAGAAGCAACGGAGTGACTTGCATACCGATGAACAACACAAGAAAAGTCATTAAATCGAAATTTCACTTCGTCAAAGAAAGAGGAGTGTCAAGAAAGAGGAGTCATGGAGGAATAATCCTGTTAAGCAATAAGGGCCATTGAAAAACGTAACAA
Source organism: Fragum fragum (assembly GCA_946902895.1). Lineage (NCBI taxonomy): Eukaryota > Metazoa > Mollusca > Bivalvia > Cardiida > Cardiidae > Fragum > Fragum fragum. The sequence goes on from OX336365.1 coordinate 83,301,010, forward strand.
TTGATCACGGAAAGAAGAGCAATAAAGTGAAAAGCTCTTTTAACAAAAAAGGAGGGAAATTTAGTAACCGTAACCATAAACCAAGGAAAGCGACACGCTAGTTTAGCTACGGGATTGGTTAACTGAATGGGGTTTAACGCCACTTTTAACAGTATTTCAGTCATATCGCGACGGCTAAAGCACCTAACAATGGATTCCTGGTATTTCTCACGCAAGTACTACTACTCCATCCACTCCTAGCCTCCAGCTGCTATCCCACTTAGGTTTACGATTATCCATCCATTGGTGCGAGACAAAGGGGGGGGGGCGATGGAGTGGCAAGGTCATCAAAGCCATGGACAATTTTTCTAAAAGATTAGCTCGTTTTACTAAAAATAGCCTAGTCGTGGATTGGTCGTAACCGCAAGCGGAAGTGAATTGAAGCCATGAACTAACAAGTTCGATCAGTTAAAGAAAGTGGAGTCATTGAGTGGTCGTAACCATAGACCAAGAAAAGGAGAGCCATGGTGTCGTTTAGCTCTTGAAAGGCTAGTCGTTGGGTAATAGAAATCATAGTCACAAGATAACAAAAGCCATGAAGTGAAAAGCTCGTTTAGCTCAAGAATGGACAATTACTGGATAGATCGTATTCATTTGCTAAGTATATCAAGTTTATGACGAGACAAGCCCGTTTATCCTTATAAACGAAGGCTGTGAGTTGATCATAACAATATGTTATGCAAAGAAAAAAAACATGAAGAAACAAGCTCGTTCAGCTAAAAAAAAAACCTAAGACGTAAACATTGGCCATAAAAAAAATAATTGTTTATCAAACTTAGGCGTACTAATTGTTAAATGACGATTGTAGTAAAACAGAATGGTTGTTTGGCGATCTAAAAGTCGTAACTACAGCTTGAATAAGATGTTTAAGTCGCCAACCCAACAAAAATAAAATGTTTAACACAAATGGCGGCCAATGTCGGAGTTCAAAGCTCAAATTCAGACTGAATGAATGATTCGATTGGTAGATTGATTCTTTGATTGACAGTTGCGATCGGTTAATTTTGTCAAATGTCGGAAAGAATGTTGACTTAATCAGGGTTCCTACACACGTTCCTAGTTTGTTTGTTTTTGTTTGTTTTGTTAATAGTTTGGTTCTTTTAATACTTACTCAAATAAGACAATCCTCCCGTTTCTATCCGCGATATTCCAAGCATTTTCAATCCCATCTAGGTTGTTGGTACCTACGATCAGTATGGTGATCATTCCAGCAAACACGATGATCATCTGTAACGTGTCTGCCCACAGCACAGCTTTCATGCCACCCTGAAATATAGCTAATATGGTTAAAAAAAACTTTGTTCTCAAGTTTATTTACTATTGTATCACTTTTTTTTAAATTCTTTCTATCATGTTTAGGAAACAATAGTGTAAGGATGTCGAGCTATTTTGTATGATCCTCAAGGATTGACTAGTAGTCAAAGTGACTCCCGGTCAACATTTTATGTAGCTAATCGACTCCCGATAATTATCCGCTTAAGTTAAACAACGACACTGACATGCGATTATATAGTACTTTCACCAATAAGTATCCAAACCTTTAGACATATTAAAGCATGGTCCTAAGTGCGTTGCTTAATCCGCGTTCGATAGTAATATCCTTGAACGTTGCATGGTACAGCATGTTTAAATTTCACGAATATCCACCGCTATGTGTTCGTATTCAACAATAAACGAAGAAAGTTGGTATACAGTCTTCGCTATAGCTTATAGACCTCTAGAATAATTTTGAACTAAACTAAGTGAAGCATAGGGTTATATCGACATTGCTGTCGTCGTGAGAGCTTTTTTGTGGAAATGGGTAGCTTATCTCAACGTGCTCCAGCGGGGTATTATTTCCTAATACTCCTCTTAATATTTAACTTTTGTAACTTCATTATTATGCTATACCTAATTAATGTTTTCGGCACAGCACTATTGTATTTATATGTAAATATAGAAATATATGGAAGAAATATTTTTGACAGCACTTATATTGCAGTATGTGTATTTATTGGTTATACAGATGCCTATAGATAGTGATAGAATCCGTGATTCCATGCGTATGGGCGACAGGATAGCGGCTTTCTACTATAGCGGTATATCCATTAGGCCGCCTGTTAACTTTTTTCTGTAAACTGCATCGTCTCCTAAGAAACTATTGGGTGCATTTCGGCCAAATTTGATAGGAATTATGTTTGTCTGACCCCAATTATAGATTTCTTCAAAGTTTGAGTTGTTTGAAAGCGTCTTTTATTGGCGTGGCTAAGAGACTATTTGGGGAATTTCAACCAAGTATCACAGGAATTATCCTTGAGTGACCCTTAGTGAGAATGTTGTGCTTATAATCCTTACATAGTGGATTGCGAAAATATTGGAAAATCTCTTTTCGAAATCTTCAAGTGAGTCGGTACCAAATTTCGTTTACTTGATTCGTCTGAAATCTTCTTAAATTTGGATTTTTAAAAGAAAGAGAACATGGCTGGTTAAAATTATTGGTTTTTTTTTATGGACACTGTGATAAACTTAATGCAAGGATGATAGTCATGATATCAATTATGCAACGAAGTAACTTGAGTTCATGAATTTTGTTTTTTTATATACATCTATAAAAATAAAATGCAGAGTGGTATTTAAAAATTATTCTAAAATGCGACCCGATAGTGAATCCTTTATCTTCTTAAAGCCTAAAAATTCGCGTCCGGATTACTTAAGAAATCTATGTTGACATCCACTTTTTTCCTTTATCTTTTTGTGAAAAGTGTATTCTTATCAGACATTGCATTTATAAATCCCAGAAAATATTTCCGTCTTAAAATTTCGTGAAATATAGTTAAATGATAAAAAGGAAGACTTAACCCTTTTTGCAATCGACTTCACATAAATTCACATTTTTCGAGATAATAATATTTTATTATGTAGTTCGACTTTTCTTAAAAAAGTAAGATACAAGAAGTATATGTTAGTGCATTGCGGCATTAAGTGTAAAAGTCTTGGAAGCCTTTAGACGATGGGTAGTTCGAGGCTTTTAAAACAGCTGAATGCAAGAGGTATCTATAAACATATCGCGACGTCAACAACAAATTCGTACCCGGGAGGTTCGTAACGTCATAATTATTTTCAATGTTGTGACGATGAGTCTTGATATTTTGACCGCGGATCATTTTTAGGGGGGAGGGACATAAAACCTTCATAACATTCTAACCTTGTATCTTGGAATAAGAATTTCAAAATTACCTTATTATTTATAGGCGCCCTAACCAAAGCAGATACACCGACTTATCATACTCACTGTTACAAATATGTATCGCATCGCTCACCTGAAGTGGGCTAGACAAAAGTCAATCTAAACTATTACAAAAGAAATTTCGCCGGAACGCTTCCAAAGCATCGTAACCTACGTATTAAAATAAAGATGACATTTTATAAATTGAATTCACACTTTTTTCCCGAAAGGGTATACTTTAAAATGGAAAGCACAATGAAAACAGTTTTAAACGAATGATACCAAATTGTCAGCTTTGCGTTCGAAAAATATTTCAGTAATACCACGACAAGTATAGTCTGGTTTATTTCCGGGCTGGTGCCATACTTCACTTTCATCAGTATTGTATTCAAATGATATATGAGAGGAAATAAAGATAATTAAAATCTTTGACATGAAAAAACGTCGATACCTACTTTTAAAGAGAATCAATGAAAACAGTGTACTGAATTGTGTCAAGTTTTTTTGTGATAAACTTTTCATATGGCCCCTTTTCCCGAGAAACTTGACACATAATAAATAAATTTACAGAGGAACAATCCTAATGATAGATAGCTTGAAGAAACTGGCAAATAATGAGGACTTTTTGGGATAATAGTGTTTTTGCGATAAAACTTTCAAAAGGCCCCTTCTCTTGTGTTAATTAAAGATCAGACCCAATTTACAAAGGAACAATCCAAATGATGGTACAATAATTCTATTAAAGTTTGAAGAGATTCTGATAAAGATTTCGGACAATATTGTGTTAATTTATAGGATTTGTTAATAATTTTTCATACAGTCCCTTTTCCTGTGATATTAGACAGATCAGACCGAATTTGGAAAGAAATGCCGGTACAAACATTCTCTGAAAATTTGAACAGAATCCGATGAAAACTGTAGTTATGATTATGTTAAAAGAGGATTTTTTTCAGTGAAAATATTGAAATGTCCCTTTTTACATGATACTTGACTGATCAGACAGAATTTGTAAAGGAACAGTTCTAATGATGGTACAATCAGTCTGTGAATAATTGAAAAGAATCTGATGAAAACTGTTGACTTTATTGTAGGACTTTAGAATGAAATTTTCAAAAGGGACCTTTTCCTGTAAACCTGGGGCATCAGGTCTAATTTCAATATTAACGATCGTTACTACTTTACAATCATTCTGTGAAAATCCGATGAAAGCTCTGGACTTGGTTACAAGGGTTTTTAAATGAAAATTTCATATGGCCCCTTTTCCCATCTTTCTTGACAGACCAGACCCACTTTTAAAAAGAATGATCGTTTTGACCTTACAGTCTGTGAAAGTTTCAACAAAATCTCGTCAACGAGGATTTTTTAATTCAATTTTCATACAGCCCCTTTTCCCATGTTACTTGATGAGTCAGGTCTAATTTCGAAATGAACTATCCGTAAAATATTATTATAATTATGTGAGACTATGAAGACAATCTGATGAAATCTGTGGTCTTATTTTTATTAACTAAAAGAATTTCAATAAAATTTTCATAAAGCCCCCATTCCTGTGCTTCTTGGCGAATCAAACCAATATTCAAAAGGAACATGAAGTTTTAAATAAAACATGATATCTAGGGACATCATTGCGTTAACGAAAATTTTTCTATCTAATTTTCAAAAGGCCCCTTTTCCATTGATACTTGACGGATCAGACCCAAGAAGAAAAGGAACAGTCCTTACGATGGTACAAAAATTATGTGAAAGTTTGAAGAGAATCCGGTGAAAACTGTGGTGTCTAGCGTGTTATCAATTTTTTTAAATCAACTTTCTTAAGGCCCCTTTTTTCGTGATACTCGACGAATCAGATCCAATTTCGAAAGGAACAATCCTTATGACAAAACAATCATGTGAAGTTTTGAAGTGAATCTGGCGAAAACTTAGGACTCTAGTGTGTTAACAAGGATTTTGATAAGATTTTTAATAAGATTTTTAATTGAATTTTCAAAGGGCCCATTTCGTCGTGTTTCTTGACGGATCAGGCCTAATTTCAAAAGGAACTATCCTTATAATGCTACAATTATTCTGATAAAATTTGAAAATATTCTGATTTAAACTGTGGACTCTAGAGTGTTATCACGGAAATTAACTTTTGGCCAGTAAAGCTAAAAAATCGGAGACGGATTATGCTCTCCTTGTAAGACCTTGTCTAAAAGACGTAGACCAAAATGTTCCTTCGTGGTTGCTTTCATTATTTTGAGTCAGAATAACAAAGAGTGGAATTACTTAATAACTAAGTAAGCTAGAGTTATTAATTTACAACATCTGGCAATATTGACTAATCATAGATAAAATATAACGTTTTCTTGAGACACAGTAATATTCTACTAATTCTTTTGATATTGCAAATTCCATGCAATGGGAAATTAAATTGCATTGAAAAGAACTTTGAGCAAGATGCCCCCTCTAGTCAGACACTCCATTTAATCACAAACCATTAAAATAGGCGAGTGTCGTTATCATAATATACGTTTCCATACTCCAACAGCGATAATGTATCATCTGACGATGACCGACTTGCCTCACATGCAAAGTTTAACCGATTCCCACACAACAAAATTTTTGACTGGTCCAAATTAAGACTCCCTTTACTGCGAAGAATATAATACCAATACCACACCAACATGCACAAGGTCAAATAAGAGGAAACATTTTGTAATAATTTTATGCGGATCCATCCATAAATGTATATGTAGGTGGAGTTTGGTTGGCCGGATTTTCCCTGATAACCCTTTCTTCTTGAAGCAATATAGGGATGAGTGTATTTTTCACTGCGTTTATTGGAGTATAAAGTGCAATTGCCTTAGCACGTGGAAAATGTTTAAGCCATGTGCTAAGGCAATTGCACTTTATACTCCAATAAACGCAGTGAAAAATACACTCGGCCCATATAATTGCAATACGTCTATTTTCAAATCCGAAACGGATAGAGAGATGAAAATAAAAACAAATAAACGAACTGTGGGCGGAGTTACTTTTCTTTGACAAGCGTATGGATACATTGACACAGTTTATCGCTCGAGTCGTTGTAACGGCGGACATTTTATTTCGTCGCTTGGGTTTTTTGAAATGGAAATTCGAACATTCGTTGGATTTATTTGGAATTATTATGATAATACTAACTTTAAACTCTGTAAATTATGATATCTGGGTCGATAACAGTTAGAATTATGAATAGATGCTTTGTAATAGACAAGAAATATAAACCTACCACATGGACACGATGCATGCTGATGTGGCGAAGCCGATTCGACATCTCGGATTTAGGGTGGCTAATAAATGTGAGTTTTTCGAAATCTTCATGTTTAAAACGAACATTATAATTGTTATAAGGACACTATTTGTTTATCTATTTATTGAAAATCCATGGAAGTATAAAGGAATTCGAGGAAATCGAAATTCAAAAGGTGATGACTAAATATAGTAACAAAACAAGTTTGGTATTTCTTGGAAGTGAATTCCCAATATCGGAAATCCCTGACCTTGTTTGTTTCTATTTTTGTCGAAAATAGTTCTGCCTTTTATCGAGGTATAAAGTGCAATTGATTAGATCACGTGATACGATTTGGGCCAATGAAAATACTCTATTTCAAAGTATTGCAATTATTATAATACCAAACAGCGACAAAAATCTATGGAGAGGAATATTCTACGAAAGTTTCATGCAGGTCCATGCATAAATGTAAGAGTAATTTTATTAATACGAACTTTTACACGAATGCCCCTTTTCTGTGATGCAGCATAATATCGCAAAATTATGACAGTATGCGCATGGTCACAATGTTTCATGGGAACTCTTGTATAGATATAGGAGGTGACGCGTTAACAAGCAAGAATTTTAGACAGAGACGATGATACCAAGATACGTCCATCTCCGGCGGTGTATAGTATAACAAAATTACCCAGTGATTACCTTCAGATTGATAAAGAAGGAAAATACAAAAATTACATTTTATGTAATTCTTAAAGTAATGTGCTGTATTTACAGAAATGTGTCTAAAAAAGAGCTATTTTATATTTAAATGCAATTTTGAATGACACAGTCATTACGCAAATAACGGCTATGTATTATTTGAAAAATGGTAAATAATTTGGTCTTGAAATTCCGTTGTATTCTGGCCAGTAGTACTAGAAATTACTGAAAATACAATTATAAGTTGAAAATGAAGAAAACAACTTCAAAAATGGATTTAAAACTTATTATTCAATACACGACGTTTCGGCCATTAGCCTTTTTCAAGTGTAAGATATAAACAAGTAAACAGGAAATGACGTCAATGTCACTTTACAATAACATTGAACATTAAGTTCCCCTTTTCAATGACAAGATGGTCATGCTATTGCTGGTAGAGGATATACTCTATAGATGGAATCAAAGGGGCCATTTCTCTATGACCAGGATTAGTATTTACATGAAAGGGTCAGCTTATTACATAAAATATTGAGTTACTTTGACTACGGGGGTCCTTTTTCTACAGCGGCTCCTGTGTAACGATAGTGCTATTACGGAGGATATTGTGCTTGGTTTTACGGACAGACTTTATCGGAATTATGGACCTTCTTTATTATGTTTAGGAAAGAACACCATTCTGAACCTATTGTAGTTTCCATAACATTTGTTGACATAAAGCCTTTTGGTGAGTCCTCATCACCAATAGTGGTGTAATTTGAGACCAAAAATCCAACGGGTCATGAACGGTGATTTTTTTCTTAGCTATTCTAACCAGAGTAGCTGCACCGTATTTTTTCTACTTATGAACAGAACAACTATTTTCGTAACGACTGTCCTCTGGAGAAAAAAAAACGCACATGAAATTGTTTCATCTAAGATAAATGCAAGAGAATAAATGCATGTCATGAAAAATAAAACAATTTGGCAAGTTAATTACTATGTTACAATCCAAAATGCTGTTTTCGTAAAAGAACTACTTTTACTCAAATAGCCTCCTACGGTGGCATAGAGGCTACATGTACAGGTTCTTTCATTTTAGACCTATCTTGTAAATAGTAAAAAAATCTTCTAAACATTTTTCGCTTTATAGTTTTTAATTGGTCGTAGACCAATTTATATAACCATAAACTCAAGATTGTGTCGCTGCAATTTACCAAAACTGCCTTTAGCCCAACTAGACGTATATTCTGACGGGAAAACAAAAAAATCATTTCATTTTACAAGTTTAGAATTATCAAAAGGAGTAAAGGAAAACTGGACGGTCACACTCTTTAAAGATGAATGCTTCAAGGATTTTCCGTTAGTGATGAACGCGTTTAACCAACTTTTCCTTCAATCATATCGAGGTGTAAACAAAGATGATACTGCCACTCAATTATTTTCCAGCCATAAGTTAATCAAAGTACTGAAAGTTCTTCTGGAGAGCAAATTTGATTATTATGCTTTCAAGCTGTCTGAAGAATTCGCTCAAAGAATAGTATCAATTGTTTTTTCCTTTGTTTATAATCAGCGCTGTTTCACGCCCGGTAATCTCGGGCTCCATCTCTTTTTGGAGAACAGTACAAAAGGAGACAATGATACTTCCGATATGGAGCCAAGGACCGGAACTGGACAGAAAAGGTAAGTAAAACAGTTCACCTCGCGTACAATTTGATCTGCCATTGACCTATTATGTATTTTCCCAAGACGTCGAGAGTTTCATACCACATAGAAATGATTATATTATCCGTTGGCGGTGATACATTTCAAAAATAATTCCGTTTGTGAATAGAAACTTGAATCAAAGTTTGGACATCGGACCCGATCAAACGCGAAAATGCGTGTTGAAATCGTTAAATCCATGTTATCAACAGTTCTGAAAGGTTTAAGTTGCGATGACAGTGAAATGAATGATAACGTGTTGATATAAAACAATGTTACCACAAAGAACTGCGTTTCCCAACCCCTTTTACGGATTTTCTTAGATGAGAAGGAGACCGTGATGCGGTGCGGGAGACAAGATTCAGAGGGAGAGGCGATGCATATGAAAGAGTACAGTGAATAATTTTGTAACTTTATGAATATTACAGGACACTTTTTCTTTCCCCTTTACACAGTAAATGTGTCTGTCAGACTCTCTAGAACAGCCATATTTATATCAAAGTCGCAAGAATCGAGTTACACAATCCACCAATAAATTAATACAGAACCCACGCTTAGAGCTCATTACTTTCAGTCACAACTCTGCTACACACTGGTTTATTTTCTGCTGACTTGTGTTAACTTTGAAATCACACATGAAGTGAAATGACGATTCAAAATCACTCACACACCGCTCCAATCATTCATTCCATACACTCACCAAAACCATTAAAAACGCTCAAATTATTTCAAAAACATTTAAAAACCTTCCAAAATGAGCAGCATTTCATTCAAATCGATAACAATTTTCCACAATTTTTCTTGGCTGCTGTGGGTTTTAAAGCGTCTGATTGGTCCGTGAAGACAAACAAACACAAAAGCATGTATATTTTAATAAAAGGAGGTGATGAATTTCCATCTATCTATAAATACTGCCTAACTCCCCTTTCGGGTATGACTGGAAGGTGCGCGTCTGTGCTGGAATATACACTGTTAGTCATTGGTTAGGGTGCCAAAGTATTGTGAATGTTAGATTAAGAGATCTGATAAACATATTCTGGTCATTCAGGACGACTCACTATCTGAAAAGAATCGAGATTCTTTTTGAACGCTGCAGTGTTAGGTTGCTGTTTCTGGTGGGCTGTTTCAAAATATCACTGTGTAGGGAAAGAAAGAATATTTAAGGAAGAAAGCATTCGCATGGATCTGTCTGAAAGATGCTGTGTGCATATGTCGGGTGGTCCTAACTGGACTTTCAAGATAAGCTGGTACGGGCACTGCAACAAAACTATTAGCGATTTTATAAAACATGGTGACTCTGGAAAAGTCTCGTCTATATTGAAGAGTTTGCCAGCCAAGCTCCTTCTGCATGAAAATTATTTTGAACCCATCTTGCTGCTCTACGTTGTACTTTTCCCCTTTGTTGATATAGGTTTTTGTGTAAGGGCTCCAAACGGTTGATGCGTATTCTACCTGGGGTCGGACTAATGTTTTGTACGATGTCTCTCTGATCTTCTTATTTTTGTCTGGATGTTTCTGCGAAGCAAACCTTAGGTTTTATTTGCCTTTGATGTTATATGGTCAATGTGCGTGTTCCATGAAAGAAATCCAGATATTGTAACTCTTAGGTATGGATCATTGTCCACAGTCTCTAGCACTTATCCATGTAGCCTGTATTCAAAAGAAATCTTTTTCTTCTATTTAGTAATATTTAGCATTTTCTGGGATTAAACTCCATTTCCTACTTTTTCTCCAAATGCATTAACTTGTCTAGATCTTCTTGCAAAGTTTCTCACCAATGGGTGGATAATCGTGAACCTAAGTGGGATAGCAGCTGGAGGCTAGGAAAGGATGTAGTGGTAGTACTGGTGTGAGAAATACCAGGAATCCATTGTTAGGTGCTCCAGCCGCCGCGATATGACTGAAATACTTTTAAAAGCGGCGTTAAACCCCATTCAATCAATCAATCAATTCTTGCAAAGTGATACAGTCTTGCTTGTTGTTTATAACTAAGTAAACGGCAGTGTCATCTGCAAACAAACGAACTTGGGAGGTGATGGTATTAGGAAGGTCGTTAATATACAAGAAAAGCAGAAGAGGACCAAGCACCGATCCCTGAGGTACTCCAGACGTGACTGGAACTTCGGATGAGCATCCACCTTGTAAGACTACTTTTTGTGTTCTGCCTATAAGAAAAGATTTAATCCACAAAAGGGTAGTATTGTTTACTTCATGTTCCTGCAATTTATACAAAAGTTTTAAGGGGCTAACTTTATCAAAAGTCTTGTTGAAGTCTAACAAAACTAGATCAGTTTGTTTTCCCTCAGCAATGTTTCTGGAAAGATGGTCGGTCAGTTGCAGTCGCTTGGTTTCACATGAACAACTTGCTCTGAAACCATGCTGTAAGTCATAAAGAATTTTTTTTTGTCAAAATTTTTAGTACGATTTGATGCTACAATATGATCAAGAGCTTTACACAGTATACATGTTAAGAATATAGGTATGTCATTTGCAGGATCTTCTTTGTTTCCTTTCTTGGACAGTGAAGTCACGTTTGCCTTTGTCCATACCTGGGGGAGGGTGCCTGTGTCAAGGGATTTCTGAAAGAGAATTTGGACGACATTAGCGATTTTAGATTACATTCCTTTAATTTCATTCAAAAGTCATTCTGAAATCATCTCCAAATCACCCAAAAATTGTCAATTTCAAGGTGTTATTAAATTGATTTTTGGGGGATTTGGGGTTTATTACAGGCTATAAGTTTTCAGAAAATCATAGAAAAGGGGTCGGTTTTGACGTTCGAAGATTGACTGGGGTTACATAAGAGTATGGTGTTCTAAAGAAGTTTTACGGTACATTTTTATATGCATCGCCTCTCCCTCTGAATCTTGTCTCCCGCACTGCGTCCTTGTCTCCATCTCATCTAAGAAAATCTGTAAAAGGGGTAGGATAAACGCAGTTCTTTATGGCAATATTATTTCATATCAACCCGTTATCATTCATTTCACAGTCATCGCCACTTAAATCTTTCAATGTTGTTGATAACATGGATTTTAACGATTTCAACACGCATTTTCGTGTTTGATCGGGTCCGATGTCAAAACCTTGATTCAAGTTTCTATTCACAAACGGAATTATTTTTGAAATCTATCACCGCCAACGGGTAAAATAATCATTTCTATGTGGTATGAAACTCTGGACGTTTTGGGAAAATGTATAATAGGTTAATGGGAGATCAAATTGTGCGCGAGGTGCACTATTTTCCTTACCTTTTCTGTTCAGTTCCGGTCCTTGGCTCCATATCGGAAGTATCATTGTCTCCTTTTTGTACTGTTCTCCAAAAAGAGATGGAGCCCGAGATTACCGGGCGTGTGTTTAGGAACTTGTTAATTTCTGCCCAGAAAAAGAGAGGGTTTTGAAATTTCATGAACCTGCTGTCATCATATTTCCATAATTTATCTGTTTTGGCTTTATAAAAAAAGCTTGCAGGGATGGTCTAACCATTAAATTTAACAATCGAGAATTTTTAAAAATTTAGTTTTCACAAAAGTTTCCTTTTAGTCGGTACCCATGTTGCATCAAGGTCTTACGTTCATGTAAAATTATATTAGTTCTAATTAACATTCACGGAAATATCATACACTAGGGTAGAACCTACGTGTTGTGAAAGCAATAGAATTTAAGTTGTTTTACCCTAATTCTAAAGTCGGAATGCAACGATATGTCCAATTTCTCAGTGACGACCAATTACAGTGCGTACGGCACTTTGATTTTAACAAGAAATCAATGTAAAGAAAAGTTATAACACGTTTTTAGAAAGGAAACAAATTACCGCGATACACAATCAACCAAAGTCGGTCTTTATTATTATGAGCTATTTATGAATTTAAATAACGATGCCGCGTCAGAATAGTAACCTGGTTGGATGATTAAATCGTGGGAATGACTTACTACCCTTTGGGAACGACAGAGAGACCGATTTTGGGCTGTGTATCTCGTTCCAACGATATAGCAATTCGTATTCTTTCTTCTTCCCAACAAAAAATTTTCTCATAAATGTCTGCCAATGACAGAGTTCAAATTGCACTTCCGGTCTAAATTATTTATTAGGTTATGCGATTAAGTCTTTGATTGACAGCCGCGATTGGTCAATTGTCAGATCGTAAGACACGTTCACTGACCTCCGACAAGACAGTTCGACTGTCATATCAAATAGTAGTAGTAGTAGTAGTATTTCTTTATTGCCTGCATAAATGAAGAGTATATACATTCAACTACTACATTATAACACAAAACACATTGTAAGAAACAAGATTAACTTACATGTACAGCAAAAAACAACAAAAAGAACAACCGTACATACTGTTTATGACGACCTAAGGTTGATTCGTTTTGTATGTTTTTGCGTGACATTTATTTCGCCATAAAGCCTACTTAAAATAAAAAAAAACCTTTCCGGCCTACATTATTGAGATTGCAATTTGATATAGTTATCATTTAATAGGGTAATGCAAAATTTGTTAAACACGCATGTTTTGAGTTGAAGGCCGGGTATTGACACTGTTACCTTTCTAGCTGGAGTATAAAAAACAAAATGGAGAGATTTACCTTTGTTATGTTGAACCTGGAATATTCAAGTGTTTGCAGGAGGTTTAGACAAAGATCAGCCTGCACACATGTGCAGTCTGGTCTTGGTTTACACCTCCTGTTTGTACTTTTCCTGTGGGAATAGTTGATGAAATTGATTTTCAAGAGAAATATTGATTATTGAACAACATGCACTATCTTTTGACAAGGTTAAGTGCATGTGGACCTTCGACATTACTTTCAAATACTTTTGCTTGTTTTGCGACTTAAACGCCATTATTACACCTTTTTCAGATCTCGTTATGGCCTTTAGATTGCAAACTAAAGATCTGTTTGTCTTATGTTCTCCAGCTTAATTGTTTGATCGCTGGCCCATCCCATTTACTCCTCTGGCCTGCACATCGACTCCAACAGGAAGGTCTGCTTCGATTTTACACGGTGCTACTTTTTCCAAATATATAGCTAGTAGCATGAAACAAAAATGATAGTGGTTGGTTGGCAACCTAATGCATCGTAACTACAAAAAGCTTCAGTTACGACGTTAAAGTAGCTAAATAAACAAAAGTATTTCAAACAAGTGGCATCTAATGTCAGATTTCAAAGCTCGATTCTGGGCTTAATGAACGATTTGATTGATGGAATGATTCTTTGATTGATAGCCGCGATAAGGCTTTATTTTTCAAACTAACGCCCTTTGATATCTCAGTCAAAATGTCAAGTCGGCGGTTAGTGGGCGTGGCCAGCAATCCGTCAATTCCGTGTCCGTATGTATTTCCGTTTATTTATCGTCGCTACTGCAGCACATGTCCATATGGGCGACGCCCCAAGAAGACGGTTAGTTGTTAGGGGATAGCGCAAGGATACAGGACAAAGCTGCTGTGAGCGCCGCTTGGTTCTTTAACGTGCTCAATGAATAGCATCGTCACACGGGGCCTCGGTTTACCGTCTAATCCGAAAGACAATTAGTTTGTTAGTTTATATGGTCAGCACAGGGCTGCAATGCCGAGTTCCACAAATCATTAAGACGTAGCCGACTAGTCAGCAGATTTAACTTTTGGGTAAAGTTCTTCGACGCGATCTTGGAAAACTCAGATGTTAAATCGGCCGATTAACCGGTCAGTCTCCAACTTCTCACCGATTAGTTGCCGATTTTATCAAAAAGTATTATTGCCGATGCGTCAACTCGTTTATGTGACAATGGCTTACATATGAGTATACCTTACACTTCAACATTTATGTCATGAAATTTTGTTGGTTTTGCGGCTTAAATGTTGTGGCTATAGCTTTTTATAGGTTGCCACCAACGATTCGCCTTATATTATGTTTCAGTCGTTTGCACCCCTTGGAATGTATCATGCATTCAACCCTTTTCCATCCAATCCCTGGTTTTGAAGTCCTTGTTTGTTTCATACTTGACAAGACATTGTAGAAAAAGAAGAAATTGCTTGTTTCAAGCAATTTCTTCTTTTTCCATATTTTTTCTACCCTACAGAAGGATTATTTATCAAATATAATCGACTTTGAATTGTCGTCTGCAAAACCCTTGAATTCTGAAAGGTCTTAAATTTCTAAAACAGGATATATGTTATTTAAGCACTGTCCTAGTTACCTAGTTCAAAGGAAACCTTTTTGCTGGTAGGAAAATGGAAATATCACGCAGGGCTTATTTTTATTTCAATTTGGTTCAAAATTTTTGTTGGAGTCTCTTTACTGCCATTCGCTTTTAATACTTCTCACTGACTGCTTGAATCTTGATTATATTCAAATTTCAGTTGCATTGTTTTCTCTGGTAAGTCCTTGTAGACTTTGAACTTTTCTCGAACTAAACTTAATTATTTATTAGAGTTGATTTTGATCCGGTCCTGAGCGAAAAAGAAAGCGTATTTCTTAAATTGACAGATCATCGAGGTCAATAAAGAAATATCGATTGATAAATAAAACCATATTTAGACCGGTAGTGAAATTAGAACTCCAACATATGTGTCAAGTTTAATACCTTAAAAGCTCCAACTAAAATTTATTCGATGTAGTTGCGACATGTAGGTCACCAACCAACGGTTGCTATTTTCCCCCAGACTATTTATTCTGCAAGATTTCTCAGTCACTGCAGAGTAGAAGATAACTGGGCCAGCGAACGTCAATGGCGGAGACATATATTATGTCGTCTATTATATTCAATGGTAGTTTAATGTTTAATTTCGTCTGTAAAGAAATGTAAAACTAGCGTAGGTTATCGTCCTGTGAAAATCTGATTTGTGAGAATGTCATACATTTAATTTGTGCAGGTAAGATTATTTTCTAAAGTGTAAAACGTAAAATGATATCTAATATACGTGATACTTACCAAGGTCGTGTAAAAAATACAAACAAAGCTGACGGCGATCACCGAACCCCATAACGAGAGGCCCGTCACTGAAATTGAAAACAAAGCAAAATTATTTAATGTAGGTTCCTTCTATCAAGATTCAAGCGTTTTGAATGGCTGGCTTTTTTCTTTGTGTGTGTTGGGGTTTTTTTGTTGTTCTTTTTGTGTGTGGTTTTTTGTTGTTGGTGGTGGTGGTGTTGTTGTTGTTGTGTTTGTTTTTTTTCATACTTCCATGAACAAAATTTTGATCAGTCAGCTATTTCGTATTGTGGACGCAATAGAACCACAAAATTTTATTCAAAAGAAGTGAAATATTTTATTAGCAATTTTGATGGTATTAAATGATAAGAAATGAAAAGAATTTCGTTGTTGTTTTTCCACTGAGGTATGTACCTTAAACTCAGTCCAACTAGTGTATTAATCCTCTTCAAAAACATAACAAAAACAAAAACAAAAAAAACGGAATTATAAATGTTAGATATGTTAACCTATTTCAGCTAAATTTTAGGCTAGCCCAAATTTAAAGAAGTTGCAGACAACAATTTTAGGTTAAACTTTGTAAAATTTAGGATTCTTCAACTTTCTTGGTATAAAACATTGTGGAAAATGAAGAAATTGCTTGTAACAAGCAATTTCTTCATTTTCCACAATATTTTCCAACGATTATTTCCTTCGGGCGTCTAAAAGCGGCACTGAGTGGAAATTGGTTAAGCACGCAAACCCTCTCTTCAACTTGAAAGGGATGCGAGCCATCTTGGTACTGTATATTTTCAACGCAACATAAGCGGATTATTCAAATGGTCAGGAAGTAAGATAACACTATTACATAACGACCCATCCTCGCGACCTATTATGAGAAAGTAGGAATGAACAGTTTACGTTACATAATTGCCCAATCGCGAATGTTAATCAGAGAAGCTGTCGACCAATCATATCATTCAAAAGACCGGAAGTTAATTTTGAACTTCGAAATTAGCCGACACATATTTGAATCATTTTTGTTTGTTAGGTGACTTAAACATCGTAACCAACCATGCCTGTTATTAGCAATTTCCTCTTTTCCCACGATGCTTTCTTTCCTATTTGATGGTTATCTTTAATCAAAGTCATTTTGATTTGTCGTCTGCAACCTCATCGAATTTGCACACTATATAAAAATCAATCTTATTTTCGATGTTTTGGTAAAGGAAAATAAACTCTTTAACGAGATTATGAATATGTGACACCTTGATGCAGCTTATATGGTGTTTCTATTTCTATCTTTTTATTTTTGGGGGTGGGGTGGGGACTGGGAGATAGTTCCCTGATTGATATTATTGCGCCATTGTCTTTGAATTGGACCAGTTTAATATATCGTTTTTGTAACGTTTTAACCCATTTACACTCAATGACGATTTTAGACGCCCCTAAGAAACAAAAGCTTCGGACTTTGTG
Source organism: Fragum fragum (assembly GCA_946902895.1). Lineage (NCBI taxonomy): Eukaryota > Metazoa > Mollusca > Bivalvia > Cardiida > Cardiidae > Fragum > Fragum fragum. The sequence goes on from OX336365.1 coordinate 83,318,251, forward strand.
GAAAATGAAGAAATTGCTTGTCACAAGCAATTTCTTCATTATCCACAACGTTTTCTACCCCCAAAGTAAACAAAATTTTATACTATTTAAAATTTCATCTACAGCTCCTTTCAATTCGGACCAGTCTAAAATTTTGCCGTCTGTTAAAGGGTTAACCCAGGCCGACACTCTGAAATCTTTTGATTAAGAAATAAGTAAATTTAGAACAGGCCAATAACAGTCGTATTTAATCTTCTCGAGGAAAGTAAGCTTACTAATCATTGGCTTTGGCTTAACCCTCTTCGGTTTTGCAAACCTTTAGACTGGTCCAAATTCAAAGGTTTTGAAGACGAAAACTGAAAGTTGATTAAAATTGAAATATAACCATTCAGTTTGGTAGAAAATATTGTAGTTAAAGAAGATATTGCTTGTTACAAGCGATTTCTTCTTTTTCTACAATCTTTTCTCAATTGTAAAATCAGAGGAATGTAAAATCAATGGAATGAACAAGAAAGTGTTAAACAAGTAGCTATGTCGTTATTAAATGTTTTAGTAAAAATTACTGAAACCATCTGAAAATGTTATCTGGCGGAACTTTTCAAAATCTCTGTAATGAACGGATCGCTGGCCACGCCCACTGACCTCCGACAGGCAGTTCTACTTTGATATCGATAAATTGATTGAATGGGGCTTAACGCCACTTTAAACAGTATTTCAGTCATATCGCGGCGGCTAACAATGGATTCCTGGTGTTTCTCACACCAGTACTACCACTACATCCTTTCCTAGCCTCAAGCTGCTATCCCACTTAGGTTTACGATTATCCACCCATTGGTGAAAGACAAATGTCGGAAAGAATATGTGCCGCCGCCGGGAAAAGAACCCATGACCCATTATTGAAGATTAGGAGTCTGACGCGCTACCGACTGCGCTATGACGGCGGTACTTTGAAATCAAACGGCGTTATTTTGCAAAAGCTATAGACAGTAGCATGTAACACAATAGTAAAATGTTTGGTTGGTTATCTAATAAGCTGTGATTACGACGTTTGGTTCTTCAAAAAAATCGGGGTTCACAGAAAATGTCGGGCAATGTTGGTAATCAAATTTCGAATATGCTCGTTTTTAGAAAAAAGAGAAGAAAAAAAGTAGGTCACAGAACTAGGTTATTGTAAAATAATACCGACCTCCATACTGTATAGACATCTTTTTTTCTTTTCTTCTTTTTTACGAGGCTAAACAAATTAAGGTTTTCGATCTTTTGGGTTATGTTTTACAAAAATTTAGCATTTTTTATTCATTTAAATCTTGTATTTACACGCCTACAATGATTAACTCTTTCCTGTTCAATCCTTTGCTTTTACGTTCCCGTGATTTTATAAACAGTTATTAATAATTAGTTATAATAGTTGTTTGATAGATTGCGATTCTTGTGTGTTTTTCTTTCTTTTTGTCGTTGATGTTTTGTTTTTTGGGGTTTTGTTGTTGTTGTTGTTGTTGATGTTGCTTTTGTGTGTTTGTTTTTGAAGGCCATTACCTCATAATAATTTGTGTAAAGTCTCATTGAAATCTGATGAATAGTTTAGGAGAAGAAGATTTTTAATACTCTGGTTACGGGCCGGAGAACGCCGGACAGTAGGCGATCACAATAGCTCCTGAGAGCACTTCGTTCTAAAGCTGTCTAAAAAGTCTCTTTGTGTGGTGCACGAAATGGGTCAAAAGTCCACTTTTGGCAGTACACGCAAAATAAACGCGTGGTCGCGCAAATAATACAGGTACACTCATAACATTTAGGCGTGCGCACATAATTACTGGTCGTTCAATGGTTTAAAATGTGCGCGTACGCCTAAATTGCAAGTGCACGCACAATATGAAGGCGTTTACTTTTTGCGCGTGCACGCTCATATTTTGTAAGTGCACGCGTTAAGTAACGCGTGCACTTTCAAAATATAAGCGCGCAAGCTAAAATTAAACGGGTTAATCTATATAATTTACGCGTGCACGCTTTCTTTATGCTATGAGAACTGAATGGGGACTTTTGACCCAAACGGTACACCATATCTTTGTGCATAGTACCGTCGTCGATTGACATTTTTCTATATACCCAATCTAGATTTTTACTTATAACTGTATCATAAATTGCATTTCTTTCCCATCTCTTTATTAAATATTTTGGATGAATATTTAAACGACTTTAAAAGGACAGCAACGAAATACGATCAGACTTTTTCAAGCCGGAGCATGCACTGAATAATTATATATCTACCGCTCATATTACACACATCAAATATACCTGTACAAACAAAATTCATATTTTTGACGTTTTTTAAGTTTTCCTTGTAGATTTTATAGTAAAGAGATTATTTGAATTTAGATCTTATAACAGTAATATTATTTGTAAAAGAATCATTGCAATTAAATCATTATCATACCTGCGTTCAGTGCAAGAGATGGTGCATACAGGACGATAGCCATATAAAACATCTGAAAAATAATCGCAATTGTCAATCAACGAATCAACCGACCTATCAAATCATTTATTCAGTTCGGACCTAAGCTTTCAACTCCAACATTGGCGGCCATTTTTGTTAACCTTTATTGATAGTTTGGCGACTTAAAAGTCGTAGCTACAGCTTATCCAAGCATTAGTTACGAAATTTAGATCGGAAACCAACCATTTTACTTTTTTGTTACATGCTACTGGCCATCAATTTTGCACAATAACAACGTTAAAAATCGAAACGGAACTGCCTGTCCGAATAAATGGGTGGAACCTTCGGAGTCAGTGGGCGGGGCAAGCGATTAGCCAACTGTAAGACGACGCTTTGGCGTCGGTGGGCAACTGAGTTAACATAATCACGGCTTTTTCAAGTTGATAACTTTTTGGAGTTATGGTATCTAAGTCAAACTTGGATGTCAAGCCTTTTCTTGTACAAATGAGATGTATAACACATGAAATATTTATAGTAGATCATTACTTAATTCATTCCCGCATAATCTATTTTTATGCCCCTCAAGAAAAGCCTTTGAAAAACATTTCGGTAAAAAAGAAGTTGCTTGTAACAAGCAATTTCTTCATTATCCACAATGTTTTCTATATAAAAGATGAAAAAAAGTAGATAGATACAATTCCATCAAATTGAAATTGTCGTCTGCAGCTTCTTTCAGTTTGGAACAGTTTAAATTTTGATATGTGAGAATGTGTTTAACAGCAAACAAGAATCCTGCGTGGGTGAGACTGCATGCAAAATTTGAAAGCTCTAGTCCATTTGGTTTTGGAGAAGACGGGTTAAAAATCTTCTGTACTCTTTGTGAAACCTCTGAACCTTTAATTCATTGATTGAGGTTTGACAACACTTTTAACAGTATTTCAGTCATATCGGGGCGGCTTGAGCACCTAGATATGGATACCTCGGTTTTTATTCAATGTACTACGACTTCATCTATTTCGAGCCTCCAGCTGCTCATCCCACGTAGGTTTTCGATTGTCTACCCATTTGTGTTAGAAAAATGTCGGAAAGGCTATTTGCCGCGACCGTGGAAATACCCCGGACCTCATGAATGAGAGTCCGGCGCGCTTTCAAATGCGCTTTGACCGCAGCTCATGAAATCTTGAAAGCAACAGTATAGGGCTTATGTTGATCGTAGAGGAAATTTTGAATTATCTATGTAGAGTACCAAAGTATCCAAAATTTGAAAGCCATTGACCATTTGATTTAAAGACGATTTTTCTAAATGTTTCATTCTTTGTTTCAAAGGAAATATATGATCCCACAATATAAGACCATTTTTTTAATGCAGATCAATGATTTTCAGTGTTTGGGTAGAGGGTCATAAGGTAACGCTCTAAAGCTCTAAGCCTTGCGAATTGGGAGAGAAATAATGGTCAAGTGTTGTTTTTTTTTTCACTTGTTGCTATGGCAACCAGAGTTATTGATTCCAATTATGTGCAGTACTTTAAATAAGCCTGAACTCAAATCATTTCTGTAAAGTTTGGTTGACATCCCATGATTTTTTTTATGAAAAGTTTTTTGTTATAGTGGACGAACAGACAGAAGGACGAACGGCAGACATATATCGATCACAAAAATTCATCCCGAGCACTTCGTCAAGTGTTTATAAGCCAGGTTCAAGTTGATAGCTACTACATTTTTTAGAAATATGCTCCGGACCAAATTTGAGACGGAAGTAAGAACAGCCGGTGAAGCGGACAACGGATATGAACTAGTATCGTATCTCCAGATTTTTTCATTGGAGGATAATCAAAAGGGAATCATAAAACCAATGTATTTCAAATTCTTCTCAAATGCTCGAACAATACGGTCACAGATCTACAATTTAACAGAAGATAAGATGAAAAAAGAAAGAAAAATACAAGTTATATAGAGCCTACGACGACTTCCACTAAAAATGTGCGGGGAAGAGCCCGTATTTGAAAAATATATTTGAGCAATTTGAAGGTCACTAGCATATCACTGACCCATTTTTGCATCCCAGTGATTTTTTTCTTTTCAACATATGTCGAAGAATAACGTGTTCAGAGTTGTAGAAAAATTCCAGGCTAGTTTTTTAGCCCGAGTTATATGCCTTTGACTGGTGTAGGCTACTTTCATTAAAACGGGTTTATGGGCTTTACATTATTTCCGAAGTTTAACCTAGAAAATCGTTTTTAATGGAGTGAATTGTCGTAATCTAGACGCATTTTCACACAAGGTCATGTGACTTAATCCGGTTTTCTTGAAAGCACAACGAAATAACAATATGTCAAAGCTGAATAATGCCACAAGTTGATTGAATTTTAGAATTTCTGAATTTCAAAAAATCTTCCATATTTTTTTTTTTTTTTTTTTTTTTTTTTTTTCAATACGTTATGCAAAGAAAAAAGAAACCACGTGATTTTGCCGGAAGTAGTAAATATAACGGCGCCCATTATTTGAAAGGGGGATTTTCCTTGATGTATGTCATAACTAGAACCGACGCAGTGATGCCAAATCTCAAACAGGACATGACACTTTCTGGCTAATGACGTCATGACGTCATCACATGGTATTGACGTCATTAATGACGAAATGTGTTTGTACTAGAGTTTTTCGAAAAGAAAATATTGCTATATCGCGGGATCGAGATACACAGCCAATCAAAGTCGGTCATTTTTTAGATATCATTTTCAAATTGATGCTGCGTTAGAGATGTAATCTGGTTGGCTAATGATCTCATGGGAACGACTTAATAACACATGCGCACGACATAGAGACCGATTTTGATTGGCTGTGTATATCGTTCCAACGAGATAGCAATTCGTTTTCCTTCTTTCTTTTTTCTGTAAAAAAAAGAAGAAAAATCGTGTCCTAGTTATTCTTTAAAACGATTTATTTTCTTTTTCTATAATTATCATTAAAACAAGAGTAAAGAAAACGAATTTCTGTCTCTTAACCCTTATAAAAAAAATTATCAAACGAAATGTTTTTTGAGATTTTTTCCCGAGATAGATGTAAATAAATAAAAGGCTCTATGCCACTGCACTGTTCGTTAGATCAAAGTATGTTTATTTTTTTCTTTTCAATCCTTCGCGTAAAGAAAGAACATAGAAAGACATGTCACATACTTATCTATAACGTTTGCATGCACTACCACGATATTGCAGATTCACCCATTTTTGATAGTATGAACTAAAGATCAGTCAGATCTTTTATTTTTTTTTATCCAAATATTGAGTATCTATATGCAGATTTTTCACAATTTTCAGATACGGATCTTTTGAGATCGTCACCCTCTTTCACCCTCTTTTTGTTTCTTTCTCTCTCTCACTTGCTCTTTCACACAACACACACACACACACACACTCTCTCTCTCTCTCTCTCTCTCTCTCTCTCTCTCTATCTATCTATCTATCTATCTATCTATCTATCTATCTATCTATCTATCTATCTATCTATCTCTGTATATTGGCCAGCCTTAAAGTAGACAAGGAACAAAGGGCCAAGTCCTTCCACTTTGCTGTTAAAAGGAATATGACAGAAATTTTATAAGCTGAAACTGGCGAGAGTTTACTCGGTTTCTACTTGTCGCAGCGCTAGCACATATCCGCAGGCTATTTTTTCTCTACTTCCATGAACAGAACTATTTTGTATGCTTGAGCACAAAGTAGATCCATAAAATTGTACTCAAAGCTAGATAAAACGTTTGCTTTATTTTACTTGATGGTATTAATTTATAAGAAACAAAAGGAATATTTCGTTTCATGGAGTTATGAACCTAAAACCTGGTGTACGAAGCTTCACTTCTTAAATGATTAGGGCCGCCGTCATAGCGCAGTTGGTAGCGCGTCGGACTATCATTCAAAGGGTCCCGGGTTCGATCCCCGACGGCGGCAATACTCTTTCCGACATTTGTCTACCACCAATGGGCAGATAATCGTAAGCCTATGTGGGATAGCAGCTGGAGGCTAGGAAAGGGTGAAGTGGTAGTACTGGTGCGAGAAATACCAGGAATCCATTGTTAGGTGCTCCAGCCGCCGCGATATAACTGAAAGATTGTTAAAAGCGGCGTTAAACCCCATTCAAACAAACAAACTTAAATGATTACGTTAGGAAATAGTGACATCGAATACTAAACAAAGTGAATATAACGAATTAACCCAAATAGTGAAGCGAAAAGGAAACCAAAATTATCGCCGGATAGTTCTGATTTCTTGTGATGTTAACCCTTGTCATGCTGAGCCCGGAATATTCCGGTTTTGGCAGGAGGTGTAGACTAAGATCAGATTGCACTTATGTGCAGGCTGATCTTAGTCTATACCTCCTGATTGTACTTTTCCTGCCAGAGTTGTTCATGATGTTGATTTCTAAAAAAAATATTGATTTTTGAACAATCAGTTCTATCAGTGCTTTCTGCCCTTTGATTTGACAGCAATTAAGTAAGGTAATTTATACAGCATGACAAGGGTTAAGATCTGAGCATAAGATGAAAAAAAGACAGACTGTCGTCAGTACTTGTAATTTTACTGAATTATTCCCGTTTTAAAGTTGAATCAAATCAGATTAGATGTTCTCTAGCAAATCTAGAGCCGCTGAACCTAGTTGATTTTAGTTATTTCTTCGAGGCCCAGATGTGGGATGAAACGTATTAAAAACAATGAACAGTTGGGTGAAGTAATCTCTCTGTCGTTTTAGAACAAATACTTACCATCCAAATGAAGTACATAATACAAGCTATCACCCTTGTTAAGTAGCCGAACCGCATCTCAACGTACTGAAAGAAGTATATAGAACAAGAGATTTAAGATTTTTTTTTCCATTTTATGTGGCAGGTATCCTTCAGAGGTTCTGGAAAGACTAAATCAATTTATTATTAAAGATTTACCCAATGAAAATACAAACGTTGTTGCGTTGGGGTATAATAAATATGTATCGATTATTTCTGTTGTGATTTCGTCGAATGATATAAGAAGATGTATGTTTAACTGGAACTGGACACGTCAAATTAATCTCAGAGTACAACAATCTAAAGATAGTCCCAAGATGCGCAGGGGAACATCGTGTTTGAACCCCGCTGTCCCCGGTTGTACAAACGTTGGTTAACTTAACTAGTGATAAATTTCTAACCATTTTGGTACACTAATAAAACTCGTTAACTGGGTTGCATAAAAAGATCTAAGCGGATGGTTTACTTCACAAACAGTACGTGGTTTAACTAACAAGAATCGTATATTTTCAACATTCCCATCATGCACCATTCTATCCACTTCTATCCCGTCATCTATCAATTAATTCAGTAAAAATGGCCGGTCAAGCACTTTCCTATGCACATTTTACATTTATATCAATTGAACATATTTTGTTCTATGTAAATCCTTGGTTCTATATATATATTGAAATATTGTATATGTTAAAATTGCATTCTGTCACGCAAAATGGGGCATTCGGAAAAATGGGGGCGGACAAACGCATATACGAAATGAATAAACAGATTGATAGTCTTATTGAACTCTGTTGACCATTTTACTATCACTGAATAATACGTCAGAAAGTTTCTAGGTCCCGATCCGCCTACTTCTCAGTCTGACCTGGTTCGATACTGTCTTTTACACACTTTTCTTTATACGGATTTTGCATTATCATAAACATTTTGGTATCGTGATAACATGCAAGGTTATCGAACAGGCAAAGCATCACTATGTTAGAATAGACTGAAATGTTCGCCCCCTAAAGTTATTTTCTTAACGTTAAGTGAATAATTCTTTCTTGAAATTTGTCTATTCTGTGCAGTGCTACTAGAAAGATTACAAATATCGCACTTTTGGACAGAAGTTTTATTCATCGGCTGAATTGAGTATTATTATAGGGATCATAAACTATCAATATTGCTAAAAAAGCTCGGTCAATAAATCGATCTTCATTATCTCCTAAAGAGTAAATAATATTATCAATAAATGCATTATGATGCGATGTAAAATTACAACTATTTCCCAACAGAAAACGCCCGTCGAGAGTTGGGGGAACTAATCAAAATGCCGTACGCACTGTAATTGGTCGTCACTGAGAAATTGGACATATCGTTGCATTCCGACTTTAGGATAAGGGTAAATCAACTTTAATTTCTATTACTTTCACACCACGTAGGTTCTATCCTAGTGTATGATATTTCCGTGAATGTTAATTACAACTAATATTATTTTAAGTAAGACCTTGATGCAATATGGGTACCGACAAAAAAGCAACTTTTTGTGAAAACTAAATTTTTAAAAATTCTCGATAGTTAAATAGTCATGGTTAGATCATCCCTGCAAGCTTTTTTTATAAAGCCAAAACAGAAAAATTATGGAAATATGATAACTTAAGTTTAAGAGCAAATGCTGACAGCAGGTTCATGAAATTTCAAAACCCTCTTTTTTCTGGGCAAAAATTAACAAGTTCCTAAACAGCGCTGATTATGAACAAAGGAAAAAACTATTGATACTATTCTTTGGGCGAATTCTTCAGACAGCTTGAAAGCATAATAATCAAATTTGCTCTCCAGAAGAACTTTCAGTACTTTGATTAACTTATGGCTGGAAAATAATTGAGTGGCAGTATCATCTTTTTTACACCTCGATATGATTGAAAGAAAGGGTTGGTTAGACGCGTTCATTCCTTGAAGCATTCATCTTTAAAGCGTGTGACCGTCCAGTTTTCCTTTACTCCTTTTGATAGTTCTTAACTTGTAAAATTAAATGATTTTTTTATGTTTTCCCGTCAGAATATACGTCCAGTTGGGCTAAAGGCAGTTTTGGTAAATTACAGCGTCACAATCTCGAGTTTATGGTTATATAAATTGGTTTACGACCAATTAAAAACCAAAAAATTGCTCAGATAAACACAACTTCTCAGTCACAATCAAGATGACTGTCTCGGGAAAGTCTGTGGTTTATATAGGCAATCGTTTCTAGATCTTGAATTTGAAGACGAATGTAGATTGGTTCACAAATGTCGATGATCTTGTAAATTCATTTAATAGGTATTTGACAAACATTCCCTATAAAGGCCAGACATTTATTTCAGATTCAAATCAGACATAACAAAAACTGTTTATAACCAAGTAAGAAATGTCAAGATTGCTGCTCTGTCAAATGCAAAGCATGGTTTTTATAACAGAAAAATTAATGAAGCAAAAGGAAATGTTAAAAAGTTATATCATGTTACATTTTCTTTCTAAGGCAAAAAGAAGGAAGACCCTCGTCCGCAAAATGTAGATGAGTCATCCCTTGCTAATGAATTCCTTCGGTGTTTCAGTGAGAAAATATCCAAAATTAGAGACGAATTAGACAAAATTTCTAATGATTGAAAATATGATAAAGGTGTTAATCCAAAAAGGTCAAGTTGTCTAGTTTCATTGTATAGTTCTTACCAATTATCGGTAGCTAAACTAGTAAAACAGTAAAAAACTACAACATGTGAACTTAACGTTATTTATTCCGAGAAGTTGAAGGGAAATTTGGAGTACTTTATACCTATCATACCAAAAATCATTAATTCATCACTATGCTCAGGAACTTCCCCTGAAAAGGAAAAAAATCGCCCGGTTTCAAACCTGTCATTTATGTCTAAAGTGTAAGAAACAGCTGTTCGAAATCAGATTATGGACTATATTGAAACAAATTAGCTTCTGTCCTTTTATCAGAACGCCTATATAAGTTATATTGGATTCTACTGAAAAATTAGGGGTTGTAGTTCAAGAAAATACCTTCAAATGCGACCTTAACCTCTGACCTGCCTGAAAAAGTGCTTCAAATGGCATAATGTATAAGTGATAGAGGACATATACGACAACTTATTTTCGAAACTATTGTTGATTGTTAAAGTTTTGTTTCTTTAAACCCTTCTGAAAGACAAACACATCAGTCATCATGTCGAATGGAATTATACAATATCCAGTTGGGATATTTGTGAGTTTTTGAGTGAGTTTGAGAAACATTGGTTTTAAATTGTCACGCATAGAGCGGTAGAAAAAATATAACTAAAGTCCCCATAACGCCGGATTGAATGTCACCATTTCATCACATGATCATACATATTATTTCAGCAAGTTTAAAAATGACTATTCGACAATCGTGCCATGTAGAGCGGTTACAAGGACATAGTCATTAATGCCCTTTCTCCTTGACCTTTACAGATTGTCTCCATATTCAAAAGGGATCTTCTTCATGACCAAGACCATAGCACGACTGGTAGCACGTCGGACCATCAAGTATGAGGTCCAGTGGTGGATCCCCGGTCGGCGCAAATATCCTTTCCGACATTTGTCTTCTACCAATGGATAAATGATTGTTTACTTTTTTTGGTTAAGCTGCTGCAGGCTAGAAAAGGATGGAGTTGTATTACAAGTGTGAAAAATATCCGGAGTTATCTCTTTCAAACAAACAAACAAACAAACAAAAACATTACAGCATGTCAGAGAAAGGTTAAGTGAATTGAGACTTGTACACTGAAATATTGACGCTAGTCAACGGACATTCAAGTTTCACAAAAATCTCACCAATAGCGTGAGGTGCTCAGGTTCGCTAAAAATCCGAACACCCAACATTGACAAAGTACATTCATTTTTATTCAGCATCATAATGGTTTCAAGCCGAGAGATATTTTATATCAACACTTGCAAACTGAATAAGAAATTCATATGGATCCCGCTGAAATATAGCAAGGTTTCCCCTGAAAACATTTCGTACCGAAATCGTTTTTGAACAGAAGACTGGGGATCAATCTGACTGCCCCCCCCCCCTCCGGAGCATTGCACCACTGTGCAACTGTGCGATCTGCCAAAATCATATCATAGATTTTGTTGCTGGTGTCCTTTGAGGTTATAGTTGACCATTCGCGGCTGGCAATCAAGGAATATATCGACCAATCAAATTTTTCGTTCAGCCCGGAATGAGATTTAAACTACAAAATTGGCTGCCATTTGTGTGAAACATTTTTGTTCTTTGGCAACCTAAACGTCGTAACTTCAGCTTTAGGTCGCCAAACCACGCTTCTACTTTTTTGTTACATGTTACTGACCATAGTCTATTGTAGAATAACGCCGTTTAAAAGCTGAGCGGGACTTCCTGTTGGAGTCAATGGGCTTGGCCAAAGGAGTAAGTGGGCGGGGCCAGTAATTGGTCAGTTGGTGGTCTTTAAGGACATATCCATCTTCAAGACTCCCTCTGTAGATCTAAACTTCAGCGACTCGTTTTTTTCACCTTGCCATAACATGGGATAGGCTTCCTTTACTTTACCACCATGTCCTATCGAACTTCCTTGGCCGATAAGCCTTTGAGGCCAATAACCGCAATATGACCGACATAGTCTTTTTGTTAAAGATTACTCATAAACAGGTTTGAGAATCAATATCCTTCAAGCAACAAAGAAAAAAACTATAGTCACTTCAGAAATTAAGAAAGAATGTCAAGATGAAGGTAACATCCTTGCGACACGGGTATCCTTACGATTATACTTTTATTTCTCAGTATTTTCCCTAAAGCTTTTGAAACACTTCAAATTTCATTTAAATCACAGAGGACTCTTATACATTTTTTTTCAAACCCGTGTTTAAATATGTTTAAATTAGGAAGTATTTAATTGCAGTCGGAATATGTACCCTAACTGCGTTCAGCGAAAGTGCTTTGCATCATGAATCAGTTTGAAAGCGGGTGTTAAATTCAAACATTTGTAATCGATTCCTCACTCTTATACATTCGTGTTGCAGGAACAGCCGACTGATTCCATACCGACTGAAAAACTCTATATAGAACTCAAAGCAGCACTTGAAAATTAGCCAATCGGGGCTGCCATTAAATAATCAGACCAATGAAATCATTTATCTAGAATTGACGTTAACTTTGAACTTCGACGTTGGCCGCCATTATGTGATGCATTTTTGTTGGTTTGGCGACTTCAGCGTCGAAACTACAGCTTATTCAAGCTAAGGTTACGACGTTCAGGTCGCCTACAAACCGATATACTTTTTTGTTACATGTTGCTGGTCATAAAGTTTAAAAAAAACGTAGATAGATATCGAAGCGGAATTTCCTGGCCGAGTCTATTAGCAGGGCCAACGGAGTAAGTAGTTGGGGCCCGTGATTGTGAATTAAGTGGGTATTGGTTAACTTTAATCAAGTTATGAATAATCATATCACCTTCTGACCCTCGATTTTGTATCAAATGATTATTCAAATGGATTTTTTACTCCACTGTACATTCAAGGCTCATTTACTCGTGTGTTTTTCGGGAGCTTCTGGGTTCATTTATAGGTTTCCTTAAGGTTACGTTACCTTCTTATAAGTATCGATACTAAAAGTGAATGATTGACTTACCTCAAAGACACTGGTGATTCCAAGATTGTAGAAGATCGGTATAAAGATGTGTGCAGCACCGATCGCCGTGATTAACATGGCGATCGAGATCCACCAGTACATGGTACTATAAACGTACACTTCTGACGGTGTACCCAGGATCGTAATGGCGGAGATAAAACTGGATAACAGTGACATGGCTACGGGGAAAGGATTCATCTGTCTGCCAGCTAGTAAATATTCCTCTGTGTTCTGCTTCTTTCTATCTTTGATAAGGTAGAATAACCCAATCGCAGCTGATGCTGCAAGGGTGCTGCCAAATACAGCATAGTCGGCTATATGGAATGTTTTCTTTTCGCCTGTCTGGAAGCTGTACGGTCCACTAGACATTCTAAATATGCTACGGTATGCACGTTTCAATCACGTTAATAAACACAGTTTATATTTAAGTTTGGTCGACGCGATATTTACAGAAATGTACATATACAAACTACTAGTATATCAAAACCCTGTAATTAAAAAAGGATAAGTGTAGGACGACAGTTTATTAATAACACAGTTTCTTGGCTTAACTTTAGAACAAACGATACGCATCTAAACTAGTCCATTTGATAGAGGGTGTTGGTGACAAGTTAACGTATGTGTTAATTGACGGATCGCTCGCAACGTATTCCTACACGGAGGGTCGACTGAGGTAATAAAATGACAACATACGTGATCCGGGGAATACTTTGTTGCCCACATAAACATCACAACTGCAGCTTGATATTGAAGTTCTAAATGAAATATTTGATCGCTCAATCACATTTTGATTGACGGGGCAATCTGGCAATTTGACAGATAGCTGACCACGCCCATAGACCTCGGACAATGACCTCCTGCAAGACAGCTTGACATGATCATTGTTAAATGACTTGGTTGCATCTATAGTAAGGAGCATAAAACGAAATGAAAATCTTTGGTTTGCGAACTAAACGATGTACCTTAAACTTGAATTAGTTTTAGTTACTGCGATGAGTCCCTATAAAAAATGTTGACAAAGATGCCGAAATTCAATATTCTGATTTTTTTTAACCATTCCCACACAGTGACGCTTTTGGACGCTTTTTTCCCAAACAATGGGGAAAACATAGTTTGAAATGAAGAAATTGTTTGTAACAAGCAATTTCTTCATTTTTGGTCGCTATGCGTGTGAAGTATGTTTGTTGGTTTGGGGACGTGAACGTCGTCACTACAGATTATTCAAAATGTGGTTACGACATTAAGCTCGCCAAGCAGTCTTCTACTTTTTTGTTACATGCTACTGGACAGTCAAATATTCCATTTGGAGTCATTGCACGGGACAAAGGAAGTAAGGGGTCGGGAAAGTGATTGGTCAATTATCAATGGGTGGTAACGTATATAAATAAGGCGATGGAATATAAATAGTCAGCCCGATTAGCTCAGTTGGTAGAGCACTTGACTTCAAACCTCAGGATCACGGGTTCGAGCCCTGGGCTGACCATATCAACTAACTAACTAATTGTCTTTCGGATGAGACGTTAAACCGAGGCCCCGTGTGACGATACCATCCATCGAGCACGTTAAAGAACCAAGTAGTTTCGTCCTGTATCCTTGCGCTATCCCCCGTAATAACTAGCCGTCTTCTGGGGGCGTCGCTCATATGGACATGTGCTACGGTAGCGACGATAAATAAACGGAAATACATAAATACGACCTTACACCTAGACTGGTATAGACTTATAGTGGTATAATCATTCAAATACGTTTTAAGAAAACGGACTTTGGGGTTCGTGATAAAAATAAGTCCAATATAACCTTAAACACACTCGTTACCAAACCAAAACTAACGGTTATGAAAATAGTGATAAGAATTTCTTTATTTCTAGCACAAACTTCGCATTGTTCGAAATAAAAGTTCATTATCATTCAGTATTTAAAAAAAAAATACCTCAAAACGCATAAATCTCCTTTCTGTACTCAAAATTATCTGCGAATTAATATTAACCCTAACCTGTACAATCTATGGGTTTAACTTCCTCGTGAATCTAAACCTGAGAAAACATTGTGGAAAAAGAAGATATTCATTGTAACAAGCAATTTCTTATTTTTCCACAATATTTTCTACCCTATTTGTTGGTTACTTTTCAAATTGTTTTCATTTAAATGTCATCTTCAATTTCTCTGAGTATGGACAAGTCTAAAATATTGTAAAACAGGAGTCTTAAACAAATATTCGGCAAATTTATCTTACTCCATTAATAATTTCTTTAAAATCCTCTTTTTATTGTAATACAGAATTACAGGTTCACCACTGAATATTTGACCTGAAATGTCATTCGACTGCGTTTAAAACTATTCGTACACTGAACGTCATAATGAAATAGACACGCTTTATTTGACTGCTCCTTTCGACAGGTAGGCCAACTTTGTGTGCTTAAATAAACTTGTTTTTACTCGAAGACTAAATGCAAAACCAGAACGAGTGCAATTGACGGATGCGACTGTCAAAGGAAATAGATGTACCAATCAAATCGTTAAGTTATTACGGAATCGAACTTTGACCTCCGTCATCTATGCATAGCATTTTGCTTAAACGATTGCGAGAAACGGAAATAGACTATGGAGCTTGCGAGAAAAAGAGATATGTGATAGAACTTGTCAGAAAAGGAAAGATCATTATACACGAATCATTTTTCTTTGTTCATAGTATGTTTAACTAATTGTTGAACTCATTAACAGACGACAAAATATTGGACTTCTCCAAATAGAGAGAAGTTGCAAACAACAATATTTAGTTGATATCATTTGTAAAATATTTTGGTAAAAGACACTGGGATAACAAAGAAAAATTGCAAGTCACAAGAAATTTCTTCATTTTTTCTGCAATGTTTATAAGGGACGTACAAGGGATTGGGTGGGAATGGGTGAAACGATTCTGTATCATGGGAAACCAGGCTCAGTATTTTGGCAATAAAGCATGAAGGGTTAACAATTGTCGCGCTTTAACCCATTCCCACATTATGACGCTTTCTGACGCCCCTTAAGAAAACTATAGGGAAAACATTGTGTAAAATGAAGAAAGGCAAATTCTTTATCTTACACAATGTTTTCTTCAAAGAAAGTTGAAAAATCTAAAAATTCATAAACTTAAGCATGTTGTCTGTTATTCCAGTCTAAATTTTTGTCGTCTGGTAATCGGATTATTTGTTGACAAAATCATCCACAGTTTACGGTTGGGCTTTTTTGATCTCCCAAAAAGTAACTGTAACCTACCGGTAATTGAGTTTGTAATGTAGACCTTATGTCATTTATACTGTCACATGCTTTTTGTCGAACAATATTATGGTTTCAAGACAAAAATAGCAATAAAAATCCAATGATTCTCATAAATGAGAGGGGTCACAAACGAATGGCTTTTGTTGTATTTCTTTTTTATTCTGTAACTTTTTAACTTTTCTTGGATACCATATGTTATTATCGTCAAAAATAAGCCATTAGAACAATCCCGCTTGTTGATGCGCTGGGTGAACAAAATTTTACACCTGTCCAAATTCAAAGGTTTCTCAGACGAAATTGAAATAAATTTGGATGTAATTTGAATTATAACCATCGAGTAGGGTAGAATACAATTTGGAAAAAGAAGGAATTGCTTGTCACAAGCAATTTCTTCTTTTTCTACAATATTTTCCCAAATAAAATTCAAAAGCACGTAAAAACAGGAATTGAACAGGAAAGGGTTCAGAAAACATCGAAAGAGAAAAGGAAATTTCCCCTAAAAAAAAACAAAAAACGATCATCCCCTGTCCCACAGTTTTCTCTCCCGAACAAGCTGAACACACTTTAATAGTGGTCTAGACATGCCAAACATTCGTTGTCTTGTATAGATATTTACAATAATAAAGTACAATTTTTGATTGGATGATAGAGAGAAGTTGATAATAAACCAGAAATTAGGAACACACCCTTGCTAATTAATGGATTTACCCTTTCCTGCATAATCCCTGATTTTTACGTAAAAGCCATTTTATACTTGAGAAAACATAGTGGGACAAGAAGAAATTGCTTGTCACAAGCAATTTCTTCTTTTCTCTCATTATTTTCTACATTTTAAATTGATTACTTTTCAAATTTTACTTATTTTTGAACTTCTTTCAAATTAGACAAGTCTAATATTTTGGAAAAAAAATAAGATAAAACAGGTAAGGATAAATCTTTACTACGGATAAATAATTAATTTTCGATGTACAAACATTCAACAGGTCTCTCTTAACCCATTCCCGGACGTCAAAATTTTAGACCGGTCCAAAAGAAAAGAAGTTACAAACGACAACTCAAAACTGGAGGAAATATGGGCGGGGTTTATTCCAATATGGGGAATTTACTGAAATCTTTGAAGAGAGCATCAACCAAATACATAAACCTTGACTTTAAACAGACTTCTTGAAAGTTAATGATCGGCTGTAAATGAACTGGATTTGCAAGATATTATCAATTGTTTCCCTTTTAACTTTTGTTGGCTGAAGAGGTTAGTTCCCTTAGGTCCATAGCGGAAAAAACTTCGAATTTGAAACGTCTGAAAATTATGCCGTTAGATGGATTGGCAAAATCATCGAATTTGAAACGTCTGGAAATTGTGCCGTTAAATGGAGTGGAAAATCGTCGAATTTGAAACGTCTGGAAATTGTGCCGTTAGATGGAATGGCAAAATCATCTAATTTGAAACGTCTGGAAATTTTGCAGTTAAATGGAGTGGAAAATCGTCGAATTTGAAACGTCTGGAAATTGTGCCGTTAGATGGATTGGTAACATGATCGAATTTGAAACGTCTGGAAATTATGCCGTTAAATAAAGTGGAAAAATCATCGAATTTGAAACGTCTGGAAATTGTGCCGTTAGATGGATTGGTAACATGATCGAATTTGAAAGGACTGGAAATTGTGCCGTTAAATGGAGTGGAAAAATCATCGAATTTGAAACGTCTGGAATTTGTGCCGTTAGATGAATTGGTAACATGATCGAATTTGAAACGTCTGGAAACGTGCCGTTAAGTGGAGTGGAAAATCATCGAATTTGAAGCGTCTGGAAATTGTGCCGTTAGATGGATTGGTAACATGATCGAATTTGAAACGTTTAGAAATTGTGCTGTTTGGATTGTGAAAATATATATGTCTTTCCTTTTTGCTTTCAGTTTAACTTGTTTGTCATTCGAAACAATGCTCGGCTAGTCTCGTGGAGGGTTTACGATCGATGTATTTTCGCCGATTCTGGCCAAGTAAAGTCCAAAGGCAATCCCATAATTCGACGAAAATCGTTGGACTAAGACTTACGAGTCTCGGAAATAGATTTCATACAACAATGTTATAAATCGGTAGCCGAGCGGTGAGCGGTGAGAGTGTTTGCCTTATGATCTGGAGGTCATGGGTTCGAGGTTCACCGTCTTCGAGGTTGTTTTCTTTTAAGCTGCTTTTAACACTTTTCAATCATATCGCGGCGGCTGTAGCACCTAACAATGGACAATTGATTACTGATATATCTTGCACCAGTACTACTGTTACATCCTTTCCTAGCCTTCAGCTGTTATTCAACTTAGGTTTACGATTAGAAACCCGTTGGTGAGAGACACATGTCGGAAAGAATATGTGCCGCCATCGGGGATCGAACCCATGACACCCCATGTTTGAAGATTGGGAGTCTGATGCTCTACTAGCTGCGCTATGACTGCGCCACCGAGGTGTTTACAGTGTAAAGACTATTAAAACCAGTCAAAGTCTACCAAGCCGTATAATTGGGTAGCAGTGTGTTTAAGCCACTGCCTCTTTCTCTGGGGCGGGTATACATCTGGAAAGTTTCTTTATTTCAATTTAAGCCCCCATCCCATGGGGCTTTGCCCTTTTGGGCCCGAGGTAAATTATTTAAGCTAATCAGAAAGAGGTCAAATTACTAACATGTCTTTCAAAATGTTCAGGCTCCACTTTTTCAGGGACAGGGGATTCTTTTTTCAAGATTTATCTTATAACTTCACCTTCGATGCCATGACAACCAGATTTTTTCTTTTACAGATTTCGGCCGCCGTCATAGCGCAGTTGGTAGCGCGTCGGACTGTCAATCTCGAGGTCCCGGGTTCGATTCCCGACGGCGGCACTCATCCTTTCCGACTATTTGTCACTCACCAATGGGTTGATTATCGTAGACCTATGTGGGATAGCAGCTGGAGGCTAGGAAAGGATGTAATGGTAGTACTGGTGTGAGAAATACCAGGATTCCATTGTTAGGTGCTCCAGCCGCCGCGATATAACTGAAAGATGGTTGAAAGCGGCGTAAAACCCCATTCAAACAAACAAACAAATTTACAGATTTCAATTCTTTTAGCCATTTTTAAAGGTGGCCATCTATTTGGCTGAAACTGACCCAGTGGTTTGGGAGGAGAAGTTATCATTTAAAAAATCTTTATTTCTATATAGGTCCAACTCCTTGGGCTCTTCCCCTTGTGCCACAGGGTAACGATTTTTATAATTCTGAAAGGGGTCTATATCCCGATGCTTCATGCAAGGGTTTATGCCTTCTGGGTCTTGAAAAGATGTTTTTCAAAATAAAAGGTTTTATTGGGATTCAATTCTTTTAGGGTTTTTTAAGGCGACAACCAAATTAATATACCTGTCAAAATAAATTGAAATTCGTTAAGAAGGAGATTTTTTTGTGATTTCGTTAAAATTTCACTTTTGTTGCCATGGCAACCAGGGCTTTAAATGGATTTCAATTCATTTCGGAAATTTTAAAGGAAACCACCATAGGAACATGCCTGCCAAATTTCTTTGGTTTAAATTAGCCTAGTAGTTTTGGAGGAGTTTAAAAATCCTTCTTAATTTAATTCAAGCCCCTACCCCTGAACTACCACCTCTTGGGACCCGAGGGCAATGCTTTTAGCCATTATGAAAGATGTCAATGTACTGATAATCCAATTAAAATATTTAGACTATACGCTTTCAGGGTCAAGAGAAAATGATTCTTTAAG
Organism: Fragum fragum; assembly: GCA_946902895.1. Taxonomy (NCBI): domain Eukaryota; kingdom Metazoa; phylum Mollusca; class Bivalvia; order Cardiida; family Cardiidae; genus Fragum; species Fragum fragum. Next base: position 83,338,052 of record OX336365.1, read on the forward strand.
TTTTTTTTTTTTTTTTTTTTTTTTAATTTTCACTTCTGTTGCAATGGCTAACGGAGTTTCGAACGGATTTCAGTTCTTTTAGCAAATTTGAAATGGGACAGTCTTAAGAACATGTCTGACAAAATCGATTGAAATTGACGCAGTAGCACAGCAGCTCCGTCCCGATTTGCAATCTACCGATGCTTCATGCAAAATGTAAAGGCTAACCGCCTTCTTGGTCTGGAGGAGATGATTTTAAGAAGATTCTTTTTAAATTTCTCTTTTCTTGCCATGACTGCTAGAGTTTTGCAATGGATTTCAATTATATAAGGAATTTCTAAAGGAACCACCAATGAAGAATTCCTGCTCGAATTGTTAAATTGGCCAAATGGTTAGAGAGGATATGTCATTTGAAGATATTGTTGACAAGCGACCCATCACGGACGACGCGCAACGTACGCCTTGATCATTCCGTTCTCAGTAGAGCTTAAAGGTAAGAATATAAAAAAATAAGCAGGATGGTATTGTTGCATAAATAAACTATAAGATGATCGATCCATTGAACTGTTATCATTGTGATCCGGTACGAAACACGAGGGCCATTGTCCCTAAAGCGCTCACTCGAGACAGCGTATAGAAATGATAAATACGTTGCATACTTTGTAGAGTCGGTTGGTACCCCATGATTTATATGTAGCCTTAAAGTTTGGTGATTTCTCAAAAGAAAATTTAGTTTAGGGGTCCCCCTTTTTTTATTGACCTGTTATTTCTTTTATTGTCCTGTTATTTCTTTGTAAACAGGCAGTGTCCACGTGTGGAGTTAAATCATGACGAAAGGGGCATGTCATGAAATCATTACGATCACTTGAAGTTTCAAGTCACCAAATATCAATGTTTTAACGATTACCTTGGTTTCTTGAGGCGTAAATGAGGTAGCAAAATATGACCACAAGGGCATCAATTTAACAAACTATGAAGAGGTCCACCAGAAAATGTATCAATCCAAATACCTATGTTCAAAGACGTTTGAGATTTGAAAGTTTTCCTTATTTGTTTTTATGTAAAATCTGATAAGCCCGAGAGGGACCAAAAATGACTCAAAGGGTATCATACGAAGAAACTAAATAGATGTGCCAAAGGAGGTACTTCATTTCAAATATCTAAACACGCTTAGCTTATGGTTCTAGAGAAGAATCTTTCTAAAGGTTTGAATTTAATCACCCTATTTGTTGTCATGGTAACCAGACTGAAGGATGGATTTCAATTATCGAACAGTTTTGGAATAGCTTCATCAAAGGATCATTCATTCAAAGTTTCATCAGGATTGCTCAATTAGTTCTAGAGGAGAAGATGTTTAAAGATATTATTAAAAGACGCATGACGATAGAGGCGGTGCATAGGGCGATTACAATAGCGCACATTAAGCACTTCGTGCTCAGGCGAGCTTTGAATGGACTCCAAGGAAATTCCCTAGAGTAAATATCAAGCAAATTACCCCTTTACGGATGCTTAAGCTCAATTGTTGGAAACTAGATGTTAAATAAAAATCTAAGTTGAAAAAGTGAGAAATGAAAAATCCAGGTTGTCCGATGATATTACTTCAGTTACAACAGCGGTAGCACAAAAGATTACATTTTTGCACGACAACGATGCTTAGACGACAATGCTATAAGCAATACCTTTGATTTTCTAAGGAGTTAGCTAAAAAGATGGGTCCGACAAAGCTCATTCAGGGCTTGTAATCCGAATACGAATTTGATGGTAGAATGACCATTACGCATCAAGAATTATGTGAACTGAAAAAAGACATCAACAGAGTCAACTTGCACAATCCGCGTAATCTACCATTACCGGTATTTATATCCCCCACAACAAAGTCCGTCCGTCTGTTCGTCCTTGGACATGATTTTGTGTCCTCTTCTCCTCCCACATTTCCAGACCAATTTTGCTCAAACTTTACCGAAATCTTCCTTGCAATGGGAACTTGTGCTCCTGCAATTTTAAAGCAAACTAAGCAGGAATGTTCCTTTGGTCAAGCTCTTCATAAGTTGTTCAAAGAATTTTATTTCATGCAGATAACTGGTTGCCATGACAACTAATTGGGCGAATTTCATAAAACCTTTAAAAATCTTCTTCTCTGAAATCATAAGGCCTACAGCTTTGATTTTTGGTTTGTAGCACCCCCACAAAGGATTATGGGGGTATGCTGGAATCAGGTTGTCCCACTGTCCGTCCGTCTGTCCGTCCGTGGACATAATCCTGGTCCTCATCTCCTCCCACATTTCCAGACCTATTTTGCTGGAACTTTACCGAAATCTACCTTGCAGGGAAACTTGTCCACCTGCAATTTTCATAATGGTTAATCAACTATTTCAGGAGTTATGTCCCTTTTAATTATTATCCAAAATAGAATATAAAAATTGGTGCTCAGCTTAATCTACTGGACAGATATTGATCAAATTTATCAGGAATGTTCCTTTAGTCAAGCTCTTTCAATGTGTTCAAAGAATTTAATTCCATGCAAAACTCTGGTTGCCATGACAACAAAACGGGCGAATTTTATAAAATCTCTAAAAATCTTCTTCTCTGAAACCAAAAGGCCTACAGCTTTGATATTTGGTATGTAGCATCATCAAGTGGACCCCCATCAAGAATGTTCAAATTATGGCCCCAGGGTCAAAATTGGCCCGTCTCTAGGGGCACAAGATTACATAGGTATATATAGTGAAAACTTTTATATTTTTTTTATCAAACAGAGAGGCAAAGAGCTTTGATATTTGGTATGTGGACCTCTACAAAGAATGTTCAAATTAGGCCTACTGGGTCAAAATTAGGCTGTCCCCGGGGTCACAAGTTTGAACATAGGCTCACATAGTGAAAACTTTTAAACATCTTCTCCGAAACAGAAGTGCCCAAAGCTTTAATATTTGGTATGTTTTTACATATGCTTATATATATAGTGACAACTCAAAAAATTATCTTCTCCAAAACCATAAGGCTTACAGCTTTCATTTTTGGTATGTAGCATCATCTGATAGATCTCTATCAAAATTGTTCAAATCATGACCCCAGGGTCAACATTTGCCCGTCTCTGGGGATCACAAGTAATTGAATTTTTACATATGTGCATATAAGAGAAAACTTTAAAAAAATCATCTTCTCCAAAACAGAAAGGCCTACAGCTTTGATATTTGGTATGTGGCATTTAAAAAGAAGTGGCAGTGGGGAGGGGGGTATTCGTCAGCCCTTACAGGCGCCAGCTCTAGTTTCTAAATGGTTGCTTTTGCCTGATTTGTCCCTTTCTTTTTCTTATCTTTTTAGCCCACATGAGTACTGAGTGCTCATGGTGAGCTTTTGCGATACTTTATTGCCCATCGGGCGTAGTTAACCAACAATTCAGCGTAACATCTCTATAGGTCGCATTTATAGCCCAATCGTTCTCAAACTTACTGATAAATTGGGTCTAGTCATAAAGAAAAACCTAATTAAATGTGATGACATTCAGACCTATATCAAGGGAAAAGGCTCCTTTTTGACTATTTCCTTGTTAACACTCTACAGATCACAGTTAAAGCTCAATTTTTCTCAAATTGAAAATATTTGTATAGTCATGAGGAAGAAACCCTATTGAAAATTGTGACATTTTGAGCAATATCAAGGGAAAAGCATCCTTTCATAGAATGTCCTTGATGTCACTCTAGAGGCCACAATTTTGGCTCAACACTTCTCAATCTTGCTGAAAATGTTTTTATTGTCGTGGGGAAAATATCAAGGAACAAGGGCCTTATTGTCAATTTCCTTGTTACCAGCCTAGAGGTCAAAAATTTGGCTCAAACTTTCTCAACCTTCAAAGCTGAAATTGTTTGTACGGTCATTAAAATGATTCCATCTGAAAAATGAGACATTCTGACTTGTATCAAGGGAAAATGGGGCCTTATTGACAATTTCCCTCATACTGCTCTAGTGGTCATAAATTTGGCAACTCACTGTAAATTGTTATTATACAATGTGTTGTCATATGGCAACTTTTCACAATTCTTCGAATCATCACAGTAAAGCCTAGTGGTGAGCGATATAGAACCATCATGGTCCTTTCGTTTTATAATCAAATGGATACACTTTTTTGTGTGCATATCATTTTCCAACCATGAAACAAATTTATTTAAACAAATATAGATAAACAAACTTATGTCAGCCATCAAAAATCAATTTTTCACGGAAAGTTAAAGGTGATTACAGTTTCTTGAGACTTTCACGTGCTTGCGGATCTATACAAAGTTAACCCATTCCAACACAATAAAATTTTAGACTGGTCCAAATTGAAAGAAGCTACAGACGACAATTTAAATTTGATGGAATTTTAAATTTGCCAGTATTTTGGGGTAGAAAACATTGTGGATAATGAAGAAATTGCTTGATACAAGCAATTTCTTCATTTTCTACAATGTTTTCCCAAGCTTTTTTCTTGAGGGGCGTAAAAAGGAGGGCTTGAGTTGGAATGGGTTAATCAGAGATTATAGCCTGTAACTTGTAAACGACCAACTTTATAACCATCACATTTATCTAACTTTTTTAACATATATCGCGTACACAAGATTGCCCATAATCTCTAGTTCACATTTAAGCATTTTTATCAAAAATCGCGTACACACGATTCCAGTATACAAGTTTGACTATAATCGCTGATCTAAATTTAACAACATTTATCAAATATCGCGCATACAAGATTAGCTATAACCTCTGAGTAAATTTAACAACTGCTATCCAATTCGAGTACACAAGATTGACAATAATCTCTGGGTTACATTTATCCAATTTTATCACACATGGCATGCACAAGATTGGCTATTATCTCTGAGTAAATTCAGCTTCTTTTATCAAATTCGAGTACACAAGGTTGATCATAATCTACATTTATCCAATTTTATAACATATCGCACACACAAGGTTGGCTATAATCTCTGATTAACATTTAACACCTTTTATCACGTACACAAGTTTGGCTAAAATCTCTGATTTACATGTATCCAATTTTATCATGTATAGCACACACAAGATTGTCTATAATCTCTGAATAACATTAAACATTTTTTATCAAATTTCCTGCACACAATATTGGCTAAAATCTGTGGTTTTCATTTAACAACTTTTATCAAATATCGCACATACAAGATTGGCTATGATCTCTTATAAATATTTAACAACTTTTATCAAATATCCCGCACACGAGATTGGCTTAAATCTCTTTTTAGCTAGCAAAGCGTCAGCTTTGATAGCTTAAGTTATCAGACAAAATTGTTAGGTCTTCTCAGAGTTCAAACGAGTGCAAACCGCCACTGGAGGCTTAACCACTTAATCCACTGAATGTCTACACCAAAAAAGTAGTTCTTGTGTATACTCCAGCATATTGTGTAAAATGACTGGTAACATGAATTAACTTTATTCAAAATTATAGTGAACACCTTCAAAAGCATGCTATTCAACCCATTCCCATTCAATCCCGCTTTTTAAGAACCGTCAAAAAAAGGGAGGGGGGGGGGGCTTTGAAAACATTGTGGACAATGAAGAAAGTGCTTGTAACAAGCAATTTCTTCAGTGTCCACAATGTTTTCAATCCTACAAATGACAAAGCAGATTACATAACATTACATAAACCACATTTATCAAATATCGAGTACACAAATATGGCTGTAATCGATTAACCATAGTTCTGTTGGCCACCAAAAGACGAACTCTTCATTTAGAGTAAAAGGTGATTACAGTTCCAGCTTTCAGATCTATACAATGTTCACCAGAGATCAGAAATATCCCGTGCACAAGCTTGTCTGAAATCTCTGAGTTATGGGTAACGACTTTAGTCTAATTCGTGTATACGAGATTGACTTTAAAATCACTTTTATCAAATGTCACGCAAACAAGATTGGCTGTAACCGCTAATTTACATTTAAGAACTTCTATTAAATATCCCGCTTATTTACATTTAATAACTTTTATTGAATATCTCGTGTACAATTCTATGTGCACAATATTTGATTACAGCCAATCTTTAGTTAGCGATATATTATAAAAGTGGTTAGATAAAAGCGACCAATCTTTTTTTTATGTTTCAACTGTTGTCGAATATCGCTGTTAGTGCATCAATGGTGTAAATCTAGACGAAGAAAGCGGTTATCATTTTTCTTTCTTCTTTTATAGTTAATAGTCTAAATCACAGATTAGGGCTTATTTGACAACTAACGAGGGTATCAAGAAGATTTATTCTGACAAGGTCCAACCCATTACCACACAACACCGTTTTTTTTATTCACTGTAGGAAAAATTGTTGAGGAAAACATTGCTAGACAAGGCGAAATCGGTTGTAACATGCACTATTTCCTTTTCCAACAATGTTTTCTTCAGTCTTTGACCTTTAAAAGATAAATTCATTTTGAAATATCAACTGCAATTGCTTCATTTAGGTCTAAAGTTTAGTCTGCTAATGGGTTAAGTAATTGAAAAACCAAGGTTCTGAATTCTTAAGCGCAGCGAAATTATACAAGAACACAAATGTCTGAAAGGTATGGAGCGAGTATCATTTTCTTGAATGCGCAGTTACTACATCCTCGTGTCTAATGTATTGTTCTCATATCCGTCGTTTATATGAGCCTTCCCATTCACTGTATAGTCTTGGTCCAACACTGATTCAATACTTTCTTTGATTACGTCATCATCTATTGGCTGAAATAGTTAAGAAGGAAGAATCGTATCCAATCCCCTAGAGATTCAATAAGTGTTAATCAAAATGAGGTCAGATATATTCTGTAAATAGTCCTCAAATAGAAAACTAATTCTTCTTCGTCTTAAATAGATTAAAAATCTTTTTAACCTATGGCAATTTTTATGCCCCTCAAGAAAACAAGAGGACCATAGTGGCCCGGTAAGTTGAGTATGATGACTGAAGGCTTTATGATATATACTAAATATTAAAACTCTACGCCTAACAGTTTAGGAGAAGATTTTTTTAAAAGATTTTCTCCTTTAATCCTATGTAAATCCAAGATCCAACATTATAGGGCTAATTTTCAGGTTTGGGTCATTCTTTGAAGTATTTTGTAGAGGATATTGCTCTATGCTTTATGGATAAGGAGAAGAAGACTATAAAGATTTTCTTCTTTATTCCTATGTAAATATGAGGTCATACAACATATGACTAATTTTCAGAATAGAGTCATACTTTGAGGTAATTGACAAATCGCGGCTGTCAATCAAGCAATCAAGCGACCATTCAAATAATTTATTCAGCCCGGATCTGTGTTTTCAACTACGACATTGGACGCCATTTTTGTTAACCTTTTTTGTTGGTTTGGCGACAAGTTGTAGTTACGACATTTAGGTCGCCAACCATCTATTCTACTTTTTGTTACATACTGCCAGCCATACATTTTTCAAAATAACGCCGTTAAAAAACGAAGTGGGACTTCCTGTCGGAATCGATGGGCGTTGCCAATGAAGTAAGTGGGCGGGGCCAGCGATTGGTCAATTGGCAGGGGGTCCGTAACTGATGGTTGTACCAAATATTAGGACACAGATTTCTTTAATTCCTGTATAAAATCATAGATTGCACAGAAAAGGGCTAATTTTCAGAGTACGTTAATTTTTTGAAAGTGTTTTAGTAGAGGTTCAATGCTTAAGAGCTTTAGGTTAGGGAGAAGAAGATTTTTAAAGATTTCCTTCTTTGTTCCTATTTAAAATAGGGGATCGCACAGAAAGGGCCAATTTTCAGAGTACGTTATTTTTTTGGAGTATTTTAGTAAAGGATCAATAGGCACTGATACATACCAAAATCGAAGCTCTATGCTTTTGGGCTTTGGAGAAGAAGTTTATCACAGATATTCTTAAAACCAGGGATTGTATAGAAAGGGCTAATTTTTAGTTTAGAGTAAGTTAATTCTTTGAAGTATTTTCGAAGAGGTTTAGTAGGCATTGATTTATACCTAATATCAGAGCTTTACGTCTAATAGTTTTGGAGAAGATTTTTTAAGATTTCCTTGTTTAATTCTATATAAAATTAGGGCTAGTTTTCAGAGAATGTCAATTCTTCGAAAGTATTTTGGAAGATGGTCCATAGGCATTGTTACATACGAAATGTCAAAGCTGTAGGCCTTATTGTTAGAAAGAAGAAGATTTTTAAACATTTTCTTCTTTATTTCTTTGGGGGATACACAGAAAGGGCTAATTTTCAGAGTTATAAATTCATTAAAGTATTTTGGTAGATGTCCAAACGGCAATAATTGATATCAAATATCAAAGCTTTGTGGATTAGGAGAAGATTGGGGGAGAATTTTTTTATTTTAATTTTGAACGGACTGACAGACAGACAGATAGACCGATGGACAGCTCACCCGCGCATTTTGTGCTAAGGTGAGCTCAAAAACAGGAAATAATGTGTAGAATGAAGTGATTGTTTGCAACACGAAATTTTCTTTATTTTCAAGCATGTTTTTTACAGAATTTTTTTTTAAAAGATCTAAAATTTCATAAATAAACTTCTTTCTGTATTGATTAGCCTAAGATTTTGACTTCTGGTAATTGGTTAAAAGAAATCATATTTAACTAGCTACAGTGGCTCTGTGAGACCGTATAGGTAGGAACCGTTTCCTTCTCTTGAAGATACTATTTTGTTTGTTTACTGTTTGGTTTGTTTACTTTGTGTTCTTTTTCTGTATTTTTGTAATAGCATGTTTATATTAATAGATCTTCTTTTTATTAATATACGTTAAGGAAGGTGTGTTTATCAAGACTGTAAATGTCAACCATACCTCTCCATGGCGAACGCCAAATCGAAGGGGTTTTCTTATTTTCTCTGGTAAGTAGGGACAGAAGACATCAAAAAATGGACAGATCAATTTTGGATTTAATGTTGTAGGATCCGTGTGACCTGGATATAAAACGAATAATACGAGTAATAAAAATCAGTACAGAATTGATCTTGAATTATTTAATCAGAATAATCGTCGAATAAATAAATTAGATTGACCAATCAGAACATTCATAAAGGATGAACTCCATTCTTGTTAACTAGTGCAAACTACCATTGGAGGTTTATTCACTAACTCAATTAAATAAATACGCCATAAAGTAGTTCTTATGTATTTCAGGAATATTGCAAATTCTATTCGAATTGTAGAGAACTCTTTCAAAAGCATGTTATTTAAACCATTCCCAGTGAATTCTAATTTTAAGCATCTCAAGAAAAGGCTTTGGAAACCATAGTGGACAATGAAGAAACTGCTTGTAACAGGTAACCTCTTCATTGTCAACAATAATTTCTTCCCAACAAGGGTAATATTTCTTAAATTCAACCAACTTAAAATTGTCGCCTGCATCTTCTTTCGATTTGATCCATTCTTAGATTTTGTCATGTAATGCGTTAACTCCTTGCTTACTTTAACCTCGTTTATTTCAAATGATTATCTTTTGAAAAGGAGATAAGTTAAAAGAACTATGCTTTGCTAGCTTACAGCACTTTCAGTACTTTAATTTAAATTCAAGTCATGCACTTAAAATTGGTATCTTCGAAATGTTAAAGATCAAGTATTCTAAATCAATATCGAATGTTATGTTGCGATAGCAATCCAACATCTTGTATTTGCTTTGAGCTGCGAAGAAATTTGTTAAAACCTGACGAGACCGCAGGTCGAGTAGAATCTCCGCAGCGAGAATACAAGATATTGGACAACTTTCGTAACCTTGTATTCCATTTATTATATAACTGCAATTTTTATTTGAATAATTCGATAAAGTAATAAAGAAAGCTGTATTTCTACAATACCCCCTTCTTCTATACAATTCTGATTATGTTTATTCACATAATGATGCTGTCTTCAAAATGAAAATGACGTCATTTTAGACTACCTTATATTAACTGTATTTGGCAATATCAGATATTCAACTAAAAATATTTATAGGCATACATTTATATGTTATTCATTTTCAAATACTCGATGTTACATCAAGTAAAATGACGATGCAAATATTTGTACCTTGGTCGTTTTCATGCTAGTTCCTTCGGACCAAAAATACACAAAATAGCCTGTCACGGCCATATTATTTGGTTTCGTTATTTTCATTTTATATCGATTAGGAAGTAAGTTCTTCAAGCTTGATTCAATCCCTCTCAGTCCAACTTCCGGATACACCAGTATTCGCATCATTTTTGTGGACTAGCCAAGAACCAGGATCAAGCGTCACGATAGACCTTTCGACCGTGAGGCCGACGTGCTACTACTACCATTAGACCAATATCGCCAGTTTTAAGTCAAGAATTTAGCAAAAATGCAAAGCCCTCATTATGCCGGAAAAGATGATATAACTTAAATTATTTTTGTCTTTGAAGCTCAAACTAACGGCTACACAAGTTGAAATTTATCGATAAAATTCAGTCAATAATTACATTATAAATTAAAGAAAAACATGCACGACAATTTTTGTACACAACCTTTTTGGTAGTCTTCTATCCGATAGTCTGGTGTTACAAATAACTAAATGGTAAAGATGTTTGCAAAATATTTGCAAATAAGAACTACGTCATATTCTTGTTTACAATGTATGTCGTTTACGCACTAACGTTCTTTCTAGAGAAGATGCTATCGAATCTCCCACGATTAACCCAACCTATCAAATTAGAGTTTAGAAGGGGTTTAAGGTTTAATGACGTAATTTTTGTGACAATGATTACTTTATCAGAATTTGTCAAATCGATATTTATCATACAATAGACAATCCGTTGTTACCAGCTCCTAAAGTATCATATTTGAAGATAATATTGTTGAACAGAGACGCTAGTAAAACGATGTGGCACCAGAAGAGTCAATATAAGACATAATGGCCACAAAAATAGCCCTTGAAGTTGTCATCAGCAGATGCACATATATTTTAGGTAACTACATACTAGATATAAGCAAAATATCTTTGAGTAATATTGAATGTGTCTATGAGTTAAGTTTCTAATAAACGGGCAACTTTAAACAATATGTCACGACCTTATGAGAGGGAATATGGAAAGAAGAAAATATAGCTTCAGTAAATTAATACAGACATTATGAGGGCCTTCTGCAGTCTGATTATCTACAGCAAAACTGATGATTGATAAATATGAAAGTTATCGATTCTTCCTCGTTATAATTAACGATAACTGAAATGTGCTTATTAAAATAGTAAATGATTTGTTTGTTTGCTTGTTTGTAAAGAGTTTAACGCTATCGCGGCGGCTGGAGCAACTTACCATAAACTCCTGGTAAGTCTCACATAATTACTATCATGACATCTGTTGGTAGGGGGAAAATGGGAAAGGGAATTTGCCACTTCGAAGATCAATTTGTCAATTTTGTATTATTTTAGATGGGAAAAGCACCTAGGTGCTGTTCTGAATAAAACATCTCTGCTATATCAGTTTAACTTTAGAATATATCACCTTATTTTGTTAATTCGTTGTTTATATTTTACCTGTAATAAAGCTTACAATCAGTCCAACAATTACCGCAGTACATACACCAATACCAGAGTACCAAATATAGGAAACTGTATACAACCTGTCTATACCACTGAAATAAGAATGAAACATAATACAACATCCCTCGTACACTAATACCGGAGTAACAAATATTGGCCACCGTATACAATAGTTACCATGTCTGCCGGTTTATTACGACCGAGCACCAACTGCATTCTAGATCGAGAACTTTCAACCATTGAAGTTCAAGGCCAATTTCTGGTGGGTCAGGCACCGCTTCACTGATTGGACCACACGACAACGTTACTTAAAGACTTCAAAACTCTACTGGTGAACGCATCGATACCCAAACCACCAGAAATCGGTTGCTTAACGCTCTCCTGAGGTCCAGACTCAGTTAATCCGATATCACGTGCAAATACATGGCCACGGGATCACATCACTTGGACACATAATAACTCGGCTCTAGTACTGTTTACAGAAGAGTCCAGTCTTTGTGAGGATTTTATAGATAGATTGATTGACTGAATGGGGTTAAACGCCACTATTATCAATAGTCATGTCGCGGCGGCTGGAGCACCTAACAATGGATTCCTGGTATTTCTCTCACCGGTACTACATACTTTCTTAGCCTCCAGCTGCTATCCCTTTATCGGTAGACTTGCTAGGGTATGTAGAATGCCAAATGAGTGTTTTGCTCAAAATTGTGTGGCAGAATGTTTGGCGGGGGCTCAGTCATGGTTTGAGCGGGAGTAATTGCTCAGGGGAAAATAGGCCCTTTCTTCATTGTAAACGGTACTTAAATGGGATCTTTCGCCCATAAGCAGGTGATGTTGTTGAAAATTTGATTATTGTGTTTCAAACATTAACTTGGTGATAAATGCCATTACATTTTTAATGGTATTTACTTGACTGACCAAAGGCGGACGGGCCTTTCTAGGAATCTTTTGCGACATCCGATTACTATTCAGTACAGTAATGTCATGAATACAAGACATAAAATTTTTACTTCAGTAAATTTTAACACTTTTAAGATGACGAACAATAAAGTTATCCTAGTGAATCAGTTATTCATTCGGCATGGGTCCCTGGAGGCTGCATTTTATAGAAAATCTAAAATCTGGTGGTCTATCGCTGTGGTTGGGCGATCTGGGGCTGTTGTGTGTATCTGTGGAATTACTGGCATTTGCTGGTCTCGCACTGTGCCAATAGGGCCTGTTCGACGGGCTCTGTGTTGACCTATTAAAGATTGTCTCCTTTTCCGATGTTCATTTGGGTTTTGTTTTCTTTCATTTTTTGTGTTCAGGCTGTTTTTGCATATGTCAATCTGTACACGATGGGTTACTCAGGAGGATTACATTCTTATGATTTTTCATTTAATGGAATACAAGTTTGTTGTCATTCATGCTATCAAATTAAGGATGTTACAATGTGACTTAATTAGAAGCAGACACGCAAATGTTAACTAAATCCGGCGCATTTTCTAGGGGCTTTAGTTTCTATCCCTTATTTCATCCAACAAATTATTCCCCAGTTGTTGATAATCTAGTTAGCTCAAAATGGAGCTTTCTTCGAGGTTTTTTACATGTTTTGTTAATTGTTGTTGTCACTCTATTATATCTAGACCTATACCTAGATTTGAGATCCCCGCCATTGTACACAAGCCTTTAAAGATTTTATATTTTCAATTTATATACGAGTCAAAATTTAGAATTAAAATGATTGACAATATAGCCACGACCTCACTCTGCCCATTTAATACTTAAATAGCATCCATTTGACTCTAATGAAAATGTAAGTTTGAATCTCTTGTGGTAATAACCATCTAATAAACTAGATAGAAAATTTAGTGAGAGAATAAAATGTTTCGCCTGAAAAAAAATCATTTTGATCGTTACGTCTGGAATCTGACGTAGGCTAAATACAACTTACGTGTACTTATCGAAGATATGTGTTGTCACTTCCGGTATAGTAGTGGTCATATTCCTTAAGATTGGGGCGGGTGTAGCAAGATCTGGAATAGTCCAGTTGCAGCCAAGCACCGAGACCGCAGGTTTTAAGGTGACACTTGTGCCGTTTAAAGATGTCCCGAGTCCGATCCATAATAGCAATGCCAAGCTTGAAAGAATTCCAAACGTACCTCCCTGTTGACGAGTTATAGAGAGGAAAAGAACATAGAAGATTTTTTAGACTGGAACAAAATTATCCAATACATTAGTTAATGGTTCGGCCAGATATTGTAAAGAAAATTATCTTTAACAGTTTAACAGTTTCGCAATGATAATTGTGTACGAGAATAATTCAAATACGCGTCCACGCAAGAAATGACCAAGAACGACGAAACAATTTGATATAAATTGCAAGTCAGTAATTACGACCAGGTACTGATATGATGTTATTTGAATGGAAGACATTTCACTGGTAAATTTACCTCCATTTACTGAAATCTTATATAATCAGGTTATCCTAAATGATGTCTTGGTCAGATCAAGTCTAAAACAAGTTTGCTGCAGGTGCACGATTGATTAATCGTTGGCCCCGCCCACCGACTCCTTAGGCCCCGCCCATTTACTCCGACAGGAAGTTCCGCTTCGATTTTCAACAGAGTTATTTTGCAAAATTTATTGACAGTGGCTTGTAGAAAAAGAGTAAAAAGATTGGTTGGTGACCTAAACGTCGTAACTACAGCTTGAAAAAGCTGTAGTTACGGCGTTTTTGTCGCATAAACCAACAATATAGGTTAACAAATATGGCGGCCAGAGTTGGAAAGCCCAGGTCCGGGCTGAATAAATTATTTGATTGGTCGGTTTATTCTTTGATTGACAGCCGCGATTGGTCGACTGCACATTTTAACAAAACCAGAACTTCACACGATAATACTCTGCACCCTTACCATGTAAGAATACATGTACTTTCAGAGCGTCACAGACGCAGTTTAAGAAAAGGAAAACTGTAAACAATCATACCCATTTATTAGCCCATGGAAACAGCATGCCGAGGGTAAATATTCCCAGTACTGGACCACCGAGCACACCGAATAACACATACGCCAACTGCGATAAGGTACAAAATGATGTTTTTATTATTATTCGGCAAATAGTGTTTTTCTCCTAGGTCCTGATTTGCCACTTGAGGTCTAGAACGTCCTTCATAAATTATGCCTTATTGACTATGAGTGAACAAACTAGAGTAACATAACTTTTTATGTACCTTCGACGAAAAAAGGATACTACCAAAAATAGAGATAGATGAAAAAGCAGAAGTTTCGGTTTATGTTCCTAGAAAAGTCATGGTAGGATTCATTGATAACCGATAGAATAAGGATCGTTAAAGAAGATTAGAAAGTCGATAAGTAGTAACTCTGCTTTAGAAGTTACTCCAGGATTTAAAATAAAATACGTTATCCATTTAAAAAAATTAAAGAAACATGCTCTTACACCTTGCAATGCATTGTATTTCATTTCGATTTAGGAATGAAGCTTTAATGTTCACAAATTCAACCCCCCGATGTTTTGTTTTATATACTCTAGGTTTACATTGGTTTAAAAAACTAATTCCAATTTGATAGAATTGTTCTTTTTCTCTGGAAACGGGGGGATAGATGTTAAATAAGAGTAATTCCCCGTAAACGAGTCTCAATAAACAAACATTCTTATCAATTTATGAATATATGTCTAAGAACTCCCTTATATTTATACTGTGACTAAATCCCCATTTAGAAAATGGATGTATTTTAATCTCTCACCTGTAAAATCATAGCACCAACTTGTGAAACTATGAAGGCAAAAGCCAATGCGAGCAGTCCGAACAGTATAACTGAAATCCAGATAAAGGTGTATTTTTAAGTTTTGATTGTTATAATTATTGCTAATTCCATAGGTAAGCTAAAACAAGAGCCGTTAGAATTGGATTATACCTCCCGAATAAAGCCCTGTCACAAATAGAAACAACCGCGAAAAGGATTCGGACAGAAAGACGAAGCACCGGCTTTTCCCAGATACGATTAATGTTAACGTTCGACCGTGAGCTGTGACCTTGATCTAGGAGCTATCTGAACATTTTATTCGAATGGCACATCTAATCATGATAAAGAACTGTTGTTCAAAAGTATTTCAAAATCTACCAATAATTGAAGGTGCTATCCTCCGGGCATGCTTGATTTTAATGATTAACCTTGAGCTGTGACCTTGATCTTAGAGCTTTTTGAATATTTCTTTTAAAATGGTACATTTACTCAAGATAGAGAACACTTGTGCCGAGTTATATCGACATCCGCCGACTATTGACGGAGCGTTGCTCTGAAAATGCTTGCCGTTTGACCTGGAACCTTTGAGCTATCTGATTTTTTTTTTGATTTTTTTCAAATGGCAAATCCACTCATGATGCAGAAAAAATGTGAAAAGTTTTTTCCAGCCATAATCTTAGGAACTATGCTCCGGAAATGCACAATTTTAACGTTTGACCTTTAGCTGTGACCTTGATCATGGAGCTTTCAAAAAGTCAGGGGAAAATGTGTCGGTAAACTTATATCCAATCTGGCCTGAGTGTTGTCGAGAAATCGAGGCGGGCGGAATGACCGGTGGACAGACGGACAGTCAGACGAAGCGCCGGCTATATGTCGGGGAGCATTAAAGCAAAGATGGTTTAAGAAGAGTCCTTAGAAAGAATTCCACCTTAGCCATCAGCCTAAAATAAAAATGTCGAAATCGAAGCTTTAGCAATTTATACAAGTCGAAACTTTTGCACTTCCACATTTATACATTGTGGAATCATCATTCTAACATGTAAAATATCTAATAAAACTTTACTGAAGTTCGATCTTATATTCGTATATGTCGTCCGGAATAGCTATATTGTCCTCAATCTCGTGACGGCAGTCTATCTGAGCACACTCACACGTCACAAAATAAATTGTAAAAAGTTTTTATATAAGTTTACAAACAAGCTGATATGAGAAAGAGAAATAATTGACGAATGGTTCTTTGGGAAAAACAAGAGTGGTTCTGTAATGACAGATTGTGCCGAGCCCATAAAAAATTACTTTCAAAGCAGAACTCGAATCTACAATAGCAGATTTTTTTTTTTTTTTTTTTTTAAATTATGAGTTTGGGGTTGGGGGCAATCGTTCAAAAACATAATGAAAGTTGTCCATGTATGAGTTGTAGGACTTTGAGTGTGATCTTTACCTTCAAACTAGGTGAATAGATCATTTAAATGACACTTCTATTGACTATGGAGAACATATTTACTAAGTAATCTGAATTTTGTTTACAAATTTAAAGGACGGTCATTTCGCTGATTATTCGATTTTTTTACCGTTTGTTTGGTGTTGGTTATTTTTTATTATTTTTTTTTTTTCAGCGTATATCAATAAAATAAGTTGCAAACTATATTGAAACATTGTGGCTCATATGATGTACCTTATGACCTTCGTTAGTATTTGGAAAGAACTTCCAAATACAGACTAAGAAAATTTGAACATTAGTTCAAATAACAATTTTACCCCGCATCGTGACGTATCTAGGAATAGATCGTTTATCTAAAGGAGGCGTAAATTCGCTGACTGAAGTCCAGGGTTCAAACCTGCTACAGATAATTTTCTTAAGTCATTATAGATTTTTCATTTCACACGATATTCTAAATGGAGATTTTGATTTAGAAACAAAGCTTCAGAAAATAATAAAATAAATAAAGAGTGCAACACGACTTTGGTTTTGAAGAGAACTGCAAGCTTTACATTTCCAGCAGTCCCTGTAATCTAGAGCTATGACAATAAGGAAAACTGTATCTAAAATGGAGGTTACACAGTTTGTTTTTTTTAATTGAAGGAACCCTAAGTCTATATACTTTTACCACAATTCTTAACTACTAATGTTAAATTCGGATGAAATAAAGATTCGCATCAAAGAAATGAACGAACTATATAATTCGAATCAGCTTTTTTTCTACAGAAACATAACCTTGGTTGGTGACCTTGGCCTTGTTTATCTGTAGTTACAAGGTTTTGTCCTCAAACTGCTGGTCACATATTGAATTGTCTGATGAAAAGTAACAAAAATTGACCAATGAAAGTAATAGATTAAAAGAGAAGAAAACATCAATTCGCTTCGATAACAATTCAAAATATAACTTGAAAGTGAGATTCGGTTTAAGACCACGCGGAAATTATTGACAAATTAAGAAAGATAATGAAGTGACAGGTCATATATGTCTTGCAGTACTATATGGTCGGAATGATTGGGAAGCCGAAGTCCTATAATATTTGATCGTGGAGACAGGAGCGCTAAACTCGAGAATTAGCAAACAAAAACGTGAATATATATGAGGCCCTTTTGAACAAAGGGACTGCCCTTCGCATTTAATCAATATTTGAAAAGAAATCGGATCTAGCAAAGGTCATTTTGGGTTATTACTTAAAAAATGAATATAAATCTAATATTTTCGTTTCACCAAAAGAGTCACAAATAAAAGACAATTTGAGTGACATATTCTGCATCTTCGCAAGCCACCTTGTTCGTAAGAACCCTTGGCTTGTGAAGATACATATTGTGTGGCAGGAGTTAACCCATTATAACATGACAAAATCTTACACTGGTTCGAATTCAAAGAAGGTGCAGTCGACACTTTCAAGTTGGTTGAATTTTAAAATATTTCCATTGTTGGGTAGAAAGCATAGTGCATAATGATGGAATCGCTTGTAACAATGATCATTGGCCACAATGTTTTCCAAAGCTTTTTTTCATGAGATGTTTAAATTGCGGAATCGGCTGGGAATGGATTAAACATTGTGCTTTTGAAAGAGTTCTCTAAAATTTGAATAGAGTGTGCAATATTCCTGAAATACATAAGAACTACTTTTATGGCGTAGTCATTCAATGGATTTAATGGTTACGCCCCCAGTGGTAGTTTGCACTCGTTGAATTTGGGACGACCTCTAAAGTTTGTATGTTAACTTACGCTTTGCTATCTAAAAAGTGTGTGTAATATAACACTTTCTCACCAAATAATCTTGATAAACAAGTTGCTCTTAAAGGTGACATAGAAGTACAACAGAACGGCTTTACAAAATCTTCTAACATAACTGCAGCCACGGCGTTTAGTCCTGACGATATTGAGCTGAAAACATTAGAAAAGATCCGTAATCCAGGAAAACCTGCCAAAATTATGTTAATTTATTGAATTTCAAAAATTCACATGTTTTGACCAGTCTTAAATGTTGTCGTCTTTTGAGGCATTAATATACGAAAACAATATTACAAGCCATTTCTTCTTAATCAACAATGTTTCTATCCGAAAATACAGATTTAAAAATCATCAACTTTTTTTCCATTTCTATGAAACAGAAATAGATAGATGGTTCTAAACTTAGAAAAAACAACATTTATTATTATTACTTTTGGGGTGAATGAGGGGGACATTTAGGTTCCCTGTATAATGGATCATTATTTCCGTCCGTGTACATATCAGGCACCCAACGCAATAATCAATGCTAGGAACGACTGAAGTACAAGTTTGGAGCGATTTCAAGTACTCATTGAAATGAGTTTATTCAGTAAGTTAAAAACTAAAAACAACTAAAGAATATGCTGGCATCCTTTTGTTAGTGTGAAAAATGCCAAAAATAAATTCGAGCACAAAAAAAGATTCTTTAACCTTTTTAGAGGGGTGTAAAAAAAGAACTCGTGCCTCAAACTACAAAGACTTTTAATATCAAAGCAGATGACATTTTCGATTTGAATATCATTGCACACATTGGTAATAGAAACTATCTTTTGGATTAACAAGAAAACATATTTCGTTGTTTTCATTTATTTATTTATTTGCAAACAAGTTAATGATTATCAAAACCTTACCTGAGACTGCCGCTAAAAACGCACGATAACAAAAGACCTGGTAACCCATGTAAATCTCCTAGAAGATCCATCATATACAGGGGAAGTAACTGAAACAGAACACTTGGAAATATCAAACCAGGTAGCCCATGTTAATCTCACAGAAGGCATGTCATAAAAGAGTAGTGTAACTGAAAGAGAACCGGTAACAAAATAGAAAATGGAATGTAACAAACGGGTAACCCATGTTAATCTCCTAGTACACACGATATATACTGCGCTATGATGGCGGCACCTTAAACAGAGGAAAAATTTTATTAAAAATGGGGACGTCAGTTTTGAGGCTTTTACAGGGGTTTATAGTATGAATTTATTGAATTGACGGACCATAATCTCTGTTGGCATAATCATACACCTGACTGGTTGTCTGTAGTCTTCTACATGTATCTTGTTTAAAAGAAAATTGTCCGACTGTTTAGACATTGATTATATGAAATAATAAAGACATGGATGAACCCTGATTACATCTGGGTTGTCCCCTAAAGTAGACCCAAATTATCAGAGAATTCGAACTTACGGCAGTACGTTTAGAACTTTATGCATAGAATGTCAACCTAACATCCTAAAATTGCGCGCTGAAATAAAGACGTATCTTCTTTTTACTTAGGAGGATCAAAAGCAATTTTAAATGCGTGTCCGATCTAAAAGGTTTTTTGTAATAAATGTAAATAGTTTTTAAACCGAACCGAGCGTATTTCTACTGCCCTAAAATTGTGATTTCGAGGCTCAAGTGATCTTTCTTTCCGATGTTTATCCGTATTCATTTTTTAATCACTTTTAATAGAAGAAAAATGTCGAAAGAATTAGCGGGTTTTATAATGAAAGCAATGGTGTTGGCACGGTGCAGAAAACAGGTGTATTGCTTTCTTAAATTTTAAAGAATATTTTGATACTTTAATTACGCTCCGAAATCGCTACTATTGAAGATTCGACAAATGTCAAACTTTTTTCAAAAAAGAACAAGAAAGAAAAGATATGGGAAACCACCGTACGAAAGTTATTTGATGTATCCCCATACGAAATAGATTTACTTCGCAGCTAGGTCGGGGTTACTTCCAACAATATTGCAGTGATGGTTGATTATGAACGATACCACAAATTTTCCTGAAAAGGTTTTTAATTCAGAAGACATAAGTGATTATGCTATTGAAGATACTCTTTATAACTGTATCATGTAATATGTCCTTTAAGAAAGTATTGAAGTAGAAATAAAAAGAAACACGTTTATGAATGAAAGATAATAATACTCGTACCTGATCGGGTTTGTCTATGAGTCCAAATTTAACAGGATCGCATTTCTCATAAAATGAGTACATCACGACACCGACCAGACAGCTCAGAGTGATGATAGCAGCCATACCAGGCCAATTCATCCAAATAGCTCTAAAATGACATAAAGAAGTTACATATCACAATGAGTACATCACGTCACCAACAAGACAGCTCAGGGTGGTTATTCCAATCCAGGCCAATTTATCCAAAAAGCTCTAAAAGTACACGTAGTAGGTAGAATATCATGACACAAACAATTTACCCAAGGATTGTAGTGGCAGCCATTATTCAGCCAAATAGCTCTGAAATCACAGAGATGGAGGTTGAATTAACAATGAGTACATCACGACACCTAACAAACAGTTCAGAGTGCTGATGGCAGCCATTCCATGTTACTTCAGTCAAATAGTTCTCAAATTACAAGAAAGGGGTAGTAATTACAATAAGAACATCACGACACGTTACACCAACTAGACAGTTCAGAGTGATGGTGGTATCAAAGCAAGGCAAGTTTGGACAAATAGCCTTGAAGTCACAAAAAAGGTAGAAGTTCCAATTTGTACATCAAAACCATGAAATGCTAAGACCTGCATTATGGTTTTGAGGCCATTCTTGGTCAAATCAGCATAACTAAAACGTGAAAGTAAATATTTTGTTAATTTGCGATCCGAGCGACAGCACTACAGCTTGAAATGCCATAATTGTATAGAGGTGACAATAATTTATTCGTGACTTTGACAAGACAACTCAGTCTGATATTTGCAGTCTTTTGACGCAGGCATAGTCAAAAGTTCTGGAATAACTAGGCTAATTTATACTAATTTGTTTTTTGGAATGCTTGAAAGCATTAAGTTTATTATGTCGC
This sequence comes from Fragum fragum, assembly GCA_946902895.1. NCBI lineage: Eukaryota > Metazoa > Mollusca > Bivalvia > Cardiida > Cardiidae > Fragum > Fragum fragum. Next base: position 83,359,551 of record OX336365.1, read on the forward strand.
TCTCGAACGCTAAAATCTAGATGTTTCACGTCCCTGAAAGAGGGGACCATTGCTACCTAATTCTACAGCTTGGTAGACAGAGACTGGCTATTAGGTGCTTTGCCAATGAACGCAATCCGGCGAGGTTCAGATTACGATTGAAGCACCTGTACCACTCAGCCACCAAGGCAGTCAAATTAAGAATAGAATGTAGAGATCAGAATGAATACTTCTGAATAAGGTTAACCAGTGTAATGACGAGAGCCATTCCATACCAGTTAAGCTACGTAGCTCTTTAACAAAAAGTGAATGTATAGATCAGCCGCCGTCATAGCGCAGTTGGTAGCGCGTCGGACTGTCAATCTAGAGGTCCCGGGTTCGATCCTCGACGGCGGCACTCATCCTTACCGACTATTTGTCTCTCACCAATGGGTCGATATCGTAGACCTATATGGGATAGCAGCCGGAGGCTAGGAAAGGATGTAATGGTAGTACTGTTTTAAGAAATACCAGGATTCCATTGGTAGGTGCTCCAACCTCCGCGATATAACTGAAAAATTGTTGAAAGCGGCGTAAAACCCCACTCAAAACAAAAAAAAAATGAATGTATAGATCACAATGAGTATATCATTACAAAGATCTACCAGCGGAGGATGATAATGAGAGACTCTCAAGACTTGTTCATCAAAATGGCACTGAAATCACATAGTAAAGGCAGAAGTCGCATTTAGTATATAATGACAGACATCGAACAGCTAAGAATGAAAATGGCAGCAACCCCAGGCCATTTCAGCCGCATACCTCTATATTTCCCATAGAAGGTAGAGTGTTTATCACAGAGATCAAAAAGTCTTGGATAAAAATGGCAGCCACTCTAGATTTGTTCGGCCAAATGACTCTGAAATTACTTAGAGAAGGTTGAAGTTACAATGAATATATTAGGACGAATACCAAAGAGCTTAAGATGATAATACATTTCAGTCATATGCTTCCTTCAAACATGTTTCTGTAAAATCCAATACGAACGTCATATATATTAGCATGTGATAATAAACTGAACCAAGTTTTGATATTTTGAAGAGAGGCTAAACTTGAACGTTTTTGCTGTCGATACTAATCTCTAATTGTTTCAAAAATTCGATTTTTTGTCTCAAGGCGTTTACATCAATTTGGTTATCGTCTTTTACCTTTACATTTTAATGTCAATGACTAGTGCGACTAGCTATGCCTTGCAGTCTTTGCTTAATAGAGTACAAGAATGGCTTAGCACTCAAGCTACGATTGCGTTTGACCCACTCCCACACAATCCCGCTTTATAACGCCCCTAAGAAAATAGCTTAAGAAACCAATTTGGAAAGGAAACTGCATTTTTATACACCAAAAGACGAAGATTTACTACAATTTCTCCAACTAAAAGTTGTTGCTGCATTTTTTTTAAATTTGACCAGTTCCAAATTTGGTCGTCTGGTAATGGGTCTACGGAGGAGCTGCTTATCATTCGCACGACAAAGAGTATACATTATCATGAAACAATTACTCTTGTTCTCTAGAAAAAATGATTTCTGAATTTTGACTTGAATTCAAATCCTCCATTTTGTACTTAAGCAACTTTTATTCAAATGTCTGGTTTTTTGTGGGGTTTTTTTTATCATCACAGACTTATGGTCTTTCTTCTAAACAACTAAGAACTGTTTTATAGAAAAAAGATTAAAATCATGTTCATTTGACATTGTGTATAAATCTTAAAAACGAGTGTAAAGGTATTAGTTTGTACTCAAAAACAATACCCGTTCTTGAATAGCTTTATATAAATAAAAAGTAACAAGTAAAAATGTAAGAAGTATGTAGATCGTAGACCAGTAATACATTACTGGGTGATTTCATAATCATTTAGACGAACCCCATTTGATATTGTAGCATAAATATCCTAAACTCAAGCTGATAGACATATTACGCTAGTCTAATATAACACAGAGGCAAACCGATTCTAACCAATTTTAGAGATATTAGAATTTAATATTCTTACTTGTATTCGTAAGACCCCACGATACCTATATCCAAAAGTGCTCCAGTTATCATAAAGACAAACCTTATGTCCAAGTTTAAAGCTAGTTGGAGCTGCACAATGCGCACAAAAGTATTCTTAGGTTTTACTTGGTGTCCTAGATTCCACCTAAAATGGTCCAATATTCTGTCCAAATGTGTAGACGTTTGAGCCGACGAATGCCCTGGAGTGGATACCAGTATTTTCTAGGATTTGACAAAGAGACCAAGCATTTAAGCCTTTCTATTTATCACAGCAATTCGTAAAATTACGATGAGATTGAAACATCCAAATAATGAGGAACGATAAAGGTGTGATCCTAGGAAATTGGGGGAAATTAGGGGACTCAAAAACTGAAAGTTCTATCTGCTCGAAACAATTCCTACTTTAGTTTCCATACATTACTATAAAAAGGCGAAAAGTGGTTTTCCGTCCACAAAGTATCATGGTTACATTATTGACTCGGATTATATTCTTTATAATTACCTTTATAATTAGGTCCAAATAAAAGTTCCAATAACAAGAACATTTTATAGCAATTTATATGGTTCCAAGCACCTGAAAAGATACACCACCATTACTATACAAAACATCCTATTAACAACCATATGACTGAATGCCTTACTTACAATTTAGCCATAGACACATTCTTTACGGAAATTGCTCTCTGTACTTGCGCCTGATTGGTTCCAAACACGGAACACCAAGATATACCTCCACCAATCACAAGGTTCCAGACACTGTGACGTACTCTCGGGTCAGTATCGAACCTTTAAGAACACCAAAGAACTTGTAAGTGAATTTTTGAAACGATGAATAATCATTTATTGAATAGTTTGTGCGTAAGTGATTTAAAAACAACTCCATAAAAAAGAGATCTTTAGCTTAAACTTCATATTGACTGCATGCCTCTTCCATATGGCCATTATGCGCCATGCGGTGATCGGTAAATTTCGCAAACATGCAGTGACGCCTCGATCGTATAGAAGGAGGAAAATTTGGGTTACCGTAACCTTAAGCATTACAAGAAAAATCATTGATTGAAAATTTCTCTTCGCCATAGGAAAAGTGGACAGAGGAAACCGTATCCATAGGTCTAGAAAAGAAGAATTATAAAGAACCTAAAACAAAGGATTCATGGAAGGAAAGCATAGACAGCCAAGCAGAGCAATAAAGAGGAAGACTCATTTAGATAAAGATAGGGGAGTAATGGAGTAACCGTTACCACGAAAAAGAAAAAGGACCGTGAACTTAAAGTTATATAGTAGTTAAGTTACAGAAATGTGAGCAATCCTGTTACTTTCGCCGCTGCCGGAGACCCCATGTTAAGGAGACTGACCTACCCTCTACCGCTGCGCTATGGCCGCGCCCCAAGCAACGACTAGGAAAGCTCGTTTTGCTAAAGAAAGGGTAGTCGTGGAGTGATCGTAATTGCAGACTAGACAAATAAGAGTGCGTAGCCAAAGTCTAAGTGAAGAAGAGCGATGACCTTTTATTCAACTTAAAAATGAGAGTAGTGGAAAGACCGTAACGTTAGGCCAAGGGAGAGTCACGAATAGACAAGCTCGTTTAGCTAAAGATAGGGTTGTGATAGATTGAGCCTTACCATTAATTATAGAAAGAATAGGCTTTAAGTTCATACAGTCGCTCTCGAACACTCTCAGTGTAGATGTTTTTACGTCTCTGGAAGAGAGTTAGTGGCATGAACCCCCTACCATAAAACCACTGCTGACAAATTATTCAGCTAGTCAGATTGAGGCTGGCTATTAAGTGTCTTGCCCATGAACACACCCCGGCAGCGATCGAGCTCGAACCCACGACCATCAGATTACGAGTCAAGCACCTATGCTTCCCGGCCATCCATTGGTCATAGAAAATAGCCTTAATTGCTCATCCAACTTAGGTGTTTTACATGTTAAATGACGTAAACATGATGAATGTTTGTAAAATGTCTGAAAAATGCGGACCTATCCGAGATTCCTAACCACGTTCCTAGTTGGTTTGTTGATTTTTAGCTCGCAAAGCGTCAACTTTGATAGCTTTAGTTAAAAGACAAATTTTTGAGGTCGTCTAAAAGTTCAACGAGTGCAAACTGCCACTGGAGGCTTAACCACTTAATCCGTTAAATACCTATGCCCATAAAAAGTAGTTCTTATTAATTTCAGGAATATTGCAAAGGCTGCATGCAAATTCATCTCCTAGGTACATTTAGCTCATTTGAGCACATCGTGTTCAAAATGAGTCTGATCAGAGTCTTCAAAGATGTTGCAGACCACAATTTCAAATTGTAAAATATCTATCTTTCTAGGTATAAAACTATGTTTTCTTCTTTATTTTCCACATTTTTTTTTGCAACTTTTTTCTTAAGGGGCGTTAAAATTATGGATTGTGTGGGAATGGGTTAATTCATTTAACCACTTAGTTACTTTAACCTCGTTTCTTTATTATGATATCGTAACAAAAAGATAACTTAATAAAAATCATGCTTTGCTAGCTTACAGTACTTTGATTTCTTTTTTAATACTAACTCAAATATAACAATCCTCCCATTTCTATCGGCGATATTCCATGCATTATCAATTCCACCTAGGTTGTTGGCACCAACGATCAGTATGGTGGTCATTCCTGCAAACACGATTATCATCTGTAACGTGTCTGCCCACAGCACAGCCTTCATGCCACCCTGAAATATTGTTACTTGACAAATCAGTATTGCTGTCCATTTTATTTAGAATACCGACGAATAATCTATAAATAGATACAAAAGGGACTCTTTTGAGTTTTTGTCTATTTTAGATGACGAGTTTAATAATTTCGGTATTCAATGACCACTCTTCCAATCTTTTTTTTTAAATATGACTTTAATGTTTGTAACAAATAACTAAAATCATAATAACTAGATATATACGTTTTTTCGCGAAATATATTACGGGCGAAGACCGCCTTTAGGTAACAAGTATAGGGTCAAATCAATATACCCTTACGTCTTCAAGTTGTGGCGGCCATTTTGCTTTTGTCGTGCTGTTTTAACGTTTAAACAAAGGCAAGTTGATGTTAGGTTCTGCAGAGTGAGAGATCACTGCTGCATGTCATGCATGTGATTCAAAGAATTCATCTGGAAACTGACATTTGAAGGTGGTATCTACAAGACTTTCTCTTCCGAGCCTAAAGAACTTCATGGGTTGATGTGCAGAATGAAGATTTGCGAAAATTTTATCCCTAATGATACCATTTTCATGGCCTGAAATTCAAGACTAAAGTCTGCTCTTTAAGACGGACTAAGATTTAAGGCCGAACGAAACTTTTGGGAGGAGCTACAGATTGCGAAAATGGGCCCTTTTTGCTCTTTATTTAATGAGGCAAAAAAGGACAGGAGGGTACTCAGTGGAGAAAATTGTTCGACTGCGTCGCAACAACTACCTCCGATCAGAACAAATATTGCAGAAAAAGAAGAAATGCGTGAGGCAGTCAAACACGTATTGAAATTTAGTTGAAAATCCGTAGTAATTTAAGTTTTTATTCACATTGTTTCCACAAAGTAAAATCGGAACAAGATATGTACAAAAAAAAATTGAATAAAAAATAAAGAACAAATTTCGTCACGCGCACCTGCTAACAAGCGGAGAACATTGGAATATCCGGCCACTTTCCGAATTTACCGATTCAACTTTGCGGAATCCCTAAAATCGAGATTCACGAGAATTTCTTGATTTTGTGAATTAAATTGATAGTACTGGTGTGAGATATGCCAGGAATCCATTGCTAGGTGCTCCATCCGCCGCGATATGACTGAAATACTGTTAAAAGAGGCGTTAAACCCCATTCAAAACAAAACAAACAAAAAAGTTTCGACAGGAAAAAATTGACATACCTTTTGGTTCGCATGAACATGTTTTTTTTTTATTTTTGTTTTTTTTTTATTTTAAAGGTCATGAAGGTCGTCATATGATTTCTTTTTCGGTGACCCGAACCTATGGCCTCGGAATTTCCGTTGTTTAGGTGACAATAGAAGATAGAAATGTATAGAAATGTCAAATACACGAATTTAGTGTATTTTAAGCTCAGAACTACCTCTAGTTGCTATCCCACTCAGGTTTACGATTAACCAACCGTTGGTGAGAGAGAAATGTCGGAAAGGATATGTGCCGCCGCCGGGGATCGAACCCATGACATCCCATAGTTGAAGACTGGGAGTCTGACGCGCTACCGACTGCGCATTGACGGCGGCCGCATCGAAACTTTTACTAAGGTTTGAAACCCCTATTCCCTGTTAGAATATTGCAACTCACTAAAACAATGTTGTTGTGTGTGTGTGTGTGTGTTTTTTTTTTTTTTTTTTTTTTTTTTTATCTTCTGTTTACACAATACGTTAAATAATTGGCTCTGAAATTTTCAAATGTGTTTTACGTTGATTCTCGTCTTACTTGACTGTCTGCATTTACACATAAGCATAATGGAATTTCCATATAATAGTACTTATCTAGTACCGCGTTAATGAACATTTACTTCCACTCCGTATATAGTCAAATTTTGGTATCATAACCATCCGACTGTCTGTCCGTCCGTCCATCCCGTTTTCCATCAGTAAGTCAAAATATTGTCAACACATCTCCTTTTACATTTATAGGCGAAATATAATGTAATTTTCACAAAAATATTCTTGATCACCTGACCTTGCCGATATTTCGGGGTTTTCCCATTTAAGACTTTGTCACAGACAAATGCAAAATTTCGTGTTAACGCAAATCTTCATCCATATCTTAACAAATATGATTTTTAGCTAGCAAAGCGTCAGCTTTGATAGCTTAAGTAAACAAACCAAATTTTGAGGTAGACATACAGTTCAAATGAGTGCAAACTGCCACTGGAGGCTTAACCACCGAAAGCATTGAATGCCTAGGCCATAAAAGGTAGTTCTAATGAATTTCAGGAATATTGCAAACTTATTCAAATTGTAGAAAACCCATTCTAACGCAATGCCACTTTTTATGCATCTTAAAAATAAATATAAAATAACAGTTTTTGGAAAACATTGTTGACAATGAAGAAATTGCTTGTTACAAGCAATTTCTTCATTGTCAACAATGTTTTCTATCCTAGTAGGTATAAATAACTCCGCCAACATGAACTTGTCATGATCTGCAACTCCTTTCAATTTGAACCAGTCTAAGATTTTTTCGCACTGTAATGGTTAACTCCTGGGTTAACTTTGATAACATAGTTCATTTATCATGATCACCTATGAATAAGAAGATTACCTAACAAAACCATGCTTTGCTAGCTAACAGTACTTTCAGAACTTTGATTTACTGAAAGTTCCTAGTCACATGATCTTGAGCATATAATCAGATTTTTACTATTATAGACAGCGTCATAAAAAGGGCCTTAACAAGACGGCGTACTATAGAACGCTTTATTTTTTTATTTTATTTTTTTTTTTTTTTTGTATTGAAGTGATAATAACCTTTAAATTTCTTTCGCACTAAATCAGAATATTCCTTGGCAAAGCTGATTTCATCAGAATCGAGCCGAAAAATGAATACACATTCGTAAAATGGCGCGAGAAATATACTATATCTTCTATTAATTTCTGTGAGTAGCCCTTTCCTGTACAAACCCAGGATTTTACGTCGCCGTGATTTCAAACTTGTGAAAATATCGTGGAAAAAGTAGAAATTGCTTGTAACAAGCAAATGTTCCTTTTTCCACAATATTTACTACCACATAGGATGGTTTCATTTGAAATTACATCCAGTTTTCTTTGTAATCTGTAACCTTTCGCAATCTGGACCAGTCTAACATTTCAAAAAACGGGAAAGGGTTGACCCATAACAACATAAACTCGCAAAGAAATAAGGCTTAGAAAACATTTCGAAAAAAGAAGAAATTGTAACTTGTATTTAAGCCAGCAAAGCGTCAGCTTTGATAGCTTAAGTTAATAGACAAATGTTTAGGTCTTCTCGAAGTTCTACGAGTGCAAGCTGCCACTGGAGGGTTAACCACTAAATCCATTGAATGCCTACGCCATAAAAAGTAGCTCTTATTTCAGGAATATTGCAAACTCTGCCACTGCTTGTTATGGCCACGTGAATTAACTTTATACAAATTGTAGACAACTCCTTCAAAAGCATGCTATTTAACTCCAAGTATATCATGCTTATGAAGCTTCTCAAGAAAATAGCCTTGGAAAACATTGTGGACAATGAAGAAATTGATTGTGACAAGCAATTTCTTCATTGTCCACACTGTATTCTACCCTATAAGGCAAAGGTTTTCTAAATTCCACTTAACATAATAACCTTTGACAAAGAAAATTACTTTATAATAAAATCATGCTTTGCAAGCTCATAGTACTTTCATTACTTTGATTTCTTTTATAACAATATTTACTACCTCACTAGACCCTTATTTGTCGTTTCCTGTTTTTCTACATTCTGGTCCAAATTAAAAGAGGTTTCAGACAACATTAAACATTTGATCCAATTTTGAAATGAAACCATCCCATGTGATATAAAATATTATTGGAAAAGGAGAAATTGCTTGTAATTGCCACAATGTTTCTCAAGTATAAATCACAATGACGTAAATCCCGGGTTTGCACAGGAAAGAGTTAAACTTACTTTGTTTTATTGTCTGCAATCTTTTTCAATTTGGACCACTCTAAAATTCTGTTTATGGAAATGCGTTAATTATTTGAATAAAGTATCACAGTGAACAAGTGTAATAATAACATAGGTTAGCGTCTTGTGAAAATAAATGTAAATATTTTGAGATATCAAATCACCTTATTTTGAAATGTTTACTTGTTATGCAACCCCGTAAAAAAGATATCAAAAAATAGGAAGTACTTACCAAGGTCGTGTAGAAAATGCAAACAGAGCTAACAGCGATCACCGAACCCCATAACGAGAGGCCTGTCACTGAAAGTTGAGAAAAAATATGAGAAAACAGAAACAACTATAAGCGGGAAATGTGCACGCTGAGTGAAAAATGCAGTCAGCTTTTGATTTTCAACAACTCGAAGGCTAAGCGAGACATCATTACACAGTATATTTAAAAATTACATGCTATGTTGTCAAATATGAAAACTTTACTTTTGTCCGAGAGGCATGTTTTCGCTTATTTTGATTGCTAACAATTCGTAAAAGTCATCTGATGCCTGCCAAGGGTAAACTTTAATCCTTTTCCGCTTCTTGAAATTTTAAACTGGTCCAAATCCAAAGGTTTTGTAGACGGCAATTTCAAACTGAACTTACTTGCAAAATGATAAATCATTGGGGTAGAAAATATTGTGGGAAAAGAAGAAATTGCTTGTCACAAGCAATTGTTTTCTTTTCCACTAAATTATTAAAACACGGGTAGCTAAATACCAGAAATTAAACAAGAAAGGGTTAAAGTGTAGATAAATTCCACTTCCATATGAGGAAACAAAATACGTACAAAACAATCATGCACGAAGAAAAAAACCAAATAGTTACGAATACTTACGAGGGAGTCCGTGGTCTAGTGAACACATAGACCTCTTATAAACGTACAAATTAAGGTTTGTGTGGGAAAAATATTTATGATCATTTTTTATTGACAGTAGGATTTTTTCTTTGTTTTTGGCAAAATTCTATTCTCAAAACCAGCCACTTAGTGTTATTCTAAATAAAAGGACAAAGTTGTTCACCATGCAGCCATTCAATACTTTGGTTTCAAAGGTGTTTCGCCTAAAGATATTCACGAGGACATGTAAGTTGTTCATCGTGCGGCCATTCAATACCTTGGCTTCAAAGGTATTTCGCCTAAAGATATTCACGATGACATGGAAATAACAAAAGGGGAATATGCCTAATGTTATAGCATGGTAAACACATGGGTCGCTAAATTCAAACCCGATAGAGAGATGAACACCCCCGTCTATCAAACTGTCACCTGAAAGGACACACTTTACAAAGTCCATGACATAATAATGGCGGATTGGCAAATGGATCGGCAAATTACACGGCGGTGCACTGCTACAAAAGTAGGTATCTCACAGGAACGATTCCATACAATAATCAATAATGATTTACAAATGACAAAGGTTTCTAACAGATGGATCCAATAACTTCTTAGTGTTGCCCACAATCGAGCTCGGTGCAACATGTCCAAGGAAAACCTTGTCATGTCTCAAAGGGATTCGGAAAAGTATCTCCAGTGGTTTGTAACTAATGTTGAAACATAGGTTAACCACTTCAAAACTGAGACAAAACAACAGTCAAAATAGAAGAAGCACTCTGGATCACCGCCTAAGAAAAAGGCCAATACAACATCCACCGGGAAGATAGTGGCCACCGTTTTCTCGGATGAAAAAGAGTGTGCTGTTGAAAAAAGCCACACTATAACTGGAAGGTATTATGCTGATCCAGAAATTTGTGAAAATAGATCACTAAAAAAGGTCTGGCACACAAGTCAAGTGTTGGCACGGCTGCTATTCAGGAATATGATTTTAACTGGTTGAGCCTCCATCTTATTCAATACATTATCACAATCTGCCTATTACCTATTCTTCGAGTGAAAAAAGAACTCAGCGCCAATGATGACGACATTAGCTGTTCGCGCCATTTGGGGCCCAAGATGCTACCATCTTTAGGGGGGGGGGGGTATCAAATTAAGAATTCAACAGCGTTGGATAAAATGTGTTAGTTAACAAAGTGACCGCAATGAAAAAGATAAATGGAAATATTATGTTACACCGCATCCCCATGCCTTAGGTCAAGGACATTTTAACCCAATACCACACAATGACGCTTTTTGACGCCTCTCAAAACAAGAGAATTGGGAAAACATTATGAAAATGAAGAAATTGCTTGAAACAAGCAAATTCTTCATTTTCTGCAATGTTTTCAATCCAGAGCGTTGAAGAAATCCAAAATTCTACAAACTTTAGATTGTCGTCTGCAACTTCTTTCAAGTTGGAGCAGTCTATAATTTTGCCGTCTGGTTATGTGTTAATTAAACCTCCTACGAATTTTCTCCAGTATAAGGGTATCATTCTAACAGGTAGTCAAGTGGGGTGACACCAGAACCTTTTCTGTGAACTACAATTTGAAAAGAACAGGTAACGTGCCATCACCAGTTTGTTACACTTTGTTTATTGATGTCTGCGCCCTGGGTTTGCCTGCATTATCCGTTTAAAGCTTCGTCCCAGGCACCACATAGCAAAAGCAAATAATGCACGCACGGGGTACTGAGATCATAACGAATGAGACAAAAAAGCGCAATATGATCTTTCTAATCGTGCCTATAGGTTCATTTAGCCTCGTGTTAGTATATCGGAATTAATATTCTATTGGACTAGCTTGTCCCTGGTGCAAATTGTTAATATTGTCGAATTTTCTTCACGGAGTATTATATTTCTGTTTACTTTTAATCCTAGAGCGTAGTTCCTTGTTGCAATTGCACGTTGTCCACTGCATCACCATAATACCTACGTATGCGCATTTCAACGATTTCTATACAATGTCGCTTCTTTGAGACCCTTTACCAATAATTTTTTAGCCCATTTCATAGTTATGCCTTAAATCAAAGTCATTTAAACTATTGCCGTCTGCCTCTTTGAATTGTGATCAGTCAATTAATCGTCTGCGAATGGTTTAACCAAGGTGTCTAGAGGTTCTAAGGGGGAAATAAAGATATTTAGAGCACGAATTTTAACTAGCCAAATAAAAATCTAAACCATTCTTCATTGGGAAAGTAAACTTGTTCAGCACTGGCTTAACACATTACAAGACGACAAAATCTCAGAGGAATTTATAGAAGTTGCAGACGGTAATTTTAAGCTTATTAAAACATGGAAAAACTTGTCTTTTGGGGAGGAGAGCATATATATATTCTCACAACCTGTCTTCATTTTCCACAATGTTTTTCAAAGATTTTTATCTACGAATGTAAAGGGGAATGGGTTGTAATTAGTGAAACAAGTAGCCAAATCGCCGTTGAATGTTTTCACACAAAATAAGGAAACACCAAAATTACGGAAATGCGTTCTTTAGGGCTTCTGAAAATCTTATTGGGCTGAACTTCTCAAATTCTCTGTACTCGTCGAATCAAGACTGTCAATCTAAGAATCAATCGATTTATCAAATTGTTCATTTAGATCGGAAGCGAACTTTAACGTCCAACATTGGACGTCAATAGCGAGAAACATTTGTGTTGGTTTGGCGAGTTAAACTTAGTAACTATAGCCTATTCATTCTGTTATTACGACATTTAAGTCGCCAAACAACGCTTTTACTTTTTGGGGTTTTTTACATGCTACTGGCAATTTAAATTATACTGTGAAAATAACACCGTTCAGTTTCTAAGTGGAACTTCCTGTCGGAGTTCTGTGAGCAAGGCTAGGGACCCGTCAACTTATGTACTTTTATAAAAGTACAAAAGTAATGCGATCTTTATATTTTGCTTTGCTTAACCAATTCCCACACGACAAATATTAGACTCCTACCAATTAAAAGCAGTTGCAGACGACAATATGAGTTGTTGGGATTTCACAATTCTTGGTCTTTTAGAGAAATAAACACTGTACAATGAAGAAATTGCTCAAGTAGTTTCTTCATTATCCACATTTTTTTCCAAACCTTTGTTCTTGAGGAGCGTAAAAAGTAGGGATTGTGTGGGTATGGGCTAAAGTCGTATTCTAGAACAATTTTTGAATTTTCATACTTTGTAGATTGAAATAGGCTGAACCCAAACAGCAAAGACAAACGGGGCTGCAGACTACCTTTTTTACTGTAACATAACATCAACTATCACATGGTCTAAACATGAAACATGTGAACAATTGAGGGAAGTGGCCTTTGAAGATAGCGATTTAATTTCAATGCGCGTAATTCACATCCTTACATCGCAATGAAATCAATAATGGTATTGCGATGTTGCTACAATCCTTAAAAAGCTTAATACCATCTCACCTTGCATTGTCTCTGTTCAGTCAATCAAGAATGCAATTCGCATCCGTAAAAAAAGTGCATTTCCCTCAAGACCATTAAAATCGAACAACTCGGATGAATATTTATACAAATTTTAACCAAACAACCCTAAAGAAGAGGGAAAAAATAAAGAAAACAGGGAAAATACAACCAGCCTAGATGTTCACCCGTATCAAGGACAAACCGTCTAAAGTACTAGATAACCCATTACAAATCGGCAAAATTTGGAATGGACCAAATTGAAAGGACTTGCAGCTGACAAGTAAAGTTTGTGAATTTTTAACTTTTATCAACCTTCTGGAAAAGACATTGTGGAAAATTAAGAACGTGCTTCTTGAAAGTAATTTCTTCATCTTACACAATGTTTTCCAAATTGTTTTTCATGAAGGGCGTAAAAATCGTCATTCGTGTGGGAATTGGTTAATATACCCGAGAGCGCTGTGTCTAGTCTGTATGTTACACTAATCAAAAGTTCCTTCACTATATTTACTCTTATTTTTACATGTGTTTATATAACTTTACATATAGCTCTAACTGTAAGGATAATGTTTTTATTAATTTATTATTATCGTTTCGCTTTACTTCATTAATCTGTAATAGTACGAAATCAGTTTCTTTGTACTCGCGAGGCCAACAAAGAATTGACCGACCAATCAAGTCATTCATTTAGGTCGGATATCTACTTTGAATTCCGAAATTGTTCGACATCTTTTGTAATGGTAGAGAGGGTAGGTATGTTGACTTAAACGCCGTAACTACAACTTATTCAAGATGTCGTCAAAACGTTAAGGACGCCAACCAACAGTTTTACTTTTGTCTATAGCTCTGTTAGATATCTAAGTGGAACTTTCTTGTTGAGCTCGGTAGGCGGAGTCAGTGGACATGGCCAACGGAGTCAGTGGGCGTGACCAGCGGAGTCAGTGGGCATGACCAGCGGAGTCAGTGGGCGTGACCAAAGGAATCAGTGGGCATGACCAGCGGAATCAGTGGGCATTGTTAGCAAAGTCAATGGGTAGGGCCAGCGATCCATCAATTTATCAATCGCTGGCCCCGCACACTTAGTCCATTTACCCCGTCCATTGACCTACAGGAAGTCCCGCTCCAATCTTAAACGGTGTTGTTTTGCAAATTTTATGACCAACAGCATGTAACAAAAAAGTAGAAAATAAAAATATAAAATCTTTGTCGTTCGTGTGTCGGAAGGAGCATTGTGGATAATTAAGAAATTGTCTGTTACCATGCTTTCTCAAGCATTTTATTATGGGGTGGGAAGCTTAAAACGAAAATGTTGGAAAGGACTAAGTCTTTTGAAAAATATATAGATAAGAATACAGATATATCGAACTATAACCGATTTGGACAATTCAATTACAAAACGCAAACATGAAGTGGTATAATTCAGATAGTTGGCAGACGGCATTTCGAAGTACGTTTGAAATTGATTAAACCCATTACCAGAAAACAAAACTTTAGACTGTTCCAGAATGAAAGAAACTGCAGACGACGATTTTGATAGAACTTCAAATATCTTTTTCTTTTTTTGTAGAATTTTATGTGGGAAATACAGAATTTGCTTGCAACACGCAATTTCTATATTTTCCGAATTGTTTTCCTGAACCATTTTCGAGAGAGCGTCAAAAAGTGGGATACAATGGTAATGGGTTAAAATTACTGTAACCAAATTAATGCAAACGTCCTAGCTAGCTGTGGTTCTATCATCGGGTTTTTTTTTTACCAAACACAACATTTTTCGTAAAATATCCATTGCACTTTGACAATCAACATACCTGCATTCAGGGCTAGAGATGGTGCATAAAGTACGATAGCCATGTAAAACATCTGAAATAATCAAGAAAAACAGTGTCTTATATTTGTAAAGAACAAGATCTTATTCAAACGAAACAGTAGCTTACAACGTCACATCAACTGATAGACGGTGCTTTCACGTCAGTGGGGCAACTTACTGCTCATTCAAAGTGAAGTTATGGTATCTTATTCAGACATGGATGTATAGCTCTTAGTTCATGTACATCTAACATGTGAAAAACAGAATATTTGTTGTGGAGTTATTTATCATTAAGCGTGTGATAATTTGAAGTGTCACACCAAGACAAGTGTGGTTAAAAGATAATTAAAGCTTAACATTTCTATCACTCCCTCTTATCTAGAATAATGGTTATAATAAAAAATATCAAAATGAAAGACGTTAAATAGTAAGGATACAATGTTGGAAAGATGTTTCACAGATTGTTCAAATAATTGAATAAAAAACACCTGAATATCAATCTCGGGTGAGATAAGGATTATAGGCCAACTTTATATTTCGAATGAGCCGTTTCGCCCCGCTTTTCTGCAGAGAAATTATTTCCGTTGGCAACCATAGCCTCGTAAATCCTGATTATCCAAGCAGTACTTACAAGGCTTTGGCCGGTGTCAATTAACTGGTGAAAAATGATAGAACAAAAGGGATAAAAAGAAAGACACACAGAGAAAAACTAAAACTCGAATTATTATATACACGCTCGGATACAAAATTGAACACAGGTCCACAAGTTACGCACACTAAATAAATAGACTAAACCAGTAGGCTACCAACCTATTAATACGGTATAACTTGAAATTTGAATTCGGTAGATGACCCAGCGGAGAGTATCGACAATTTACGAACGATAATAAAGTAACAAGTCAAATATGTTTTGCAATAACTTAAGGACACTAATGTTTGAATCCATTTCAACTGATCATACAGTATGATAAAGTTTGCAACTTTCACACGTAAATGAAAATAAATTAAACTCTTAGTTTCTTAAATAACAACACAACTGGTATGACAATTAAAACAATTCTTTGATAAGTTTGTAAAGTGCAACTTATCATAAAATCAAGATTCAAGAACTTCATCTTACCTGCATGTTTTTTAATTGTTTCAGGATACGTGTATTTTGAAAAGGGAAATTGTTTCCGTCACGCAAAATGTTTAACTGTTTCAATTAAAACCCAAGTGACATTATAGAACAAAACAGCATCAGTTGGCCTAAATAATGGCAGCTCGGTCTTTAAGTAGAGTTGGGATATTATAAATTATTAACCTTTGGAAATTCAATAACCTGTTCTTCAACAACAGGATCGAATGCACTTTTTCTAGTTGAGATCGGTTAACCAATGAAGTTTGCTACACTTTCAGAAATAAATTACACAAAAGTCCCAAAAAGAATTATGAATAATGGAGGCCTTATGGTTTGGAAGAAGACAATTTTCTTCTTTATTCAATTGTAAAATCAGGGATCGCACGAAAAAGGGCTAATTTTCAGAATACGGTAATTATTTAAAGAGTAGAAGTAGAAGGTCATTAAACACTGATACATACCAATTATCAAGGCTCAAGGCTCAAGGCCTTATGGTTTGGGAGGAGAAGATTTTAAAAGATTCCCCTATTCATTCCTTTGTAAAATCAGGGATCTCATAGAAAAGGTCTCATTATCAAAGTGCAGTAAATCATTGTCAAATGTCAAAGCTCAAGGCCTTATGGTTTGAGAGAAGAAGATTTGCAAAGATTTCATTCTTAATTCCTTTGTAAAATCAGGTATAGCACAGAAAAGGGCTAATTTTTAGAATACGGTAATTCTTAGAAGGATTTTGGTAGAAGGTCAATAAACATTGATACCAACCAAATATCAAATCTCTGTGCCCTATGAATTTGGAGAAGAAGATTTTCAAAGATATGATTCTTTATTCCTTTGTCAAACCAGCGATCGCTTAGAAAAGTGGTAATTTTCATGGCATGATAATTTTTTGAAGGATTTTGGTAGAGGGTCATAAGGTAATGATACATACCATGTATCAGAGCTCTACACCTAAGTGTATGGGAGAAGAAGATATTCAAAGATTTCCTTCGTGAAATCAGGGATCGCACAGAAAATGGCTAAGTTTCAGAGTACAGTAATTCTTTGAAGTATTTTGGTAGAGGGCTATTAGATGATGATATGTACAAAATATAAAAGCTCTAGGCTTTAAGGTTTAGGAGGAGAAGATTTTTTAATAATTGTTTACGGACGGACAGACGGACAGATGGACAGACGGACGCAGGACATTTACCGATCACAATAGCTCATCTTCAGCACGTTGTGCTCAGTTGAGCCAATCAAACCTTAACCAAACTAGTATAACGATTCTTGTGCAGTGCACTTTCCCCCAACCATTTAAGTTTCAAATTGATAGCTTCCATAATTTCAGGGAGATGTTTCGAAAAATCAAGGTCCCTAAAACAACAAGGGGATTTATTGTTTCGGCAAGCCATGATTAAGGTTACTTGGAATTGCATTCCACATCTTTCCAAACACAACACTTTAAGTTGATAGAATCTATACCTTCAAGCACCGTTGGGTGCCGTGCATTATTCAAGAATAGTAGATCGGCCTTTCTCTGTGGCCAATCGTAGAGGCGACTAAAATCAGAGACTTACTACTGCTTTGTTCGTAACTACTGGATTACAACAGGTTGATGTTTTTTCTTCCAATTAGCCTTCTTCAAACAGTGAATACAAGGCATGCATTTTTGAACAATTTTTCAGATATGGATAATTGAAAATAGAAACCAACTCTTGTAGATAATCTTATCGTGATCAAGCGCGTAGAAGTAACAAGAGAGCAAACGGTCTTTTTATTTGGTTCTACCTCTTTCAGCATTTGCACATATCTACAGGAAGATGTCATATTGAAATCAATGAACAGTTGAGAGAAGTAAACACGCTATCGTTGCAGAACAACATACTTACCATCCAAGTCAAGTAGATGATACAGGCTATCATTCTATTTAAGTAGCCGAATCGCATCTCGATATACTGAAATAAGTACAGAATAAGAGGTTTGTTACATGTACTAGTTTTATCTATTAATCATATTTTATTATAATTATTATTATTTCATGTGACAAATATGATAACCCTCAAAACTAAGCAGAGACTGATTGATTTTGTGGCCAAATATTTACCTGGCGAATATTCAAATAATGTTTCATTTGGATATAAGAACTATTTATAAACCATTGAAAGTCCGAAAAATAATTAAAGAAACGTCAATATAGTCTCAGAGGATTATATATTTCAAAGCCTGTTAGTCCCTCGCGTCACCAGATAGGTAAACAGGTAAAAATGTTCCGACCACAGATGACAAAATGTTAAACTCGCTTAGGACAATTTTTCTAGCTTTTTATGACATATGAGAGGTGGTGTGGTGTTATCCATCAGGTTTAAATTTTCACCAGCATCCTCTGCTAATAAACCGATTCCTCATTCTAGAAACATCACGCTTGGATACACTATGGACATAAGCAACATGCTGTTTAGATAACCCTAAATGAAGCATTCCAATCTTTCTATTCAACTCATCTTGACTAAGATGGCTTCTCAAACGTCTATATGACATATTGAAATTCATAAAAAATTGCGATAACTTTGTTTAATGTACCAAAGCATTGAAGATACAAGGGAAAATGCAACATGTTTTGGGGAGTATGTCTTTTAACCGAGACCCTTGTGCTTAGTATACATGCCTAATCGACATTTGCTACAGGATCATCACGTCCAAATATGAACTTATTTTTTATATTTTTATATAAAACATCTTTTTGAGTCCATATATATTAAATCATTGACGGAAAATGTGATCATTAGCAAATTTGGTGTAGTTCATTTACAGTACATGCAAATAATAATCCACATGGGTTTCTCTATCGTTAATTGGATATTATTCTTTCTAAGCATCTCCCTATGAAAAATAAATTTGTAAAAAAAAAGATAGATAGCCAAAATGTTAAAATGAAGTCATCAAAAATGGAATAAACGGATTCAAATATATGGGAAACCGGGGAACTTTGAAGAAATAAGGGAACATCATTTATAAGAAAAATCAAAAAAAGATTTCTTGAATAAAGCGGTATAATATATCCGATCCGAAGCTTATTTGGCAAAATCGTTTATAACGATAAACAACAAAACTAAACATCAAGCTAAAGCATCATAATTATACGCATAACACATATATCTTGTTTCGTGCATATTTGATAACAGATATCAGACAGTAAACACAGCAATGTTTTTGGGGGGGGTTTTTTGTGTTTTTTTTTTTTTGTTTGTTTTGTTTTGTTTTTTCGATATTAGCTGAATTACTTTTGTTGTTCCGCATAGATTTATACTAGGTTAAGGATCTGTCTTATTTAAAATTTATGTAAATGACTTTTCGTTTACCTAAACTTAAAAATAAGATATGTATGCTGATGATGCTACACTTCAAAATTGCTGGTACTTAGAACTGAATTCCTATAAGATGAACTTTTTAGAAATGAAAAAATGATACAGCCAAAACAACATGATTAGTAATCCTGCAAAAACGTCATGTATGCTAAAAGGCTAAACTCAAAATGAAAAAAAAATCTGTGAATTCAATGTTACTATACGGGATAGGGAAATGGAAAGTATTTATTTTCAAAAGGTGTAAAATATATTAATAATAATTTGTAATGGAAAGTTTACGTTTATCAGATGTGTGGAAAATTGACACCACAGCTTTATATTCTTAAAAAAGTAGTTTTCTTACAGTGGAAATGAAACAAATGTTTTACACCCCTTACATCACTCTTTATTTCGACTATAGGTTTATTCTATTGAGCTAGTATAAAGCGTCATTAGCTCAAGGAGCTGAACAAACGCAAGAATTTACTCTGAAACAAAGTGGAAATAGAGGATATGTCATGCAACAAAGGAAGCCCATGCAGATGTACATCTTGAAATGCTATCAAAAGAAATATCAACAAGCTATAGAATGAATTTAGAGAGCAGTTCACAGTAATCAAAGAAGAGAAATTATCCTCAAGGGTACCTCTAGTCGATTCACTAACCTTGGATCAATAGAAAGGTAAAACGTCCTTCGGGGAGAAAAAAAGAGCTCTAGATACCCAATTTTTTAAAAGTGCGACCGTACAACTCCGGAAAACTACCGTTCCATTCACTGACATCAATCTGCTGCAAGACCTCAGAACACTTAGTCCACAGCCAAGTCATGAAGCACCTTGAGGAGCATAACATACTTATTGACAGTCAACACAGCTTCAGGAAGAAACGCTCGTGAAAAAATCAGCTTCTGCTTACAAAACAAGACATCGCCTCCAGCTTAGTTGACGTCGATCAAGTTGACGATATGCTGCTTGACTTCAGTAAAACCTTCGACAAGGTCCTACTCAGCGAGTCTCCGTCAAGCTGGAACATAATTGAATTAGGAAAAGTCTCCGGAACTGGTTTGACAGCTTTCTGTGCAAACGCAGCCGATATATCCTTGTCGAAGCTCACACATCGCAGTCTGCCCCTGTCACGTCTGGATTACCCCGGGTTCTGTCCTTGGTCTCCTAATCTATATCAATGATATGCCAGGAAGAGTAGCCTCAACCACTGGATTCTTCGCAGACGACACCCTGGTCGTAAAATACGAACAGCCCAGGACACAGAAGGACCTTACCAAACTAGAGTAATGGGAGAAAGACTGGGAGATACAGTTTAACTCATCTAAGTGTGCAACCATACATACTTAAAAGAAGCGCACCCTGTAATGAGTACCTGCGAACTGTATGGGCACCAACTGCGACAATTGGTATAACCATACATGAAAAGTGGAACAGATATGTGGGCGACATTTCCAAGAAAGCCATCAACTCGGTCTCATTCTTGAAAAGGAACATAGCCAGGTACCCACAAGACATAAAGGCCAAATGTTACAAGTACGCTGCACCTGTATGAGACCCTTTCATCACAACGAGCATATCGCAGAAAGAAATACTTCAAAGATGTGCAGCTAGATAAGGCACTAGCGACTTCAGAACGACAAGTAACACTAGCCAGATGATTGCAACTAAAGGAGTGCGTGTTTCATAGCGCCATTTTACAGATACCTACAGACACACCTTCCCTGTAGTCAAAGATCTATGGAACCAGTTACTGTTGCCGTAACACAGACCCTGGACAGCTTCAAGAGTTCATAAAATCCCAAATGAGCTGCCAGAATTATTCTATGCAAGCCTAGAAAGTCAAATTCTGAGAAAAAATTCAATTGATAGAAATGGTCAATTTTTGAAAGCTGATGTAAATACTACACTATTCTAATAGTTTATAAGACGATTCATTGGTTAACCCCCCGTATTGTCCGAATTTGTAGCAGTCAGTAATATCCACTGTCACAATTTATATCAGGATTCGGAAACCATTCATCCTACAAATGGGTTTACAGAACCTTTTTTTTTTCTTCTTACATTGATTACCCTTAGAACAATTAGAATTAAAAAGTCCACGAAAGCCTAGCCTCATGATCATTTCTCTTCATCACCATTTCAGTAATATCATTTATCAATGATTCACGATCCTATGGGTTTTACATGTAAGGCTATTGGCTTTGTAAGCCTTTCTCATATTGTTCTTATAAATAGATATTTTCATCATGACATATTAATTATCATCACAATTTTGATTTTATTACAATTAGAATTATAACTGAAATATTATAACCTCTTACTCACCATCACTAATTTGTCTCATTGTAAGTAAGTTTTTATTGCACTGGTTCGTATGATGTTAGCTGAATGAGCTACATTCTTTTAAAAAAAAATATTATAATCACATGTACCGGAATAATGGCGATATACTTAAAACATAGATGTGGCTATATTTTTGCCTCGGTATTTTCCCTCAAAATGTTCTTGAAACGTCGTTAATACTGGCTTAAATTCATTGAGGTTGTTCCGATGGCCGAGTGGTAAAGTTGTTTGACACTTGATATGAAGGTCAATAGGTGAGACAATTAATATCCAGCCCTGTCTACCTAGATGGAAAATTGGGGTAACAGCGTGCCACTGCCTCTGTTCCAGAGACCTGAAAACATCTGGATTGTGAGTGTTCAAGAGCGACCCGTAAGCTTAAAACTTCCGTCGCAATCGAACTAAAATAGATTAGTATAACCTTTAAAATCATTGATACTGTAAATTTTGAAGAAAATACATGGTTCTCCTATACATTCTATCAAAATGTGATACTCAGGGTGATAGATAGACTTACCTCGAAGACGCTGGTGATTCCAAGATTGTAGAAGATCGGTATAAAGATATGAGCAGCACCGATCGCTGTGATTAAAATGGCGATCGAGATCCACCAGTACATAGTACTATAAACGTACACTTCTGACGGTGTACCCAGGATCGTAATGGCAGATATAAAACTGGATAACAGTGACATGGCTACGGGGAAAGGATTCATCTGTCTGCCGCCCAGTAAATATTCCTCTGTGTTCTGCTTTTTTCTATCTTTGATAAGGTAGAATAATCCGATCGCAGCTGATGCTGCCAATGTAATGCCAAATACAGCATAGTCGGCTATATGGAATGTTTTCTTTTCGCCTGTCTGGAAGCGGTCCACTAGACATTCTAAATAAGCTAGGTTAGGCAGGTTTTAATCAAGTCAATAAATCACACGTTCTACTGAAGTCCTATCTACACGTTAGTTTTACGTTAAGTTATATTCTGCTGTATTTGTCTGCTAAGGACTATATCTACAAACTACTAGTACATCTAAACCCTGTAATTAAAAAGGCTCTTGCACAGATTATGAAAGAAAGGTTTTTTGCTCTCAATTTTCAAATTACTAACTCTAATGCTCTCAGTCACCTGGAAGTAATTGATTTAGCTGACCTTGTAATGAACATGACTGTTCATATCTTATAAAAAAAATGAAAAAAAAAAAAAAAAATGGCTATACGAGAAGCCAAAAAAAAAAAACAGCGAAGCACAAACCTAATCGACTAAATGCGTTTTCTGTCAGTTACACGGAAAACTGCCTTATTTATACTTTCCATTACTTATCAATTATATCATTAGCTTCCGCTATCAATATAGTCATTATCGATATCACCCCAAGACAAACGACCTCAACTAAAAACGTCCGGTGTTTCAAAGTCAGGTACTGATAATAAAGCACGCTAAATTGAATTTTACGTGAACTTAGACGATTTACCGCGAAGAAGGTATATTCATCGTGAAAATTAAATAATAACTAATAGAAAAGCAGATGATTTACCTATATCATATTTTCGTGAAAATCTGTTCAAGATTCATTTTAAAACGGATGAGCGTAAGGTGACAGTTTTATAAAAACATAGAATCTTGGCTTAACCTTGTAAGAAAGAATACACATTTATACTTATCTATGTGGCAGAAGTTGTAGGCGACAACGTTAAAGTATATGTTAATATACGGATCGCTGGCCACGCCCACCGAACTCCGACATGAAAGTTCAACAGAGGTGCTCCTTGACGTTAGTTCATAGCATGATTTACTGAACGACCCTAATAAGATATTGGTCAAATTATTTTTGCTCGATAGTGGGGGCGATCCGTTTATTGATGGATCGCTGGCTCTGCTGACCTTCGGCATAATAGTTCGACCGAGATATTAACGCCATTCGTTGGCCTAATGTATGGTCAGAAACATAAAATTAAATGAAAATAAATGGTTGGCGAATTAATCAAAACTTGATTAAGTTGTAGTTATGACATTTCAGTCGCCAAAACAACAAAGGTGCTTCACAAAAATGTCGGCCAATGTCGAGGTTCAAAGTTCTCTTTATGCATGAATGAATAATTTGATTAATCCATTGGTTCTTTGATTGGCAATTGCGATCGGTCAATGGAAAGGGAAGTCTATTCAGACATAGGCAATTTTGTATGAAAAGAAGCGTTCTTGGTTATCTTCCTCTAAATGTTCTATCAAGGAGGCAGTGTAAATAGATGATTGAATAGTCCAGCTTAACCCATTACCAGACCAAAATATTTTAGGATTATCGTAATTAAAAGAAGTTGCAGACGACAATTTTTATTTCTAATCTGATTATTATCATTATTGTCTTTTAAGGTTGAAAATATTTTTGATTATGAAGAAATTGTTTGTTACAATAAATTTCTTCATTAACCACATTATTTTATGGAGGGCGTCAACAAGCGTGATTGTGTGAGAATGGGTTAAATCAAGCTACGTATTAAAAAAGATTAGATTCCATTTCTTCATAAGCTTTTGAAATAATGATTGTGCGGTAACATATTTAAAGTCAGAAAAGTTGACTATAGAGTGTCTCATAAATATTACCTTGTAGCCACACCGCCATCCATGTTTATAAAGCTCTATACCTCTCCTCGAAACAGAATTTGTGACTAAAAGGACTCCTGAAATCTTTGTTGCAAACATAAAATAATTTTGGAATTTATTTTCGTTTTCTACTTTGCAAAGCTTTGCATGGTTGGTTTGTGACCTATCCTAAAACTATTAATAGGGGTCTGTAAACAATTTTAACAAATATTTCAGTATTCCCGTTCGATAGAAATTTGTCTCTACGAGAGTCATAGAGCCTTTAAGTGAATTTCTCTCTGAAACAGGGGACGATTTATTAACGGGGAAGAGCTTACTTTTTCTCATATTGAATATCTGATCAGTTTATCTACAAAATATTCGATGCGTTTACAGAAATACTGAATAAGGGGCTAGTGGTGTCAAATAAGTGTCCGCAGACAGACGGATAGACTGACACCAGTGAGACTTTCTCATATATTTGTTTGAAATGAAACCAGTAAGTAATGGGCATTCTTAAAAACTGAATCTCATTTCTGCATATTTAAATGTACCTGTGATTAATTAATAAACGAAGGTCCGGTAAAGTATTTTTATTCCAACTACATTATTTTAAAATCCTCTTTTAAATTAAAAGATCACCACTGAGATTTGACCTGAAATGTCATTTGACGGCGCTGAAAACTCTGCGTAAACTGAACGTTATATGAAATAGATACGCTTTATTTGACAGCTCCTTAACACATGTAGGCTAACTTTGTATGCATTTTTCGACCTTAGCATGTAAAACTTCAGTATACCAGCCATCGTTCAAGATTGTTGCTAATATTAGAAATAATCTTTGCTCATGTGCGTCTCGCTTCCCGAAGGAAGAACAAAGATTGTCTAACCATCGATATGGAAGCTCAAGGCAAAATTTCAATTAAAACCGAATTAAAAAAGGGAATCAAAATATCTAATGAATTTATTACTAGCAGGCTAAGATTTTATAATGCAAACTATGTAATGTTTGTCCTCCCCTTTGTGATTTATGTACTATGTTTTGTGCAACGCGTATATTTTTTACGTCATAAACGATCGCTGCTATATTCGAGGAGTTAATGCAAAACCAGAGGAAGTGGGGGGGGGGGGTGTCGCTAGATTCTCGGGTCATGTACAAAGTTTATCTCCGCGTTTTGTTTTCTTCAAATTTATAAGGGATTATCTTAAGTCATCTAAATAAAAAAATACTTATCTAAATAAAGCTTCCGTGCATAAAAAGTAAAATTGAGAACTTTTACTTAAGTCATTACTCATAATGAGTGAAAGTGACATTAATTAAACACAAGGCGGGAAAAAATTAATTCTTAACAGTCCACAAGAAAACATGCGAGAAAAGGAATTCTAAGATAAATCTTGCGAGGAAAGGAAAGGTACTTGTACTCATCATAGTTCAATATTTTCGTACATATAAAAAAAATGTTGAACCATTACCAGACTACAAAATATAAGACTTGTCCTAATTCAGAGAAGTCGCAGACTACAACATTTATTTGATGACTTTTTATACGCCCGTCGAAGACGGGACGTATTATAAGATCACCTGTGGCGTCCGGGCGTCCGGGTGTCCGGGCGTCCGGTTGTCCGGGCGGTGTCCACTTCTTTGTCCGGAGGATAACTCTGTCACCGTAAGTCCGATTGACTTTAAACTTGGTAGTTATATTCTTCTCATCAATACGGAGTGCAGTGCTCAATAACCATAACTCTACCTGGTCTATTTTTTGAGTTATTGCCCTTTATGTTTTTCATACTTGAATCTTGTCCGGAGTATATCTCTTAAAGTATTATAGCTAGGATCATGAAACTTCATGGGTGTATAGATCTCACCAAGGGGGAGTGCAGTGCACAAGAACCATAACTTTACCTGGCCTATTTTTTTGAGTTATTGCCCTTTGTTGTTTTTCATACTTGAATCATGTCCGGAGTATATCTCTAAAAGTATAATAGCTAGAATCATGAAATTTCATGGATGGATAGAGCTCACCAAGTGGGAGTGCAGTGTACAAGAACCATAACTCTACCTAGCCTATTTTTTGAGTTATTGCCCTTTGTTGTTTTTCATACTTGAATCTTGTCCGGAGTATTTCTCTAAAAGTATAATAGCTAGAATCATGAAACTTCATGGATCGATAGAGCTAACCAAGTGGGAGTGCAGTGTACAAGAACCATAACTCTACCTAGCGTATATTTTGAGTTATTGTCCTTTGTTGTTTTTCCTACTTTGTTTGACAAAAAATATTCATTCAAAATAACCTCAGTTCTATTCAACCTCCCAGTTAATATTAAGCAGTGTGACGGGCGTATCTTGTGACAATTTGGCACCTTGTTCAAATTACTTTGGTGCCGTGTAATATCCTCATTTTCTTGAATTATATGCATTTTTTTTCTAATTTTTCTCTTTGATTGTTTCTTGTTGTTTTTCTAGATGGGCGTAAAAAGCGGGATTGTGTAGTAATTGGTTGAAACAATGCCAAATCACTGGATAATAGTCTCAGAGTTTATATTGCTAATAAAACACAAAGGGTTTGCAAGTCTTTGTTACGCTTAATTTTACAAGTTCAGCCACTGTTTACGGTTGAATTTTATTTTATCTCCCTATAGTAGAACTCATATACTAGAACTTAGAAAGTAGATAATAGAACTAAGACCTTAAATATTAGAACTTAGGAAGTAGATAATAGAACTTAGACTTTAAATATTAGAACTTAGATATTATAATCTAGATAATGGAACTTAAAATTTATATTTTAGAACTTAAATATTAAGAAATAGCATTTACTGCTTAGATTTTAGAACTTACACTAGACTTTAGGTTGGCTACATTCAAAGTTTTAATTTATAAGTTCTAAGATAAAAAACAACTAAGGACATATCTTTAGCTAATGATTGTAAATAGAACAATTTATAGATCATATTTATATATTTACACTGTATTATAACTAATCATCGCAGCTAGATATTATCATGGGTATCTAAAGGGGGAAAACATAATTATTTTATTGTAAAAACACTCTCGGTACTTTTCTTATAAACTTCCACTTTTTTTAAGTTCTAATATGAAAGATCTAAGTTTTTATTTCTAAGGTATAATTTCTATAATCGTTTTTCTTAGCCCTAAGGTAAAAAGGCAGTAACAGGCTTCCGTAGATTCCAAAGCCAGTAGATTCCAAAGTCCAGCACGTCTCGCTTGTGAGTCAATTTAGTTGCATTTACTGAACAATAAGCCACTCTTTTCTACACGGGTTCCTAATTTAGCCAAAATTTGAAGGCTTGACCTGTAAAGCTTGAATTAATATGTATAGTGTTATCTGTCGAAGCGAGCTCTCCTACAGCACACATTATCTAAAGGAATGGTGGGCGACCGTGTACCTACAGCTTGAAATAAGCTTGAGTAACGAGGTCTTGGTCGAGATCAAAGACGATTTTTCAAGGGTTGTAAAGCGTGTTGTCCTCTACATTATAGTCTTACTTTAACCCTTTCGGTGCAAACCCTGGATTGCACGTCTGTGTGGTTTTATACTTGAGAAAACATTGTCGAAAGAGAAGAAATTGCTTGTAATAAGCAATTTCTTCTTTTCTCACATGTTTTATACCGCATTGTTTTCATTTAAAGATGCATCCATTTTTATTGTCGTCTTCAAACTATTTCATTTTGAACCAGTCTAAAATTAAAAAAAAAATACGGAAGGGTTAAAAAAAATTGGTCATTTCACCACTAAACAGCCAATTAATAATCCCCTCACGCTGAAGTCAGAATGATCTGTGAGTTACAAAAGAAGTGCTTGGTAAAACATAGTAATTACAGCTGATTTCTTGTTGTTGTTATTATAATGGTTGTGCAACTACAATCTGAAGAAAACAAGAGGGGCATTCGCCCTGAAGCGCTCGCATGAGTAAATGACTGCAGAAGTAAAATTTACCAAGAGAATAATTTTGACACAAAAAAGATCTTATTTAAATCTTGTCCGAGAAATCAAGAACAAACATTCTTACAAAGTTTCAATGTATCTAAGCAGTTACATGTATAATGCAAAGTAGATTCCTTTGGATTAGAACAATTGACCTAGTTTTTTTACCAAATATCAAACTTTACTTTTAAATGAAAACAAACATTCTGACCAAGTATCACATAATTTGAGCCAAAAATGAGGCATCCAGAGAGCAAACAAGGTATTTCTACCATATTAACTAGTAGCCTAGTTTTTGACCCCACGTGACCCAAATTTTGAACTGTGCCGAGAGACCATAGAGACAACAATTCTGACCACATAGAAAGTTACTGGAGCAAAAAATACGGCAAAGTATTTGCAAAATTTGACCTTTTGGCCTATTTTTGAACACATGTCGAACTTCACTGAGAAATAATGAAAACAAACTATAGCAGGGTCATTTTTGGTATGACTTGACCATTCAGGCAGATCAATTATCCACCCAGGGTCATGGTTCATTGATTATTTCCCTCCATTTGGTCATGTGACTTTTGAAATGTTCACTCTGCCAGATAAGGATATGGTTGTTATCTCGGATTTAGATTTCCCTTTCTCATAATGTTTATAGCTTTGATTTGGATCGCGATGATTTTGTAATTGTTCGGTTGATTTGCTTGTCGCTTCATTGATGAAATGAATCTGATTCCAGTTTTCCTCCATTTAGTCCGGACCGTGCACTTTATTGCTTGCTCCGAACCATCCGTTAGAACCTACGTTAAATTAACAGACACGCTTTAGCCTTTGCTTGGTGACGAACCCTGTTATATCTTCTTGAAATCGAACCGTTGATTTCAGAGAAAAGGAATTTAGCCGAGCACATATAAGCCATGTTTTGCATCCGATCGAAATTCTTTAATTCATTCCCACACAATGACGCTTTTGGACACCCCTAAAAAAACAATCTCGAAAAAGTTGTGTGAAATGAAGAAATTGCTTGTAACAAGCAATTTCTTCATATTCCACAATATTTTCTTCCCAAGAAGTTGAAAAAAATCTTTAATTTCATCAAATTTAAATTATTGTCTGCAACTTCTTCAACTTGGACCAGTTGAAAATTTTGTTGTGTGGGAATGAGTTAAGGGAATCTGATGAAGGTCAATCCAAGGCTCATTTCCGTGAAATTGTTTGAATTCCGTTCAGTACTTTAATACGAGAAGATCTTTGCCTATGCATCTTGCCAAAGCAGGAATATTCTGGGTTCAGCATGACAAGTGTTATATAAGTTGCAGAATCCTACGGAAGTTCCACTTCGATTTTAGACGGTGTTATTTTGCCAAGTTTGTGGCATTTAACAAATAAGTAGCATGGCTGGTTGGCGACCTAAATGTCGTTCTACAGCCTGAATAAGTTTATGTCGCCAACAAAAATGACTCACAAAATGGCGGCTTATATCAGAGTTCAAAGTTAACTTCCAGTGTAAATGAATGATTCCATTGGTGGACTAATTATTTAAATGATAGCGACGATCAACAGTCTATCCAGGAATAGGAAACGTTTTGTTTTTTTGTTGTTGTTTTTGTTTTTGTTTTTATTAAGAAGCTCTTCTTAGATATCCTCTTCTAATTGTTCTATCAGGGGTCCAGTGAAAACAGATGATTGAATGGCCGGATTAGATCAGTCTATCGAAAGTAAAGTTTAGACTGGTCAATAGATTCCATCCATTAATTAGCTCTTGAAAGTATGACTGTTTTTAATGTGTGAATAAGAGAGTGGAATCTCATGAATAAGACCGGCATAAATTAGTTGATTTATATACATGGAGAGTTTAACCGATGTCTCGCATCAATATCTTAACAGTCTATCTACAAATACATTTAAAGCAGGTCTGACTAAAGGGATGTAAATGGTTGGTTTAACCTTTGTCTGAACAATCAAGCACCAGACAACCTGTTTTCAATTTATCCCTGACCACATCGCCATGAAAAGCAAAACGATGAATAGTGATTTTTTTTTTTAATTCTAACACGAGCTTCGCTTTGTTCCAAATAATCTAATCATTGATAAGTATTTTTTATTAAAAACTGAATAATACAACTTTCATTTCTGCATATTCAAAAATATCTACGAATATCTAGTAAAAGATTTAGCAAAGTCATTTTATTCCTACTACATTCTTTTTAAATCCTCTTTTTTACTGTAAAACAGAATTACAATTTTATCACTGAATATATGGCCTGAAATGTGACTCGACGGCGTTGACAACACTGCGTGTACTTAATGTCAACTATGTGCGCATCAATCTACCCTCGCCTGTGAAATAATGCTCGACCAGAACAAGAGCAATTACATTGCATCTGCGTATACAATAGTTTTTTACTAATTTCTCGTGTCACAGATTAAGTTAATGAGCGCGATATTGTTGTTGTTGTTGTTGTTGATGATGATGATGATGATGATTTATTATACTCCACTAAGTTGGGGTGTTTACTGGAGTCGCGATATCCGTCCGTCCGTCTCTGTCCTCATGATTTTTAAACTTTTTTTTTTTTTTTTATATACAGCTATAGATTCCATGGTAGGAAAGTTTTCAATTAGTAATTCCATACAATGATTCAACTTGACTATAGTAGAAGTGTAGTATATATCAACCATAATTCTGCTATCCTTATTTCTGTAGTTACTGCCCCTAAATATTTATAACTTACCATTTTTGTTTTTGCAATAACTTTTCAGTAAGAGTTTCCAACTTGGATTATCATACATTTATATGACACGTCTAGAAGAAGTATATAAGAACTATAACTCTGATATCCATATATTTGGAGTTTTTGTTTTAAATGTATATAAGAAATTCAATGATTAGTTATAGGAAATTACCAGAGATGTTTTTGAAAAATGTAAATTTCTTCGAATTATATCAATTAATACCATTATGTGCGTTGAACCTGAAATTACCAGAGATGTTTTTAAAAAATGTAAATTTCTTCGAATTATATCAATTAATACCATTATGTGCGTTGAACCTAAATACGATGACAACGCGTTTTTCTGAATGATAATCTTCTTGTCATAGATAATTGTTGACCTCAAATCATTAACCCATTACCATACGATTGTTTTCTCATTTTTTTTTTTTTTTTTTCAGGGGAGTCGAAGAGCGTCATTTTGTGGGAATGGGTTAATGCCAAATATTTTGTGGGAAACTATCATAGCAAGACTACTGTTCACAAAACAAAATTAACTAAAAAACCGTAAAACTCATAATTGGTAAATCGCTGGCCCCGCCCACTTAATCCGTTTGGCCCGCCCATTGACTCTAACAGGAAGTTCCACTTCGATTTTTAATAGCGTTATTTTGAAACATTTATTGCCAGTAGCACGTAACAAAAATAGAATGGTTGGTTGTCGACTTAAACGCCTTAACTATAGCTTGCTGTAGTTACGACATCTAAGTTGTCAAACCAACACAAATGCTTCAATATAAATGCCGACCAATGTTGGAGTTCAAAGTTGACTTCCAGTCTTAATTTATTGGTCGACTGATTATTTGATTGGCAATTGCGATTGGTCAATTGAGGTTGATAGCAAACGAAACTCAGTGTTTGTGAAGTTTCTTATACTTCTTTTGCTCTGATAAGTTTTCTTGGGTGTCATATATTATGGTCGTCTAAAATAAGCCATTATAACAGTCCCGCTTGGGGAACATTACCACACAATCTCGCTCACTGACGCCATGAAGAAATATGACAACGAAAATCTTTGTTGGAAAGGAGAAATTTCTTAGATTGCGACGAATTATCTAAGCTTATGGAGTCATCCTCGAACTGACACACATCACCTTTATATTTTCAAGTCCCTTCGGGAGAGGCAGTGACTTTACCCATTCCCACACAGTGAAATTTTAGACCGATCCAAATTGAACGGATAAGCAGACAAGTTCATATTTTTAGAATATGAGTCCTTCTGTGTAGAAAACAATGTGGAAAATGCAAAAAATTGTTTGTAACATGCAATTCCTTCATTTTCCGAATTGTTTTCCATCACTATTTTCCTTATGGGCGAAAAATGGAAGGATCATGTGGGAATGGGTTTAACTAACTGCTACCTATTTTCACCTGGTAGACTGGGTCTGGCTATTAAGTGTCCTGCCGATATACACATCCCGGCACACAGCCCAGCGACAACAAGGCTCGAACCCGTAACATCCAGATCATTAGTCAAGCTCTCTTTTCTCTCGGCCACCGATGTATTACATTGTTATATACAAGTTTTCTGCAGACTCGCAAGTCTTAAGTCAGGAATCGATTTTAAGCTCACATGAGCACGAAGTGCTCAAGTGAGCTATTGTGATTACCTTTCGTCCGGCGTCCGTCCGGCGTCCATCAACAATTTCTCCCAAACCACTTGGCCGATTTGAACCAAATTTGGCAGAAATGTTCCCTAGGTGGCCCCCTCTTCAAAAATTGCTAAAAGAATTGAAATCCGTAAAAAAAACTCTGGTTGCCATGATAACAAAAGTGAAATTTCAAAATAATCTTTAAAAATCTTCTCCTCCTGACCAAGAAGGCGTAGAGCCTTAATATTTTGCATGAAGCATCAGTATATTGACTTCTTTTAAAATAGCTAAAATTATGTTCCTCGGGTCCTCAGAGGCGGAGTCTCAGGGGATGGGGTGTATAAAGAAATAAAAAACGATTTTAAATGACATCTCCTCCCAACCTACTTGGCCGATTTGAACCAAATTTGTCAGGTGGTCCCCTTTTCAAAAATTGCTAAAAGAATTGAAATCCGTAAAAAAACTCAACTCTGGTTGCCATGGCAACAAAAGTGAAAATTCAAAATAATCTTTAAAAATCTTCTACTCCTGACCCAGAAGGCGTAGAGCCTTGATGTTTTGCATGAAGTATGAGTATATTGATCTGTTACAAAATAGCTAAAATCATGATCCTGGGGTCTCATGGGGGGGGGGGGTTATAGGCATGATGCATTCGTTCACAGACTTCTTTCTTATTTCTGAAATTATAACCCAAGTCTCTAGAGGGATGAAAAGGTTTTTTCCTCCTTTCAAATCAGCACTAAAGCCTTGGAATTTGTTAAATAGACTTTTGGATCCCCAGGTTCACAGTCTTTATATGTAAGTGTGGCCCACTTGTATCATAATCCTAACCTTAATATGAAATTAGACTGTTGAAAGAAAAAGAGCCTTTATCTCAGGTGAGCGCCCGAGGGCCAACGGCCCTCTTGTTTCAATCATCGAATTATGAGACAGGAATTCGGCAGTGTACGCCCAAACCCGAAGATTCGACTTCGATCGGAAACCCTCGACGATTCTACAAGGCTATAACCAAGCGTTTTAGGTAGAATTGTCGCGGTTTCTGGTTGTAGTCGATAGGTTTCCATTTTTACAAGAATAGCCTAGCATTTACTATATTAAATATTCGTTTGATTTCCCAATGAAAATGATATAATTAGTTTACAAAGGGGGTTTCCAACTTATCCCAGGGACCCCCTTATAATCCACCACAATGCATACTATTCTAGAACAAACAAGCAAATTCGTTGAATTGATATCCCCCGCCGAAAATATTTTGTTTGTCAATGGAGTATATCCTGTTCATGGTTTACAGTTAGTATACAGCCAATAGTTTTCAAGAAATAGCATTGATTTTGTTTGAATGGGGTTTTACGCCGCTTTCAACAATCTTTCAGTTATATCGCGGCGGCTGGAGCACCTAACAGATTCCTTGTATTTCTCACACCAGTACTACCATTACATCCCTTCCTAGCCTTCAGCTGCTATCCCACATAGGTCTACGATTATTGACCCATTTGTGAGAGACAAATAGTCGGAAAGGATAAGTGCCGCCGTCGGGGATCGAACCCGGGACCTTTAGATTGACAGTCCGACGCGCTACCAACAGCGCTATGACGGCGGCTTTCAAGAAATAGCGCAGAAACAAATATTACCATGTATGTATATGGCTTCATCAATCTTGGGCAGTAACCTTGAATTTAATAGTCGAACCGGACATCCCCGAAGATAAACGCATCTTTTCTTTGTAGTGAAGCTTTCCAAAAAGTTTCATTGAAATCCAGTCAATGGTTTCCAAGAAAATAGCGCGAAAACGAACATTACTCTATGTATATAGCTTCACCAATCCGGGGCAGTAACTCTAAATTTAACAGTCGCACCGGGTAACCCCGACAATATATACGCATCTCCTCTTTGTAGTGAAGCTTTCATAAAAGTTTCATTGAAAGCCATTCAATGGTTTCCAAGAAATAGCGCGGAAACGTATATGACTCTATATGTATATAGCTTCACCAATAAGGGCCAGTAACTCTGAATTTAGGCAACTGCCCCTAAATCTATCGATATTAGATTGATTGATTGGGGTTTAACGCCGCTTTAAACAGTATTTCAGTCATATCGCGGGGGCTGGAGCACCTAACAATGGATTCCTGGTATTTCTCGCACAAGTACTACTACTACATCCTTTCCTAGCCTCCAGCTGCTATCCCACTTAGGTTTACGATTATCCACTCATTGGTGAGAGACAATTGTCGGAAAGAATATGTGCCGCCGCCGGGGAACGAACCCATGACACCCATGGTTGAAGATAAGGAGTCTGGCGCGCTACCGATCGATATTAGACAACGAGCTACCAGTTAACCCTTCCCTCACAATGACGTTTTTCGACGCCCCTCAACAAGAACAATTGAGAAAACGTGTTAAACGAATTTCTTCATTTTACACTATGTTTTCTACCCAGAAAGTTGAAAAATCTAAAATTCATAAACTTTAGATTGTCGTCTGCAACTGCTTTGAATTTGGACCAGTCTAAAGTTTTGCCATATGGTAATGGTTTAATGGCCGTGAGGGCAATGTGTCGTCTGCAACTTCCGCCGTGGACGTAATGATTAATTTAACCCATCACGGTTCAGCCAAAAAAGAGCACCGCCTACGGGTGCCAACGCTCGGCTGTAGGTGCTGGATAATGCAAAAAATTCTAAGTCGAAAAAGTGGCATAATTCTTACAAAAATGTGTTTAGAGTTATCCCCTTTCGTAGTTTAGATAGCTCTTGTGATGGTCAATGCACATGCCAAGTTTCATGAGGATATCTTCAATAACAACAGAGATAAGACCAAGGTTAAAGTTTGTCACGCCAACGCCAACACCAACGCCGACGCACAGGACGCCAAGGTGATGACAACACCTCGGGCTTTCTCCGAAAACAGCCGAGCTAAAAACAAACTGGTCCATACTGAAAGAAGTTAAATACGACAATTAAATTCAGTCACAAAAAATAGAAAACATTCCTGGTAAAAATTCTGTGATAAGCAAACTCTTCTTTTTCTACAATATTATGGATATTCAACCCTTGTCATGCTGAATAAAACCTCTTGGGAATTACCATCACAGGTTTGAACAAACTGAAAGTACTAAATGTGGGTTAACATCTCTTTAGAAAATCGATCTTATAGACAACTTTGGCTTAGGAGTGACAAGCAGGTGGTGTAGACTAAGATCAGACTGCTCATAATACTATAACAGGAATATTCCTGGTAAAGTAAGACAAAGATTTAAGAGATCAAGCATATTAGGAACTAAGGGCTCGTGTATTGCTCCAACAGCCTAAATGAGAACAAGAGGGCTCAGTTGGCCCTGGATCACTCACCTGAATTCACTTTCTCAAGCTAATGAATCAACTCAAATATGAAAACTATTAGATATTTCATAAAGTCAAGTGGATAAAAAAGCAAAAGGTTGTGATTGTATGAGAAGAAAATTGATATTGCCATTAATGCCGCCTTCTACAATATTTATTTGTTCTTTCATGACTATGAAGGCATTTACAGCAAGTTTGAGAAAGATCGATGTAAAATTGTGACCTCTAAAGTGGTAACAAGAACATTGTCAATAAGGCTCCTTTTCCCTTGATATTGGTCAGAATGTCACCATAATCGATAGGTTTCTTCCTTATAACTATACAAACATTTTCAGCAAGTTTAAGACAGTTTGAGCCAAAATTTTGACCTGCAGAGTGGTATCACTGAATTGTTAACGATACTAAAAAGTTTTAGTCCTTAAATTCATTGTCATGGTGTAAAATGAAAGCCTATTACTTGTTCAGTATATCACATACTGTTGGCCTAGGAAAAAATGTGAGCAAGATTAGTTTTTAATCAAAGGACTGAAAGTCCTGAGAGCGGTTTTACTGGCTTATCAGTAACCGCGCTCAATAATGCAAATATGTATCATCAAGATGAGTAAAAATAAATAACACCTAAGAGGAATGAGCAGCTGGATGCTTGATAAGGATGTAGTGGTAATACTGGTGTGAGAACTACCTGGAATCGTTGGTTAGGAGCTCCATCCGCCCCGATATAACTGAAATACTGTTAAAAGTTGCGTTAAAATCCCATTAAATTAGTCATGACCATTTTACTGTTTACCGAAATCGCTATTTTGATTTAATCACAACGTTTTCTTTAATATTATTTCATCAGTGCGCGAAAGTTTGTGGTTGTGTGGTAAAAGGTTAAATGATAAAAGGTAAAGCAATCAAAGCTAACATTAAATTCTCTTTGCTTTGGGCATATTATTATTAGTACTACATGTTCGTTTCAAAGGTATAGTCGAATTCGAGAGGTAAAAGGGTGTTTTATTCAGTGGGGTTATATACGCGACTATAACAGGGTTGTAACCTGTAGCATATACTGCGTACATGGGGTGTAAATTTGCTCAGTCCTGCCAGGTCAAAACTAACAGACAGGGTTAGGAGTTTGTTTACTCCACTAACCACTGACCTAGATTCTATCTTGAAACGCGAGGAGATTATTTCTCTCATTTAGACAGTTCATTGGACAATTTACTATGGATATATTAAGTCGAAATTTTAAACCATTTTCCTTGATATTCATGACTAAAAGGAGTATGTTGGCATTCAGCAAGTAAGTTATTTTCTTCATCAGCGATGAAACAAGATGGAGGCAATCAAATAGATCTTCACTTCAAGTTTATGAGCATGCGTGGAAATGAGTAGAAATTTCGTAAAAAGTTGTTTCCGGTTGATCGATGTGAAATACCGGTTTTGTCCTACAAAACCGCTAAAAAGTAGGTCATTGCCACATAGAGGTCATAGTAAAAGGTGAAATGAAGGTATAGTACTTGTTGAGCGTATCTATAAAATTTGATAGTCCTAGGTGAACATGAAAAGAAATCTGAATAAGTTTTAATTCTTTTAGCCCATTACTAGACAACAAAATTTACGACTGGCCCATATAGACAACAATTTTCAGTTGATAAAAATTTAAAATGTCTTTGTATTTTGGGTTAGAAAACAATGTGGATAATATAAGAAAATATTTGTTACAAGCTATTTCTGCATTTTTCCATACTGTTTTCCAAAGCAATTTTTTGGGGGGCATCAAAATGTGTCATTGTGTGGAAATAGGTTAAGAGTAGGTCAAAGGTCCCGGTCCTTGGTATCTAATTTAAGACTAGATGAATATCTAAAAATGTTTCACCGTAGAAAACATGTGTCAGGCTAAAGTCTTGTGTTTAAAGTTTTGGTTTAATTTTTTAAACCGGGTCAAGGTGACATGGTTAAAGGGTTAGAAATCAAGATTTAAAATGAAAGTCTATGACCTTATGAGTGTTTGTTTAAAATATGAACCTCACTGGGTTAATATTGACTGAGATATGCCAACAACCAAGCTTATGACAATAACTTTTCTGAGACTTTACTCATGCCGGAGTTAAAAATTCTTCAGTCCACAAAAATTACAAGGGGAATAACCGATATGCACAACAGTCTAGCTGCATTAATTACATCCCTTTAGGAAATCAGCACATTAAATTCATAATTTACATCTGAAGGGGGTATACAAGGCCATCATAAGAGCATCCATGTAAAATTTAGTTGATATCCATGTCATACTTTATCAATAAAAAATCTTCAAAGATTAAAGTACATACCATATTTTTCAAATAAGCTCTACTCACAAAACCAATGTTTTTATCTGATCATTTTTTTTTTTCAAGAAATCTGACAAATGATCACCAAAAGATAAATCATGCTAAATTGTGAACGTTGGTTATAATCAAGTTATTAGTGTCTGAAAAGAAAACTGGAGGGGGGGGGGGGGGTAATCACCAATCAAAGTAGATGATCCTAAACACTTTGTGTCCATCAAGTAAGTCATAAACAAGTTATTAACTTGTAGTCTAAAAAGTTTTTATCTTTCTATAAGGAATGGTCAAAAAACTTCCCAAAATAATCCATTCTTTTACAATCTACAAGAAAAGAAGTTTTGGGAAACAATGTGGAGAATGAAGAAATGTGTTTGGTGCAATCAATTACTTCATTATCCACACATTTTTCTACCCAAAAAGACAGAATTAAAACATTCTATCAATTTGAAATTATTGCCTTCAACTTCTTTGAATTCAAACTACCGGTAGTCGATTTTTTTTGTTGTCTGGTAATCAGTAAAATGTGTGTATGAAAGCTCAACAATTAATCTGCTGCAATTAAAAGAATGTGTTCTTGCAATCTGTTGCAATTTTAAGAACAAATTAAATTCCACTTAGCAGATATCAGTTTTATTTGAAAATCAAAGCACTTACAAAAAATATAATACTTAAAACAAGATGTGTTTGTGAAGCACTATGCCCCCACAACAGGAATTCTTTAGAAACGGGAAAAGGGTTAAAATTTTGACCTTGACCTTGATGAAATGACCTTCCCAAGTTGCGCCTTGTTGAGACCTATTTACATACCATATATTAGCATTGTAACTGAATCAGGGTTGAATTTATAGGAAAATGTTTAGTTGGCAGGTTAAGTTTTGCAGACAGACAGACAGACAGACAGACAGACAGACGGACACCGGTAAAACAGTATGCCCCCAATCTTATCTATGCGGGGGCATAAAAATTACAATAAAACTCTTGCCCATCACACAAAGGGAGAGTTGGGCTGTTCAAAAAATCTGTTTAACCAATATCTGAGCCTTGCTGTGACATATTCATTTATGCTACAAGTCTGCCTATCTAACCAATTCCCACATTATCCCGCTTTTTGACACCCTAAAGAAAACAGCTTTAGAAAACATTGTGGATAATAAAGAATGATCAGTCTCCATTCAGTAAGGGAAATCTGCAACTCTCTCATTAGGGTC
Source organism: Fragum fragum (assembly GCA_946902895.1). NCBI lineage: Eukaryota > Metazoa > Mollusca > Bivalvia > Cardiida > Cardiidae > Fragum > Fragum fragum. Next base: position 83,398,836 of record OX336365.1, read on the forward strand.
AATACTTTACTAAAAAGACTATGAAAGCACAGATTTTGAGCTATTACAGAGAAATCTTTGTTGGAAAAAAGCCTCCAAAAATTGGACTTATCAATAAGTAGAAAAATATCTAAGAAAAGGAACAAAGCAATTCAATAATTGAAAAAAACAAAAATGGTGACCAAAAAAGCTTTTTGAGTATGCTTAGGTGAGGTAGAAAATCATTTTAACACTAGATCATTGTCCCAGGGACTACTGCTGTCGAGCCCACAAAGTTTTGTAGGCATCATGCTCCGGACAAGCACAATTTTAGTGTTTGACCTTGAGCTTTGACCTTAAACTTGAAGCTTTCAAAAAAAATTCTTTCAAATGTCACATCTACTCATGATGGAGAATAGTTGTGCCAATTTATTTTGAAATCCATCCATAATTGTAGGAGAAATGCGTTTGACAATGACAATTATAGTGTTTGACCTTGAGCTGTGACCTTGACATTAGAACTATCCCCAAAATTCTTTCAAATGGCACATCTACTCATGATGGAGAATAATTGTGCAAAGCTACTTTGAAATCCATCCATAAATGTAGGAGTAAATATCCGGACAAATTTGGATGGACGGACAGACAGACTAACGCACTAACTATCAAACACTGACTTGTCATAGTGACAACTATGTCTCGCTCACTGCAAGCAGGCTTGACAAAAAGAGCTATGATGGTCCTATATTGCTCATCTGAGTCTCCTTGTGACATAAATTGCATCACGAATACCAAATCCAAGAACATTAATTTTCTTCTTTTGCTGCTAGGCTGATCCCAAATATAACCCAGGGGCCATCATAAAAACAAACCAGGTGAAGGTCCTTTAGATGCCAAATATTGACTTCTGGTTTAATAGACAGAGAAATTTAGAGATTTCTTTCTTAGATTCCTTTTAACCCATTTCCACACAATGATGCTTTGTGATGCCACCAAGACAAATAGCTTTTGAAAACATTATGGAAAATGAAGAAATAGCTTATTACAAGCAATTTCTTCATTTTCCACAATGTTTACTATCCCAAAAGAAAGAGATTTTTTTTAAATTCCACCAACTAAATATTGTCGACTACACCTTGTTTCAATTTCAACCACTCTTAAGTTTTGTAATCAGGTAACGGGTTAAAACAAAGTGGTCCCAGATGAATCCCCAGAAAATGACCAAAAGGGACATCATGAAAAAACCAAATATAGGTCCACTAGCAGATACCAAATATGTAAGGGTTGTGTTTACCAGGCTCAATTTTAAGTCCAAGTAAGAATTTCAAAACAAGGGCTCTGATTGGATGGGACATTTTTTGGCCAATCAGAGCTTTATTATAAAATTAAAAGAGAAAATATTAATTCAGGCTGATTGTTGAAAAAAAACTTGTTTTAGGGAGATATCATTTTTCCCACCTCCCACACAACTTGTGGCCTATGTTAACTGGACTTAAGGTTTGTTTCCAAACTTTATTTACAACTTTGGAAGACTTCATCTAAGAAACATCTCTCCTAAGTCTCATCAAGAAAAGCCTACTCGCTTACAAGGAGAAGATGTTTAGAGTAATATTTGATGACAGACTACAGACAATGGGCAATAAAAACAGCTAATCTTGGAGATTTTGTGCTTAACAAGGTAAAATATTGTAAAATCTTTTTCATATAAATATCACATTTTCAATTGACATCTCAATTCACATTTAATCAGCTTCACTATGTACAGTCCATACTCTCACCCGTTTCTGATTCTGTATTGTTTCTTCTTTTATCACAAAAATCTTTGATTTCTGAAAAAATTGAGACAAACATTTCCCATTACCTTAATAAGAAATATTAAACATATCCAAATCCACTGCATATAATTGTAGTCAAATCTACAAAGCTCAGCAAAAAGAAAGAAACATTGCAGAAAAGAGAATATGCTGCTTTCCAGCATCTTCTTTTCCTACATTTTCTTTTTCATTGTAAGACAAAAACTTATATTTTGTTTCAATGTTATAAAAGATGTGCAAAAGCCAATATTGACTCTGGGTCATTATTTCAACTTCATTTTCCATGGGATGTAAAAGACGTACTCACAGGACATAAAAAGGAAATATTGTAGTGTACAGGAATGGTTAAAAATTCCCTTATCTATTTCTTTGTAAAAAAGGCTTCAATCTGGTTGAGCCCAGACTTGACAGTAGGTGCATAATTTCAATAAATGTTGTAAAGTGTCTACAGATGCCGTTACCTCTAAGATGTATACTTTATCAAAAGAAGATTTTAACAAGAGGACCATGATGGTCCTAAATCGCTCCCCTGAGTATGATGGTTCATGGCTTTATGATATAAAAAAAATAACAAAGCCCTCTGTCTAATAATTTTGGAGAAGATGTTTAAGGATTTCTCTTTTAATCCTAGGCATATTGATGATCCCACCATATAGCACTAATTTCCTGAATATGATAATGCTTTGAAATATAGACATCAATACGTACCAAGTTTAAAAGCTCTAGGCCTAATGGTTTAGGAGTAGAAGGTTTTCAAAGATATCATTATTTATTTCTAACTAAAATTATGGATCGCACAGAAAAGGGCTAATTTTCTGAATACAGTAATTCCTTGAAGTATTTTTGATATAGGGTCAATAGTTGATGATATGTACTAAATATCTTAGCTCTAGGCCTAATTGTTGGGAGAAGAAGACTTTAAAAGATTTCCTTCTTTATTCCTTTGTAAAATCAGGGATCACACAGAAAAAGGCTAATTTTCAGAATACAGTAATTCTTTGATGTATTTTGGTAGAGGGTCAATAGGTGATAATACATACCAAATACAAAAGTTCTAGGCCTTATTGTTTGGGAGAAGAAAATTTTCCAAGATTTCCTTCCTTATTCCTTTGTAAAATCAGGGATTGCACAGAAAAGGACTAATTTTCAGAGTACAATAATTCTTTGAAGTATTTTGGTAGAGGGTCAATAGGTGATTATATGTACCAAATATCAAAGCCCTAGGTCGTATAGTTTGGGGGAAGAAGATTTTGAAAGATTTTCTTCTTTATTCCCTTGTAAAATCAGAGATCACACAGAAAAGGGCTAATTTTCAGAATACAGTAATTCTTTGAAGGATTTTGGTAGAGGGTCAATAGGTGATGATATGTACCAAAAATAAAGCTCTAGTCCTTATGGTTTGGCAGAAGAAGACTTTTAAAGATTTTCTACTTTATTTCTTTGTGAAATCAGGGATAGCACAGAAAGGGGCTTATTTTCAGAGTATGATAATTCTTTGAAATATTTTGGTAGATGGTCAATAGGTATTGATATTTACCAAATATCAAAGCCTTTGACCTTATGGTTTAGGAGGAGAAGATTTTTAAAGATTTCCTTTGTAAAATCAGGAATCGCACAGAAAGGGGTTAATTTTAAGAGTACAGTAATTCTTTGAAGTATTTTGGTAGATGGTCAATAGGTGATGATATGTACCAAATATCAAAGCTCTAGGTCTTATGGTTTAGGATGTGAAGATTCTTTTTAATAATTGTTTACGGACAGACAAGCGGACAATTACCGATTATAATAGCTCACCTTGAGCATGTTGTGCTCAGGTGAGCTTAAAATTCCTATTACAATTTTATCACCAGGGCAAGACCCCAGGGACATTTTTAAAGCAGTTTGTCGGTCTCCTAGTTATACAACACGTAAAATATGACACCCCTAGGCCTTTAGGTTTGAAAGATTTCCCTTACATGGTTTTAAGTTAGATCCAAATAGATCCCTAGCAACATTAATTCAATAAATTTCATAGGGGACCTCAAATGGATGCTGCATGCTTCATATGAAATGTCTTGGGTTCATGGTTTTAAAGAAGAAGAATTATAAAAAATTTTCTTTGTTTCTGTGTAAAATAAAATGAATGACAGGGCCCAAATAGGACTCAACTTTATTTTTTAATTGAATCAAAAGTGTTTTTTGTTTTAAGAAATATTTGGAGAGTTTCACCCAAGGAATTTCCTGCCAAGTTTCAGCTTGTAAGCTATGGTTTAGGAAGACGATATATCTAGGAATATTATGATAAGACAGTCAACAGACAATTGGCAGGTTGCTGGTTATGCCCCCTGACTCATACATGAAGTTCAAATAGGGTAGCAAACAGAGTTGTTTTGAAAAACTTTATGGTATAACAAACACCCAACAGATGCCAAAGCCCAGTAGTTTAAAGTGCTTGATAGTGGTCAGAATTTCTAAGTAAAAAAATGGGCATATTTTTTTCAAAAATACATTTGGAGTTATCCTCCTTCTTGGAATAGATTACTTGATAGTGTTTTGAGTTTCAAGTGAATGTGTTAAGAAATACCAGGGCTATTACAAAATGTCAAAAGTTCTCAGATGACTACGACGCTGATGCAGGAGACAACCTAGCTATAGAAATGCCTAGAGTTTCTCTGCTTGTTAACGTAAATATTGTAACTATAGCATGGATAAACTGTAGTTACAACATTTAAGTTTTCACTGTATGATCTGATTGGTCTATCCTTTTTATGTAACCGCAAAGATCTATCAATTGCATAGCTATAATTTTAGTTTGTGCTCAAGTGACCTAAACCTATTCCCACACAGTGACCCTTTTGGATGCCCCTCAAAAAAAATGTTTTGGAAAACAGTGTGGAAATTGAAATAATTGCTTGTGAAAAGCAATTTCTTCGTTTTCCACAATGTTTTCTACCCAGAAAATTGAAAAAATCCTAAATTTTATATTCTTTATATCTTTGTCTGCAGCTCCCTTCAATTTCGACCAGTCTAAAATTATGCTGTGTGGTAATGGGTTAAATGCAGAGATATCACAGACAACTTCATAATTCATTATCAAAATTTAACATTCTATCTACATTATTTATATTTCCACACAATCCAGCATATACATTGTCATGCCATAAATGAGTTAAGTTTTGTAATGGTGTCACTTTAAATTTCTTATCATTACACAATTAGGTAAAGCAGATTGGTTAATGAAATAGTTTTGAAAAAAAAGTATGGGAAAAAAGACAAATTTCTTGTTACAAGCAATTTCCTCTTTTCCCATAATGTTTCCTACCCTAATTGGCATTTATTTTTAAATCTTAAGGCACTTTTGTCTTATGCAATTTCTTTAAATTTCAAATTGGATTAGTCTAATATTTTGTCCTCTGGTAACCCATTCCCACACAATGACACTTTTTGATGACCCTCAGGAAAACCGTTTGGGAAAACAAAGAGTGAAATTGAAAAATTGCTTGCAACAAGCAATTTCTTCATTTGACATAACATTTTCTACCCAGAAAGTTTAAAAAAATCATACAATTTAATGTCGTCTGCAACTCCTTTCAATTTGGACCAGTCTAAAATTTGGTTAGTGGTAGAGGGTTAAAGAAGCCATAACCAAGAATGACAGGTTACTTACTTTGTATTATAGAAATAAAAGCAAAGGTAGCTGGGGAGTCAGGGACTTCTTCCAGGAAGGATTTTCCCTCATCACAGCTTTTACCTGTAACAAACGATTGATTGATTGATTTAATGGGGTTTAATGCCACTTTAACAGTATTTCAGTCATATCAATGGATACCTAGTATTTCTCACAGTACTACCACTCTCTTCAAAATTGCATTAAAATCAAATGGCTGAAAAGACTGATAGTACTAATTATCCCCCGCCGTTTCGGCAAAGGGGATATAGTAATGGTGTCCATCCATCATTCCATCACTAAGCTTGTCCGTAGCATATCTCTTAAAATATAAATGCTATCAACTTTTAACATCATAGGTGGATAGATCTCATCGAGGAGAAGTGCAGTGCACAATAACCACAACTCTTGCCAGCATAATTTTGGAGTTATTGCCCTTTGTTTGACAAGTTTGAAATGGCTCTTGTTTTAGGCTGTTATCTGTTTTGAAATATTATATTGTAAATAACTCTGACTCTAAAAGGACAAGCAGGTTGTGTAGACTATAATCAGACTGCACATATCAGACTGCACATATGTGCAGTCTGATCTTATCTATAATTCATGCTAAATCAAGAATATTACGGGTTCAATCCATACTGCGGTATTTTGACCATAATTTTCATAAGGGAAGTAACTCAAGCAGCTTTAGTAATTAACATATATTCTGATTTAAAATATTTAGACATACTACTTCCCTTTACATTTGTACAAATATAATCAATTATACTGTATGGTAATATTTTACTAACTGAAAGTTGTTGTTATTGTTGTGGTGGTGGTAGTAGTGGTAATAGAACGAGTATTCTACCTTTAGTACCATTTTGTGACTTCATCCAGATGATTAAGAATTACTGGCAACTCATTTAATCCATTACAAGATTTTGAGACTAGTTCAATTTGAAAGATGTTGCAGTTGACAAGTTCAATTGATGAAATTCAAAATCTTTGGGGGGTTTTGAGGAAGAAAATTTTGTGGATGCACAAGCTATTTCTTCATTTTCCTAAATGTTTTTCAAAGTTTTTTTCTTGAGAAGAGTTAAAAAGCTGGATTGTTTGGGAATGGCTTAAAGAAATCAAGTTTTGGCTAGTCTCAACTGATAAAGACAAGATAATCTACTTGCATTTAAATTGAAGATTTACCCTTGTTCATGCTTATTAAAATCTGCTTAGAAAAATACAATTAAATCAAAGGACATGAAGTACTTGACTCTCTTACATAGAACTGACAATTAATTTTACAAACACCTTTGGCTTAACATGGAAATGCAGGTGGTGTAGACTAAGATCAGACTGTCAAAACGGAAATATTCCAGAGTCAGCATTACAAGGGTTAATTGAAGTAGAAAAATACTGTTAGAGTGGCAGTTTGTTTGAATTGGGTTTAATGCAGCTTTTGACAATTTTTCGTCATATTGCAGCGGCTGGAGCACCTAACAATGGATTCCTAGTATATCTTGCACCAGTACAACAATTACATCCTTTCCTAGCTTCCAGCTGCTATTCCACTAAGGTTTACGATTGGTGAGAGACAAATGTCAGAAAGGATATGTGCCGCCGCCAGGGAACTAACCCATGACAGTCAGAGTGCAATATATGGTAAAACAAATATGATAAAGGAAGATTTTTTTCCTTTTCTCATTTTTACCCGAACAGTTTTTTTTTTAATACCTTAATAATTTTGACTGCTATGACATATAAAACTTACCAATTCTAGGATCTAAAGGCACCTGGCCTAGTAAAGGTATGTTTGTGTCTTGTGATAATTTTTCTCCACCGCCAGTAGTGGGAGGGAAAATCTGTGATTCAGTCTGAAATTGTGAAGGTAATAATTGAACTATGCCTATTTAAAACCTTATAAACCCTTTAAACATAACTGTAACAAGCAATTTCTTCACTTTCATATTGTTTTCTTTAAACTTTTTCTTGAGGGTTTTAAAAACACAGAATTGTGTGGGAATAGGTTAAATGAGTCTCCTCTCTACAATCATTATATAACAATAGGATCCATTTACTTACTTTAAAGTTGTTTATCAATTGTGCTATCATAAGACACATCATTAAGGCTAATATATGATGAAAAGATTGAATTATTTCATGAAAAATATAATATCAAATGTAATCAAATACCAACACTCAGCTGGAGCTGGTGAAAAAATTAAGGTGAAAAAGGCACCTAATTCATGCAGATATCAATCTAGAGTTGCCCCCCTTGATGGTATGTATTGTTATTGTGACGGTAAAATCACATGCCAAGTTACAAGTAAATATCTTAAAGTAATAGGGAGTATTATTATGAAAAAGATGCAACATCTTGTATCTGCTCTAAGTGAATTAGGGTCAAAAGGCCCAGTGACAAAAAGGCCCAGTGTACAAAAAGGCCCAGTGTCAAAAAGGCCCGGGTCAAAAAGGCCAAGTCCAAAAAGGTCCACTTTCAAAACTGACCAGAAAGGCCCAGTCCAAAAAGGCCCACATATACATGTAAGAGAATAGAAAGTCAGTCTGATTATACATGTATTTAACTCAACTGTTAGATGAAATATATATATTAAGCAGTATTTTTATTTTATCATCTTATCCTACCACTCACGAGCATGATATTTTATGGACTTTCTCAAATTATCCATCATTAGACAACAATGATATATACTGTGCAGCATATTTTTAACAACACCTTGGTTTCCAGAAACATTGCTATGATGACAGAAAACCATTTGGAAAAAGAAGAAACTGCATTTCAGAAGCAACCATACTCTATCTATATACTTATTATAATTGGTTCTTTATGCCAACACTTTCAATACAGGTAATAAACATAAGAGTGCCATTCTTTAATTCATACTGGAAAGTGTTTTATCTTACACTGATCAATTTTAAGTCAGTTTAAAATTAAACAAAAGAAATACACATTCTCATAGTCAAAATAATGTCAAATGTTTAAGATAGGTAAGCGAGCCTTTTTGGTCATATTTAATAGTGGGCCTTTCTGGTCCGGGCCTTTTTGGACCGGGCCTTTTTGGACGGGGCCTTTTTGGTCAGTTTTAAAAGTGGGCCTTATTGGACTGGGCCTTTTTGGACCGGGCCTTTCTGACACTGGGCCTTATTGACCCGACACCCTCAGAGTTATGGGGCAAATTTTTGATATCTCACTCAACTTTTGGTCTCATGAAATATCAATTTTCCCTCAAAAGCAAGAAGCAGTATCCCAGTTGTAATATTATATTCCATTTATTATATACCTAATGTGCTAATTAAATGAATTTGATGATTTAAAAAGAAAAATCTGCATTTCTACAGGTAATTCCCTTCTCCTGTACCATTATGATTGCGTTTATTTGCATTAGCAAATCATCTACAGAATGAAAATAACTTAGTCTTAGACTGCCTCATATGGAACCATATTTGACACCATCAGATACAGATTTTTTTCTGAAGTGTTCAATTCTGTTTGAGTTTAACGCTACTTTTGACCTAACATTGTAGCCTCTGACCAGGATGATAGACCATCCAAACACATTCTTTAAGTGTGTCTGAAAGCACAAAGAGAGACTCATTTCATGGAGAAACTCCAATGAAGTGGGGGGGGAAAATGTTTTCAAAGTGAACTGTTACGTCCCAATGACCTTTCATTCCTGTTCTTAACCTTTATTATTACAGGTAAAGAAAACAAATATTTTTTGAAAAGAGAAGCATGGAACATTGAAAACAGCTGATTGATATCACAAACAAGTGGGCCTATGAGTGACATTTCCAACCATTTTGCATGTGCGTGACTCACACATATTGAGCACCCTGGACAGCCATTCGGGGCAATTAGAACGTTTGCTGACTGTTTAAAGAAGCTTTGGGTCAGTATCAATCTACAAAGCGCAGAGTGAAGACTCTGATCAGACTGTGGGAATGCACAGGCTGATCTGAGTCTTTACTTGGCGCATATGTGTAATGGTTGGAATTGTCAACCATGCTCTTAAGTATCAATACATCATGTGCAGCAAATCAATATACAGTCAAACTTCAGTGGCTCGAACATGTCGGGGACTGGCTAATTTGTTCGAGATTTCAGAAGTTTGACTGATACGAAAATCAGATAAGGCACTATCATTTGTCTGTGGTAAGTAGTGTCATTTACTTACTTGCTTGACCCGTTTTAAGTATCAAAGAATCCAACAGATGTATTAATGTTTTCAAACCCAAACAAGAGAAATTTACCAACTTTTTTATTGAAATCATAAAATTTGACAAAATTACTTGCAGATAACAAGCATATTAATATGTTCGCATCGTCTCAATGTTCATTCTGTAAATGGTGGTTATGTAAGCAGCCTCAGTTGCAAATTTTCGTTTTTTTTTAAAAAGGTCTCAACAATCCATTAGAAGGTATAATTATTTCTAAGTGATGAAAAAAATGTATTTTTCACAGAACAGGTTATTATTTCACACAGTCCATCGTTTGACAATAAGATGTCATGAACGGATTAACAAATTGAATGTGTGAACATTCACTAAACATTTCAGCCTATGATTGGCAGCCAACCCTTTGTTTGACTTTTCCATATGAAATGTATTGTGATTTGTACTCCAGGACTTTGAAACAAGTTCGAAAGTTCAACTATTGCGGTGTATGAGTTTTTCGAGGTCGAACACAATGAATCATGAATACTTTTTGCAGGGACCAAGTTTCTTGTTCAAAATTTCCGTTGTATTCTAGAATTCCCGTGTTCAAGTAAATGAAGTTTGACTGTATATTCTATTTTTAACAACAGATCAAGACTGACAATGCACATTACAGTTGATTCTCCATTGATATCGAAAAACCGTTTTACATAATTTGACATAGTGTCCATTCTTCAAATGTCAACTCTATGGATTGTCACATTCTACTTATTGTTGTATATACCAATTGTCTTTCAACGAAACCAAAGACCATAAGGTGATGATAATAGCCTTACTGTTTGTCTGAATTCATTCTATGTGTTAGAAAATATTGTTACATGCATATTCTTCTTTTTCCATGGTGTTATCTCCAGTATAAAATCACTGGAATGTAAACTGTAGGTTTATACAGGAAAGAATTAATGATGAATAATTTGACTTTGTTATCTTACCTTACATTTTGGACATACAAATCCACTCATATTCTCGACAATTCCTATCACAGGCAAGTTGACTTTCTCACAAAAGTTTATCTCTTTTCTAACATCTTGTAGAGCTATCTCCTGAAACATGCAATGGCTTTGCTTATAAGAATAATACTAAACTTTTTACAGCCCTAAAAAAAAACTTTGCCAATCATTGAGAGGTTAATGAATTGATTTAAACAAGTTATTTCTTTCATTACCACTTTGTTTTCTTCCGTAAAAGAAAAGAAATATGGACTTTAAAGGTTTGTCTCAGAGTTGTTGACAATCTGATCATCAAATACATTATGTTTCTATCATAAAATAATTCTAAAATTCAGTTTTATTTTCTGTGAAAAGTTTTCAACATGGGCTTGTGATTTATTGATACAATTGATAGAGCAGTCGGAACACAACAAACATTTCAGGATTCTTTTTGAGAGAAATTTTGTCACTGCAAGAGCCTTACAGTCTTAAAATTGTCATCAACAACTTCTTTCAATCGTTTGGAACAGTCTTAAAATCTATTATCTGGCAATGAGTTAATAAAATAAATGGTTTAAAATGAAGTTATGATCCATACATAGTTTTCTTGTAAGAATAATCCTTAGTTATAACAATACTTGTGTAAAGCATAATAATATGTTCTTTGGTCTCTTGATTATCATTTACAGGTTTACAGTTTATATGTTATAATGTTCTTCTGACGTACAACATGTGGTATCTATTGCTACTAATACATACCTGAGGAGTTGTAACAATGACAGCACCATCAACCTGTGCTTCACTCAGATACTGTACCACCGATATATGTTCATCTGAAGTACCAAGAGGGGTATCTTTTGCTACTGATACTTACCTGAGGAGTTGTAACAATGACAGCACCATCAACCTGTGCTTCACTCAGATACTGTACCACCGATATATGTTCATCTAAAGTACCAAGAGGGGTTTCTGTTGCTACTGATGATTACCTGAGGAGTTGTAACAATGACAGCACCATCAACCTGTGCTTCACTCAGATACTGTACCACTGATATATGTTCATCTGAAGTACCAGATGTGGTATCTATTGATGCTGATACATACCTGGGGAGTTTTATCAATGACAACACCATCATCCTTTGCTTCACTCAGATACTCTACCACTAAAATATGTTCAATTGAAGAACCAGATGGGGATTCTGTTGCTACTGATAATTACCTGAGGAGTTGTAACAATGACAGCACCATCAACCTGTGCTTCACTCAGATACTGTACCACTGATATATGTTCATCTGAAGTACCAGGTGGGGTGTCTATCACAAGGTAATCAACATCTCCCCAATCTACATCCTTCAAGAACTGTTTAATCAGACCTGAAATGAAAGACCTCGAGTTTGTGATATTTTGATTATATATAACTGGAGTTGGTTTTTTTTTCAGTTTAATGAAAATGGAAAAGGAGGAATTGTTGGATCCCTGAAGTCACTTCTAAAACCGCTTGCCCAATCAAATTATTCATTTAGTCCAGAACTTTACTTTGATCACTGGCATTTATGTTAAGCAATGTTATTGGTTTGGCAATGTAAACAACATAGATTGCAAGTCAACTATTTAAATCTTTGGTTGCATGTTACTGACCATAAATTTTGCAAAAATATTATGTTTAATATTAGATTCCAACTTCCTGTTGAAGGTCAGTGAGAGTAGCCGGTGATCTATCAATTCTAAGTGTGACTTCTTTTGTACAAGGTTACATTAACCCATTCCAACTCAACAAAATTTTAGAATGGTCCAAATTGAAAGAAGCTGCAGACGCTATTTTCAAGTTGGTGGAATTTAAATTTTCTTTTTCTTTTTGGATAGAAAATATTGTGGATAATGAAGAAATTGTTTGATACAAGCAATTACTTCATTTTCCACAATGTTTTCCAAAGCTTTTTTCTTGAGGGGTGTAAAAAGGAGGGCTTGTGTGGGAATGGGTTAAGAGAATGTTTTCCGAATCATCAAAGGTCATTTGGATAAATGTAAGAATTACAAAACTACTTCTACACTAACAATTCCTCACCATTCTTTTTAGGCCCTCTCCATATAACAGCATCATCTAAACTTGGTAACAAAAAGGCCACTGACATAACAGCCAAGTTATCATTCACATACTGAAAGAAACGTAAAATAACAAATAACAGCCAGGTTATCATTCACATACTGAAAGAAACGGGAAATAACAAATAACAGCCAAGTTATCATTCATATACTGAAATGAACAACAATTGACGCTATCCAGCAGAACATGCATAGGTGACAAAAAAATATGATATTGAAAATCTGTATTTTAGGGTAGAAAACATTGGAGCTAATAAAGAAATTGCTTGAAACAAGCAATTTCTTTATTTTCCATAATGATTTCCAAGACCTTTTCTTGTGAGGCATAGCTATAATCAAACTTTTGGGACAACATCAAGATATGGAACTTTTCACTGTTATGTTATGTCATTCAGGCAGGCTTTCCTGGACAACCAATCATATAAATTCTAAACATAGCCATCTTCGATTGATTGATTGAAATAGGTTATAACACCACTTTTAACAGTATTTCAGTCATATCGTGGCAGCTGGAGCACCTCACAATGGATTCCTGGTATTTCTCACACCAGTACTACCTATACATCCTTTCCTAGCCTCTAGCTGCTGTGCCACTTCGGTTTACGATTATCCACCCATTGATGAGAGACAAATGGCAGGAAGAATATGTGCCGCCTTTGGGGAACCATCTTTGGAGCTGGTATATAAGTATGAGGGCCCTGTCACTAGCCAGTTACAAATGGCTATTGGTCCTGGTGGTCATTGGCCCTGGTGCGCTCACCTCAGACAAGGGATCCATTCCTCAACAGTTAAATATTATGATCAATTTGCTTTACCTTTCTTAACTTATATTCATTCTTTAATTTGAAAGAAGATCATCCATTTTCATCTCTATAATAGCCTGACTACCAAAAGGTTCTACCCCTGTGGACCCAAGGGTATTGATTTAAGCAATTCTGAAGGAGGTCATTGTACTGATGCTGCATGCACATTATCAAGGCTCTAAGTCAGGAGGAGGATATTACTTTCGATGCCATGACAACCAGTTTAAAACAGATTTAAATTCTTTTAGCTGTCTTGAAAGAGAACTATATGAGCCTTACCCGTGGGAACCTTAGGGATATGATTTTTACAATTTTGAAAGAGGCTAAATCACTGATGTTTAGAGACTCTAGGCCTACCGGGTTAGGAGTTAGAAGATTTCTTGTTTCTTTTTTTAAATTTCACTTATGTTGCCATGGCTACAAGAGATTTTAACTAATTTCAATTATTTTACCAATTTTAAAAGAGGGTCACCTATGAAACATTTTTTCCAAATTTGTATGAAATTTTTCCCTGTGATTTTTGATGGATAGTTGTTTAACCCATTCCCACACAACAAAGTTTTAGAATGGTCCAAATTGAAAGAAACTGCAGATGATAATTTCAAGTTGATGGATTCTATTTTTTTCGTCTTTTTGGATAGAAAATATTTTGGATAATGAAGATACTGCTTGATACAAGCAATTTCTTCATTTTTCAAAGCTTTTTTTTTGAGGGGTGTAAAAAGAGGGATTGTGTGGGAGTGGGTAAAAAGAATTATAGTTGAACAACAACAATGCAGGACGGACAGACACCAGACATGGGACTATCACAATAGCTCACTTGAGCTAGAGAAGTAATTGCATTTGTAACAATAAATACATGACAAACAGAAGGATGAGCAAATAGGCAGGGCAAAACTATTTTCTCCCATTCTATTGATGATTATTTTGATGTGGGAGAACATAAATACTGATTAATGCTCAATTAGTACTTAATAAACCTGTTGCCAAACCAAAAAATTTAAGACTGGTCCAAATTGAAAGAAGATGCAGATGACAATTTTATTTGATGAACTTCTGTCTTTTGGGGTAGAAAACATTGCTGTTGACAATGGAGAAATTGCTTGGTACAGGCAATTTCTTCATTTTACATAAGCTTTTTTTCTTAAAGGGCATCAAAAAGCTGGATCATGTGAGTACGGGTTAAATCTCAAGGCATGATATGTGCAGTATGAACTGATCATTGATATTTTGTACCATTCCCACACAAGCCCTCCTTTTTATGCCCCTCAAGAAAAAAGCTTTGGAAAGCATTGTGGAGAATGAAGAATCAAGCAATTTCTTCATTATCCACAATAATTTCTATCTAAAGAGATGAACAATCTAATATTTCTATCAACTTGAAATTTTTGTCTGCAACTTCTTTCTATTTGGACCAGTCTAAAATGTATTGTGGGAACATGTTAACTCATTTTATCTTTTTGTTTGTTTATTTATCATTATTTTTTTTACTTTGAAAGTAATGCCTTTTTTATGTGTGAAATATAATCTTACATCAAGTAAGTGACGCAAAGGGTAGGACAATCATCACCCTCAAAAAGAACATCTCACAAAACAAGAGCTTTGTCCACAGGACAAAGATGCCCCCACCAGTAGCTTTGATAGTAACAAAGGGCAATAACTCCAAAACTATGCAAGCAAGAGTTGTGGTTCTTGAGCACTGCACTTTTCCTCAATGAGGTCTATCCACCTATGAAGTTTCAAGTTGATAGCTATTATACTTTCAGAGATATGCCCCGGACAAAATGTAAGTCTTTAAAATAACAAAGGGCAATAACTCCAAAATCATGCAAGCAAGAGTTGTGGTTCTTGTGAATGCACTTCTCCTCAATTAGGTCTATCCACCTGTGAAATATCAAATTGATAGATATTATACTTTCAGAGATATGCTCAGGACAAAATGTAAGTCATTAAAATAACAAAAATGTAAGTCTTTAAAATAACAAAGGGCAATAACTCCAAAAAATTATGCAAGCGAGGGTTGTGGTTCTTGTGCACTGCACTTCTCCTCAATGAGGTCTATCCATCTATGAAGTTTCAAGTTGATAGCTATTATACTTTCAGAGATATGCCCCGGACAAAATGTAAGTCTTTAAAAAAACAAAGGGCAATAACTCCAAAATTATGCAAGCAAGAGTTGTGGTTCTTGTGCACTGCAATTCTCCTCAATGAGGTCTATCCATCTATGAAGTTTCAAGTTGATAGCTATCATACTTTCAGAGATATGCCCCGGACAAAATGTAAGTCTTTAAAAAAACAAAGGGCAATAACTCCAAAATTATGCAAGCAAGAGTTGTGGTTCTTGTGCACTGCAATTCTCCTCAATGAGGTCTATCCATCTATGAAGTTTCAAGTTGATAGCTATCATACTTTCAGATATATGCCCTGGAAAATTTAGGGACGGACGGACAGAAGGACGGACGGGCGGACAAAGGCAAATCTATATGCCCCACCTCACACACACACATTAAGTGGTGGGGGCATAACAATGATCTTTTTGGAATACTGGTTATTAGCACTTTCATCTATTATTAGACGACAAAAGTATGGACAGGTCCAAATTTAAAGAAGTTGCAGACGACAATTCTAACTTGGTGAAACCTTTAAATTATTGTCTTTCGGGCCGAAAACATTGTGGATAATGAAGAAATTGTAACAAGTAATTTCTTCTTTTCCCACAAAGTTTTCTCAAGTATAAGATGACAAGGATTTAAAAACCAGGGGTTGTACAGGAGGGTTAAGAGAATGGTTGCTGAATACACGGTTGATTAAATTAATACATTGGTTGATTAAATTAATAAATTATTGCAAGATTCTCTCTTAATCTCCGGATTTTATGATAATAATGGAAAATCAAATGCTTTTCGAAAGGGAATTCTAATGCTGGTTTCTTAATGAAAGTAGTGGCTTAACCCATTACCAGAAGGCAAAATTTTAGACTTGTCAAAATTCAAAGGAGTTGCAGACGACCATTTAAAGTTTATAAAGTTTTAGATTTTTACAATTTTCTGGGTAGAAAACATTGTGTAAAATGAAGAAATTGCTTGTTACAAGCAATTTCTCCATTTAACACAAAGTTTTCCCAAATGTTTTTCATGAGGAGCGTCCAAAAGCGTCACTGTGTGGTAATGGGTTAATTTTTATTGTGTAAAATGAAGAAATTGCTTGTTACAAGCAATTTCTTCATTTTACACAATGTTTTCCCAAATGTTTTTTATGAGGGGCGTCCAAAAGCGTCACTGTGTGGTAATGGGTTAATAGAGATAGTCGCCTGAGGGGAGTTCACTGCATTTCCAACTATTTTGTTGATATAATATTAGGTCAAAGAAAGTGGGTACTGTTTGAGAAGGGTAAAACAATAATTTACAATAGATACAACTATTCAATAAATAGTCAATATCTCAAAAGGGGTGAAATTTCATCCCGCTTTCACTGGAGATTAACAATACACAACCAGTTATTAATTACAATAGGCTAATAACCATTATTTAAATCATTTATTAAACCACTTAGAGAAATGACAAAGCATTGGTCTAAATCATTATGACTTACGAGGTAGTTAGCCTATTCTAGTATTTTTTTACTTAGTATAAACAGTTCAACAATAGAGCGTTGTTACTGGTTCATTTAACCCATTCCCACACAGTGACAATATTGGATGCCCCTTAAAAAAAGTATTTAAAAAAGCATCGAGTAAAATGAAGAAATCGCCTGTAACAAGCCATTTCTTCATTTTTCACAATGTTTTCCAAACAAATTAAAAATCTAAAATTTCGAAAAAAATTTAAAATTTTTGTCTGCATCTCTTTTCACGTCGGACCAGTCTTAAAATAACTCATTACCAGAAGATAAAATTTCAGACTTTTTCAAATTCAAAGAAATTGCAGACAACTCTTTTTATTTTATGAAATTTCCTTTTATTTTGTCTTTAGGGTAGAAAATATTATTACATTTACAACCTTGTTTTGAAAAGATTTAGATTTTTTCAACTTTCTGGGTAGAAACATGAAGAAATTGCTTGGTGCTTGCTTTGTGCAAGCAATTTCTTCATTTAACAAAAAGCATTGTTGTGTTGGAATGGGTTAAATAGTGTTATTTTGCAAAATTTATGGACAAAATGGGGGTTGGCAATCTAAACATGGTAACTACAGTTTGAATAAGCTGTAGTTATGACATTTCAGATGCCAAACCAACAAGTAAGTGATGAAAAGAGTAGGACAAGCATTGGTCTCCTAAGAACTTCTCCTGTCTTTTATCATACAGAACCATGATTAATTTAGAATTATTGTTATTGGCATTTTCTATTATTTCCACATTACAGTTAATTTTGTATTAATCCATTACCAGTTGACAAAATTTTGGACTGGTCCAAATAGAAAGGAGTTGCTGAAGACTATAAAAGGTTAGTGAAATTTTAGATTTTTTCAACTTTCTGTTAAAAAAAAAATGTGCAAAATGAAGAATTTGCATGTTGCTAGCAGTTTCTTCATTTTGCACAAGTTTTCCCAATCATTTTTCTAAAGGGGTGTGAAAAGGAGTCACTATGTGGGAATGGGTAAAAGTACCACTCAAGGGGTGGCGAAAATGTGATTTATTTAGGGGTCAAGTAAAAAAGGGTTGTTCTGAATAAGCTAAAACTTCTCATGTATAATACTGTATTATATCTATTGGAATGACCTTTTATAAATGACGTCACTTGAATAATTAGAGGCAGGGGGGGGGGGGAGGGGCTGCAGTAAAACCTACACTTCTTTTGTTTTTTCTCCTATTGTACATGTATATGTTTAATCATTAATGTATCCATGTTCTATTTCATGTTCTTTAGTAATTATTGTATAATGTTCGTACATGTAAATGCACCCACAGAGGCCCAAAGGGAAGACTTGGATTACCCAAACTATGCAGCCTCTTTAAATAAAGTCTTTATTTTTATTATTATCATATCTTTATTATACTTCAATAAGTCTGACTGATAAGAAGAGCTTCCTTAGAAAGACTTCAAACTTTGTCCACATGTATAGAGTGTCATGGATTAATTTTTTATACCAGCTAGTTAATACCATTACAATGGGGGTAATCCTCATACATTAGAATTCCATAATTCCCTGGTATGGGAAAATCTTTTCAATATTTTCACTTATCAATTACAATCTTACTCCCTTTCTAACAGCCTTATCTCAGAGTTAAATGGCAACAATAGACATGTAAAACAATCTTTTTTTGATTTTTATCACAAACAGTCTACGGGTCTGAGAGAAAATATTGCAGATCCGTTTATGTACAATCTTTTTATATAACCCTATGGTATTCAAGTATGATAAACATGCGGGAAAGGAGAAATCAACTTATATCCCATTGCCGACAATTTCAAGTGGATGGAATTCCAAATATTTCTGCCTCTTTGGGTAGAAAACAATGATGAAAATGCTGAAATTGTTTGTTATAAGCATTTTCCACATTGATTTCTTCAACTTTTATATTGAAAGGGGGGGGGGTAAAAAGCAGGATTGTGTGGTAATGGGATATCAAACAGTCTAAAATTTTGGCCACCTAGTAAATAAAGAAACAAATCTATTTCACAAATAAACGTATCAAGACCTCTACTACACAACTTCCATTTCAATGAAGCTGAAAACGATATAAGAGAAGAGGGCCATTGGCCCTTATGCGCTCACCTGAGTTGATAGCTACTGATGTAGTCAAAGCACCAGTGACCTAGTTTGCATAGTATCTTGTATAAGAAATCAGAAAGGAAAAGACGTTCTTATAAAAATTTAGGATTTTGTGCCAGAAAAGTAGTATGTACATTGCAATGGTGATTGAGTTAATGAACTAGATTGTGAATTAGAATAAAATAGGGTGTCAGGTTGGGTTGGTTTTCTAAGATTTTTTACTATGTTTCTATGTAGAAAAAAAAGGGTGTGCCCATGCAGAGCCCAAATGCATCCCAAGAGTCAACACATGAACAACCTTTTAGAGGTTTAGTAGGAGGTTATAAATATCAAATATAAACGCTCTAGACTTTCTCATTTCAGAGAAAAACATTTTTTTTCCTGAAATTGGACAACCTCAATAGCTCATCTTGAGCACTTTGTGAGCTAGAAAATAATGATAATATTGACTTTATTTTAAGAGGTTGCACAATTCGGCAAGCCCAGTCTTCCTTGTGGACCTCTATAAAAGGAAAAATGTATAGAAATGCGATCTGGAATCTATTTGTTTTGAACATGCTTAAATTTTGTAAGGTAATTGGATGAGAGAATTATTTTTACAGGTTTACCCATTCCCACACAATGACGATTTTTGACGACCCTAAGTTAAAATAATGGGAAAACAATGTATAAAATGAAGAAATTGATTGTAACATGCAATTTCTTCATTTTATACAATGTGTTCTACCCAGATAGGAGAATATTTAAAGTTTTATTAACTTTAAATTAGCTTCTGCGAACTCCTTTCACTTGGACCAGTTTGAGCCTTTACATCCTAGTAATTGGTTAAATATATCTGTTTGTCAAAAACACTATAATATTTGTCATTTGAGAGATTAAGAAAAAATTTTTTTTTCATGGAGGAATGAACTGAAAAAACAAATCGCACTATATGAATACGGGAAGCTGATTCATACATAAATGTGATTCAATTTTTTGGTTCATACCTCCATGAAAACAAAAAACATTCTTTTCATTTATTATCATTTAGTAGCATCAAGCAAAAAAAAAGCAAAATATTTAAAATTTGTGATACCTTTTTGTATGGGACTATTTTGAGCAGAAGCATACCAAATGGCTGCGTGCTAAAAATTTTGTTCATGGAGTTATGAATATTCTTTTTCAATCAATCAGAACGCCCATTTTTGATAGACAAAACAAAAAATTAAGTTAAAAGAAGTATGGCCTTTATCCACAAAACTTTTGCTTGATTGTCAGCTAGTGAAAATGAAGCAAAAGAAGATATGTTTGAAAATATTTTAATGCAATTATGACTTTCAGTCTTTGAAAATATGATTGAAAAATCACTTCTGTCAATCAAATAATCAATTGCACAATCAAATTACTCATTCAGACCAGAAAAGAATTTTTGAAATCCAATATTGGCCAACATTTATATGAAGCATCTTAGTTGGTTTGGGCCTTGGGCCTTCAAAAATCATATCTAATGCTTATGAAGCTGTAGTTACAATGTTTAGGTCACCTATCAACCATTTTATGTTTCATGTTTCTTGCAATAAATTTTGCAAAATAATGCCATCTAATATCGGAGTGGAACTCCCTGTCGGGCAGAGTGGGCATGGCAGCTAGCAATCTATCAATTATTCCCCAGATTATTAAGACATCAGCAGACGTGTATCAATTCAAGGTACTTAGACCATTACCAGATGGCAAAATTTAGACTAGTCCAAATTGAAAGGAGTTGCAGACAAAAGTTTAAAGTAAAAAATTGTGGAAAATGAAGAAATTGCTTGTTATGAGCAATTACTTTATTTTACATAATGTTTTCCCAATCCTTTTTAGCGTTTTTTTTAGGAAAAACCTGTATTTCATATCGATCAACTGGAAACAAGTTCTCACACATTTCTGCTCATTTCCACACATGCTCATAAACGTGAAGTGAAAATCTATGTGATCCCCTCCATCTTGTTTCATCGCTGATGAAGAAAATAACTTACTTGCTGAATGCCAACAGCCTCCTTTTAATCATGAATATCCAGGAAAATGGTTTAAAACTTAATATATCTTTGGTAAATTGTCTAATGAATTGTCAAAATGAGAGGAATAATTTCCTCGCGTTTCAAGATAGAATCTAGGTCAGTGGTTAGTGGAGTTAGCAAATACATGTAAACTGTCTGTTAGTGTTTTGACCTGGCAGGGCTGGGCAAAATTACACCCCGTATACACAATATATGTAACACGTTACAACCATGTTACAGGCGCGATTCAAGGGCCTATTAACCCCATCAAATAAAACATCTTTTACCTCTCGAATTCAACTAATCTTTGAAACGGACATTTAACTACTTCAATTGTGATAATAATATGCTCAACGAAAAAAGATTTGAATGTTAGCTTTGATTTCTTTACCTTTTATCATTTAACCTTTTACCACACAACCACAAATTTTCACGCACTTAAGAAGAAAACGTTGCGATTAATTCAAAATAGCAATTTCAACAAACAGTAATAGGTCATGATTGATTGAATAGGGTTTAACGCAACTTTTAATAGTATTTCATTTGTATGGGGGGGCGGGTGGAGCTCCTAACCATGGATTCCTGGTAGTTGACACACCAATACTACCACTACATCCTTATGGAGCCACCAGCTGCTCCTCCTACTTAGGTGTACGATTTACTCACTCATGTTGATAAAAAATGCTTGCACTATTGAGCGCAGTTACTTATAAACCAGCAAAAACGCTCTCAGGACTTTCAGTCCTTTGATTTTTGAGGGGCATTAAAGTGTCTTTTTGTGAGAATTGGTTAAACACAAAATGAGAACAGTAATTGACCTGTGAACAGTTTTGAAGCAATAGGAAAACACTGAGTTCTTGCTTGATTTTTTGACAGACAGTAGGAGAATATTTTCCTTTGTGTTAAAAGGAGAATTTAGCATGCTTTTTTTATCATTTCAGATTTATTAATTGGATGATTGGTTTGAGACAGATATGGTTATAACCAGGAGACAAAAATTTAGACCATTACAATATTAAAGAAGTTGCAGACAATATCTAAAATTGTGCTGAAATCAGAGAATTCTGCAAAATAATGTTGAAAACATTGTAAATAAGTAAAAATTGCTTGTAACAAGCAATTTCTCTTTTTCTTATAATGTTTTTCAATATAAACAAGAGGACAGAGATGGTCATATATCACTCACCTGAGGCATCTGCAAATTACAGTACTTTTTTGTATAAACAAGAGGGCCATTGGCCCTTGGGCGCTCACCTTAGATAAAGGCTGTTTTTCTTTCAACAGTCTAATTTCATGTTAAGGTTAGGATTATGAAACAAGTGGGCCACAATTACATATAAAGACTATGAACCTGGGGATCCAAAAGTCTAAATTACAAATTCCAAGGCTTAAGTGCTGATTTGAAAGAAGGAAAATACTTTTCCATGGGTTATAATTTCAGAAATAAGAAAGAAGTCTGTGAACTGATGTTTTATGCCTATAACCCCCCCTGGGTCCGCCCCTGGAGACCCGAGGATCATGATTTTAGCTATTTTGAAAGAGCTCAATAAACTGATGCTTCATGCAAAATATCAAGGCTCTACCCCTTCTGGGTCAGGAGGAGAGATTCTTAAAGATTATTTTGAAATTTCACTTTTGTTGCCATGGCAACCAGAGTTTTAAACAGATTTCAATTCTTTTAGCTAATTTTAAGGGGGACCACCTAAGAAACATTTCTGCAAAATTTGGTTCAAATTGGCCAAGTGGTTTAGGAGGAAATGTCATTTAAAAAATCATTCTTTATTTCTATATACCCCCCCCCCCGGGGCTCCGCCCCTGGAGACCCGAGGATCATGATTTTAGCTATTTTGAAAGAGGTCAATATACTGATGCTTCATGCAAAATATCAAGGCTCTACGCCTTCTGGGTCTGGAGGAGAAGATTTTAAAAGATTATTTTAAATTTTCACTTTTGTTGCCTTTGCAACCAGAATTTTTAACAGATTTCAATTCTTTTAGCTATTTTGAAGGGGACCACCTAAGGAACATTTCTGCAAAATTTGGTTCAAATCAGCCAAGTGGTTTGGGAGAAGATGTCATTAAAAAATTGGTTCTTTATTTCTATATAAACCCCTACCCGTTGGGGCTCCGCCCCTTTGGACCCAAGGATCATGATTTTAGCTATTTTGAAAGAGGTAAATATACTGATGCTTCATGCAAAATATCAAGGCTCTACGCCTTCTGGGTCAGGAGGAGAAGATTTTTAAAGATTATTTTAAAAGTTTACTTTTGTTGCCATAGCAACCAGAGTTTTTAACAGATTTTAATTCTTTTAGCTAATTTGAAGGGGACCACCTAAGGAACATTTCTGCCAAATTTGGTTCAAATTGGCCCAGTGGTTTGGGAGGAGATGTTGTTTAAAGAAATTGTTGACGGACGACGCATGACACGCGATGGACAACGGACAGACGCTGGACAAAAGGGGATAACAACAGCTCACTTGAGCACTATGTTCTCTATATGGCCTTGTAGTTTCTTAAAAACAAGAGGACCATGATGGTCATAGATCGCTCATCTGAACTGTCTGCTGTTAAAAATATGCAACTAGAGACAAATAACTATAAAAAAAGGTTGAGGCAAAACAGTGACTTCTATATTGTAAACAAGGAAATTGTCAATATGGCCCCATTTCCTGTGTTATCCTATAGAACCTTCCCATAATCTATAAGGTTCATTTTTATGCCCTAACAAGTGCCCTGACCAAGTTACATGATGATTGAGCCA